>CM054178.1:62144834-63344834 GCA_028829895.1 Sinotaia quadrata | reverse complement strand
ATAACTAGTTATTTTCAATGCTGAAAGTGATTGCTGTTTTGAGGTTATAAAAATACAGTGATGATGTCATGAGAGGTAAGAAAAGAAAGAATTAATTAATTTTCATTAAAATCAGCTATTATGTATATGTTCTTTCTTTCTTCTGTGCTAGAGTATAACCTAAGCAGACTCTTTGCATCTGAAAATTATGATCTGAACACTCAAATTTTGGAGGTGATTAAATGAAGTTCACATATACTTTCATTCTTTACATTTATAAAATAAATATTAATAAAACATATAAAATATAACTTTATATAACTTTTATAAGTTAAATAATAATCATATTTATGTGCACAGATAACAAAACAAAGAAACTAAAATAATAAATACAGACCAACCTCTGACTTTGTTATTTTTAAGTTTATCTGTCCACACACGACCTCCATATCTTTCTCGTCTTGCCTCAAAAACTTGTACACTAAAATTTCCTTGACCGATATTCACCAGTCTTCTGGCTGCTGCTAACCCTGAAATGCCACCACCAATCACAACTACTTTCTTTTCAAATGTCTGTGAGTCCCCAGTCTGCATGTAGCAAAGTACTAGCACCAAGGGAAGCAAATCCACTTTGAGCAACATCATCTTCAAGAGAAAAAGAAAACCATTTATCAAGCTGTCAATCTCAAAATAAATGTATTATTCATTATTCTGTTATCTTGTGATAAGTAAATACTCTCTGAACTACAGTGATTATATATTCAACATTATTGGATCAGAATTAGATTCAAGAGCTGCTCGACTACAAATTTTATGGAAAATTAAGAATAAAGACAAATAGCAAACACTAGACTCATAATTAATGTAAACAGACAATAAACTGTCAGGGGTTTTTTTGTGTGCATATTTTACACGTTTGCTTAGTGTTCCAGTGTATACATTTTAATAGTTATCAGAAATTGTGAAATAGTTTCAAACTGTGTATATATATTTTTTTTTAAAATAAATAAATGATGTTGATTTTAAGAGCCATTCTGCATATTTTAACTAGGCTATCTCATAAAATTTATGTAAAATGCTTAAGAAAAACAATACAGACCTATAATGGATAAATATATTCTTATCTATGCTTTATGTTATTATCAATGATAAAAATATATGACTGTTTTTCAAACAATAAAACAGAAGCCGTCCCAATTTAAGTAACTGTATTTCCTGCTACGAGTAAAAACATTTATATGACTAAAATGCTTGCAAGCTTAACATACCCTTAGAATAATACTAAATCTAAAACTAATACTAGTGAAAGGCAAAAGGTCTGATGTCAGTCATTATACAAAAAATCCCAGCTTTGAGAAAGAATAACATACCCCCCTAATCTCAGACGCTTACTAAATGCTGTCCCCATTTGCTACTAACCAAGTAATTAAAATTTTCTAAAGACCAATTCCACATTAAACATTATTAAGAACCCTTTCCTCATTAACTGTTTTAAAACATTTTGCACATATTAGCCACTTCTACTCTCTGGTTTCAAACTTTGAAAATAAATTTGGTCTGTGTAGAGCTGGTTGGTTTTCTTTTAGTCATTTCTTTGCTGGTCTTGACTCAGACAAATCCCATAGATACAGCTTACATCAATGACCTCTGAGGCCAACACTAGCTTCAAAAACCAGGTGAATATCTAAGAAATTTTAATTTTAACTCATGAAATATCAAAGGATCAAATAATTATAAAATACAAATTATTGACTCAGTCTTATATCAGATGTTCCATTATTTGTGTAAAGGAGAAACGTTTTCTATAACATTCAGCAGGCCATCACAGGTAGAACATCTAATAGAGCATCCTTGTACAGGAATCTGGTAGTCTGTATATCTAATTCAGAATGAATTAAAATAACCAAAATTAACATTTTCCAAGAATAAAGTTTGTAGAATATTTCATAAAACATTAGACACAAGTGTTTCACTGGGACTGTGGGAGGATCATTACATTCAGAAATAAGGGCTCCATAAATATATCCCACAATTCTTATCATTAAAGGGGCTGGTTAAAGTTCACTAATTGACCCTAAGGCCCATAATTTGCATGCAATCTTGTAATCTCTAGTAATCTTAGTTCTCAACACCACACAGAAATTGAAAATTATTGCTGGAGCAGTCAGTAATTTTATTAATTTCCCACTGATATGACAAGAAAAAAGTCTCAATATTTGTAATACGGATTATTCTTGCTGTAAAAAATATATTATTTAATTTCAGATTGACAAATTATATAAGAGACTTTATTAATATTCTGAAAATGTGTTGACACTGGTCACTGTATTTTATGGTCATGCGTATCATCATCTATCACTAGTATTAGTGCTATCTCAATATTTACTCAGCAATCTAGTTTGCTACTAAAAGTACTATCAGTCACAGAAAAGATGCAGAATTATACGGTCAATTTCGCTTTAGCTAGTGCTTGTCCTTATTAACCATAGGTGTGAAATTTACTATTTTTGGTAGAAATAAATGCATAGTTATAATATGACAATGAAACAACGACTCCGAATGGGCTGGGGGGAGAACGAAAGGAATACTTCCCGACCTTTCATTGTGCTTTGAGTTTGATGTTTATAATTATAGTGCTGTTTTCTGGTCATAAACACTGGACTGAAATGAACTTGTATGTTAATTTTCAAGTGCATTTCCCTATTTTACCTTTCCAACTTACTTTTGATTAGAAGGAAGTACTCTGCTCTACAAAAGAAATGAACACAAGATTTGACCTATTTCAGAATGCGCTGGATGGAGTGTAGGGGGCGCTTCCGGCTTCCGCCGCTTTCGCGTTCAGAATGCGCAATTTTCAAATCTCATTTATATCAGTACGGAAGACTTGTATAGCCAGTTTTACCGGTAACCTAGATGGGTATAGTCGAGAGGATTGAGTAATGGCGAGGATTACTGAAAATGAAGAGGTTCGATTCCATATATGAATAAAATATTTTTTTCTCTCTTTGTAAAAGATAAGTAAATTTATACTTTATAGCGTTTTAAAAATATTTTAAATGTACTTTGATTTATTTGTGGTAAACGAGAAGTAATGATGTGTACTTGTATTTCAATTCCATCAAAACTAGCATTTTCCCCTTGTAATTTATTTAATTCTTACTTAATTTTTAGAATAAATTTAATATATTTTATATTCATTGCATTGCCATATTCACGAAATACCAGTAATATCAAAGTATTCATAGAAAAATGACAGTCAAGGTCATTTGCTAAATGAAGTGCAGAAGAGACAATTTTAAGATTTTTGCATTTGTCCTGTGAAAATAAGCAAATCTATTAAATAATATAGTTTTCCGAGGTTTTTTACTTGCACCTGGACAACGGTAAATTTCTTAGCGAACGTATCGTGTTGGAAAAGAAATCGCCATTGATAATGATTGTTGCATATGATTTGCGTTTGTATTCCTTAAGTGTAGAGACATCATGGATCATGTCTCTAACTTATAACAAGGAAAATTATGGAGAGTTTTTGTTATAAATTATCTTTATATATTTTAAGTGTGGATACATATTGGGTTATGTTCCACCATATAATGAGAGAAATTAATGATATTTGATATTGTAATGCTCACTGGTTAGTGAAACATGGTAAAATTATATTATCTATATTATCTTTGTTTCTAAACATGTTGAATTAATTATGTGTATGTGTCTTAAAGCCGACAAATATTTCTTTTCGATCTTATGAATATTTATGCACATGTCTTAAAACTTACACAGAATTTTGGTCTTGTGAATAGTTATTTATTTGTATTATGGTGGAAGCTTCACCAGTAATGTTTGAAATTTTCTCCTAATAGAGTAGATGTTAACAGGATGGTTAAAATCTCAAAAGGACGGGTATTTGGTGAAGTAAATTTGCCTACCCCTATTCAAAACTTAATTGTTATATAAATTGTAAAATTGTCAAAGTAATCCGACCTTGGGCACTCCTTAGGATGTTTTTGTTGTCTTGGAGTAAACAACTCAGGTTGAGAATATACTAAAAATCCAAATCATTCCAACTGGATGAGTAGTTTTTATTATCCAATGGCTAAGATTTATGAGATCAAATGGGCTGAGATCAAATGTTTACCTGCTGTAGATATTTTTTTTTTTGTCTAATCACTTTAAATTTGGGGTGGAAAGAAGTCCGATTATGAAATTGAAAGGCAGCCATTAGTTTAGTTAAGTGACTGATTAAGAGTGAATGGACTTAGAAATATTTTATGCATTTTATTATTGATATGCTATACTTGTGTTTTATGGAGAGATGTATTATGTGAGTAGACTAATATTTCACCAGAGTTTTGAATAAGATGTTCTTATATAGTATGCTAAACACTTGACATTGTTTCTAGTGAATGCTCTCATAAAACTGATATGCTGTATTTATTATTATTATTATTGTGTGTGTGCGTGTGCATGTGTGTGTGTGTGTGTGTGTGTGTGTGTGTGTGTGTGTGTGTGTGTGTATCTGGCTAGTATCTGTTGCAGGAAACTTTAAGTTGGGACTTGAATGTAAAAGAGAATGGATTTAAAGATGAATAAACTGTAAACTTAGCGTTTGTTCCCTGATTATATTTTAAAAGCAGCCTTTCCTTGTTTTACCGGAATCTTCTGGCTTACTGATTATAAACCATTATGACCATAGTAGATGCGAGAAGTATCTACCACAGTGTGTAAGTGAAATTAATCACTGCACTCAGTTGATATATTGTGGCAAAGTAGGCTGACTACATTGACCAATTTCTGGTACAAGGAAATTGCTGAAAATTGCTACAATTGTTTTTCTGCCTGAGGGATCTAATATTACAGAACACTAGATGGCCTCAAGGAAATGGTGTTCTACAGTGTGAGAAAGGAAATACTTGGAATTGACAGTAATAATATTAACAATAAACTTCTGACTTTGTTATAAAAAGCACATGAATAGACTATTGCAGCTTTGCCTAGACAAGGTGAATTAGAAACTATTATTGCTTATCTCTAATAATTCCATTTCTGTTTTATGAGAACTATTATGTGATTTGTTTTGACACTAATCTTTTGAATTGTGTTGTAGGATATAAGATGTATATATATTAA
Organism: Sinotaia quadrata; assembly: GCA_028829895.1. Classification (NCBI taxonomy): domain Eukaryota; kingdom Metazoa; phylum Mollusca; class Gastropoda; order Architaenioglossa; family Viviparidae; genus Sinotaia; species Sinotaia quadrata. The sequence goes on along the minus strand of CM054178.1, from coordinate 63,339,728 downwards.
AGGTTGCTTGACATCTGGGCAGGTGACAAGTGGCAAACGACACTTAGTGGGTGACAACTGGTGAACGTCAACTAGCCACTGAAACATGCCTAGCAATAACTGGTGAACGACAAGTGACTTGTGCATAATATGATATATGACATTTTGCTAAACAACAGAAAAAACCTAAGTAATTATCTAATTTATTCTACAGATGTAAGTTATGTGTGAGCCAGTTGTCACTGTCTGGTTGTGTCTAGCCAGTTATCTCAAGCCTCTTGTCATCAGCCCACCTGTCGGGTCACCATATTAAAATTATTCGAATGTGTTTTCATGGAAATATTGTCAAGTAATCTTTTCCATTTTATTTGTTAAATATATATTTGATTGTTGATTTAATACATTTATTGACCTTCTTACATGTATCGATAACCTTATGCTGGAGAAGAAAGTGGGTGGATGGGGGCTCACTAAATATAGATTGAAAGAAAGATTTATCTTTTAATTTAGTAAGAAGTTTTCCACCTACAGAAATATTGTTTGATGGTAAATGTTTGTCTTTGATGTTGTGGAAGAGAGAAAACGTATACAGTGCCCACATGTCCGCCAAGTGAGAGAGACTAGTGATATCTGCTGGAGAATTATTAATAACAAAAGTTAAGATTCTCATCACATATAATTATTTATGGATCATTAATTAATAATAAATTAATAGTAATCATTTACTAGTGGCATTGGTATCAATCTATCTATCTGTGTGACTGTACAGTTATCTTGTGGTTCTATACATATTTATAAATGAGGGACAATAAATATTCATTTCTGCAAGGGATTATATTTATTGTGTGGAACAGTACATATAACATTATTCGGGGGGGGGGGGGGGGGGGGGTTGGGGAGCTTACATGAATTTGTGAAAAACAATATACAGTATGTACAGTTATCTTTATGGCTCTACTAGGCTTCAATTGTCTTAAGGAATAATTCATGTACAGTTTATGTGTGTGGGTCTACATTTATTAGTAAGCAACAATACTTGTACAATAACCTTTGTGGGTTTCTTTAAATAGGAAAAATGCATGCACAGTTATACTGAGAAGGTTACAGTTAGTTGTGAGCGCTTAACAAGACAATGTGTGAGTTTAGAGGATTATTATTTCAGGGGTCTACTTGTTATTTTTTATGGTACATACATTACAAAAATTGTGTGGAATTTTTTAGCAGATATTTATGAAGGCATGTGTATAATAATTTGTGTGGATTTAGAAGAGTTAATCATGAGGCCACATGTACAATAATTTGTGTTTGCATGGAACATAAAGATTTGTGAGGACACAGTTTAATATTTTGTGTAGACCTAATATAAGTATTTTTGCACATAATCAAATTATTTTGTATAAAATAATATTACAACATTTATTAACTTGTGTGTGTGTACATGCATGTGTGTTGGTTTATATGTGTGTTTATGTGTGTGTGTTGAAACAATGCTAAAATGTCATATTCTATCTGCACTCATGAATCAAACAACAATAGCTGTAACAATGTTTAAATAATTTATTTACACTATGAGAGGTAGAAATATACAAGTGAACACAGACATTGTTTATTTAATTTGCACTGTTTTAGAGAAAACGTATTTCTTATGTAATCCTCATTAGTTAAAGAACCTAATTTTATATATATTAGAATTATATAAGCATCAGTATATAACAGCTTTGGATGTGTACACTGTCATTTTTGTTTGTGTTTGATTTCATTCTTTAAATAAAAATCAATCACTTGCTGGATGTTTGTAATTCATCTGTATGCTCTCCATATATTTAATTCAATCCATTATCCACTTTCTCTCTCCATATATTTAATTCAATCCATTATCCACTTTCTCTCTCCATATATTTATTTCAGTCCATTATCCACTTTCTCTCTCCATATACTTAATTCAATCCATTATCCACTTTCTCTCTCCATATATATAATTCAATCCATTATCCACTTTCTCTCTCCATATATATAATTCAATCCATTATCCACTTTCTCTCTCTCCATATATTTAATTCAATCCATTATCCACTTTCTCTCTCTATATATTTATTTCAGTCCATTATCCACTTTCTCTCCATACATTTAATACAATTCACTATACACTTTTTCTATCTCTGTGTTGCTCACATTGTTTAGTTTTGTTTCTGTTTTCCGCCATCTCTGTCTTTCATTTAGTTTAATCTGTTAATTTTTTTCAACACTCCAAATGACCTTGAGACTCTTTCACTTCTTTCTATAACCCATTTGTCTATCTGCTGTACTCTTTTATCCTCTTGCTTTCACCTCTGCACACAGGTCTGTTTAAAATCTTTATCTCTTTCAAGTTCCTCTCTTAAATGTTCTTTAATCTCTCTTGCTCTCCTACATGTCACTCTCCTATACATTGACACTCCTTTCATGTCTTTTTCCTATATTCCAATTATCTCTCCCCCCCCCCCACTACATATCTCCTTTATTCAAGTTAGTGAAGTTACCATTTAGTCTTTCACTGTGCCATATCTCAGCTATATTTCAGTCTTTGTCACTACCTCAGAAATGCATCGGTCTTATCCAGTGAGCTGTACCTCAGACATACTTCAATCTCCTTCACTATCTTCTACTTCAGTCACATTAACTATAGTATATTGCGGCTATATTTTAATCTTTGTCAAAACTCTGTACCTCAGATAGGTTTTAATCTCCTTCACAAACACACAGTAATATTCCTGGAACAAACTTTGTCATTCAAACACCCTCACTATGACATTTTGAAATTAAACAAACACACTCATAATTATTTGCATTGTATCATACAAAACACTTACTACGGCATTACTGAGGCAACGTTTCTGTCATACAAACTGTCATTGTACAGTAGTATAGGATCACTACAGCATTAGTGAAGTTAGGTTTCCTAACCCAAACACGTAATAAACTTGATTACGTCATCATTTCTACAAATACATATGAGTAGCTTCCCTATGTGTCTTCATAACAGTTTTACGTCACCACTGGAGCATGCTTTGATCATTTCGTCATCAGACGTTCTCTGATCTGAAGTGCCCCAGTGTGACCCCATAGCCTCACATTGCCTTCCGAGGTGTAAGGCGAGAGGGATGGCGAAAGGGGGTGGAAACGATCGCACCAGTTCGGCTCACACCCTTGGTCGCCCTCTGTCTTGCATTACGTACGCCACTCTTGACATCATAAAAATCTGCAGACCTAACTTCGACTGACCCAAATGTATAGGTAATCCTTTCAGACATTTTTTCTATCCTAAATGACGAGTGTTCTCCTGTAAATTTCTACTATCTTCTTTTGAATGACAGTGTGCACTTTGAAATCAGTGCAATTGCGTCGTACAACAGAATTCGTGCTATTTACCATCACTCCTTATTTGTTGTCTCCCTTGAACTCACGATGCGTCTAATAGCAACAAGAGGGGCAATAACAATTCGGCCCTCCCCCACTTAAAAACAATCGCTATTGGTTGTCTCCCTTGAACTAACTTCACGTCTGATATCAACAAGTGAGAGAATAGCAATTTGATTTATTAAAACGAAAAAAACTCAATCATTTATCAATCATTATCTTCTTGAGTTTAATTATTTTTAAATAGAGTAAAGCAAAGCAAAGTTGAGGATCCATTATTATTATTATTTCTATTCCTGTCTAAATGTCATTCATTGCTGTAAAGGGGAGGGGAAGGGAAGGGAGAGATGAGATATAAAATTTGTGTCAGATCTCCAAAGGACTTCAGTCTGTAACTGACTAAATCTGAGACTCTTTGATGTACGGGACCTAACCAACGACCTACGACTGTATTACACTAAATCTGTGAACCACAGGTGAGCGGGATTAAATACATGACCTATAGTTGGACAAGATTAAATATATACCCTTAGCGGTAAGGGAATAAATAGTTGTCCCACAGCGGTACGGAAATAAAAAATATGACCCACAGCGGTACGGGAATTAAAATATGACCCATAGAGGTACGGGAATAACGAATATGACCAACAGCGGTACGGAAATAAAAATATGACCCATAAATAACTCATGGATACATGGAACTAGATCTCTGTCTTTGACCGCTTAGGACCTAGGAATCCCAAACAAAACCTCTATCGATGGAAGGACAAATCGTCGCTCAGTTTCCGAACCCCCATCCACATCTACCGTCAAATACCCAACATACTAAGACACACTTGGATACATCTCGACACTCACAATATCTGTGTGTCTTCATTGTACAGCATATTCCCAGGCCGATCTAAAAAGTCAACACAAATTTTTGTTGGAAGTCAAAACCTTAAAGGCACCAGGCCTCGTCAGTGACGTCACTGTAAATAAATCAGTGTGTATTGATTGGTGTTGAGAAAATTAGTAACGAACTATTGGCCAAGAAAGTAAGAAGAAAAAAGTATCATAGAAGAATGAATTCCGTACGTGGATACAAGTTTTAATTAATCGTTTTAAAGGGAAATAAGCACTAATGACAAGAATTATTCAAAATTATTATTTCAACCTGTTGATAAATATGCAGCCCTGAACGGGGCAAAATCTTTCCCTAAAATATTCACCTGCATATTATAACTTTTTTAAATGAACTTTTTCAACAATGTAGCAGCAATTAAAACTACAATAATAAAAGGGAGAGAATTGCGGCTAATCATCTTTTTCAGTGCATTTAATCGGGTCCTTGACTTTGGGATGCCCTATCAAACTTAATTAATATTAATGATAAAATAAAATATCTTTTATTTTTGATAAATGTCTGTTCAGCCTCCGCTCTCCAAACTTTAGAAATGAAGTCACATTGGATGCTTTAAAGACGACTTCCATGACACAAGGACAGAAACAATTTTAATAGTCTGAAATATCTTCAATTGAAAGAACACGGTCACTTCAACAATGATGAAGCCTGTGGCACACGTGTTCTTGATAAGTAGTACTCCCGTGATTCAAAGGGAGTGACCAGCTCTATTTCGACATTTAACCATAATGGTGTAACAAGCTATATTTCGACATTTAACCATATGGTGTGACAAACTCTATTTCGACGTAAACCAAGTAGTGTGACAAGCAGTATTTCGACAGCTAATCATCCCATGGGACATACTGAAACATTCTACGGCGAGGCAAGCCATAGGTTGATACGAGTCATATCATGACGATACATCTTGGAATGGAGTTTGGACTGGGTAATGTTGATAAGACACAGGTTAGATATGAAGTTTCAGTTCTGAGGCAAGAGAATCTCTCTGAGACAATAAGGCAGTCTCAGATTTACTGCATCCATAGTAGGAATGGTGGCAGTGCATAATCTTCATGTGGGACATTTCCTGTTTGAGCTCACATAACGTCATCACTAAAGTGCAGCTGGCACTTAAACTTAAAAAAAAAAAAACAAAGCCAAACGCTTGAATCTCACCGAATTAAATTAAAATTTCCGCTTTGCCTTTACGTGAACTAAGCATACTTTTCAATTTAAATCTAATGACCACACACGTCCTAGAGGTAGCCACTCCGGTACGAAGTTTCCGACTGCTTTTGACTGAAATCACGCGGGATCACGCACATCCTGTGCTGAGCCCTTCTGGCTGCGTATTTTATTTTAGATCACGCAAATCCTTGATTGGGCCCTAAGTATTTCACTGAAATCATACGCAGTGAGCAGAGATGAATCACAATCAACTAGCAGACTCACGTGTCATCACCATAACTTGCTAAAGGGTTTCATATTTCCATGTAGGTTAATTCTTTAAAATAACTTGGAACTGAAATGATCAGTGTCTCGAGATATTTCATTCGAGACGGTATAGGATACCTCAGCAACGAGAGAAAGAGATTAGTGAGGCCAAGAGCTGCACCATCTCATTAAGACCACACACATTTCTATTCACAAATAGGTTGTTTCAGGATGTGTCGGATCGCGTGTGTCAGATTCGGGGTGTGTCGCTTAGCGTTGTGCCAGACTGGGCAGGCAACTCAGCAGGTAGAAAATCTCCTTGCGTTCAAGTTCATTTTTGTCACACCGAGATGTTTGAGAGGATTGTCATTGAGACCATGCAGAGGAAGGTCAAGGACGTCGGAAAGTTCCTCTAGCTCCTCTAGTTCTGATTGGACATCGTCTAGCATGTCACGATGCTCCTCGCAGCTGCGCGCCAGCTTGAGCTGGTGAATGTCATGGCGAATGGTCAACAACTGGCGTGCCAACATTTGGTCTTGGGTTCGCATCTCTGCCTGCAGTAGACACAAAAAGCATTGGGTGAAATTTAAAATCAAGAATGACGGAGTTTTAAGAACATAAGTTTTTATTATGATTTAAAACAATGCCTATCCATGGAGATAAAATATCAAAGATATATAATGAAATTTAGAAAATAAAAAAATTCCTAGGTGTATTACAATTAATGAAAGAGTATGCATTTAAATTTTAACAAATAAATATATATATATTTCCACTTGGTTAGAAAAAGGAAATCATTATTTAAAGAGGCAAAAGCTATTTCCTAAACTAAATTGTCCAGGTTTATTGAAAATAATGGGGCTTAAAGATAATTATGTACAATAGGGCAAAATATAAAAATAATCTAAATGCCGTGGATGCATAGACTGTACAAGATGTCGTTTTGTTTGATTACTTCTCCGTGGACTAAAAAAAGAAAATTAGTTTTGTCTTAGTGGCGAATTTCTCATTTTACATTTGAACTTCGCGTTCGATAACATTTAAATTGCGACATGCAAACACTTCCGTATGTCCAGTCATAAAAGTTCCGTGTCTATACGCGCATTCATTTCTGTAGACACACGCGCATTTATTTCTGTAGACATACGTGCAGAGCCGTAACTAGCTTTTTTTTTTGCGCCCGAGGCTAGGATATAAAATTACGCCCTCCCGCCGAATAATTTTCAAAAAATAAGCATCTTTGAAAACCAATCTTCCCTTTACAGAGTTGTGCGCCCGAGGCATGTGCCTCATTCGCCTCGCCCTTGTTACGGTACTGCATACGGGACACTGTTCATACATTTGCATTTCTCTATTTTTGCCCATATACGGTACAATGTATTTATACATTAACACTTATCTCTTCTTACCGAATTACGGGACACTGGATTCATACATTAACACTTATCTCTTCTTACCGAATTACGGGACACTGGATTCATACATTAACACTTATCTCTTCTTACCGAATTACGGGACACTGGATTCATACATTAACACTTATCTCTTCTTACCGAATTACGGGACAATGTGTTCATACATTAACAGGATAGTGTGTTCATACATGTGCGTTTAACTATTCTTGCTGACAAACGGGACACTAGAATCAAGAACAACAAAGTGAAACAAATGTAGGTATATTGAATGTAGATATCTCTTAGGGTGTTGAATTTATCGTGTCATTGTAAACGGTGCTTAATATGAACTTAGAGCTCGCCGATTCTACAACCGTAAAGACTTGATCTAGTGAAAATTGACCATTCTAGAAAATTCCAAAGAAAGTGTCTGGATAAATATCTAAGGTGATATTAAAACTCTCTCAGTCTTATGGGTGTTCAGTTCAAAATAATCATCATTACTAGTAGAACACATTTATACTAAACACCTTATAATAAGAAATAATTGAACAGTCAAACATTGAACTTTTTTTTTACATCGCCCCAATAAAAACAAAACATTCAACTTTCTGCTTCCAATAAGTTGATAAAATATGAACTGGAGGGCACTGACCAATTCATTTTTCAACCAATCAAGAGCCGAATTGATTCTGTTAGTTCGTTCAGGTGTCCACGAGTTATCACATTCAGTAGTTTCAGAGTGATCTCCCTTGGACACTTCCCACCTCACTGGGAATTGTGGGCTCTCGACGTAAGTTGCCCTCCACTGCATGAAACTGGGTCGGCGCGTGCTGAGTTGCAGGCGTTCCGCTGTCTGCTTCAAGCGTGTCAGGTCCGATGGAAGAGTCGACGTGTCAACGTCATTGATAATGTCAAGCGGGAAGGAAGACAACGGCGACAATCCGAAATTACCTCGATGAGAAAGTTTTGGACTGACGTTGGGAACAACCGCCAGTCGCCTACCGAACCTACTACTTCTGGAAGGTTTGGGGCTTCCGACAGATGGCACGCCGCCATTTTCGATTCTCGCTGATGATGGCTGAGATGTGGACGCCTCTGCATAGGAACTCTCTGACGAGCCATTGATTTCGCCGTGTTGCTTAACGGAGAAGTTTAATTGCGGTGTTAGTCCGCTGGTGTTGCAGGCACCTACGTCATGGAGGTCTGTCCTCTGTTCTGTGTGAGCGTTGCTCACGACATTATTTCTGTGCCTGTTGTTGTTGTTGTTGTCGCTTTTGTGGTCAGAGTCTGATACTTCGTGCTCCTCGATAACGGCCGATAAGGGGCGCTTCCGGTTTTGCTTTGGCGTTTTCTTGGCGTCATCATTGCGACCGCCCATGACGTTAGTATGACGTCATTTACTCGGGGAAAAAGCTTGTTCGACTGCACATAGAGAATAGAGAGCGAAGAATTAGGGAATTCAGAATGTCTGTACACAAACATACTTATGCATACACATGCACACACCTTACTGACATGGGAACATAAGCATACTTTTAAAGTACAAGGAAACCCGTTTAATGTATAATTTTGTTTGTTTTCATTTCATTTATTTTCTTTCCTTTTTACTATTAGTCACTAGCACAAGTGTACTAATACTATGTCCTGGTCTAAATTTAACATCCTTGCACCACTGCTCGTCACAACTTCCTGAGATATAGGACAGGTGTCGTGTTGGCCCACGTTCTCACGATTTTATTAAAATGATAAGTTATAAATATATCCGAATCCATATTAATACTTTAAACGTTAATAATAATATTAATTTAAATAGTAATATTGGTTCTAACTTTATTACTTTAAACCATTAAAAAAGTAGAAGAGTTTCAACTTGTAGTATTCTAACTTCTGATATTCTAATTAATCTCAGCCCCTCTGGTTTTCTAACTCCCCCAGTTATGTAGTCTCTGATCTAAGGGGAGGTAAAGTATTAAAGTCTGTAAGAGAGGATCTTAGGTCTTGGACATGGAAAGCTAGCACAGGACCATACCTGTTTGGGGAAATCTGGGCAATATATGTCAGAAAGCTTCAATAGTGTAAGTTAGAGAATCCAAAATTAGATTGCCTTGGACTCCTACTTTACAGTCCTACAGTGAATGATTGTCTCCTGTAGTACATTTTCCATACTGTACAAAATTATAAGTTTGTGGATTTGTGGAAAATTCAGAAATTGCCAGCAAAATTCAGTATGGTGGTTTCTCTAGCTATTTGTTGAAACTAGTCTTTTCTTAATTTTGCAGCTTATTTACACGCCTACCATTCATATATCTGTATTCATAAATGTCAGTTACATTTTCTAAACGAGAGTGAGTAAGATAGCCTTATCCAAATTTTCTCTCGTCTGTAAAATTTTCTGAAAGAGTGAATATGACGTCACTTATATAGACGATTTTAGGCAATATTTATAAAGAGAAGTTCTATTATTCTCTCCAGTCTGGCATTTTGTGCGAGTGGACCTACAGCCAAGAATAAGCTGCAGTGACTCTATTCAAGCACTACATTTACTTGACCAGGGTGAGGACGCCAAGCATTCCTCCCTTTTTACCTGAACCGAAAGACAACAAAACGCCGACACTTATATAACAGCCCTGAGCGTCTCATTTCAGCAATCAGGGTAGACAGTAAGTTTTGGGAAAAAAAGCTCAGAAAAAAACATTGCTCGTTCGTACTTACTGAACTTCACTAAAAGCCTTGTCTTTTATGATGACAATGAGAACTATATCATTTTAATCAATCTGGACATTTTGTCCTGTTTTATTTCTCTTTCATTTCCATCTATTGTTTTCTTTATTAAATTCTCTTTAAAGGTGATTATCGACTTTTTCCCCTTTCCTTCCCATCCATATATGTCTTAGTGATTTCATTCGCAAAGGAGATTTGGGGGGCTTGAGCTAGGTTGAATACTGTATGTTTTAGAATAAAGTAGAACGTTTGTGACGTCATTTCATTTGTGTCTCTTGTATTTGTTTACTGAAAGCTCTAAATCAACCTTTCTCAACCTTTTCATGCTGGACAGCTGGAGGAACCCTTGAAATATTTTTTTAGATATCAGGGAACCCCTGCATATAAATTATAATATCTACAATGTTTATTTTTTTATTTTAATGCACGACCTCTAGGGGAATCTCATTCGGCCTATCGACCTCGGTTGAGAAGACCTGCTCTAACCCCTCGCTCTCGTGTTTCCCACTTTGGTCCCAGTCGTGGCTCACCTGCATGAACAACGTCTTTACATAATAATTCTGTTATTTTTGTCTCGGTAACGCGGCACTTTCGCAATGCGGGTTATCTTCTGCGCAATCAGATATTATGTTACACTCGAGATGCACGCGTTTCTTCATGGGTGACCTCCCTTTAAATGCGACTCTGTAGTAAGCAGGTATTGAAACTGAAGCCAACACTCAATCCACAACAGCTTCAAGGATTAACTGCCGGGTAAAAAACTATACACCACTACAAGGTGATGTGAAAGTCATTCTCTTCAAGGAAAGAAGAGATACATAAACGGCCGATAAAAGCTATTTTAAAACATGGTATGGAGTGTTGAGAGTTACAGCGGTAATCAGTATTGTGAATAGAGTTATTGTGGTAATCAGTATTGTGAGTAGAGTTATTGTGGTAATCAGTATTGTGAGTAGAGTTATTGTGGTAATCAGTATTGTGAGTAGAGTTATTGTGGTAATCAGTATTGTGAGTAGAGTTATTGTGGTAATCAGTATTGTGAGTAGGGTTATAGTAGTAATCAATAATGTGAGTAGAGTTCTAGTGGTAATCAGCAATTTAAATAAAGTGGTAATCACAGTTGTGAAGAGTTAAAGTGGTAATCAATGTTGTGATAGACTTCTAGTGGTAATCAGTAATTTGAATAAAGTGGTAATCACAGTTGTGAAGAGAGTTAAGGTGGTAATCAATGTTATGACAGATTTCTACTGGTAATCAGTAATTTGAATAAAGTGGTAATCAGTGTTGTGAGTAGAGTTCTAGTATTGTGAATAGAGTTATAGTTATGATTGTTAAGAGTAGAGTTAATCTGATATAATCAGTGTTGAGAGACTAGGTAAGTGGTAGGGGCTAGACAGAGCTATACTGTGCGGCAACCACTGTTTGTGAATACATTTTGTTAGTAATCAGCGTGTTTGTTACTAGAATAGCTGCTCTCGCAAACACAGTGCAACTGTGCTAATTTCTCTTTCTTGTTGTGTGATTATAAGTGGCACAACACAATACAGTACAATGTGTAAGACTGGCTTGCTGTGCTGTCACTGTCAGTATCTCGTGGCAGCGAGTTGTTTTTCTAACCCACCCATCCCACCAAAATATTAAAAAAATCACCGACAAAATGTGAATACATGATCGTAATTCACAATGCTTCATGTTGGACCAAAAAACTGCCAGAATCGCACCGCAATTTAATTTTTTCTAGCAAACCCCTCTGATCTCAGACTTACAAATCGCGGCCAACAGCATGGCATCTTAGCTTTTCAAAGAACGTATTTCGAATCTTGGAGATCTGTACTTCCACCTTGCATGCTGACAGCGAGCATCCAAACTGCATGTTCAGATTATCATAGCCCGCTATGGCCTTGTAGCTGAGGCCTGCTGTGTTCAGATTATCATGGCCCGCTATGACCACAAGAGATACAACTCATTGCACCCCTCCCCCGGGGAGTGCGCTCAGCCCCACCCTCTTCAACATAGCCACCTACGACCTCAGCACAATCACCTCAAAAACTAACACACAGTTAACTCAGTTCGCTGATGACTCATCACTCCACTGCGCACACAGAGACCACGGGAGACTGATAGACAACATGCAACTCACCCTAGAAAATCTAGAAGACTGGACAGACAAATGGGGACTAGAACTAGCACCTGACAAAACAACCGCCATAGACTTCTCTGCCCCCAAGAATAAAACATACCCAACACTACATCTAAAACAAACCAAAATAAAATACTCCAAAACTCACAAATTTTTAGGAATCACGTTCGACGAAAACATCAGTTTCCACAAACACATAGAAAATACTCTAACCAAAGTCAACAAAACAATAAACATACTCTAACCAAAGTCAACAAAACAATAAACATACTCAAACCAAAGTCAACAAAACAATAAACATACTCAAACCAAAGTCAACAAAACAATAAACATACTCAAACCAAAGTCAACAAAACAATAAACATACACTAACCAAAGTCAACAAAACAATAAACATACTCAAACCAAAGTCAACAAAACAATAAACATACACTAACCAAAGTCAACAAAACAATAAACATACACTAATCAAAGTCAACAAAACAATAAACATACTCAAACCAAAGTCAACAAAACAATAAACATACACTAACCAAAGTCAACAAAACAATAAACATACACTAACCAAAGTCAACAAAACAATAAACATACTCTAATCAAAGTCAACAAAACAATAAACATATTCAAAGCTACCAAGTAGAAAGAATGGGGGGCAGACACTCAAACATTACTAACATTCACTAGGTCGCTAATCCACTCTATAATAGATTATGGCAGCGCAACATACACACCCACAAACAACCCACAAATCAAAGCGTTAGAAACAGTACAAAACAAAGCCCTAAGAATAAGCACATACGCACTCCCAAACACAAAACATGAAAAATTATACCACCAAACAGGGCACCTAACGCTAAAAGAAAGAAGAGACAAACAAATTCTTAAACAATGGGCCAACAGAATACAACATTGAACAAACCAATACACACTTGCTGAACAAAAGTTGGGATAAAAGAGGATACAAAGGACAGAAAACAAAGAAAAACAACCCAAACAAATGGACATGAAAACAAGCTAACCCCCTACCAACTCACCAAGCGATTACTAGAAAAACACAAATTAAACACAATCAAAACTGAAAAACCTAACACAAATCCACAAACCCCCTGGACAATCACCTCCCACCCACCCCCAAACATAGACCTAACATTGCTTAAACAACCCAAAAAACACAGTAACCCACCACTAGCCAAACAAAAAGCACTCGAATATATAAACAAAAACTACCCCAACCACCAACACATATACAGATGGTTCAAAAAGTGAAATAGGAACAGGGGCAGCAGCACACACATCCACAGGCACGCACACACACAAACTAGACCAAAAACACTCATACTAATAGCAGAACTAATAGCGATCAAACAAGTAATATTAACAAACAACTCCACAAACACGCTGACACAATTACTCATACTAACAGACTCAATTACATCATTACAAAACCTAGCAAACCCCTTTCAAACAACAAGAACAAAAATCACAAATCAAATAACAAAACAAATAAAAGCACTAGAGAAAAAAGATGTAAAAACAACCCTACTCTGGATCCCCAGTCACACCAACATTATTGGGAATGAAACAGCAGACAAGGGAGCTAAATACGGAAGCAAACAAGGAAAGCAACTAAACACACCAATACACACATCAGAAATACACACACAAATCAAAAGCATGTACAAAAGTAAGACCCCCCACACCACAACCTCCACAATAAAGCAATATACAGATTAAGATACAATAATACACGATACACACATAACACAAGCAACGAAACAAAAGCATGTACGTTCTGCAGAACAGACAACACAATCGAACACTTTCTACTCCAGTGCAATAAATACACTGAGGAAAGGAAAATCATCAAAGAAACAACAGACCTCTTAAACTTATCATTCTCCACCCAAGCACTCCTATACTCGAAGGAACACAACCAAAGCCACGTACACCTATCACTTATCACATACCTCTTAGAGACAAACACACTTCACCTACAATATAAAAAAAAAGTATTTAATTTTTTTTTAAAATTAAAAAAAAATTAAATAAAATGTATATAAAAAAATCCCAACAACATACACACACTAACGACAGTCGTGACAACGAGCAGACAGAAATACAATACACAAACCAAACAACGCACGAACACCCCACCCCACCCTCCCTGAATACCAGTGAAAGGAGGAAGGCCTCACAGGAATCCACCAAAAACTGAAAACATCGCCAAGATGAAAAGTTTTACAGCAATTCCTGCGGGGCGAATAGATAGCGGTATCATCATCATCATCATCATCATCATCAACAGTGGCGTAGCTTAAGATTTTTGCCGTGGGTCCACAGTGGTATAGAATATGTTGGGGTGTTTTTTTTGCCCGAGGTCCATTATGATGTAAATATTTTTTTTCCCTGTCATGGTCTACTCTAACATAAGTTTAAGGCATTTATTTCTTGCTGTTATGAATTATTGACCTGTTATTGAACATTATTATTGAAATATCTTAATATAATTAGTGGTACTTTGTTAACACAACTAGCGATAATTACTGATAAAACACAAACTAGTAACAATCAATAAGCATAAATGACAGTCAGTGTACATAATTAGCGGCAAAGACTGAACTTACTCAATGGAAATAAGTGAACATACTGAATGACAACAACTGAACACACTTCAAACGGCAATCATTGAACACATTAGTAACTAGTGAACATATTTCAAACGTCAATCACTGATCATTATGACAACAACTGAACATACTTAAGAAAAGCAAATCAATGAACGCAACAGCAACCAGTGAATATAGACCTGACTCATTAGAACTTTGTAAGATATAATCGGCTCTGATCATTGAGTGTACCTGGCAGTAGCTCTATACTAGGCCAAGTGATCTTCACTGCCAGTTTCAGTTAGCCATGAGTGATCGTAACAGATCACTGTGAAATAGTTCAATAGCAACAGTGTTGACAGACGCTGGAAAGTGTACGTTAAACATCCTTAAACAGCATCCAGTTGCAAGATGTCGCTGTGAGTGACGTGTACACACTGCATTTGGCACGAGTACGTGAAAAGTGCGTTGAAGGCCAACGTGAGCGCGCGCGTGTGAGTATATTGCGCGTGTGTGCGTGTGTGCAAGTGTGTGTGTGAGTGTGAGTGCGCGCGCGCGAGAGAGCAATCTAGATGCCTATGTAAATACATGCGTCACATTGTTTGATTAAGGGCAGGTAACTCCATTTATATTTGAGTGTCCCAAGACATCTGCATACCTCGACCGAGCGATGCGAATGTGTTCCCAATTTAAAATCTCTGCCTTTCTTGGCAGACAACTCAAGCAAAACTAAATTCACAATTATTATATAAATTGTAAAAACAGCAGCTTAAAATGTAAATTTCTCAAAAATAAAAAAAAAATAAGAAGTGGTCAGGATGACATATTGAATGCGTGTCTTCTATTCTTGACCTTTGCGAAAGGTCGCTTGAGTCTGAAATCTCACAAGCTAGAAGTCCATTTAACATCGTTTGTCTCCTTTTACTACAATCAAGGTTAATATACCTGAATATTTATTAAGGACATAGAGAATGGTAAAAAAATTATCATTCAATCAGCGTTAGTGATTGCTACTTTAATGAGCATGTTCTATATAATATTAGTAAAAATAACATTACAATTTACCTTTTCCTACAAAATTAATAAAAAGCTTAATGAAATTAAGACTTTAAGACATGATTTTTTTTAATAATAAAGCGTTTATTTATTTTTATTTTGCAACAGTTGTTACGCGTAAAATAATTACAATAAAATACACAATAAAATCTTTAAACAAAATACTTAAACACTTAAGAACAATCAGACTACATAAGAAAGCAAAGCCCACGCGCGAAACGATATATAATAAAATGAAAGTATGTACAGAAAGAAACAAATTAAAATGGAGTTATACAATTGAAATGAAGGATAACATAGACAAAATAATGCTACTCACTGATATAAAAAGTTGGAGTTACAAATGTTACCATTGAAACGAAGGGTAACATAGATAAAATAATACTACTCACCGATGTAACATAAAATAGTTACAAATGTTAGCATTGAAATGAAGAGAGACGAGATATGATGTAAAAACATCTCTTGAAAATGGCCATGGTCTCTTTGTGTCTCAGGTCAAAACTCGGCACATTCTAGGTAGATGAACCTTGATGTGCCAATGAACGGTGACCCTACGACTTAGATTTCGTACGATTGATGATGAGCGCAAGCTTCTAGCAGGAGCGCAAACGTAAGATCAGAATGTAGGGCTGGAAACAGATAGCAATACACATCAAAGAGAAGAGATATTGTGCCATGTTCTGCAGTGAGCACATCAAAGAGAAGAAATATTGTGCCATGTTCTGCAGTGAGCACATCAAAGAGAAGAAATATTGTGCCATGTTCTGCAGTGAACAAATATTGAGAGAAAACCGGAAAAGACAATATTTATGAACAGAAATGTGACGATATCAACAGTTATAAAGTAATATTTGATTTGATCGCAATAAAACTAACAAGATCAAAATGTATTGTTTGAATTTTGCAGAATTTTGTTCAAAATAAGAAAGGTATGAAAAGATAAGAGATATTTTCCCTTGTATTATTAACTTTTAAAAATAAATATTCATTAATATGCATTCATTAACAAATATCCATTAACATGAATTCATTAACAAGTACTCATTAAAACGCATTCATTAGTAAGCATTCATTATCAAGCAATCATTAAACAAGTATTCATTAACATGCATTCATTAACAAGTATTCCTTAACACGCAATCATTAAACAAGTATTCATTAACACGCAATCATTAAACAAGTATTCATTAACACGCAATCATTAACAAGTATTCATGAGCAAACAGTTGTGCGTCAAGAAAACTTGCCGAAACTTTCTCTTCAACTGCTTGAATGCTTGATCTGTTGTTTGAATGAGTGACTGATTGTCCGAACGATTTACTGATTGACTGTCTGATTTTCCAATCGATTTACTGACGGATTGCTGTCTGATCTGTTGACTGATTAGGCTAACTGACGTTTGATAATCAATTGATCAACCAGTGATTAAAATCATTAACTGAAGATTAAATGACACCTAAGAGACAAATTAATTTGTTAAGTGATTGTTTAACAAAGTGACTAACTGAATGATTAGTGGTATTAAAAGGATTTCTCGACAGATAAAAAGGAAAATATGATTATTCACAAGATATTATTATTTTTATTTAAAAAAATTAACTTTAGAATAAAAATCGTTTTACTCTTACAAGCAGCCTTACGTATTCATTGTAACATGCAACAGACAAACATAATTATTTACGGTAACAGGCAACAGATAGTCATAAGATTTCACTGTAAAAGGCAACAGCCAGCCATAAGTATTTATTGTAATTGACAACAGACAGCCATAAGTATTTATTGAAATTGACAGCAGACAGCCATAAGTATTTATTGTAATTGACAGCAGACAGCCATAAGTATTTATTGTAATTGACAGCAGACAGCCATAAGTATTTATTGTAATTGACAACAGACAGCCATAAGTATTCAGTGTAGTAAGAAAACAGAATCAATAAATTGATTGTAATTGACAACAGACAGCCATAAGTATTCAGTGTAGTAAGAAAACAGAATCAATAAATTGATTGTAATAGGAAACAACAAGCCATGTGCATCTTCTGTAAAAGCAAGCATGAAACCACATTCAGTCACTATAACATGTAACTGTAAGCTTTATGCACTGAGTGTGACAGACATCAATGAGACAAGTATTCATTGTAACAGGCAGCAGAAAGCAATTCAGAGCATGCTAATATTGTGCGCCGATTCATTCAACAGGTAACAACCATAGCTTCTGACTGTACTACTACTAGAGAGGCATCTTTAGTCACTTCAACAGGTAGGCAACTTTAGGCTGTAAAAGTTATACTTCACTGTAACAGGCAGTCATATTTCTGACTGTACTAGCCAGACCTACTTTACTGAAAAGGAAGGAGCCATATTTTTTTTTATTGTATGTTGCAGCCTTCTTTATTCACACTAATCTGTAACCGTAGTTTAATTGTATGTTGCAGCCTTCTTTATTCACACTATTCTGTAACCGTAGTTTAATTGTATGTTGCAGCCTTCTTTATTCACACTAATCTGTAACCGTAGTTTAATTGTATGTTGCAGCCTTCTTTATTCACACTATTCTGTAACCGTAGTTTAATTGTATGTCGCAGCCTTCTTTATTCACACTAATCTGTAACCGTAGTTTAATTGTATGTTGCAGCCTTCTTTATTCACACTATTCTGTAACCGTAGTTTAATTGTATGTTGCAGCCTTCTTTATTCACACTAATCTGTAACCGTAGTTTAATTGTATGTTGCAGCCTTCTTTATTCACACTAATCTGTAACCGTAGTTTAATTTTAAATGCAACAAGTAGGCCAGTGACGCTCGTTTTAAGGTAGCCAGAATTCATGACTCTTACAGGCAGCCATAGGCATGCGCTCTCACACTGATAAATTGTCGTCTCCAGGAAATGAACTATACATTGCTTGCATTCACGCCTCTTTGTCTCACCTTAACTGATGGAAAACGAAATTAACAACCAGGCGCGAGAGTGACGTAACACAAAGCTCTGGGCACTCCAGATACGCACACTAACGGACAGCCGGCTTACACGAAACGAGTTGTTATATACAACGCTTATCGCCCTTGACTTCAGATGTCACTACAAATAAATGCTCCTGACTGTCCCAGCTCACGTCAGCGAAATCGGCTGCTGGCCAGAAGCAGCTATCATCCTAATTTCAGTTTAGTTCAGCTCAGGTGACGTGATCACGCGATTACATTTGTTCTGTTTAGCTCGAAATGGCAGTCTGTGTTCTATCAGCGCAATAGGTGCTTGTCAGATACATTTAAATATTATGACAGTTAAAGAATTGATACCTTTTATTTCCTAGGTTATAAGTTAATTTGTTTCGACTGATTGCGAGTTCAGATAATTATAGGTGTGTGCCTCATGCATGATCTTGAAGATCAAATATTGAGGATTTTCTTTACGGTTCCTGTCGTAGTGTTCTCATTTCAGACTTCTTACTGAATTGTCTGCCCTTGCCTTATAACCTTCTGTTAATTGTATTCCCATAAATAATCATTACAATTTTTTGCCTGTTACAATTAAAAATTTTGTATATAAAGATTACTTTTACAAAATTAAACAATGTTTCCACAGCTTTTTTAAATCTTTGATCAATACTGACAAATTAAACTAGGTTTCTGAATTTCATGCACTTGAACACCACACTACACACACACTGCACTACACACACACACACACACACACACACACACACACACACACACACACACACACAACCATATTTATATATAACCTTAAAACATGCTCCACCAACAGGACAAAACATTCTAGATATCTACAGAATAAAGGGGCCTATAGTAGCCAATGAATTAACCAACGAAACACTTCCTGTATATACAGTCCTTCCTTGTCAACTTTTCATTTCAAGTAATGTACTTATTTCTTCCTTATAATGGAACTGGTGATAATGTAATGTATTTATTTCTTCGTTATAAAGGAAGTAGTGACAATGTAATGTACTTATTTCTTCCTTATAAAAGAATTGGTGATAATGTACTTACTTCTTCGTTATAAAGGAACTGGTGATAATGTAATGTACTTATTTTTTCGTTATAAAGGTAGTGGTGATAAAATGAAAGAGAGGGTGTGAGGGGAAGAGAGAGAGAGAGAGAGAGAGAGAGAGAGAGAGAGAGAGAGAGAGACAAGGAAGTGGCAAGAACAAGAGATTTTGTGAAAGAGAAAACCTCGTTCACTCAGAAATTAGCTAGCAACGCCTGAGTTTATTTTAAGCGGACTGAGTGTGTGTGTGTGTGTGTGAGGTTGTATTTTTGTTTTATTGTTTGAATAAAATGTCATTGATTTTAAAATATTTTCTTTCATCTCATGTTAATTAACAACAGCAATAACGTGAAAACAAAAACGAAAATACAACCACTACCAACATCAAACAAAGCAACCGCCTCCACCCCACCCCACCCCCGCCAAGAAAATAACACTGCAACCCAGCGTTAAAAGTTATGTTTAACAAAGCAAATTTAGTAACGATTATATAACAGTTAAACTTAATACTCCACACACACACATGTTGTTAACTAATCAGCTTATTAAATACCCTGACTTTCCTGTCACATTTAGAAAGGACTAATATCTCTTTGCAATGGAAGAAGATAGCAGCTGTGACTCAGTAGTAAGATATGTGTGAACTGGCCACTCATTAAGATTCCCTTTCTGGCAAACAAGTGTAGATAAACCCGGAAACAAACAAATAAGACAGCAGTTTACCTAAAAGTATGACGTCATTGCAATCTTCAAATCTCGCACCACTGCATATTATTTTAATACTCACTTGGAACAAACACACATGCACATGAAAAACCCGAAAAACTGAATAAGAAAGCAAACAAGCAGACGGCATAAAATTGAAATTTACGAGTATGCGTCATCGTATGATTTTATTTTTAGAAATAGTTCAGTCACATCTAATTTTATTTTTAGAAATAGTTCAGTCACATCTACTATCGTAAGACCGATGGTCTAAAGCCAACCACTTGTGACGATTGGAGGAAAGAATTCTTACAAGTCAAAATGGAAACGTTCGAAACAAGAATATTCAGATACTTCGTGAATTAAATCAATCCAATAAATTTAATATAAACCTAATCTTTCCTAACGCCAGAAGATAATTGGATATTGGGGATTGGGGTGGGGTTACGTAGCTAGAAAAAAAAGAATTTTATTGTTCCCTTTGTTTAAATCTATGGGAGCAAACTCGTCATACGTCATTCCGAGAGCTCTTGATCAGAAGAGGGCGTGAATACAATGTAACGATAAAGAACAGATGCTCATTGTTCTACAGAGTATTGAAATAAATCTGCCCCTAAATGCTAATAACACGTAATCACAGTCACGTCTGGATAACAGTGCACCATTTTCCTTGAAACTTAACCTTGTTGTTCATTTCAGTGTTGTCAAAAATGAAGTGAAGGAACAACATGGGGGCTGGGGGGGGGGTCTAAAGTTAAGTTAAGACTTGATCAACACATGTAATTACATTGCGTATTATTTTTAACTCAGAACACCGGGACACGGGACAAGGAGGCAATGTGTTCATCAGGAGATTGCAAATGCATTACACAACAAGGGGACACAACTCGGAGGACAACAAGAATTCAGCAAACTCAAGAATCTTCTTGACCTACTTAGCTCACAGTAACCCACCCCATACACCCTCCCACAATCCAGACATCCTTTTGGAAGTCCACCACGTGAAGTTATTAGAGCGTTGTTCGTTCAGGGGAAGGCGGCGGGGACAGAGATAGAATAAATTTGCTGAAACAGTTCCGAGGGTCTAACACTCTAACTCCTGTTCGAGCTGAAAAACGTACGGGTAACTCGTACCTGCTCCTAATGTTAAGACCTGTGTTCGGCTTAGAGCCTTGCCCGTCTGATGGGACGTAATTTATTAGGTAGCATGTACTGAGCGCAATGATATCACTTAATGGTTTAAAACTAAAAAAGAGCAGAACACTGCCTGAGTTAGACTTAACAATAAAATTAAAGAATGCTCACATAAAAAAGCGTATACACCTAAACTTACCACATCAAAATCTCTCAACTACAAAATACTCACACGAAATAGTACTCCTAAAATACCACACCAAAATCTACACCTAAGAAAGAGTGGACCATCTAGGTGAAATTTCGTCTGGGCACAATATGGCAGCCAAACTGCCTCTGATTGCTTATTACCAGTTGATGTTGAGCGTGTGTGGCCTAAGGTACTCGAGACTCGATTTATCGTCTCCATCTGACTGAAGTAGATGCTAAGATCCACCATCTTGAAACAGGGAAGAGTGAAAGATCGCCGCTAGATTTTTATCCCCAGGGGAATGGAAGCCCAGTGACTTGGGGGATGTGTTATTGTCTTACGTCTTCTCTATTACCTCCCTGTGCTCATAATGTCGACCGCAAACAAGAGAGTCAGGCGGTGTACAATGAACATTTTGCCTTTATGTAGCTTCTTTAATATTTTTTTAAAACTCTTTTTTGGTCTAAGTGTGCTTTTGCCCTTTAAGAAATGAGTGAATTTTGAAATCTGGCATTAACCAGAAATACTTGTAAATAAATGACTGTTGCGACATTATAAAGTCATTTATAAAAAAATAGATTTCCCCCTCAGGCGATCACGCACATTCAAATGATACAATGTGATATGTTCAGGGCATAGTCTTTATCAATCTATCAAACACACAAGTTCTTGGCATAGTCTTTATCAATCTATCAATCACACAAGTTGACGGCATAGTCTTTATCAATCTATCAAACACACAAGTTGACGGCATAGTCTTTATCAATCTATCAAACACACAAGTTCTCGGCATAGTCTTTATCAATCTATCAAACACACAAGTTCTCGGCATAGTCTTTATCAATCTATCAAACACACAAGTTCAAACCATAGTCCTTTTCAGACTGGCAAACACACAAGTTTATATCACTGAGCTAATTATATATTTAAATTTTGTTGTGGAACACTCATTGTTGAGAAAAGGATAAAATTACATAAATATAAATAAACTGATATATATATATATATATCCAACCCGCAAAAAAATGCCCATTCAAGACAGTTTAAATATAATTTCTTTTTATATTAAATGCAAATTTTTTACTTTTAGTATTTCCTATTATGTAGTTGACAGATCTCTGAATACGTGACGGATAACGTGCGTTCATTATAGAAGTGACCGAGGTCTTTCTAGATAAGATAGTTACACAGGATTCAGTCTGAAATCTTTGTAGATAAGATATATTATAGTTTTATAAGTACGACGTAAGACTGGTTACAAAGGATTAAGTCTGAAATCTTTGTAGATATGTTATTGTTTTATAAGTATGACGTCAGATTGGGTACAGTGTGACATATTTGTCCACCTTTTCAAGCTTTTATTAAGGAATTAAAAGACAATATTGTTTTAATACATAATATTTCAAATATTATAGTGGTGATTTAAAATAGTAATAATAGTGGTGATTTAAAAATGTGATAATACTTGTAATTTTGTTTTAATGCATAATATTTCAAATATAATAGTGGTGATTTAAAATAGTAATAATAGTGGTGATTTAAAATAGTAATAATAGTGGTGATTTAAAATAGTAATAATAGTGGTGATTTAAACAAGTGATAATACTTGTAATTTTGTTTTAATGCATAATATTTCAAATATAATAGTGGTGATTTAAAATAGTAATAATAGTGGTGATTTAAAATAGTAATAATAGTGGTGATTTTGTTACTTGAAATTCTTGTAGACAGTGTTTCCAGCTCGAAGCTATGACCCTTTAATTAAACTTGACTTTGAACACCACAACTCGCCAGTTACATAAACTTGACTTTGAACACCACAACTCGCCAGTTACATAAACTTGACTTTGAATACCACAACTCGCCAATTACATAAACTTGACTTTGAACACCACAACTCGCCAGTTACATAAACTTGACTTTGAACACCACAACTCGCCAATTACATAAACTTGACCAATCTTGTCACTCGTTCGCATAGAATCAGGGTGAGTGGACCCATGTCCCTTGGTCAGCGTCCACTCAGACTGGAGCTGGACATGTCAAGTGAATAAACAAATTACTGTTACAATGACTGCTAGAACATATATAAATAGGCGCATTAGGGAAAGCCAAAATTAGATTGCCTTCCACCCACACAAGCGTCTCCTATAGAAAATCCAATTTCCTATGGTAAAATTCTCCAGACAAAATAATTGTCTTGGACTTGAGGGATTCTTGGATTTCAGGATTCATTGCCAGCAGAGGTTAGTAGTCGTGGTTTCTCAGGCTTATTACATTTAAAACTAATTTTTTTTTATTCCACAGCTTGTTTATATAGTATTGTTCTTATTGATAAATATTAATTAACGAGTGAACGAGAAAGAGAGAGAGAGAGAGTATGTAAGAGTGCTGTCCCATTTTTCTTCGTCTCTCTCTAAAGTCTAAACTGTCTGATAGAGTGCAAGTCACACTGTTCAGTTACAGCTGTTACACAATCATAAATAATGCATAAAAGGAGGAACACTAGTATTTTATTTCCAGCCTTGCAAACTGGTGCAGGTTGATTGACCACAGCTAAGAAATCATCCATCACCCCTCAAACTGTGAGAGTTGTTGACCACAGCTAAGAAATCACCCATCACCCCTCAAACTGTATGAGTTGTTGACCCAGCAGAAGGAAAAGGCACTGCGTCTGCTTGTTGTTTGTATGCATCTGCCTCAGACATCAAACCATGCATTCATTCAAGGATCCAGGAGAAATCACGAATGTTGTCTTCAAGCTGACTGATTCTCCTCTGGTCCAGATAACTTGGAACACAAGAAACTCTTCAAAAACATTGCTTTACCAAACGCTGGCATAGCTATACCTGTGCACAAAACTCCTAATTGTGGTGACTTTTAAAAGACTCGTTTTGTTTGGATTCCTTAGACATTACTCCATCGGTTTGTTTTTTAAATTTTAAATTTTAATTAAAATCTTTCAAATGTATAATCTTAGCTCTCCGTATATCATCCCGTTATGTCATACATGTCATAGGGACTGCATCTACAGGAGGGGGGGGGGGGAGGTTGTGCTAGATATTAATTATGTGTTTACCCTAGGTCTAGGTTTGTGACGTGTCATCTTCATTGTACGTCTTTACGTCTGTTTGTTATTTGTGCAGTTGTGTGTCTGAGAAACGGGGTTAGTATCCAGAAGCGGGCAAGGGGGAATAATTAATCAACACTTTATTTTTTCTTTCTCTCCTCCTACACTCTCACGTCAAATACAGGATTAAGTTCCACGTCATTGTAGACAAGGTACGTATTAGTTTAATACGTATGACATAAGATTGGATAGACAGGATTAAGTTCCACGTCACTGTAGATAAGATATGTATTAGTTTAATATGTGTGACATAAGACTGGATAGGCAGGATTAAGTTCCACGTATTTGTAGATAAGATATTTTATAGTTTTATAAGTATTAACTAATACTGGACACAGGAATAAGTCCGACGTATTTGTAAATACAAAAAAAGAGACCTAACCATACATATAGCTTACAACTTTACATTATACTTTATATTGCTATATTATATTCTACTTTATTGTTATACTGTATTTTATACTATATTTACATTATAGTTTACTTTAGACTTTACCTTTTGTACGTTATTATAGTTATATTGTATTTTATACTTTGCATTACAGTTTAATTATAGTTCAAATTTACATTATATTTTCCATAATAGCTTATATTATACTTTACTGTTTTAATAAACTTTATTCTTTAAATTATAATTATACATGTATTGTACTTTATACCGTACCTTACACTTTACATTATACTTTACAGATGCATTTCAGTTTACATTATAATTTACATCACAATTTTTAGGCTATGCTCTTCCCCCCCCCCCTTCCCTCTGGGCTACCTAATGGTTCCATGATCATCGATTTTCAACTGATTATACATCCGTTCAAGACATACGCATACTCTCTACACTAGCATTAATACTTTACGTCACCTATGAGTCATGATTTCCAAAGGGAAATAATCAGATGAACACTTAGCTGAAGACTGCACTTAACAGTAGAAAACATTTTAAGCAGTCTGACTGAGAAAACCGTTACTTTATACTTTCAAGTGCTAGGTTGAAAACTACTTTATACTTTAAAGTACAATGTACAACAACAGAATATATAATGATTATGACTAATAGCTATAAAATAAGTACAATATTTATTCAATTAAAATCACTTTTAGTCTTGGCGCTGGAATACGATCTCAGCACCCAGCTTGCCAAATTTTAACTGTTTAGGCTTCAAAGAACAGAAGATAAGGATTTTCAAAGAGTTCCGAACGAATTTTAATGATGTGTCTAGACAATTGAAGCGCGTGAAACAGCGAAGGGAACCCTATTATTGTGTGTGTGTGTGTGTGTGTGAGAGAGAGAGAGAGAGAGAGAGAGAGAGAGAGAGAGAGAGAGAGAGAGACAGACAGACAGACAGACAGCCAGACAGAGAGAGAGAGAGTATGCGACGCAGCAGCAGTAACCGATTTATCTGAAATTGAAAGAGACTGCCGCACGAAGATTGCACACACACCGACCCCCATTCCTGCTTGCAAATACTTACTTCTTGATTTTAAAGCTGGTAGTAATATCTATCTATCACCCCACCCCACCCCACATCACTCCCTTCTTCTCGCATGTACTTATGGCATAATTAATGTGCATGAAGCACTAAGTCTAGTCGGCATCTTTTTCTCTCGTATTGGAATGCTAAAGCTAACGGTAAATAGGGCAAGTCAAAAGTACTGCCTCACAAAGTGATACGTGACACTTAAACAGAATGGATCTACAGACAGGTCCTAGGTAGTATCTTAACAATAAACACTCGAATGGAGCTAATGAATTTTATTACAGAAATAGGTAGTATCTTAACTGCTAGTGCAGAAAAGAAGAGAGTGTCTAAGTAAGAATGTATGTTCTATTCCCGGGATTTCTTTGGTTGGACCACCAACTACGGCTTCTGTGAGCTGCAGTCGTCCTCCTTCAGGTATTACGTTGATACGTTGTTCGTTGTTCCGCAGTCGATCGTTAATATTGTTGTGGGACTTTGGCTGTGGTGAATTCCCGCCAAAGATCCATTACGTCTAGAGGACTGAGTTAGATGCCGGGTCGGAGAACTGGGTCTCTTCCCCTGGTCTGCGAGAGATTCACTCAGAAATCCCGCGAGCAGGGTGTTTAGTCGTGCCTACGGACGCACGTTAAAACCAGTACTGACCACAATTTAGTGTTGACTGACAGTATGGCGAGCGAACGACATGGGGCCCGCGTGCTCAAGGACAGCTGGCGACTTCCAAAGGTCACGATATTCATAATTACTCTGACATTTTCTCGCTCTAATTTCAATGAAAAGAATTCGAACTTACTAAACTGTTAGGAACGTATTTCTTACTCTTAAATATTTTATTAAAGTCAGAAGGACTCTGTAGCCAATGTGGACAGACGTTTGAACATTTCATTTAGTACCTGTTGTTATCAACTGCATTCGTACATTCATTTTTTCCCCGTTTATTCTGTTGAATAAATTTTATTGTTTGTTTACTTGTAATCTCCACTCCTTGCACGTCACACATTCCGCCTGTCGGGGTAACACTCGGGTAGATGGTGTCTAGATGAATAAATTTTATTGTTTGTTTACTTGTAATCTCCACTCCTTGCACGTCACACATTCCGCCTGTCGGGGTAACACTCGGGTGGATGGTGTCTAGATAATTAAATTAAAGACGGATCAAGTAACTCAAAAGCAAGAAATCTTGTGCACGGAAAGTTAATTATGTGTCAATAGAACATGTGTTTACACATAAGGTGAGTACGAAAAAGCCAGTAGATCCGTCAGGTGGAAGAGGGGAGGGTCGTCCTTTTAGAAATTTGAAGACATGAAGTTAAGATTACCAGCCACCTGTAATTTATCTAGTTATGCATTATTAAATAATAGAAAATAGATTTATAAGCATAACCAGCGTGGTCGTCGTCTGTCTATCTATCTATCTGTCTATCTATCTATCTATCTGTCTATCTATCTGTCTGTCTATCTATCTATCTATCTGTCTGTCTATCTATCTACGAGTAATATACTAGAAATGAACGATGATTAAACTAAAGTCATGTTTCTAGTTCTAAAGTCAGAGTTTCTAATGCTTTAATTTGGCGATACTTCAATCTAGAAGTAGAACTGAATTATGTCTGGTAACTAAGGGATACTGAATTGTACCATAGAAAGACAGATAATCTCTTAAGAATTCGACTTTAAAGGTCAAGGTCTCGTAATCTTATTCACATATTTCTGTTGTCAATACAAACGACATTTTTACATGGACTAATGCCTTATTTTTTATAAAGCGAATACAAATATGTAGATTTCAAAATTAAGGCTAACGGCTCTTTTTAAGCGACTACAAATGCACAGGTCTCAAAATCAAAGTTGCCTTTAAATAGACTAAAGCTAATATAGATTTGTAAATGTCAAACACAGGCAATTTTTTTAAAAAGATTTATAGTTAATGTAGAATAGATATAAAAATTTCAAAAGCAACTTAAGCTATGAAGAGATAATGATTCTTTGTAAGCAAAGAATTATAAATATGTAGGTCATTCTACTTTGAATCAGATTACAATCTTGTCATTACAATAAAATTACATGCGAGTTTCGGGGGGGGGGGGTATTTATTTTCAGCCGATTGAATTTTTAATTTGTAAACACAGAAGCAAGGCATCATTGAAAAGAAAAAACTACCTTGGTTTTGAAGTCTATATATTTAGTAAATGTTAGTAATGTTATATTTAGTAGATGTTAGTAAATACTAACATCCATACTCGGCACTGGTTGCTTAAAATTATTGACTTTGTGTCGAAGCACTGAGAGTGGAAAATGGTGGACACATGTTGCTTAAAATAATCTGGCTTTTGGTTTCTTTCTTCGGAATATAACACTCAAAGCTGTGTCCTTCTCTTTGGATAACTGTCGTTCCAGGCAGCCAGGTCTGTGTACCCGTCATTGCCGACAGTTTACTATACTTCTGGAAGATCTCTGACGACATGAAAGAAAATAAACTGTGTCAATCCCACACTTAATGGGATAATCACAACAACAAGATATAGGTGATCTGAATTTGTGTGTCCCTTAAAGACATTTGTACTCTGTTCTTATCTTATTTCCTTGGATTCCCCTTGGAACAAAGGGCAGCCTTTTTCAGTTCTCCCCACGACAAGTTGCAGCTCTTCATTTCCTCTTCGCAGGATTGTCTCCAGGTGGTCTTAGGGCAGCTGACCCGTCTCTTTCCTTGGGGGGTTCCACTGCAAAGCCTGCCGGATGATGTTCTGCGGGGGGTGTGAGGCTTTCACCAATCTGCGTCATCCGTCCTTCTGTAGAGGCATCTCCCTGATTCAAGCACTGGTTAGATTATTCTGTAGCGTGTGGGGTTTTCTGGGGTGGGTTGCTGGCCCCACGCCCAACACTCCTCCCGGGGTTGGGACCGGCCATGGCGGAGTTCTGTTCGTACCTACACCTTCAAATATAATAGAACTGCCACAATCGCTAGATAAACTTTGGAGACGAATTAATAGGTCAAAATGAGTCATGCAAAACGCTACAGAAAAATCGGGGTGGTGGTGGTGAGGACTGAAATTGTCCCGTCATTTATTGCGCACACATTATTGGCCTTGAACAAGCAATTATCTTGTACCGTGGGAGATTCGAGACAACAAATTGAGAATTATGGGAATGTGTAAAGGTAAAAGGAAAGGATTTGTTAAGCGTTCATTGGATGTTAAAACAACTTTTTGGGGTAACACTTTGAAGTCAGCTCTTTGTGTTTAAAATGTGGTTGTCCCCAGCATGAGACTGGTAAACACACTCTAACAATGGCAGTCTTATACACAGACGAGTGATATATAGGTATACAACGCAAGTCTGGATTTTGTCCTGTATTACAGGAAACGGAAGTTGTTCTGGTTTGTAACAACTAAGATGAAATAATTCTTCATAGTTAGCAGCCAGAATCACGTGTCCTTGTAGCACTCGGTATGTTAAGTAGTAACAAACAGCGATAATTAGACAGAGATTCAATAATACATAATACATCTTTCTTCCAGGTAATGTGTCCTTTGATTGATTTTAAAAGATATTATTACCCCCCTTTCCAACAGTCGCCATTTTCCTTCTTTGCTAGGTACCATGCTTTAATTTATTTTTTTTGAAGAAGAAGAAGAAAAACATACTAACAAAAAGGGGGAGATAAGAATCTTGCACATTCTTACACAACACGCACACAGCCACATTCACACACAGACAAACGCACACACAGACAGGCACAGTAATCACACACAGGCACACCCGCAGACACATACATGCACACAAATGTCGGCTTTCAGACATAATCATAGGCGCGATGAATTGCTTCGCTGGGCATGTCGCCATCAAAAGGGAACAAACCCGGAGCTGTATGAAATTGTTCACAGAATGCTGTATGAATTGTTCACAGAAAGCTCTAAATACGACAAATTCCACTGTGGAGTGGCTGTTACGTTTCCAGTATTTATTTAAAGACCCTGCTTAGAATAATTAAAAGACTTTAAATATAATTAATTCTTCCTCTCATATTCTACGCAGACTGGTTGCTCAATTTATTATCTGACTAATTAAAAGTGCGTCTTGTAGTTCAGACGACAAATTTACAGACTAATAAACTGCGAACTTTTAGCTAGATTTGAAAACAGTTAAATCCCTCTAAATTAATATGCACTCGTCATCAATCTTTCTGCTCATCCGCCCCCATTCAAATCTAAGAATTAATCTAATTGGTCTATTGTGCATAGAAATCAACTACTAAGAGGTATTAACAAAGGAAATAAGATTTAATAAAGTTTAACAAATTAACAATAAATCGAATGCAACGCGAATAGTCTTCACTCTGTCTTTACGCGCCTATGCCTGATTTTTGTCAATCTAAATTGCCAGAAAAGTGTTCCTTTGAGATCTGTACACTTGATTTTGCACTTAGCTCTATTCTTGTATCCTTGGTCTCAACACTCAGTCATGCTGATTCGTTCCCTCAGTCCCCCTTTAACGACACACGTGGTGCATAAGGAATGATGTCCCTTTGTTAGTGGCTAGGAACTGGAATTTTTGCAGCATGGCCCTCAGAGTGGATTTCGACACGCTTACACCAATAAGCTAATGCAGGTGAGGCATGGTGAAACATGAACCATGAGCCGACCTGTGGATGCAACGTGTTTGGATATAATTCTCAACCTAACAGGCTCTACTTAGGCATGGCTCAATTAAATGCGCTGAACAAAGAGTTCCGACCTCGCGTCGCTTACAATTAAATTTTAGAAAAAATATAATCGTCTCACATGTGTTCCATTTAACAGTCATGACGTATGAAGCAATAAAATAGATACAACGTTAAATTAATGTTCATACAAGAGGTAATTCAAACCGACAGAGCGCTTCACAATTTACAATTAAAATTACACGCAATAATTGAATTACATGAAGAATTCATATCGAGCGCAGCATTCTGGCTCTTAGTGAATTAAAACAATATAAATTAAAGTACAGAAATGGAAAAATGGTTACAATAAATTTATATTCCGTAACATATAGGTTTTCAGCTATTTCTCTGAACCATGCTCAAGTGTATATGGAAATCATATAATACATAGCACAAATACATACTTAAACAATACATAGGCAAATACTATTAAATAAAATGATACCTTTTGAGAGAAGTCGAAGGGTACCTTGATTCTCTATGGCGCCGGCTGCCTCTCACGACCCGAGTAAGCTGATGGAATTAGCTAAAATGTGCTCGAAGTGAGGGAGCGGAAGCGTGTGGGTACATATATAGAAAGGTATATTGCGTATCACGTGACTGTTCGCAAAGCATGTGGTTGGTTCGAGAACTGGACAATGGTCCTAAAGTTACATAACATCTTGACCTGTTCTAGAAGCACCTAGAAAAAGGAAGCTTTGAACAAAGGGCCAAGGGTTTCAAATATTCGAATTTGAAGTAAACAAGGCAAGTGGGTCACGAAGTCGGACAATTTTATCAGACTGTGACACCCCCTTGCTTTTGAGGCGTTTATCTTACCAAAGATAAAATGCCTCCTACAAATTATGTATGATAAAATGTAGAAGTCCACAATGAAGAAAAATTTACACAAAAAAAATTTCAACATTCCTAGAAATAAAGTGTGCAACTATATTTCATATTTACAGGAAGGAATCCGTAGGGTTCAGTTAATTGATTAAACAACATTCTATCAGTACCGGCACTTGATGGCATCAAGCACGACTCATGTAATCTGCGCCAACATTCAAAGACCCTTTG
This sequence comes from Sinotaia quadrata, assembly GCA_028829895.1. Taxonomy (NCBI): domain Eukaryota; kingdom Metazoa; phylum Mollusca; class Gastropoda; order Architaenioglossa; family Viviparidae; genus Sinotaia; species Sinotaia quadrata. The sequence continues at coordinate 63,307,703 of CM054178.1, read as the reverse complement.
ATGTAATGAATATTTGCGTCATACTGTGTCAGAAACAAAGACCAACGCATTAAACGGCTGTTCGTAAATTGCGCCTGTCCGAGAAAGGCCAACGGCTGGTGATCGCACTCAATGACAAAGGTTTTTCCGTACAAATAGTTTTCGAACTTTTTTATGGCCCAAACTATTGCAAGACATTCCTTTTCACTGGTGGAATATTTCTGTTCAGTAGTTGTGAGTTTACGGCTTGCATATGCAACTGGGTGTTTGGTGTCATTGTGTTCTTGTAATAACACTGCTCCTAATCCTGTGTTGCTAGCATCAGTCCTTAACAAGAATGGTTTTGTCAAATCTGGCAGTTTAACAACTAAATCTGAAGTCAGTCTAGATTTCAGTGTGTCAAAAGCGTTTTGGCATGCATCAGTCCACACTACTTTTGTAGGCATATTCTTACGTGTCAAGTCAGTCAGAGGACATGCAATGGCACTAAAATCAGGTACGAATTTTCTGTAGTAGTTAGCAAGACCAAGAAAACTTCTAACTTGTGTTTTTGTTAGCGGTTGTGAAGTGTCCTTAAGTTGTGCTATCTTAGCTTCACTTGGCGACATAGTTCCATGACTCAACTTGTGTCCCAAGAAGTCTAAGGAGAATTGTGCTATTTCACACTTCGTAGGGCGGGCAGTGAGGTTGGCTTGCTTTAATCTGGCTAGCACATCTCGTAAGAGTGTTAAGTGCTCCTCCCATGTCTGGGTGCCTAGAATTAAATCATCCATGAAGTTCTCAACTCCACGTCCGTACAGTGGTTCTAACAATGACCGCATCATTTTAGAAAAAATGCTTGGAGCGTTTGAACCTCCGAAAGGCATAACTTTCCATGTGTAGTTTCCTACTGGTGTAGTGAAAGCTAGTATGTGTCGATCAGTGTCCTTGACCTTGATTTGCCAAAAACCGCGTGACAAATCTATTTTGGTATAGTAATGAGCGTTAGCTAGCTTAGTGAAGATGAGATCCGGATCAGGAAGAGGTTCGGCACAAAACTCTGTCACTTGATTGAGTTTGCGGTAGTCTACGCAAAAACGGAACGAGTTATCACGTTTTTTAATCAACACGATGGGTGATCCGTAGGCACTGTCAGTCTTCTCTATGACCCCTAGATCTAGCATAGTCTTAATCTCACGTCTAACGTCATCTATCTTGGCGTGTGGCAACGGATACGGCTTCAAACGTATCGGTTTGTTGTCAGTCAGCTTCAGTGAAAATTCTATTAAGTCTGTCAACCCTGGTTTGTCTGTCAGAGTAGATGAGAACTCATTAAGCAATTCATTCACTTCTTTTTTCTGTCTTTCTGTCAAGGCTTCATTTACCCTAACGTCTTTGACAGTTTCGTCCGTCTGTAGAGGACAGTTTGGTAAAGTACCAGTGACGCAATCAGTATCCCCCTCGTCTTCTGTAACTATCGTCGCTACGACAAAATCAGCTTGAGTGGTTTGATCCTCACGGCTTATGTACTTTTTGAGTAGGTTAACATGAAAGATTTTCTCTCTCTTTCCTGTCTGCACCTTATAGTTCAGTCCCCCTAGCTTGGCGGTAACTACAAAGGGCCCCTTCCATTTCATCTGAAGTTTGTTATGTGCTTCAGGAAGCAACAGTAACACTTTGTCATTAACTTCAAATTCTCTAGGTTTGGTGTGCTTATTGTAATATTCTGCCTGTCTAGACTGAGCTATCGTCAAGTTTTCCCGTGCTATCTTGCCTATAGTTTCAAGACGGTTTCTTAAGTCAGTGACGTATGTATAAGTTGTCTTAACTTCGTCATCTGTCTTTTCATCAGTCCAAAGTGCCTTCAAAATCATCATCGGTCCGCGTACAGTACGTCCGTAAAGTAGCTCAAATGGTGAAAACCCGGTGGAAGATTGTGGCACTTCCCTATATGCAAATAGTAGGGCAGGGATGTATCTGTCCCAGTCTTTCGGTTTATCAGTGGCGAGCTTTTTAAGTGCTGTTTTTAATGTCCCATTGTATTTTTCAATCAGACCATTTGCCTGGGGGTGGTATGGTGTGCAAGTAAGATGTTTGATGGAAAGTAAACGATTTACTTCCTTCATTACGTTGCCTATGAATTGACTCCCCTGATCCGTCAAAATTTCAGTAGGAATTCCAACACGACTCCAAAGACCGAAAAGGGCTTCGGCGACAGTTTCAGTATCAATATTTTTCAATGGTACTGCGTCGGCGAATCTTGTTGCGTAATCAATAGTGGTCAGCACGTATCGATTACCTCTCGTTGATGTGGGTATTATAGGCCCAATCAAATCCAATGCTACGCGCTTGTAGGGTTCACTGATCAGTTCAGGCTCTCCTAACGGTGCGGGTCTGATTGAATTTTTAGACTGTGTTCTCTGGCATGTGTCGCAACTTAACACGAATCTACGGATATCGGCAGTGATGTCCGGCCAATAAAACTCACTTGTAATACGACTAGTTGTTTTTTGTACACCCATGTGTGCACCAAAAAGACTCTCATGACCTAATCGTAATACGTCATTTCGTTTGGTTTGTGGAACGACTAATTGTTTCCGAAATTCGTCTCCCACTTTCGAATAGCGGTACAATAAACCCTTTTTCAGAATAATGCACGCTTTCTTATTCGAATCGTCAGTGTTGACGTCACTAACAAGTACAGCTTGTCTGCGTAACTTGTCTAGTGTTTCGTCCTCAGCTTGTAATATTTTAATCTCGCTAACTGTTGCTTTATCTACGGCTGGTGCGGCAGACATCGGTGCAGTTACAGATTTGTCTTTACTACTCGCTGCTCTGGTTACAGCGTTAACCAGTGGTGGTTCGATTGAAGTTTGTTTTTTGCACGGCAAAACATACTTGCAACCAAGGATCACGTCATGCGGTGAGTTTTCCATAACTGCCGCTTTGACTGTTCCTTCTACAAAGTCTGAAACAATCGAGACTTCAGCTACTGGTAAAATGTCTTGTTCGCCGTTTGCAAAGGTGACAGAGATTGTCTCCCCTGTGTAGTCGGTACGGTTAACTAATGATGCATTTACAATAGCGTCTAGCTCACACCCTGTATCAAGCAAAGCGATTGTATCGTGACCGTTTGCCTGTACTGGTGTTCGATTCGACTTTTCTGTTTTAGGTGTATGACTTTCTACTGCGTAAACTTTAGCTGTTTTCTTTTCAGGACATGTTCGTGAAAAATGGCCACTATCACCACAAGTGTAACATGCAAGATTCTTTTTATCTTTCTGTTTGTCGGACTTGTTTTTAGTGTCGGGTTTAGATGTTTTATCATCACGCTCATTAGGTGCCTTCCCGTCATTTTTCTTATCCTTTCGAGTCTGCGGTTCGTTCGGTCGAGACTTGTTGTTCGCGTGTGCGTTCGAGAATTGAGAATGTGCGTCATCAAAGCGATCGGCGGCGTTGCCTATCTCCTCTAGCGTAGATTTTTCCCTTATTGCTAAGTGAATCAGTAGATCTGATTTGTATGACCCGAGAATATGGTCTTTTACCATTTCATCCCTAAGACCTGCGTACGTCTGTGGAGTTTCGGCTAGATCTATCCATCTTTGGAACAAGTCAGCTACGCGTCGTATGTACTGTGCGTGCGTCTCTGAACTGGCTTTAGTGGCCTGTTTAAACTTACGTCGGTATGTATCTGCTGTGAGTTTGTAACGTTTCAATAATGCGGCCTTGACTGTGTCGTAATTATCTGACTCAGAATCGCTAAGCTTATTGAACTCGTTTTTCGCACTGCCCTGCAATAACCCCGATAAATTTATCGCCCAATGTTCCGCTGGAATGTTTGTTGCTCTGGCTAACTTTTCAAACGTTTTTAAATACGCGTCTATTTGATCTTTGTTCTCATCAAACGGGACCATATTTATCTTTGGAATGATATTTTCAATTCTACTGTGATTATTTCCATCGCTAGAACGCGAATCACCACTGCTTCTGCGATCACGGTTTGGATTGGTAACTTCTAGTTTCTTTACTTCCCATTCTAACCGTTTTATTTCCGCGTCTGCCGCGATGCGTTTGGCTTCTGTATCCGCTGCGATACGTTTTGTTTCAATGTCGGCTAATCTTTCAGCTTCTAACTTTTTAACTTCAGCTTCTTGCTTTTTAGCTTCTGCGTCAGCTGCGATGCGTTTAGCTTCAGTTTCGGCTAGTTTTTCAGCTTCTAACTTCTTCAGTTCGCGATTAGCAATACGTTCTTCTCTTTCTATCTCTTGCCTTTCTTTGTCCGCTTTTTCCGCTTTCTCTAGCTCAGTTTTGATGTAGCTAGTCAGTTCGTCACCCTGGTATCCTATCATGATACCGGCTTCTTTCAGGTCTTCGATAACCTGTTTGCGATCCATTTTACTGTCTTAGCGCGCTGGCTACAATAAGAATGTATCTCGTGAATTGTGTGTTTTAACCGTCGGCGATAACTCCGCTTATCCCGAAAATAACTTTTAGGCTTACAACCTTACAAAAATTATTTAATTTACTCAGAACACCTTCCGAAATAAATTACGCGTTAACTCTTTACACGTTTCACCTGCTTGTCACAGTGTCCGCTGTTCCAAGACTTTCGTAATGTCACGGCTCCTACCATACAACATTACACATTATATCTAGCACCCTAAATATAATAGTCCGAAGTCTGTTACTACCGATAACTCTCCTAGCTGGCGGTATAACCTTCGACTCCTCACAATGAAGTACTCAGTAACACAATACTAAATAAATCATTCAATAGCTAACATGACATATTTAACTACGCTTAAATATATCAACATTAACTAACATGCACGCTACTCTGCAAAAGAATACATGCACATGTCACAACAAAAGCAAAGAAAATCAGTGATACAAAAATCAAAAGAACAATTGGCAATTCTGTTCGTTCGTTCGTTTCTAGGTTATGATGCGCCCTATGTATAAAAATGTTACAAGTTACAATTTAATACATATCAATCCCGGACGAGCCCCCACTTGTTACGTTTCCAGTATTTATTTAAAGACCCTGCTTAGAATAATTAAAAGACTTTAAATATAATTAATTCTTCCTCTCATATTCTACGCAGACTGGTTGCTCAATTTATTATCTGACTAATTAAAAGTGCGTCTTGTAGTTCAGACGACAAATTTACAGACTAATAAACTGCGAACTTTTAGCTAGATTTGAAAACAGTTAAATCCCTCTAAATTAATATGCACTCGTCATCAATCTTTCTGCTCATCCGCCCCCATTCAAATCTAAGAATTAATCTAATTGGTCTATTGTGCATAGAAATCAACTACTAAGAGGTATTAACAAAGGAAATAAGATTTAATAAAGTTTAACAAATTAACAATAAATCGAATGCAACGCGAATAGTCTTCACTCTGTCTTTACGCGCCTATGCCTGATTTTTGTCAATCTAAATTGCCAGAAAAGTGTTCCTTTGAGATCTGTACACTTGATTTTGCACTTAGCTCTATTCTTGTATCCTTGGTCTCAACACTCAGTCATGCTGATTCGTTCCCTCAGTCCCCCTTTAACGACACACGTGGTGCATAAGGAATGATGTCCCTTTGTTAGTGGCTAGGAACTGGAATTTTTGCAGCATGGCCCTCAGAGTGGATTTCGACACGCTTACACCAATAAGCTAATGCAGGTGAGGCATGGTGAAACATGAACCATGAGCCGACCTGTGGATGCAACGTGTTTGGATATAATTCTCAACCTAACAGGCTCTACTTAGGCATGGCTCAATTAAATGCGCTGAACAAAGAGTTCCGACCTCGCGTCGCTTACAATTAAATTTTAGAAAAAATATAATCGTCTCACATGTGTTCCATTTAACAGTCATGACGTATGAAGCAATAAAATAGATACAACGTTAAATTAATGTTCATACAAGAGGTAATTCAAACCGACAGAGCGCTTCACAATTTACAATTAAAATTACACGCAATAATTGAATTACATGAAGAATTCATATCGAGCGCAGCATTCTGGCTCTTAGTGAATTAAAACAATATAAATTAAAGTACAGAAATGGAAAAATGGTTACAATAAATTTATATTCCGTAACATATAGGTTTTCAGCTATTTCTCTGAACCATGCTCAAGTGTATATGGAAATCATATAATACATAGCACAAATACATACTTAAACAATACATAGGCAAATACTATTAAATAAAATGATACCTTTTGAGAGAAGTCGAAGGGTACCTTGATTCTCTATGGCGCCGGCTGCCTCTCACGACCCGAGTAAGCTGATGGAATTAGCTAAAATGTGCTCGAAGTGAGGGAGCGGAAGCGTGTGGGTACATATATAGAAAGGTATATTGCGTATCACGTGACTGTTCGCAAAGCATGTGGTTGGTTCGAGAACTGGACAATGGTCCTAAAGTTACATAACATCTTGACCTGTTCTAGAAGCACCTAGAAAAAGGAAGCTTTGAACAAAGGGCCAAGGGTTTCAAATATTCGAATTTGAAGTAAACAAGGCAAGTGGGTCACGAAGTCGGACAATTTTATCAGACTGTGACAGTGGCGACGGAAGTTAATTTCACCCTGAATACATCTGTCACGGTGCTTGAATTCGGCACAAGGACCCGGTGTTAAGAGCTGTGCCTTGAATAATCGTGACTTTCCACGCCTGGCAGATTTCAGCGTTTAACAGACTTGACGTTCCGCTGAATAGGAATCAGTGCCGGAGAGTGATTCAGTTTTAGGCTGTCATTGCATGTACCATATTGCCCGACATAAGCAGTCATTGCATGTACCATATTGCCCGACATAAGCAGTCATTGCATGTACCATATTGCCCGACATAAGCAGTTATTGCATGTACCATATTGCCCGATGTGATGGTCAAAACATGGGGCAAATTATGCTCTTTGTTTTTCTATTATTTCTCTTTTTGTATTAATAACCAGTAACTGACAGTAACTAGATATGGCTTCCTGGCGGAGCCCATCCCTCTCCAGACCAAGGAATTGCCAGAAGGGATGTAATACATCATCCAACTGCCTTAGGGGACTCCCCACGGATTTTCCTTCAGGGTTTACTCCCTTAGCCTTTGGCTAATCAAAGCCAAACTGCGAGGCAGCAGGTGACTCGTTGATAGCAGGAGCGTCAGTTCCCGTGCAGATGATACATCTGTCCACTGCCTTTCAAAATAGAAGTCTCCAGAGCGGATAAGACAACTTCAGCCATGTCAAAACTAAGTCCTATACGGAGAGACAAAATATCTGTCTAAAAACAAAAAAACAAAGCTTCTGAAATCGCTAGTCCTCTAAATCATTTTGTATGCATGTGAAACATGGACTCCTAGGGCAGAATACAAACACTTGAAATGAGATACTACATATATAATGCTGCCTAACAGTCTGAGATGATAATATCATGACATCGCAAATATATAAGGTCATAATACTATGATGGATAAAATTATGAGGTCATAATGGGGTGTTGTCTAGCATTATACGGTCATAATATCTCACTGTGTAAATTATAGAGCTACACTACCATCGTGGAAAAAATATTATGAAACCATAGTCGTGTCTTCTCTAAAAGTATGGTGTTATAATAGTGGTGTCTTCTCTAAAGGTATTGCGTTATAATAGTAGTGTCTTCTCCAGAAGTGTTGCGTTATAATAGTATTGTCTTCTCCAGAAGTATTGCGTTATAATAGTAGTGTCTTCTCCAGAAGTATTGCGTTATAATAGTAGTGTCTTCTCCAGAAGTATTGCGTTATAATAGTAGTGTCCAAAGCAGACTAAAGAATCGTTCAACACATGGGATAATAGTATCATGGTATCTAAAAATTTTGGGACGTTAGCGCCTTCACATAAAATACGGTGTGGCTGTATATTCTTTTTTAAAATCATCAAATCGTACAACGTGTGTCATGAAATGATGTATCATAAAATGCCTTGAGTCGAAGTGCTATGTGTGACACAAAATATAAAATCGAAGTGATGGTCTAATACAAAGCATGAAGACACAACACTGATTTATAAAAATCATTTCGTTAAAGAATACATTACGTCATAGCAGCTTGTGTCATAAAACATGAAGACATAGCACTGATTTATAAAATGCATTTCGTTGAAGAATACATTACGTCATAGCAGCATGTGTCATAAAACATGAAGACGTAGCTCTATGTGCCCTAATAAGAATAAAGACAAAACACTAAATGTCATAACAAGTATAAAGACGAAGTGCGGCATAACAAGCAAGAAGACACGATACGATGTGTCATGACAGGCAGGAAGACACAATACTGAGGCATAACAAGCATGCAGACACTGAACTATAACAAGCACGAAGACACAGCACTGCGGCATAATAAGCATGATGACAGAACTATGAGTCATAACAAGCATGATGACAGAATCATGAGTCATAAGAAGCATGATGACACAGAACTATGAGTCATAACAAGCATGCAGACACTGAACTATGTATCATAACAACCATGAAGACACGGGACCGAGGGGCCTAAAAGCAAATTTCGCGCATGAGTGATGTCAGAGGACAGGCACGTCCGTAAGGTGCTTGTACCGACGTCCTCGACGCCCGTAGATATTGATTTTGATTGAAATTAGTTAAATGAGCCGTGCTGATCTACCGTGCTGACATTTGGTCACAGTTCACAGCGTCGCATGAAACAGCCTCACAGATCTCGGGTATTGACTATGAGTCACACTGAAACAGTAGCCGTTTTACTTGTCACAAAGAATGCGCTTGTTCAGGCGTCAGTTAACAGACCCGGCCGATATACGCACACACACACACACATGCACGCATTCAGGTACACACATAAGCTACTGGCTTAATCGTTCGTTAGGATATCTTCTAGGGAAAAAAAAGTCAAAGTAAAGAGTCGCAAGAAAAAAGTAACAGAAAAATGTGTATGCATGTAACGTGTTATCACTAAACTAGTATTTATTTACACATATATGCAAATATGAGTATCACATAACTAAATTAAATTTAAAAAATAATAATGAAATCCTTTTTATATCACGAGAAAAATCACATAATATACTCATATTAGTTTAAATGTTTATTTTAATACATGCAATAATAGGGGGAACTAAACTAAACTAAATATCGATAAGACACAAATGCAATCATATGGTGTTAGCATTCAATGCAATATAAACATTTTTAGATAGTTGTATGGTAGGTGAGTTTTATTAATATTGCATGCCACGTTCAAATTTATAGTTTATTAGAACTTACAGATATGCCAACCGTTTTGATCAATTATTAAAATATTTAAAATTGCCGACTAGTACGAGAACAATAGAATGCTATTTATATTACAGCTAATACAGTTCAAGTTTTTAATCCCGATCGGGAAATAATTTCCAGAAGTGAAAAGAAACTGACGTATTGACATAAAATAAAGTACTGTGTGAGTGAACTCGTTAGGAAGTTCACCTAGATCTTGATGTAGACGCGGTACATATAGAGTAGACCGTTGGTTATGCAGAGTACGCTTACAGGTGTCAGCAAAAGGTATAAGTGCATGAACATCATCACATTGGTTAACACCATGAGCATGGATCTGAGCTGGTTTGTCTTGAGTACTTGCAGCATGGTCTTTCATTGCATTGCGCACTTTGGCAAGACGAACTTGACTCTCATTTAAAGCATGATTGTGAGATTGGCCTACCTCAGGATTTTCTTTCTCAAGGTTTGTCATCAAACTGCCTCGACAATGACCACTTGATCTTTGTACACATTTCCACCACAGCTTGGTTTTGCGACCTGCATGCTTGGTATATATAAATCCATTGAAGCATAGTTTTGAACCGCGCTTATTACTGTCAATAATATCCTTGGATAAAATGTTTCTGTTTCAGTTACAAAAAACTCACATATGTAGAATTGATGTTCCACAGTCGTGCTCCAACAGTTCAAATGAACTATACCATTTACTTTCTATACTTATCAAATCATTGTCCCCCCACCCCCGCCCAAAGAAGGTCACTCACTTGAACTGTTCATTTAAGTTGGGGGTTGGGAGTTGTGGAACAATGCACGACAGATGAAGGTTCTAAAAAAAAAAAAAGATCGAGGTTACAACGCTGCTGATCTGCAATGGCTCTTGTAATTGACCGTATTGATGCTTAGTGTTATCACTAAACTAGTACCACAATGCAATGCGCCTTGCTTTCCCTTGATTCAAAGTTATTTTTAGCGTAGTTCTTTGGCGTTCTTTTGAATTATACTTGTACTATAGTAGCTATAGTCTAAATATTATTTACTATGTGAGATGTGTCGGAGAGATAAGTTAATCTCTATTTACTGATAATCAATCTATAATATACGTGTTTATGGGCTTCAAGCATAACAACATAACTAAGTATGAATAAATCATATAATTAAATGTGTGTGAATTATAATATGTACACGATATACAAATAACCATACACATCTAACTCCGAGCGAGAACCGAACCACGATCCTAATGAGCCGTCGTTTACTTCCATTTACTGTTATTCAGTCAATAACAAACATGCATATGGACTTACAATTAAAATTAATAAAACAGAGCTAAATGTATGAATTAGAATGCATTTATACGGTATATAAAATATATGCGCGCTCACACAAAAGACAGAGCTAAATGTATGAATTAGAATGCATTTATCGGTATATAAAATACACACTCCCGCACACCAATGACAAACGCGCGCATGCACGCATTCACTAGTAGCGTTTTTCACCCCGAACGGGATTTGAACCACGCACACCTTAAGCGAGCAGTTAACCTCCGTGCCATTTCCTGCTTCATTTACAGTTAATAAATAGTATAAGACATATACACTGATACTTACAACTTTATACTTAACAGATATTGTGACTTTATTTCCTGTGACATTTTTCTTGCGACTTTTTTTATATGACTTTTTTTCTTGTGACTTTTATTCCTGTGATTTTTTTTCTACAATCTTACATTTACCCATAAAATACATCACACCCTGGTTTATATTTTTATAGTGTGCTAAGTCGCATGAGTGACATGGGGTTAACATTAAAGATAAGAGGGTGACGCATAAATTCATCAACATAAAAAATACGTATTATACGTTGTTACAATATAAATGTATCCACTGATACATCAGTTGTGAGATTAAAGTATAACTGAATTGTCTCTGACGACAGAGTAGAATTATGTAACTTTAAGAAATAGAAATCTATCGTCTAAGTATAACTGAATTGTCTCTGACGACAGAGAAGAATTAAGTAACTTTAAGAAATAGAAATCTATCGTCTAAGTACATGTAGTCATGAACAAAGCCATGAAAATAGTTTAAGGTTCTCTCCATCTAGTCGCAGTAAAATTAAATCACTTTCACTTTGGTCATCCAGAAATGGTGTCGTGTTACCAGCAGTAGAAATCTTTCTGCTACCCTGGTTCTCTCAAGAGTAAAGGACATTTGGGGGCTAGTCAACATAGACATAGATTCCCCCGTTCCTTAGTCATTTTATGCAACGTTGTCATTTTCTCCAACAATAATCTTTACAAGAGTAACACTTTATTTATTTTATTCTTCCATTAGCCTTTCTAGGTATTATGTTCTTCCATTAGTCTTTCTAGGCATTATGTTCTTCCCTTACTCCATTAGCCTTTCTAGGTATTATGTTCTTCCATTACTCCATTAGCCTTTCTAGGCATTATGTTCTTCCATTACTCCATTAGCCTTTCTAGGATTATGTCATTTCCAGGTATTATGTTCGAGTACGTATTTGTTATTTTCCAGGTAAATCTCTACACTGCTATACGGACGATCTCTATCGTTTTCGCCATTTCACGCCACAGTATCCGTTACTTGGCTCCAGGGGAACTCACATGGGGGCCGGGCAATTCGTCCTGGGAGTCAGAATCTTTGTCCTCGTTTAACGAGCGTAGACTTCGGTGACATCAATTTATGGTCCGTTAACCACTGACCCACTTAATGCCCCATCCAAAGGGACGTAATGATGGCGGCACTGACACAGGTAATAATGCAGATAACGAGGCCGCCAAGGCTCACGGTCTAGAGGGCAGACAGGTAGGTACAGTAATTTGAAACACGCTGAGGAGGGACATTCACGTTACGAAATATAAGGTACTTGGGCGTGGCAACCCCCGTGAAGATCAAGATGGTATTTCAAATCTAGGTCAAGTCTCTAGCTTCAAGTTGTCCTTTCATTCCCGTTTTCAGTTACAAGATAATCGTTATGGTATCTTAGCACGCTCAGTGTACCGAAGCAGAACACATACACACACAAACACAAACACACACACACACACACACACACACGCACACACACAACGTCATGGTAAGGAATGTTTTATGTTAAAGAGAATTTATGAAAAATAGCAGACAGTGCTTCCACAGAGATAACTGCTGCATGTTTCAACCAGTGAAAACAGTACACACACTTAATCCATATTCAATGTTAATATCAAAAATGAGTGGACACAAAGAATATACACCTGCAGATAGTCCTGATGTAACGTTTGGATGAGTGAAATAATGTATAATTATAAATTATTTATAGATACCCTAATCATCATCTAAAAGTATGCATGCTTATAAGTCATCGTTTGTATAATGTCTGGACGGGTGATAAAATAAACGTGTTGAATATCTGAATGAGTGATATAAGAAGCACGTGTTCATATAAACCGTGCTTTGAGAAGAGTAAATATGTTATAATATACGTGTAAAGTGAAGGAACAGATTTACAAACATACACGTTTAGAAAAACAGTAAACATGTTACAGTCTTGCCTGAAGTGAAAATAAAACACGTTACAAACTTACACGGAAGTGCAATAAGAAATATACAAAATGAAAACATATTACAAACTTAAATGGAAGTGTAATAAGAAATATACTAAACGAAATGTGTTATGGAATTATATGTAAAAATATATTATACAAATACATATAACAACAGTAGATGGCGTCTTTTGAATAGCCTTCCTCGTGAAAAACAACTGTAACAGATGGTAAAATGAAAATGTGTAAGCCCCGGTGAAAAAGACCATCTTATGCTGTATTTATTAAGCTGTGTGCATGTAGTGGGCTAATAAATACGATTGCTGGAAACTGTAAGTTGAGAGTAGAATGTAAGAGAGAATGGAGTGGAAGTTTAGCGTTTGTTCCTGGATTATATTTTACAGGTATAAGCAACCTTTTCTATATGTATAAATTAAAACCTCCTGGTTTGCTGATTGTAAACTGCTACAACTGACCTTTATAGAGGCAGGAAGCAGTGTGTAAGTGTGGAGGATACACTAAACTCTATCTGATGTATGGTGGCAAGATATGCTGACTACATGAGCAATTTCTGGTATACGGAAGCACTGGAATTGTTGTAATTGTTATTCTGCCTGAAGAAACTGATGGCAAAATAGGACACTCAGGTTTGGCTTCAAGATAATAACAGTCATCAGTGTTTCTTTCAACATGTGGAGACAGACACACATAGAGTTGATGTCAGACAATAAACTTGTAACATTGCAAAAAAGTGCATGAAAGACAATTGCAGCTTCATCTAAATCAGTTTGTATAAAGACCATTATTGCTATATCTCTAATATCTCCATTTGTATTCTCTAATAAGAACTACCCTGTGATTTGTATTGAATTGTTGAATTGTATTTTAGGATATAGACTATATAGATCAGGGGTCACCAATACGGTGCCCGCGGGCGCCAAGTTGCCCGCAAAGACCATATAAGTCGCCCGCAGGCCTTTTTCTAAGTCTTTACATTATTAATAATGTATAAAGGCAAACTAGAAGAGTGTATCAAACTGGTAGCCCTTCGTATGAGTACCCATGAAGTAGCTCTCAGTATCGAAAAGGTTGGTGACCCCTGATATAGATTATATAGACACAATTATTTGAATGCAGTTTCATGGAAATGTTGATGTCAAGTAATCTGTTTCATTGCATTTGTCATATGTATATTTGATTGTTGATTTAATAAATTTATTGTTAAATTTATTGACCTTCTTATACATATTGATAATAATCTTATGTTGGAGAAGTAAGGGGTGGATGGGGTCTTGCTAAATATAGATTAAAGATGGATTTGTCTTCTCCTTTATATACATATTGATAATAATCTTATGTTGGAAAAGTAAGGGGTGGATGGGGTCTTGCTAAATATAGATTAAAGATGGATGATGGATATGTCTTCTCCTTTATTAAGAAGTTTTCCACCTACTGGCATACTGTGTGACGGTAAATGTCTTAATGTTGTGGAAGAGAGAAAACGTTTACAGCGCCCGCATATCCGCCAAGTGAGAGAGATGACTGGTGTCCGCTGGAGAATTATTAATAACGTAAATTAAGATCCTCATCGCTTGTAATTAGTTATGAATGATTAATTAATTAATACTAATCATAATCATTAACTTAGTGGCGTTGGCGTCACACATGGCATGTTTTTCTGCAGTTTCTATTATGGGCAGTGATTGTCTCTAGAATAAAGAGCCCGCTTTCTCTGTCCTGCACTGTAATTCAAGAAAGGGGACGTAACTTTGCAGTGAAAAAGCGAGTAGCAGACGTTAATTGCTAGTAAACAGAACAGAAGATTACGTTTGCTTTGTTAGTGCTTCCAGAAATAACATCACTCCCCATCAACAGTGGAATACAAAAGCGACCGATTAAATATTTTTCTTATATTTATAATTAGTGAGTAAATAAATTATTACAAAGATCTATATACATGTGTGTAGGTGTGTATGTGTGTGTGTTTTAGTTTCGATGCTAAATAAAGGTGCCCTCTGTTAAGATATTCAAGAGAAATTGCTCGCGAAGATCAGGAGAAGACAACTGCCTTGCGCATGTTGCTCTCAATTATTGCAGAGCATAATGTTACTGTTTGTTCATCTCTTGGAGCATATCAGTATCTGCTAAAACAATGGGCTCATATTATTCTACTATTTATTGTAAAGGACCACAACGTGCAAGAGAGCTATATCATTGGACCCTACACGCTTTATATGTCTCTAAGTGTACTAAATTTATAGCCGTGTTACACAATAAAATGAAACTATTCCAAACATTATTCTTGAATTATATATTTTTAATGTAGTAAAAAACCTCAGCTATCACTTACACATAAATAAACACACATGTCCACATCTAAAAGCACACACACGTACACATTTGTAATAAAAAGAAAATTCATAGAGATTACATTCACTCACAAGCTCCAACATATATTTTACAAGTTGTCAATATTTTTAAAGTAGTAAAAAAAAAAGTTATCATATACACACAAACAAACACACATGCCCACATCTAAAAGCAAACGCGTACACATATTTCTAAAGAAAAAGAAAATTCATTGAGATTACATTCATTACATTCACTCACACGCTCCAACATGTGTTTTACAAGTTGTCAGTTTTCATATGAACTCATTCACTCAAGCTTGTATTTATGTCCAGTTGTCAGAGTACATGTAGACTCATAATTATATGCTGACATAAAAGCCTTAGAACGGAGAATAGTAAGTAATGCACATCTGACAAAAGTGACGTCGCCATTTCTAAACTGAATGAATAGGTTAAGACTTTCCCAAACTATTACAAACGGGATGGGTATAATACATTAACACCACAATCCGCCAGTTGGATTACCCCTATTGAATGGCAGGTACCCGTATCCAAGATTCAACCAGGGTATCGGGTATAATACATTCGTTCGATTATAGTGTGAATGTTGAAATCATGGGGCAATACTGTTGAGTATATGGAGTAGTTTCCCTTTGGCCTCCATGTACGAAATAAAGACAAATTCAGTTGGATCTAACCAGTCTGATGTTAGCAGACTGTTATCTGTCACTGTTTATCTCTGTCAGTTTACAAGCTTTTCTCTGAGTCATATACAGCCTGTGTAATATGTATGAGGGCAGTGATTGGTCAAACTATAATTCGTTATTCTGTGTATTATGTTACAATTTACAAGCGCCATTTTCATTTTAGTCTACTGCGTTTCTGCGCCAATCGTGTTTTGAAAGGTGCCTGTAGTTTTCAGGTTGTTTATATTTCATGAACTGTGTCGATAACAGTATTTGTGCAGTTGGTCACTTATTGGTTCTTTCCCGGTTTACAATTTGCCCTGATCTCAGTCACGTGATTGGTACAGTCACCGCTCAAAGTGCTCACTGACACAGTCACAGCTGACAACACTCACTGATAGAGTCATGACTTACAACACTCACTGATAGAGTCATGACTTACAACACTCACTAATGTACTTATGGCTTACACTCACTGATTTAGTCATGGCTTACACTACTCAAAGATGTACTTATGGCTTACACTCACTGATGTAGTCATGGCTTACAACACTCACTGATGTAGTAATGGTTTACAACACTCACTGACATTGTCATGGTTTACAACACTCACTGATATAGTCATGGCTTACAACATTCACTGATATAGTCATGGCTTACAACACTCACTGAAGGTTTACTATGGTTTTAGCATTTACAACAAATAAAAAACAAAGAACTGTTTATAAACCTATAAAATATAAAATTGTTTAAAAATTAGATCATGAGGTTTGAGAAAATTAACCTCATGTGAATGATTAGAGTGTACAGACTGACAAACAACAGTGTTCCAGTTGAAATTAGAATTAAAAAGAAAGTCAATTCTAAACAATTTAAAAAATATTACTTGAGGAATGGGAGGGAGGGAAAGGGCTAGACTTATGTAGTGATAGAAACATATTTATTTCGAGTTTGTCCTCCAAGAGTCTAAAACAGAAACTTTTGATTGCTTCTCTTGTTTTAGTGTTTAGTCAAATCTCAACAAAGCTCAATCAACAGACTCTAAACAGAAAATTCTCAATGGTTCTCCAATACATCCACTTGCATTCGAGTTTAAACTAGTCATGTGGTCTTTCAATTTGCTACACTTTCTGATATGTATATATGCTGTTGCTGTTAAGTCAGAACCCGATCGCTACCCTGGTCACGCATTAATTTCAATGCGTGAGACCGTCACGCAGTCACTGGGTGGGGTGTGGGTGTGGGAGCGAGTGTGACTCGGAGTGTGGTGGTTGGGATGATATATGGCGACTTAGAACACCGCCGATTAGCAGACTGGTGTCCGTGACAGCCCGTGACTTAATGAGCTCATCACAGGCAATCCATGCCTTTTGTAGTGCGCGCTTCTCGCCCTTACCTGAACGCGTATCAGTAACGCGAATTCCAGTCAGGAAGATCAATGCCAGGGGTTAGGTAGGTGGAGGTGGAGGGGATCACTCGAGTTAAAATCACTTTTCTATTGTTGGTTCACTGCTAGACGATGCAATTACCGAGAGGCGAATGTTCTTAGCGACTTGGGGGGTGAGGGTAAGATAATTAATTATAAATTTTAAAAAAGTATCTTAGATTTTTTTTCCTAAAACGAACTTCGACGGTCAATACAGAAAGAAGCTCAAAGAAGTCAAACTCATGTCAAATTTTGAATTATCTGCTCTTGTGTCTGGACTGATTTCCTTTCAGAACTACATAACAATTAATAGAGAAAACGCTCGTCACAATTAACAAAACGAATAAATTAACTATCAAAAATTATTCATGCATTCGTTTAAGGTCTGATCGCGGGACTTGATGTTGTTTTGACATAAAACAAATCATCTAACTTGTGTCATGTTGGCAAACTACTTTCTGAACGCGGCATTTGATGTTGTTTTGGCATAAAACAATTTAACTTGTGTCATGTTGGCAAAGTACTTTCGACAGTAACAGGTTGTAAATTGAAGTTAAGGAAATAGCCTGAGATAGGTTAAGTGAAAAATTTTCACGTAAAGGAATAAATATGAATTATCTATACAACACACACACACACACACACACACACACACACACACTCCTAACATTCCCTAGGGTAAAAATACATTTCCTTGTAAACACCTGGAATTGAATGAATTATATTATTAAAGAAACTACGCAAATGACGTCAGAGAGCGAACATATCTATTACATTTTACACCATTCCTTGGGTCAGTTTCGACAGTGAGTGGTCCAGCTGTCTTGGTCGGTACCCCAGAATCAAGTGAAGGAGACCAAATTCCTTCAGAGGTATCCAGGACCGAGAACTTCCTGAGATGAAAGGTCACGCGCATGTTCTAGAAAATAAGGAAGCCTCCCCACGAGGAGCACGACTTCTCGAGAAGAGAAAAGTTACAGAAAAGAAAGAATAAATTTACTAATGACCCGCCCATAAATAACCCATAATCAGACAAACTGGGGTATTATGCAATTGCACAGATGCCCATACATTATAAATGCGCTTTAAAATAAAATCAATGAATCAAATACTCTAAGAAAATAAGGAAAGTTCCAGTGTAGTCTAATCGATTCCAAAGGAAGTTCGGAAAATAAATGCGTTCTTGTACGAAAAGAGCCACTCAGACAAGTGAAAGACATGCCATGACATTGTTAGATGCTGTTATATACAAATATAAATAGTTCACGCACAAACTTACTTTACACACCATGAATCAAGTTATTGTTGACACATGTAATAATTCAAGTACACGTATATTTTTCAGTAATGCCAAACCAAAATAAATGATTCAAATACAGGAAGTCGGTTCACTCTTATCCTGATTCAAAACAAGTACGTATTCTGAGAAAGAAAACATTCCTTGTACACCTGTACAGGCCTATTTAAATCCCCACATTTATTACTATACATTATAAAAAAAAATAACTCCTTTTCACAAGTCCTGCTCGTATGCCAAACTGAAAACAACACTCCTGACAGATATTTCCCTCTTTGTAGATCGGGTAGGCAGGCGTAGGCGGGTGGCTGACGAGATGTTGGGTTCCAGGCACTTTGTCCTGAAGTAACTTTAGTAGTTTAGTATGACTCAAGAGGTCGTGACAGTGAGTTTGTAGAGAAACACGAGAGGTCACAACACTACTTTTACTTTTGCCGCAATAACTTACGAAGTACATGTTGCAATAGCGAGTTAGAGATATTATTAATTATGTTGATATTTTTAAACAGAGATATTCGATCCTTTGAGCTAGCTTAATGAGTTTGTAGAGAGACTTTAGATGTCTTGAGTGAATGAGTTTTAATGAATTTGTGGATATTTGTGGATATCTTGAGTGAATGAGATTTTAAGAGAGAGATTAGATGTCTTGAGTTGAATGAGTTTGTAGAAAGACTTTAGATGACATTTTAGTGAGCTGAGACAACTTAGATGACAATACCATTTGCTTATAACCCCGAACTTTAATATTCTATGATGCACTGGTTACAATGGGTTTGGATTAATTCGTTTCATCTTGACCATACGACATCGTACGACTGACAGTGTTAACGACTGGCTCCTCAGACATGCATAGATTAAATAATAATGCTTTAGTAATAATAAATGTAGAAAAACTCAAACTGATTAAAGCCACAGCAATATGCACAGAACAAAGCGACCTAAGGCCACAAAATCACCTCCTTAGCAATATGCACAGAACAAAGCGCGGACATAAGGTTAAGATGTTTATACAGAAAGTAAACGGTTGAACTATTGACTCAGAGAGAGAGAGAGAGAGAGAGAGAGAGAGAGAGAGAGAGAGAGAGAGAGAGAGAGAGAGAGAATTAGGGTTAACCTTTAGCAGTGATATCTCAAAAAAAAAGTATATTAGGAATGACCTTTAACAGTGACGTCTCAGACGTGAAAAAGAAACTGCCAAAGACTGAAACAATCCTATTGAAGGTATACCTTAAAATTACAGACTCAAACGTTTACATGACTCATGTAGACAGACACGGCAGTTACTGTTGAATATTTCAGTCTCTCGTACTTGCTTGAGTATTTTAATCGTAGCATTATAAACAGCAATGTCACATTTAATAGCGTTACATCACATGCAGCAACCTTACACTTAACAAGGACCAGCACATCAGCGACACATACAAGAACTTCACATTATAGCTACTTCAATTCGGCAATGAAAACTAGAGCAAGAACACATATCCCACACAGCAACGTCAATTACAGTAATAAAAAGTAGAACAAGAACACATACCCCATACAGCAACGTCAATTACAGCAATGAAAACTAGAGCAAGAACACATATCCCATACAGCAACATCAATTACAGCACATACAGCACATACCCCATGCAACAGCTTCATGCATAGCAACATCCCATATTAGCATTGATACGAATAATAATGCAAAAACTAATCACTCCAAAGGGAGATAACTTTGCTGCTACGTGATGTCGAACAATTTGAACAGATGCACAGCAAACAAACACATCCACGTGTGTCACACATAAGCGCTGTGTATACGTGACACAACCCTAGTTGAGAAGTTGTAAAGTGGTGTTTAGCAGGCACCCTTCCAGCAAATCACTGACTAGGCATAGGTAGTTGTTAAGTATAATGGTATCAATACTTAAAGCAGGGCTTGTTCTGAGGCTGCTGCAAAGCTCCCTCCACCCCACCGCTCCTGTGCGTGCTGATGCATAAAAAAGTAAAATGATTTTAAGGAGACGTGACAATCTAAGATTACGGTGAATCGAAAATGATAACGATGTCGGAGAAAATATGTGTGCTGTAGAAATTTTACAAAGAAATACACGCTGCTCGGTTCTAGTATTTTTTAATTTAATATTTATACATCTGATGGAATTCATATTAATGCCTAATAACAAAGCCTGAAAGTTTATGGGACGACCTTACCAGAATATGGAGCATCATTACGTCATACTAGTGCGGGACGTCATTACCATATAGAGTACACAGGTTACCAGATTACGTGACAATATTATCACACAGAGTACACAGCGTTATCAGTTTACGAGACAATGTCTTACAGTTCGAGATGTTATCATTCTACGTGACAATATTATCTTACAGTTGGAGATGTTATTATTTTACGTGACAATATTATCTTACAGTTGGAGATGTTATCAGTTTACGTGACAATATTATCTTACAGTTGGAGATGTTATCATTTTACGTGACAATATTATCTTATACTTGGAGATGTTATCAGTTTACGTGACAATATTATCTTGCAGTTCGAGATTTTATCATTTTACATTATAACACTACCTACGGTTAGAGATGTTATCAATTTACGTGATAACATTGCCTTACGGTTATCGCTATCAATTTACGTAATATCAATACCTACGGTTAACATCAGTTAACGAGATAACATTACACATTACATGTGCAGTTAATTACAGTTTATTTGATAACATTATCATTTAGATTTTACGTTCACTTTCAACTTTCGATGATTTCGCAAACGGGTGCCAAAGAATAGGTAACAGTTTTAGGCGGGAAAGACCCAGTGCCGTGGGTGGACCAGAGGCAGTATTACTACCGGATTGATATATACTACACAGATTATAGCACACTACTATCCAGTATACGTGACAGCATTTTCTACTTGTTTTCGTGACAACTTTACTGGACAGGAGTACCACGGCAGTTAACAGATTAAACGACATTATCCATTTTCGCGACAACATTATCTACTTGTTTTCGTGACAACATTATCTACTTGTTTTCGTGACAACATTATCTACTTGTTTTCGTGACAACATTATCTATTTGTTTTCGTGACAACATTATCTATTTGTTTTCGTGACAACATTATCTACTTGTTTTCGTGACAACATTATCTATTTGTTTTCGGGACAACATTATCGACTTGTTTTCGGGACAATTACGTATTTTCTGAGAACATCCCCAAGCTATTTATATTAGAACTTAGCCAATCAACTTTTTGTGACAGCAGTGTCAGACAATTTATATGAAATCAGTATCGGACAATTTCAATTAAATCATTACGCGACAATTTACATGATATTATAACTAGACACATGAAATCCTTACTAGACAATTTCAATGAAGTCATTACTAGACATTTACATGAAATTATTATTAGACAATTTAAATATTATTATTATACAATTTACATGAAATTATTACTCGACAATTTAAATAAATTATTACTAGATAATTTACATGAAGTCATTACTAGACAATTTACATTAAATCACCAATTTACAAAAAATCATTAACAGAAGATACTTTACAGGAAATTACCAGACAATTATATGAAGTAATTCTTAGACAATTTGCTTGAAGTCATTACTAGACAATTTACATGAAATTACTTGACAATTTACCCGAAGTCAAGACATGAAGTCATTGCTAGGTAATTTAGTCTACCAGACCTAACGGTTTCTTGCGTACATCTCAGGTACCTGTACAAAACACTGGTCGAAAAGTACACGCATGTCACACGTGTGTATTTTATATCCCAAACAAGATAACTGTGGACAAAACATTAATGGCAAAGTACACGGTAATGCCATGTGTATTTTACATTCCTAGAACGAAAACTATGGACAAAACATTAATGGTAAAGTACACGGTAATGCCCTGTGTATTTTACATTCCTAGAACGAAAACTATGGACAAAACATTAATGGTAAAGTACACGCTAATACCCTGTGTATTTTACATTCCTAGAACGAAAACTATGGACAAAACATTAATGGTAAAGTACACGGTAATACCCTGTGTATTTTACATTCCTAGAACGAAAACTATGGACAAAACATTAATGGTAAAGTACACGGTAATACCCTGTGTATTTTACATTCCTAGAACGAAACGTGAGGATAAAACGTTAATATCGTATCAGGTAGTTCTCGAGAAAAACTGTGTTGCGCAACAGTAAAAAGGGTGATCAGATAAAAAATAGAAAACAGAACTACCCTGCTAATACCTTTATTATTACACACTGAATTGGCCACCCAGACTGGTGATAGGACAGGGTACTGTACATAGAAAAAGAATTTATTAAATATATATACAATGTCACACGCAATCAAAAATCATTGGAAACTTGTGCCAAGAAATATTATACTCACTGGATTGAACACTCACTCACTCCCTCACTTGATCATATACATCGTAGAGTGTGAGTGTTGACAGACTTCACGTTGGAAGTAATAAAGCTAAAGGTCTTTCGGCATGTATATCATGTATATGCACACACACTCACACACACATAAGTACGCAAAACAACACAAACACATAAGTACGCAAAACAATACAAACACATAATTACGTAAAACAATACAAACACATAAGTACGCAAAACAATACAAACACATAAGTACGCAAAACAATACAAACACATAAGTACGCAAAACAATACAAACACATAAGTACGCAAAACAATACAAACACATAAGTACGCAAAACAATACAAACACATAAGTACGCAAAACAACACAAACACATAAGTATGCAAAACAACACAAACACATAAGTACACAAAACAACACACACACATAAGTACGCAAAACAACACACACACATAAGTACGCAAAACAATACAAACACATAAGCACATAGATACGTAAACACACTTAAACACATCAACATACATGTATACACATGATAACATTCACGAACATACAATCATGCGTACAAACACTTAAATCCCAAAACAAGCTTACAACAAGCTAGTAGGTCAACAACTTGTAAAAATGTATTCGAAAAATAATTCTGTACGGGACGTGTATCCGGAAAATGTCAGTGTGCAACAAATGTGTCACAAAACACGTCCAAGTAAAAAAAAAAAAAAAAAAAGAAAACGGAAAGAACGAAAACAAGACCGAAAAAAAATAGTAACTGGTAACGAAACGAAAAGAGAGTTTAAATGTCAAAAGTGAACTGAGCAGAAAAATTGCAATCGTTTGATTCACTTCAAATAAATAAAAATAACCCCCATTCGCCACACAAGATGGCGATTGCTTCTCACCACACACGTTAAATAACGATGGTGATAGTGCACACAAAAGCAAAGATGACGGTCAACTCTCTCACCACAAACAGAAGCAAAGATAACGGTCAGCTCTCTCACCACAGACAGAAGCAAAGATAACGGTCAACTCTCTCACCACACCAGAAGGCAAAGATGACGGTCAACTCTCTCACCACAAACAGAAGCAAAGATAACGGTCAACTCTCTCACCACACAGAAGAAAAGATGACGGTCAACTCTCTCACCAAACACAGAAGTAAAGACTTCAAGCACCTGCGCTTGCTGCCGTTTAGTTAAGAAATATCATGGATGCTTTCGGTTTCCTATACGCGTTTTTATTGTGTATCCCGTGCTTATTCTGTCACGTGACAGTATATGCCATTCATGCAAAATAACGAATATCTATCTATCTATCTATCTATCTATCTATCTATCTATCTATCTTCTATTAAGTATGGACTGATGAAAATTAAAATATATCGTACAAGCATAATTAGAATGACAGATCTGTTTCACAATGCCAAGGCTTAAATTTAAAATTTGCATCGGTTACTTAACCTACAGCACTTTAAAGACTGGCGCCTGTTGAAGTGTGCAGATGCCATCTTTTGTTGTACCACTTGATGTACTGTCCTTGGCATTCTCACTTCAAGGATTACATTGCTCAGAATTTGACTCTGGCAGGTAAGAGCAAAATTAATTAATATTTGACATTTCCCATTGATAAAAAAAACAACAACAAAAAAACAACTTAAGATATATGCTTCGTATGCGGCAAGAAAAACTGACAAACAGCTATCACATGAAAGAGAAGATGAAAAGAAAATCTATTCATGTTTCTCAAACATGACAATTCACAAACATTTTCACCTAAGCAAAACTCCTTGTGTTTTATATTTTAGGTTATTTTTTCAATTCACTAGAGAATTAATATATTTGATGTACGTCCATCTGTCTGTCTATCCATCCATCTATCTATCTATCTGTCAGCATTTGACAATCAGTCAATCAACTTGTTTTATGTTTTAGGGCTGAAGAAATTCCTGTTATTTGGCACACTTAGAAACTCATAAAAAGGAACATTGTTTTTTGTTTTGTTGGGTCAACGGACCGCCCAGTTCTGTTAACGTATTTGTACAAGAGTAAATGAAACAGGAAAAACATATTTACACAACTGGCATGCACAATCCTTCGGATAATCCAGTTTATGTTTATGTGGTGCGATGTGTAATGTCCACTTATACATTCTTGCGGAAACATTATCTGCTCTTGAAGAGCTCTCCTGGCAGGAGGCAGTGAACAGTGGCGTGAAACCACTGAGAGCAATACCATTTAAATCACAGCATGTCACTTTGAAGTTGTGATAACAGCGATGGTGATGAATAATTTTTTTTTTTATGGAAAGGGATTTTTTTTCTTTCTCCGAATACTCACACTTGAGATTCGACAAAATCGAATTTAAGTTTATTGTTATTGTTATAGCTGTGTTTGTGCTGAAGTTCTACTACCACCACTACTACTCTGTGAATATTTATGGAAAGACCTCATGTTGACACAGTCACGTTCTTCACCAGACTACTACGTCACAGACTTTCATCATGTCATGTACACTCACTGGAGATCACAATACATCACAGACTTTCGTCATGTCATGTACACTCACTGGAGATCACAATACGTCACCGACTTTCGTCATGTCACGTAACCCACTGGAAATCACAATACGTCACAGCCTTTCTTTATGCCATGTACACCTTACAGAGATTACGTCACAGTCTTTCATATCATGCACACCCACTGTAGATCACAATATGTTACAGCCTTTCGTCATGTCATGTACACCCACTGGAAATCACAATACGTCACAGAAAGTTGTTATGCCATGTACACCCTATGGAGATTACAATATATCACAGTCTTTCGTCATATCATGTACACCTACAGGAGATCACAGTATGTCACAGCTTTTCGTCCTTCCATGTACACCCTATGAAGATCACAATACATCACAGCCTTTGGTCATGCCATGCACACCCTATGGAGATCACAATACGTCACAGCCTAGTTATGATTATTATTATTAATCATTCATAACTAATTACAAGTGATTAAGAAATCTTAATTTATATTTATTAATAATTCTCAGAGGGGACACCACTCGTCTCTCACTTGGCAGATTATACAGGTGTAGTAAAAGTCTTCTCTTCAACACCACTCGTCTCTCACTTGGCAGATTATACAGGTGTAGTAAAAGTCTTCTCTCATCTCTCTTCAAAATCAAGTTAGTCTAATTCTAGCGTACTTTTGGACACCATCCTTAGGAAATTTATTGGTCGAATTGCAGTGTACTTCTTGACATGAGCCTAAGGAAATTTACCAATCAAGTTAATCGAATTCTAGCGAACTTTGGAAATGAGACTATTTTCTCCAGAACGGTGTGAATCTTCAACTGGCATTTCTGTTGGTGCCAAGGTGCGCAATGCTTTGATGTAGAAAGATTTGCTTATAATGACACCCTTTGTGCTCTGACTGCAGTGCTTTGATGTAGAAAGATTTGCTTATAATGACACCCTTTGTTCTCGACTCCGATGACAGAGCCGGGCTGAGTATATCGCTAGACGTAGAATATGCGAATGTTACATATGTAGTATCTGGACGACAGTCAAAGCACGCAGTTAACCGAGTGCGCTTGTGATTAGCTGGAGGCCGAGAAATAAATAACTTTAAGGTGAAACAGTTGGATGAAATGGACAACAGATTTTAGAACTTCAAAATTTGAAATAATAATATGCACGATACACGCACGCGTGTCGGATAAAATAATTGCTACCTGTGCAAAATGTCACTAGGATTGAACTCTTTATCACTTCGCCACCAGTATGCAAGTCAATAGGGAGTAATTATTATTGAACTTTTGTCACATCGCGACAGCTGTTCAAGTCAATAGGGAGTAATTATTATTGAACTTTTGTCACATCGCGACAGCTATTCAAGTCATACAGAGTAATTAGGTTTGAACCTTTGTCATTTCGCGACCACTATGCAGCTCACACATACGATAACACCGTGCACTTCTTCACATATTGGCCTCAGGATCTACATACAAGGAAGAAGTACAGTATTACTATAGGAGCACATTATCCCCCCCCCAAAAAAAATAAATACTTTAGACAATATATTTTTTAATTCAATGCACAATGAACAAACATACTATATCTTACCTTTGCTGTCTTTCTGTCGGTTTACATATTAAAATCCTATAGCCTGTCTCGACACAAATCTCTTGCATAATCTCTTAGCAAACAATATCCAGTATCATGAAACTAACATTTCAAGGTCAGTGACGTAATATATAATCTTCCTGCGTCCATGGCACGTGGCCGTGGAGAGTTATGACCTGTGCACTGTTTGATCCCAGGCCGGTCCTGTCATCAGATAAAAGTCAAGGATAACATTTTAAAAGAAAGTACAAGTCCAATAAATATGTAGGATTAACAATAAATGAGGCGGATACATTAGTTATATAAGTCGCTATTAAATAATCATTGACTTTTATTGTACCTGAATTTTCTTTTTTATATTCCTTGAGGGGTTGACTTTGCCACGTGACATGAAGATAAATTATCATATTTTGCTAATGACGTTAGATGTATAGACAATGATGTAAGTGGCGATAGCGGATGTGACACAATATTTTAATTTGTTTTATATTTAAATGTCCTGATCTTGCAGGCAGATTTATTCTAGTACAGTTATCTTTCCCTGCCATGATGTGCTGTTTGTTATCAGTATACACTACATTAATCTAAATACACAATTGTACGATAGAGTTATATTTAAAAGATAATGTATGAACATTCAATGTGTTTTTTTTATGAATTATTTAAATCACAGCTTTTAGAAATGACCCTCTGATATTCCGAGTGGTCGATGGAAATTGATATAATTGTGACACATTGTTTAATTACGCACATTATGTTCATCATGACACATTACATATGGCACAGTACATTCATCATGGCACTTTACATGTACTATGACACTTTACATGCACTATGACACATTAAATTCACTATGACACATTGCATTCATTTTGACGCTTTGCATTCATTACATTTTATACTCATCACACCACGTTAAACATATCACGATACATTCTTCACTTATTATAAATATCGTTATACACTCAGATCATTACAAATAACACTCCATTTATATACATTAGCACTATTTTACCATTATACTTATAAACAACAACAACAACAAAACAGCCCCACACCTAAAATGATAACATTTACTTATTTATTTACATTTTAAATGATAGAAATATTTAATTTTCACCATAACAGATTATCCTTCACAATGACCAACACACAACAAATTGTTCTCATCATGACACAGATTAGTATAGGCCTACATGCCACATTGAACTACACACTTTATGAGAAAGACCCATATATAGGCCTATATGTCACAATGAACTACATACATCATGACAAAGACCCGTATAGGCCTATATGCACAATGAGCTACATACATCATGACAAAGACCCATATAGGCCTATATGTCACAATGAGCTACATACATCATGACAAAGACCCATATGTCACAATGAACTACATACATCATGACAAAGACCCGTATACATGTCACAATGAACAACACAAAACCTGACAAATTACATTCATTATTACACAATCCCGTATCGTGATAA
This sequence comes from Sinotaia quadrata, assembly GCA_028829895.1. Lineage (NCBI taxonomy): Eukaryota > Metazoa > Mollusca > Gastropoda > Architaenioglossa > Viviparidae > Sinotaia > Sinotaia quadrata. Next base: position 63,279,153 of record CM054178.1, on the reverse strand, counting down.
TAATAAAAACACTTTACATTTAAGACGTATAGCCGTACACTGACGCATTACAAATACCCGAAAACAACATATATCTTACCAACACGACACTTTACTCTGACACATCTTACACGACACATTACACTCGTGCAAAGACTAAGCCTCCATGTAGTACATTAATTGCACTGAAATGTGAACATAACTGCTAGTCTTGAAAATGTGACAGCTGGTTTAAGAATACATTATTTGTATGTAGATTACACAAATTAACAGTTCACACAATTCTGCAATATGTTAACTGCAGTCGTTCACTGATCTCACTTCCTGATGTGAATCCAAACCAACACTTGTACTATAGGACTAGGTATATATGTTTACGTAGAGTCAAATTTCACTTCTTACTGTGAACGAAACAAACATTAGTATGCCTATTGCAGGCATACAAAAGTATAGGTTTATTAAGACTTTGCATGCATTATTCGTAATCAGATAATGGGGGGGGGGGGGGCTACTTTAATTTCCTCATAATAATTTAGCAAAGCGCACAGTATAGGAAGTGTAACATTTCTTTCCGAGTGCGATCTGAGTTTAAGAGAGTTTAAAACAAAACCCCATCTGGAGTCAAAACGTGTAAAGTGTTTCAAACTTACTTAATGTTCGTTGCCCCAAACTCACGATCGAACCCACGCGTCGAACGGCGACCGTCCTGCAGAAGTGACTCTGTTGCACAGTTATCGCCACTTGTTTTGAAAACGGACACTTCCCACAGCCAACTTAACGGAAACTCCAGGTAAAAGGGAAAAAAAATTTCACGCACGCTACCTTATGTATGGCTGAAAACCGGTTTGCCGCTAAGGTAGGGACGTTACGCTATAATAACGTCTTCACAGTGGTGTCCCTTTAAATACTTACTTGACGGGTAGCCGCAGCGCTCTATTCCCCACCTCCCGCCACCCTTCCCCCTTCTTAAAGTGGCAGCTTCCGCCATGTTGTGTCATTTCGTTTAGTCTCAGAACAAATGGCGTGCATTGACTGTTACGTGTAACGTGAGGTTGAGTGTTGAATTACATGAGTGGCACCAGTCTATCGCCCACTAACGAAAGAGGAATTGTGAGAAACAGCGACACGAGGAGAATTATGAATACTCTTCGCCCTAGAGAAGTATACACAAGGAAAAGAACGGTTTATAAACATACATGTTTTTTTTTGTTTTGTTTTTTTAAAGAGGAGTTTGCAATTTTAATCCAACTGCGTAATTAAAAGGACACACATCGCACCATGTCGCAATTTCTTCAGATTTTTTTCCCCATCTAAAGGAGAGAATTCGTACATCTAGACAAGCACTCAAGTAGTTTTGTCTGGAAACAGCATGACCAGAAAATCAATATCGTGTAACATGCTCGTCTGCTGGCTTTATTTATTTTGGTAATTTCTTTATTTTAAAGAAAAGGATTTTTATTATATTGCGATTGACTGGATGCGTACAAAGCCTGGCAGTTATAATGTCAGCCAGTTATTGATGAAGTTTGGTCTCCTTTTACATATTAGATAGACTGGCTGTTGTAAAGTTGGCTGATATTGATGGAGTGCTGTTAATTGTTATGGAGACTGGCTGTTGTAAAGTTGGCTGATATTGATGGAGTGCCGTTAGATGTTATGGAGACTGCCTCTTTGAAGGTTGGCTGGTTATTTATAGAGTTCAGGTGTTAGATGTTGTGTAGACTGGCTGTTCATTGGCGAAGTTTTATGTTCTCTACAGAGAACTGATACAGACTGGCTGTTATAAAAATTATAGGCTGGCTGGTTGTAGTTGGCCCGGTTTGGTGAAAGACGGATATAGTTAGTTTAGATTGACTATAAATAAATTGTTAGTAGTTATAACTGCTTCTTTTCATAAAACTGACTGTTAACGAACTGTCGGCCATTTAAAGCTGGATTTTAGTCTGGTCACAGTATGGTTTAAAATGATAATGAGTTATCGACCCGTTAAAGGTGGATTGTACTTTCAGGACAATTTCCGATGAAATGTAGGTTTGCTTTTGGATGAATTGTCGACTGGTTATATCGGAAGGTATTCTTTAGAGTGCTTTAAAATATTAAAATCAAATGTAGGCTGCTATCAGATGAATTGTCGACTGATTAGGCTGAATTTTACTTTTAGGCTGTTTATTTTTCGTCAGATATAGCCTGGCTAAACTATTGTGTGTTTATTTCGTCAGATATAGCCTGGCTAAACTATTGTGTGTTTATTTCGTCAGATATAGCCTGGCTAAACTATTGTGTGTTTATTTCGTCAGATATAGCCTGGCTAAACTATTGTGTGTTTATTTCGTCAGATATAGCCTGGCTAAACTATTGTGTGTTTATTTCGTCAGATATAGCCTGGCTAAACTATTGTTTGAGTATGACTGGAATGTCGACTGCTTGACATGTCAGATGTCCTGGTTGTAGTTCAAGTATATTCATCGGATTATTAAAATTAATTCTATGTTGGTTCAAGTTGGCATATGGACTTCGTACGTGAATTGTCGGATGGATATCGTTTGACTTCTGGCTGATCATCATATGTCGTTTATGCTGGCTCTTAAAGAAATTGTCAGATGATTAATGCCAGATCTTAGGCTAGTTTTAATGGTTTATAGGTTGGCTGTTACACAAATTGTTGATGATTGAACTATATTTGTATATTAGGTTGGCTGTTAGATAAATTGTTGATGATTGAACTATATTTGTATATTAGGTTGGCTAATAGGCGAATTGTTGATGATTGTACTATAGCTGTATCTTAATTGGATGTATGGCAAATTGATGATGATTTGTTCTACAGTTGTATTTTAGGTTGGCTATTAGCCGAATTGTCGGCTAATTTCTACACTTGTATCTTTCGTTGGTTATTTTAATTATGTCATTTTTGTGACTATCAGACGAACTGTCGGCTACTTGTATGTAACAGATTGATTTTAGGCTTGCATGGCATTGGAGTATTAACTGGGGTAGTCCGATTATCAGATGAATTTATGTTTTGTTTTATAAACATAAATAGTCTGGTTATCAGAGATTTATGTTTATTAAAATAAATATTTTGATTATCAGAGAGATTTATGTTTTATTATTAAAAAATGAATAGTCTGTTTATCAGATAGATTTATGTTTGGTGTTAGATGGTGCAGTATAGTAATAATATAATAATAATAAAAATTTTGATAAATGGAGTTGTCTGGGTGTCATGGAGATTTAAGATAGGTGTTAAATGCTGTAGTCTAGGTGTCAAGTAGATTTGAGATAGGTGTTACATGCAGTAGTCTGGTTATCAGGTAGATCTAAAATATGTATTAAATGCTGTAGTCTGGTTATCAGGTAGATCTAAAATATGTATTAAATGCTGTAGTCTGGTTATCAGGTAGATCTAAAATATGTATTAAATGCTGTAGTCTGGTTATCAGGTAGATCTAAAATATGTATTAAATGCTGTAGTCTAGTTCGAGAATGGATCGTAAGCTGAATTTAATATTCATGACTTAAAAGGCAACGTGGCCTTGAAACAAATGTGTGAACGTAAACAGTCGTCCTTAAGGAAGCAAGTATTTATGATAATTACCGAGAGCTTAACTTGGCTTTTTAATCAGACGTCCTTAAGGGAGCAAATATTTACGATAATTACCGAGAGCTTAACTTGGCTTTTTAATCCAGTCGTCCTTAAGAGAGCAAGTATTTATGATATTGGTGTATAATATTAACCAGACATCGTACTGTCGTGGTCGAGAGCTTAACTTGACTTTAAAGACGTCATACTGTCGTGGTCGAGAGCTTAACTTGACTTTTTAAAGACGTCGTACTGTCGTGGTCGAGAGCTTAACTTGACTTTAAGACGTCGTACTGTCGTGGTCGAGAGCTTAACTTGACTTTTTAAAGACGTCGTACTGTCGTGGTCGAGAGCTTAACTTGACTTTAAGACGTCGTACTGTCGGGGTCGAAAGACTCTGCACTGTTTGCCCTTCATGCCGATGTACCCAGTGAACCGTTCTGAGACCACGTGACCCTAGTTTCGTCTTTACTGTTACGATTGATACACTGCGCAACAGTTCATCGTCATGTTATCGTTACGATTAATACAGTACGCAACATTTCATCTTGTTGTCGGAACGATTACAACATTTCGACATTTTACTGTTGCGGTCGATACACTCTGCAGCATTATATCATACTATCGGTGTACTAAACTGTGAAATTTTGAGATTGGAATTTTACTATTCATGGAAATGAAAGCTGATTTTCACTTGAATTAGTATTGTTTAGTAAGTAAAGTGATTATTTAACGGGTGACCTATATTAGTGAGCATTGCCGTTTTTTAATATTCTACGCGTTGGAGATCCATACACCAAAATTCGTAAAAACGCCAATACACAAAGTACACCAAAACACCAATATACCAAATATACCCAAACACCAATATACCAAATACACCTAAACACTAATACACCTACACCAAATATACGTACTTAATACATCAAATACATGTACTTGATTGAACGGTAGGATGGCACAAGAGCTTATTCTAACACTCCAAATAATATTTTTTTAAAAAAACAACCTCACTTAAAATGCAAATCTAGTGTTGTTTCAAAAATATTTCGTGCCCTTGAAAACATTCTGAACATGAAAGAAGATTGAGATAAGCTTTTAAAAAAAAAGTAAATAAAATCAATGTAAGCTACAAGATCAAACATGAAAAGATATGTTAACATGAAGTATTCCCATTTAAAATACATAAACAAGAAATGTGGTAGTTATTCCAACGGCGTATGGGAGTCTACTTCTTACTCTTTTTTTTCTTTCGTCTTTCTTTCTTTTCTTTTCTTTTTTTTTTATGACGTGAAGAACGTAAACTTTGCGCTTCGTTCATGCATTTAAATCCTTTAAAAACCAAGTTATCAAGCTGCTGATGTGTGCGGAGATAATTAAATGGCAATAACCATTAATTTAACATTTTATCATTCATATTATTTTAATATTTTGCCAGGCTTTTTTTTTTCACTCACCACATTCGTGTACCCACATTTCACGCCACTTGTGTTTGGACCTCTAACTTTTCACGCCACTTGTGTTTGAATCTCTAATATTTCACGTCACTTTGTTTATTTTACTATTCCCGTGTATTTCGTCTGTATATGTATCTATTATCATTCACTTGACAATAAAATCATCAACTCATGTTGCCCAGTAGTTCCTTTGAGACTCTTTATACTTTTGTAACTCACTGTGACTTAAAGTAATTTTATATCTGTTGTAGCTCACACAGTTCCTCAAGTCTGTTTACATCTGTTGTAGCTCACAAAACTCCTCAAGTCTGTTGTATCTTTTGTATTCAATATGTCCAGAAGTCTGTTTATAAACTGTTGTACTCAGTGTGTTCCTTAAATCTATTTATAAATACTTTAACTTAGTATATCACTTAGTCTGTTTATAAATATTATAGCTCAATGTGCCTTAAAGTAGGCCTATGTTAACAAATGTTGTAGTTCTCTGTGTCCCTAAAATCTGTTTATAACTGTTGATGTTATATAAAACCCTAAAGTCCGTTTATAAATATTGTAGCTCAGAATGTGTTTAAGGATTGTTTATAATTGTTGTCGCCCATCGAATTTTGCAACCGTCTCAGTTGTTTTTATCTTACTCGTGTGGCACTTTTGTCTGAACGCAACTTATTGTTTTCATCACACGTGAGTATCTGGTGGAGCGTGTGTGCGCGTGTGAGCGTGCGCGCCAGAACTGCCTTACGTCATCACATCTGTGTTTACCTCTGACGTCTCAGGTCGTCCTTGATGTTGGTACTTCGTGACGGGCCCTTGAGGAAGCAGGCGAGCGAGATTGACAAACCGATATCGTTTGCATGTGGAGCGCGTTCAAAGCGTTCATACCTGATGCAATAGTAAAAACTTTCATTCTCTCTTGTCTTTCGGCGTACACGTAACCAATGGCATCCGCCATACTGAACGTAACCTTGCTGTTTCACTGCGGACTATTAACTCTACGCTCTTCTCGGCCTAAGATCTCGACTCTCCTCTCCGAAAATTAAATTACAGATCAGCCAATTAGAAATGTATACGTAACTATACATTTTTAACACTGTGCATTCCACAAAGGGCTTAGTCCAGAGTTTCTCAGCAGGTCGCTAGGGATTCCCCCAGAGAGATCGTGAGTGAGAAAAAGACAAATATAAGCATCGTAGATTTAGTAATTTTTATGCAAGGGTTCCCCTGTTCTTCCAGGGTACATAGGCTGAGAACGGTTGGTTTAGTCTATGTAGAATTAAGGCTCTAATTACACAGGTTTGAATTCCTATGACCTGAACCAGGGTGTTTTAGTCGGAAACAAACGTTCTAACATTACGGCTATTAAAGCAGGGGTTGTTTTAGTCTGTTGAGAAATAACGGTTCTAAGCGTACAGCTATTTAAAAAGACTTATATAGAGGGGTTGTTTTAGTCTGTTCAGAAACAATGGGCTTATAGTTTTAAACCTTAACACTCACATAATAGTTAATCTACGGATTAATGAGTCACTAACGCACTATTATTTTCTAGATTGAATACAAAAACGACAGTTAGAAAACAATAAACGAATACCGCCCCCCCCCCCCCAATAATAGCACATTGTTGCATGAAAGTTAGGATACAACGGGATCTAATGATTGTCCCGGGTCCCTGGCATGAAGAATGTGTCAATATTATAAAAATAATTCATATATTAATTCGCATTGTCATTATTATGTAAAATAACTAATAAAAAAAATTATTTATTGTAAAATAATTCTTATATTATTTCATATTATCATGTAACATAATTGATATATTAATTCGTATTATTATTATGTAAAATAATTCATATATAAAATGTTAATTCGTATTATGTAAAATAATCCATATAAAATTATTAATTCGTTTTATTATTATGTAAAATTAGATATACATATATAAATTCGCATTATTATGTAAAATAATTCATATGTCAATTTTATTATTATGCAAAATAATCCATATGTTAATTCGTAGTATTATCTAAAGTAATTCATATGGTTATTTGTATTATGCAAAACAATTCATAACTATTTGTATTGTCATATAAAATAATCGATATAAATTCGTAAAATAATTTCCATCAAATCGTATTATTAAGCAAAGCATATAATGTCAGTTCGACTTATTGTTGAAATATTTCCTATCAATTCCTATTATCACAGTAAAAATAGCTCATATTAACATAAAATAGCAAAAGGAATTTCTGTCAGTTCGTATTATTATGTAAAACTATTTGCATCAGTTTATATTATTATGTAAAATAATTCCTATCAATTTCATTGCGATATAAAATAATTCCTATCAATTTCATTGCGATATAAAATAATTCCTATCAATTTTTAGGGCAATGTAAAATAATTCCTATCAACTTGTATTGTACTAAAAAAATAATTATTATCAATTTGAGTTACGATGGAAAATAATGTCTATCAACTTGATTTGTACTAAAAAAATAATTATTATCAATTTGAGTTACGATGGAAAATAATGTCTATCAACTTGATTTGTACTAAAAAAATAATTATTATCAATTTGAGTTACGATGGAAAATAATGTCTATCAACTTGATTTGTACTAAAAAAATAATTATTATCAATTTGAGTTACGATGGAAAATAATGTCTATCAACTTGATTTGCGAAGTAAAAAATTCCTAACAGTGTTACGATGGAAAATAATTTTTATGAATTTGTATTGCGATGTAAAATAATTCCTATCAATTTGTGTTATATTGTAAAATAATTCATGTCAATTTGTGTTATATTGTAAAATAATTCATGTCAATTTGTATTGCGATGTAAAATAATTCTTATAAATTTCTATTGAGATGTAAAAAACAATTCCTATCATTCTCCTTCAAAGTGAAGAAATTCGAAAAATCTCAGAAAACGCCAGAAACAATGGACCAATATAGGAACATTTCAACACAAACAAATACACGAAACATTGATTGATGACACAAAAGCAATATATATTGACTTAAATATAACAATTCGTTGACTGTAAAGAAAAAGGGGAGGGCATGTATCAATTCTGAAACAACGTTAAGTGGAAAGCAAATGTACCTGTTATCAGGTGCTATCTCAGCTGATGCCGAAAAGGGCGTGGCGACAGGTGAAAAGACCTCACAGCTCTCTGACAATTCTGGGTCCGGGATTCGCTTTTAGACCGTCGTCCAGAGCTAACCAGACAGAACTACTTCAAAAACAAAAAAAAAAGAAAAAGTTGTTTTGTTTGCAATCCGATCCTGCCGATTGCCTGTAGGTGCTAAATTGCTGTGTATCGTTCTCACGTCCTCTGTAGTTCCTGTTATGACCACTAGGGTTGCAGAGGCAAGAGAGTGAAAAGAAAGGGGGACAACTTCAGTTTGTTCTTTCAGCACGAAAGTAGCAACAGATAATCGTGCTGAGCGACATGCATGCCTGTGGAAGGCGATGATGACGGCGCAGATAAAGAAACTGCAGATAACTGAGGAAGAAACAGAAGAAAAAACTGATCTTAAGACTACTTCGATGAACAGACTGTTTTGTCCCGATATGACACTTTATCACTATCAAGGACAGTGAATAAAGAATGCTTTGTCCCGATATGACACTTTATCACTATTAAGGACAATGAATAGAGACTGCTTTGTCCCGATATGACACTTTATCACTTTCAAATATATTGAACAGAGGTAATTACACTGTCCTGATATTAAAGGTTGACTAACTAAACTGGTTTTAGTATGTGGCTTACCCCCCCCCTCTCTCTCTCTCGTACGCAGGCACGCACACACACACACACACACACACACACACACACACACACACACACACACACACACACACACAGAGTTTTACACGCACACAAAGAATTCATCGACTCTGTACTGTGACTGAAATGCATCACAAAGTTTCCGGTTTGCTAAAGAAGAGTGATGTACATTGGTACTTGGGTGTATTTTGGTGTACTTTGATGTACTTTGGTACTTAGGTGTACTTTGGTTACTTTCTCCCGATAATACCCTAAGTGAGATTAATTTGGTCCAGGAGTCAGCATCTTATTTGACTTAAATAAGAATTGTATATTTATATACTTGAAGTATATAGAAGTGTACGTTTATAACTATGAAATGTATATTTATATACTTGAAGTATATAGAAGTGTACGTTTATAACTATGAAGTGTATATTTATATACTTGAAAGTATATAGAAGTGTACATTTATAACTATGAAGTGTATATTTATAATTGTTAAATGTATATTTATAACTACGAAGTGCTTATTTATGATTATGAAACTTTGTTAATAGCCTCGTCCTGTTGCTGAAAACCACAGCAACATTTCAGTGTTTCACCTTCTTGGAGAACAGAGGTGTATAAGGTCATATCCATAGTCTACCTTTGCAACCTACCTGAAAAAAATGACGTCATGATCAACGCATTCCACTGACAGTTCGTGTCTCTTTTATGTCGACCCTTGGAAATTGTTGCATGACAAAATATAATTCCCCCTAAATTCCTCATTAATCTCAACAAAACAAAGGGTTTATCCTTTGAAAAAAAAAGAAGGAAGAAACTTGTAAGCAACTTATTTGCCTCTTGAGCTTTAATTTCAACAAGTTAGCAAATATTTTTGATTTTACATATTTGTCAAAGACGTTTGCAAGTATTTTTTTGATTTTACACATTTGTCAAAGATGTTTGCAACTGTAACATACACAAATGTAACAAAAGCATTATGAGTTAGTACAATAATTGTAACATACATAAATGTAACATCATTATGAGTTATACAATAACTGCAACATACATAAATAAAACGAAATACGTTTCGCAATCGCATAATGCAACAAATCTTTATTAATATCATTTCAATCATTAACAAATCGTATGAGTGAAAATATTGTTCAGTGAAAGTAGTGTTGAGTGAAAACAGTGCTGAGTGAAAGTAATGTTGAATGAAATAGTACTGAGTGAAAGTAGTTAGTGAAAGTAGTGTTGAGTGAAAGTAGTACTGAGTGAAAGTAGTTCACAGTGAAATTAGTACTCAGTGAAAGTAGTGTTGAATGAAAGTAGTTTACAGTGAAATTAGTACTCAGAGAAAGTAGTGTTGAATGAAAGTAGTTCACAGTAAAAGTTTTTAACAGTGAAATTAGTACTGAGTGAAAGTAGTGTTGAATGAATGTAGTTCACAGTGAAATTAGTACTGAGTGAAAATATTTCACAGTGAATGTAGTACTAAGTGAAAGTAGTACTGAGAGAAAATAGTACTGACTGAAATTAGTAGTAACACTGAGTGAAAATGACGTCATGACTGAATTAACGTGAGAAGGTGGAAGTATTATGTGAATACATGTGACAAGGGTGGAAATTAGTGAAAGTAAAAGAATAATGTGAGTGAATGTAACATCTCTGTAACAAATCATGAACAAGATAGATCGTCAATGAATGTAACATCTCAATAACAAGTACATCACGAACTTAATGTAGCGACACAAAGCATACTGAGTGAAAGAAGGGAGAACAGCAAGCAATAGAACAGTTATATATCAGCATAGTTTACAGAAAAAATAACATATAGTTAAAAGAGCGACAATAGAACAATTATATATCAACATAGTTTACAGAAAAAATAACATATAGTTAAAAGAGCGACAATAGAACAATTATATATCAACATAGTTTACAGAAAAAATAACATATAGTTAAAAGAGCGACAATAGAACAATTATATATCAACATAGTTTACAGAAAAAATAATAACTTATAGTTAAAAGAGCGACAATAGAACAATTATATATCAACATAGTTTACAGAAAAAATAACTTATAGTTAAAAGAGCGACAATAGAACAATTATATATCAACATAGTTTACAGAAAAAATAACTTATAGTTAAAAGAGCGACAAAATGCAATATAATAATATCATGGAGAATGAATATAGTAATGTGAAAACAGTGAAGAAAATTTCACGCAAGGTTAAAAAAATACTTATGAAAAAGTAACTCATTGATTTAAATGGAATAACTATTGTCTCTCTCATATTTCCGTATTATCGTCAAATTTTGCCTGAAAGTTGGGTGTTGTTAAAAAAAATATTCAAAACGAATTAAAAGTTGATTGAAGTAAGATCAAAGGTCAGGCATTTTAAAGAAATTTCACATGAATTTAGTTTGTTCCGATAGTTGTAATTTTAAAAATGTTAATTTTGTGTGTAAGCGTAAAATATTACTGGGCTTTTATGTTAATAAAAAAGTTATTTTAGTGTGTGAATGAAAATATTGCTGTTGTTGTATTTTAATAAAACAGTTATTTTGTCTGTGAGTAAATATTGATGCAGCTGCATTTTAATAAAAATTCTATTTTGTGTAAGAACGTAAAAGAATACTGTACTTTTGTTTTAAATTTACAAAAATATTTTGTGGTTGAGCGTAAATATTGCTGTAGTTGCATTTTTAATAAAAATTCTAAATTGTGTTTGAAAGAAATTATTGCTATAGTTACATTTTAAATTTTAAAAAAATGTTTTGTGTGTGAGCATAAATGATTACTGTAGCTGCATTTGAATTTAAAAAATGTATCGTACATATATATCAAACAGAATTTGTCTTTTCCTTCAACAGTTGGGTAAACACTAATACCGGTACGAAAAAGTTCTGGTAAGAAACCTAATGACAGAATAATAATTTAAAGTTTTTGTGAATTTGAAAACAAAAAATAAAAACGATTTGAAAGAGACAGTATATCAGTGTCCAAGTGCTTTCCCGCTGTGAGTAAATAATTTTCAATAGACTATTCTGAATAATTACTTATGGAATTAATAATAGGTGCTCAAGGAAACTAATAATAATTACTCAATGGGAATTAATAATACTTACTCAAGGGAGTGATTAATAATTACTGAATAGAATTAATAATACTTACTCAAGGGAGTGATTAATAATTACTGAATAGAATTAATAATAATTACTCAAGGGAATTAATAATTTAATAAGTACTGAAAGGAAATTAATAATAATTACTCAATGGAATTATTAATAATTACACAATGGAATTAATATTGCTTCAGGGAATTAATAATAATTACTGAATGGAGTGTATAATAATTCTCACGGTAATTAATATTAATTTCTCAAGGGAATTAATAATAATTACTGAATGGAATTAATAATAATAACTCAAGAGAACTAGTAATAAATACTCAAAGGAAATTAATAATAATTACTCAAAGGAATTAATTATAATTACTCAAATGGAATTAATAATAATTATTCAAGAGAATTATTCATATTTACTGAATTAATAATAGATTCTCAAAAGGAATTAATATTACTCAATGGAATTAATAATAATTACCCAATGGAATTAATAATAATTATGCAAGAGAATTAATGATAATTTCTCATGGGAATTAATAATAGTACTCACAGGGAATTAATAATAATTACTTAGGGGAATTAATAATAATAACTGAATGGAATTAATAATAATTACCCACTGAAATCAATAATAATTAATGGAATTTACTAAATAGAAGTAATAATAATTAATTTCAATGGAATTAAAAATATGTACTCAATGGGAATTAATCATAAACATTTAGTGGAATTAATAATAAGTTTTCAAAAGTAATTAATAATTACTCAATGGAATTACTATGAAATACTCAAGGAAATTAATAATTATTACCCAAGGAAATTAATAATAATTACTGAAGGAAATTAATAATAATTTCTCATTAGAATTGATAATAATTGCTCAAGGAAATTAATAATAATTAATGAAGGGAATTAATATTAAGTACTAGAGGGATCAAATCTCATGCAGGCCTATTATATACATCACAAATAACGGTCTAACCGGATTGACGTCGGACATTCTCTATTAATCATAGATCAATTGATAAACAAAGAAATAGAATTTATTAACAATATAATTAACTACACACTACACAGCAATTCAACATTTATCAAATACAAATAATGACACGAGGCTTTGATCGCACGACTCCCAGCTGTAGGCTCGAAACTATGACTTTAAAATAGAAGAACCAACATCCACAGACACAGAAGTACAGAAAGGAGAATCACAAACTACAACTTCAACCACAACACAGACTGACCAACCAGAGAACACAACAACCAACACGCAGTATGCTAGCTCAGCTACAAAAAAACCACCAAGAAACACAAACAACTTGGAAAACTAAAGCAACAGAGAGATAGACCATGAAAAAGAAGCCAAAAATCCGACAAACATCTCCTAGCGAAGACAGCTCAATGGCACAAAACAACAGATCAAGAAGCCGAAACAAACATAACAGCTACAACGACAGAAACACAGACGGAACAAGAAACACAGAGCAGCTCAACAAGCCACCAAAAGCAGACGTGGAGACGATAACAAATGAGACTCAAACCACAGAAAACAGCCAACAAGACACAATACACCGAATCTAGTTCGCAGACAATCAAGAAGAAAAGACGACCGTCTAAATGGATACGGGATCAACATAAACAAACAACTTCAGACACGTGGGCGGAAATACATAACTTCAACCCCATCAAAAATCCGCACTCAAGATCTCCACAAAGAGAGGAAGCCGATCTCGACCAACGCACTACGGAAACCGGTGATGCAATAATAGGAAAGCCGAGGACAGTTGCAGCTCGGGCGAAAGTACTGCAAGAGTCTCAAACTCGGTGGGAAATCGCCTGTAGTACAGCAAAAGTCCGAAACGGTTCGACTCTATACGTCACTACTCCATGGGCGAAGGTCCGTCCGGTCTGAAACCGCCGGCTATACGCCAGTTGGCAAACATAGGACCGCCATACCGGTATCCCGACAGCAGTAATTCTTCTCTACACTCCACTACTCCATGGGCATGCACATGATTAAAAAAAAACTCCAACAACACCAGTGCCAGACAACAGCCACCAGCACCGAGCAATCACCAACCATCCTCCAACTCCAACACCACTGCCAGTGCTCCCAGAATACTCGTAAGGGTAGCCGGTCCCACTGGAGCGCTACAGATCAGAGAACGTCTTGTGATGAAATGATCCACGAAAGCTCCAGTGGTGACGTTAAATGTAATCATAACCACCACCATTTGTCAGTTTGACACTTAGGTTAGCTGGCTACCCGTGATTCATGAAACCAGTACCTTACTTTGAATCTGGCAACACATTCATACCCAACCTTCTCATCAATTCTTCCAGCTCAGGTGTACGCAGACTCATTTATTTTCAATGAAATATTTCTATTCTTTAAACCCAATAGAGAGGGATGGGGGGGGGAGGTGTTTCGTTAGCCTTTTGCGTCGTGGCGTAAGTCATTAAATTGCTGGGTTTAGAAAATAAACAATATCTAACTCAGTCTTGCATGGCAGCTGCACTACAGACCATTGTATCAATTGTACTGTAGCCGCCTACATCAAATAGGTTTATGGCTTGATCTGCTCTTCTGTAATATAAAGGGCGTCCTGATCAGCGTCCATTATAATACTCGGTCAGCGAGTTCTAATCTGACCATTAAAATACCCGGTCAGCGAGTTCTAATCTGACCATTAAAATACCCGGTCAGCGAGTTCTAATCTGACCATTAAAATACCCGGTCAGCGAGTTCTAATCTGACCATTAAAATACCCGGTCAGCGAGTTCTAATCTGACCATTAAAATACCCGGTCAGCGAGTTCTATTCTGACCATTATAACATTTGATCAGCGAATTCTAATCTGACCATTATAATACTCGGTCAGCGAGTTCTTCTAATCTTCCATTAAAATATTCGGCCAGCGAGTTCTAATCTGGCTGAAAGGAGGAATGGAAAAAAGGTTAAAGAAAACTTTCTAGTAAACAATGTTTGTATACAAAAAAAGTAGATAAAGCACGAAAGTAAGTATTTAAATAGAAATAATTATTTATGCACACTCAAAAGAAAAATAAATAAATACGTGCCACACAGCAAAACAGTATAATTGTCAGACATTAGAGGTGGATGTTTTCATTCCATCAAATGTTGAATTGATTTTTCTAAGATGCAGATTATAATTATGTTATCTACTTTTGACCTTAATTTCTGCTCACTTATACATAGTGTTCATGTTTGAAATCTTGGATTTGGTAGCCAAGGTTTGATTTTCATATCACCACCAATATCGACATCTAACTGTCTTCACTAATCTTTATGATTCTCTTTTTTATTGTCATTATGGTGTGGTTATTGCTTTCGACACCAACAGCAACTCATAGTCGTTATAATCATTGCTATTGCTATTGATAACGTCCTTTAATATAGATGCACATCTCCTTACTGCTAAAGTAGGCCCTCAACTGTTAAATGAAGTGGCTGCCACTTCAGTCAGCACAGCTGGTCTTGCAACAGATCGCGCGACAGGTAGGAGAATACATATTGCCCTTTGTGTGAACTCAACGCCTTATTGATTTTTGTAGGAATTAATTCTTCAGACTGTCATTTTGTATACGTCAGCAGTTTATATTGTCATCTTGCAGATATGGCGACCTTATAGTCACTTCGCAAACATTTCATCAAGCCACCTTTTAGACATTGTTACTTCAGACTGTCTTGTAGACATTAACCCTCATGCTATCATTTTGCAGACATTAACATTCATATTTTCATGCATGTCATCTTGAAAATCACTCATAATGTCATCTTATAAATTTTAACGCTCCCTAATGTCACATTATTGACATTAACACTGCATACCGTATTCTCCTGGACATTAAAGCTCAATAATGTCATCCATTAACATATTGCAATTATTAACGATTCATAATGCTAATGTACAGATATTAACATTATGAATCTTTAACAACTGCAACATTTTAATGGATGACACTATTAGACTATTACTGTAATCCTATGTTAAATTGCAGACAATTACACTTCCTATTGTCATCTTGTAGACGGACACTTTATTCTGTCATTTTGTAAAACACGGGCACTGTATACTGTCATTTTGTAAAACATGGGCACTGTATAATGTCATCTTGTACACGGACACTTGATTTTGTCACGTAAGTGTACAGTCACAATTCAACGTTCTAGTGTCTGTAAGCAGACAGTCACAATTCATCGTTCGAGTGTCTGTAAGTAGTCACAATTCATCGTCCGAGTGTCTGTAAGCAGACAGTCACAATTCATCGCCCGAGTGTCTGTAAGCAGTCACAATTCATCGTCCGTGTGTCTGTAAGCAGACAGTCACAATTCATCATCGAGTGTCTGTTAGAAGACAGTAGCAATTCATTGTCCGATGCCTGTGAACAGACAGTCAAAATCCATCGTCCGAGTGTCTGTAAGCAGACAGTCACAATTCATCGTCCGAGTGTCTGAAAGCAGACAGTCACTTGTGGATACAGAAGTGACGCTTCCTTTTCAAACGCGTGGATATTAAAACTTAACATTCCTTTGTGCAGAAACTAACGGTGTAATGTAAGCATTAATCCTTGGTGGCGCTGTTGGTTGAGCTTTTAACACTTCGTGCAGCTGTCTCTACTCCTCTCAGAACATATATACTTGACATCAAAACGTTCTGGGATATTTATCAACTTCCCAAACGCATGCATAAATTTACCTCGAAGGCGTTTCCAGTTTAATTTATGTTTCGTCGAGTACAGGTTTACTGGGCCTGTTTCAACGCCATTTACTGTCATGTGTCCCGGTAAAAAATCATCATTGTAGTCACACGAACCCAGGTACAAAATCACTGTAGTTACAGTTTAAATATCATTGCAGTCACAATTGTCCAGGTAAGAAAGAATGACTGTGGCCACAGATTTAAAAAAAAACCCAATGAAGTCACGTTTCCAGATAAAAACATCTATGAGGTCACAGTTTGTACCTCATTGCAATCACAATAGTCCAGATTAAAGAAAGCCATCCCTAGTCATAGTTTGCAAATACAAGTGTCCAGATAAAGAGTATCTCTAGTCACAGTTTAAAAATCATTGCAATCACAAGTGTCCAGATAAAATAAAATATAACTAGTCACAGTTTAAACGTCATTGCAATCACAAGTGTCAAGATGGGAAATATTACTATAGACAGTTTAACAACAGGTAGTCACAAGACAGAGATGTGTAAATATAATGTAATCACATGTGAAGGTTGGTGAACAAATACAAACACATAGGCAATAAGAGGAAAATATTGATGAACACAATTACAAACACATAAGCATAAAAGAAATATGGTGAAAACAAATACAAATCCACGGGCAAGAAAAGAAAATACATAGTCATAAAAAGAAGAAACATTTGGTAAACACAAATACAAACACTTAGGCATAAGGAGGAAAACATGGGTGAACACAGATACAAACACATAGGCATAAGGAGAAAAACATGGGTGAACACAAATACAAATACATAGGCATAAGGAGGAAAACATGGGTGAACACAGATACAAACACATAGGCATAAGGAGGAAAACATGGGTGAACACAAATACAAATACATAGGCATAAGGAGGAAAACATGGGTGAACACAGATACAAACACATAGGCATAAAGAGGAAAACATGGGTGAACACAGTGTCACAGTCTGATAAAAATGTCCGACTTGGTGACCTACTTGTCTTGTTTACTTCAAATTTGAATTTTGAAACCCTTGGCTCCTTTGTTCAAAGCTTCCCTTTTCGAGATGCTTCTAGAACAGGTCAAGATGTTATGTAACTTTAGGTCCATTGTCCAGATTCTCGAACCAACTACATACTTCGCGATCAGTCACGTGATACGCATTATGCTTTTCTATAAATGTGGGTACGCGCTTCCGTTCCCTTACTGCGAGAACACATTAGCTATTTCCATCAGCTAACTCGGGTCATGCGGCAGCCGACAAGCAGATGAGAACCATACCTTCGACTTCTCATAAAAAGGTACCATTTTATCTGATAGTATTTTGCATATCTTGATTATAAATATGTATTTGTGCTATGTATTATATTATTTCCATATATGCTTGAGCATGGTCCAGAGAAATGGCTGAAAAACCTATAAGTTATGGAATATAAATTTATTGTAACTCTTTTTCCATTGTAACTTTAATTTATATTGTTTTAATTCACTAAGAGCCAGAGTGCCTGTGCTCGATATGAATTTCTCATGTAATTCAATTATTGCGTGTAATTTTAATTGTAAATTGTGAAGGCTTTGTTGGTTTGAATTACCCCTTTTTGTATGAACATTAATTTAACGTTGTAACTATTTTATTGATTCATATGTCATGCTGTTAAACGAAAACATGCGTGAGACGATTACATTTTTTCTAAATCTAATTGTAAAACGACGCGAGGTCGAAACTCTTATTCAGCGCATTTTAAACTGGGACATGCTTGAGTAGGAACGTGTTAAATTGAAATTACATTAGAACACGTTACTTCTCTAGGTCGGCCCTGGCTTTACTTTTGCCTTGCCTTGCCCTGGCTTTACTTTTGCCTTGCCTTGTTCTGTCTGGTACTAACTGGTCTGAGCTCTAAGTGTGAGTTCATTTCTGAGGGTCCACGCCACTGAAATTCAAGTTCACTAGCAACATAAAGGAACACCTTCCTAGGCGCCACGTGCGTCGTCGCTGTAGTGAGACTGTGAAAATAGACTGGCTGACTGAGTAAAGAGACCAGGCAGATACAGACAATCAGCTGAGTATTACTCAGTGTATATGCAAATATCGAAAAGCAATTGATTGGCAATTCGTTAGTTAACCGATAAAGCATGTACGCGCAAAGAATCGAGAAATAGACTATTCGCGCTCGTATTTGATCATTGTTAACTTGTTAAAACTTTATTAAATCTTATTTTCTTTGTTAAAACCTCTTAGTAGTTAATTTTTATGCATAATAGACCTATAGATTTTCTTAGATTGAATGGGGGCGGATGAGCAGAATGTTGATAACGAATGCATATTAATTTAGAGGGATTTAACTGTTTTCAATCTAGCTAAAAGTTCGCAATTTATTAGTTTGTAAATTTGTCGTCTGACTACAAGACACACTTTTAATTAGTCAAATAGTAAATTGAGCAACCAGTCTGCATAGAATATGAGAGAAGGAATTAATTATATTTAAAATCCTTAATTATTCTAGGGCAGGGTCTATAAATAAATACTGGAAACGTAACACACAGATACAAACACATAGGCATAAAGAGGAAAACATGGGTGAACACAGATACAAACACATAGGCATAAGGAGGAAAACATGGGTGAACACAAATACAAATACATAGGCATAAAGAGTAAAACATGGGTGAAGACAGATACAAACACATAGGCATAAAGAGGAAAACATGGGTGAACACAGATACAAACACATAGGCATAGAGAGGAAAACATGAATGAACACAGCAGCAAACGAGTGTGAAAACAAGGGATAAACAAGTATAAGAGCACAAAGACAAAATATTGGATGAACACAAATGGAGCTTCAGCGTCGATCTAGAGTTAGTTCCCTTGTCTAAAGTGGTAAAAAAAATCTTTCACCTACGGCCAGAAGAAATAAATTATGTTTAAGAGTGTCGTTGCATCTCATGTCCATGGCAAAATATACGTTCACTACGGAGCTACTGAGAGTTCTGGAAGTATTGTGTACAATGAGCAATGGAACTATCCAACACAGAGAGCTATGGAGTTATTGTGTACAATGAGCAATGGAACTATCCAACACAGAGAGCTATGGAGTTATTGAGTACAATGAGCAAGGGAACTATCCAACACAGAGAGCTATGGAGTTATTGAGTACAATGAGCAATGGAACTATCCAACACAGAGAGCTATGGAGTTATTGAGTACAGATAGTTAGGCCCCGAACTGCGCGGGAAAGAATGTACCGAGACGCCATGTTTGTGAAGGGCGTGACGAGATTTCACCGGCCGGCGGAAGCGATTGTTACACCTGGTCATCGGAACACTGACTGGACGAGAGAAATGTGTACGATTCTAACGGGCAAATAAAATTCGATCTGCGTGGGAAAGAACAACTGATTCAACAAAAATGCGATCAAAACACATGTGTTGATCGTTCATTCCAGAGTGCGTAGTGCGTGAATTGTGAGATCTCGAGGGTTTCGTCAATTGTCTGCCCTTGCTTTCCTGCTGTCGCAGTGTGGACCCACAGCTGTTATGCGTTTGTGACGTCAGAGACCGCCTAATTATGTCTCAACAACGAAATGAAATCAGTGGCCGTGCATGTGTGTGTGTGTGTGTGTGTGTGTGTGTGTGTGTGTGTGTGTGTGTGTGAGAGAGAGAGAGAGAGAGAGAGAGAGACTAGAAAAAGAGGGAGAATGCTCGAGAGATAGTAGTACAGCCGAGTAAGCAAAGAAACGGATGGAGTTCATCAAGCCTTCGGAGTTTGGACGATTATTTTCTTTTTATTAATTTTTCCTAAACCGCTACATGGATAAAAATTCTTAAAGTCAATTGGATCATAGATTTCATTTAACTTCTTAAGTCATTTGGATCACGTATTGCATACAACTTTGTAAAGTCATTCGTATCATTATCACTATCACTTTTGATAGTGATAATGATACAAACATAAAATAAATTTGCTGATCAAGCAAATAATGAATTTGATGAATGACAATCTCTTACAAATAATTGTATTTTACCACAAATGTCATGGCAAACATTGAGTAAACACCTTTTCTAATATCGTTTTAAATATATATATATTCAATCTATACACATATTTATTTATTTTTTTAACCGATAACTCCTCGAGTCAAGATTGAAGGTTTTTTTTTATAGAATACATGAAGACATTAGAGATGACAATTTTGTTTTGTGTCAGGCAGTCAAAAGTTTTATCTAGTGACGATTTCCATAGTGTTGTCGTCATCCTCGCCTCTCGCAAGGAATTGTGGGATGCGTGTTTTGCTAAGAAAACATTCTAGCTACAACACGCTCTATCATGTCAATCAATTTTAAACAGTCACTGGGACCGTTATTTGGACACTGGTTAAAGTTAAAGCTTAGTGCAACCATGTATTTCCTCATTTGACTTCGATTCTTTCAAACTAACCTGCAATAATGACATTCATAGAACGCCAACTGCTTGAATGAAATTCGATTTTACGGTCAACACATCTCGTAACTTTCGTCCATTTTTTTCCCATATGCGATTGTATTAGTACCCCGCCCCATTCACTGTTCTTCCCCCTTCCGCTCCAACTTGATAAAATCGTCAGTTTTCTACCTTCTCCCCGTTACTCGATAGTGTTTAAAGTTTCTAGTTCTTCTTCCGCCTACTTCTCGCTAGTTTATAATCCTCATGCGATTTCTCCCTTCTACTCGATACTCGCCAGTTCTTCTCTCTCTTACTTGATAGTGTTTGCGTCTGAGTTTTCTTTCCGTATTTAGCTTGATGCTTTTGTGCGAATGCTTGATCTGACAAAATTTATTTTGAAAACTAATGCTTGTAATGACGGCATTGGAGTGTGCTTACTCCAAGAACAGGATGGAACTTTTTTTTGGTTACTTATAGAAGCAGAAGACTAAGTAAACCAGATGGGGAAAGTACTATATTTCTGAAAAGGAATGTTTAGCTTTGTTTGAATGTTTGTGTATGCAATTTCTAGATTTAACCAATACTTGTGGTAAATGGGGATGTTAAAGTACATTTTATTGTTCATGGTATGTTAAAGTACGTTGTGTTCTAACGATAGTGTCGAGGTATGTTGTGATTTTAATGGCATGTCAACGTTTGATGTGTTTTAATGTCATTTCAAAGTATAGAGTGTTTTAATGGTATATCATAGTATGATGTGTTCGTAATGGCATGTAAAAGTATGCTATGTGTTTATGTTGTGTTGTAATATCATTTCAAAGTATGTTGTAGTTTAATGGCATGTCAATGCATGCTGAGTTTATAATAGCATGTCAATATATGCAGAACTTTTACTGTCAGTATATGCTGTTTGTAAATACCTGTCAGTGTTCGTTGTATTTATAAAGGCATGTCAAAGTATGCTGTTTGTAATGGTATGTCAATTATGCTGCGTGTGTGTATGACATGTCAAATTATGCTGTGTTTGTAATGACATGTAAATGTTGCGCTTGTAAGGTATTGTGTGAGGTTGAAGATAGTTCACTCCTGATCAGTAACCTAAAGCAAGGTAAATATCTATCTTGTTGTCCTAAGCCCCGTTTTAGACTTCTGACATTTCTAGTCTTGCAACTTTCAGAAACTAAGTAAATACACTCATCACGTGTCAAGGGGTGGTGTGCGCATTAAGTAATGAGAGAGCAGTCATCAAACACATCCTTGGCTACGTATCTACACACACACACACACACACACACACACACACACACACACACACACACACACACACACACACACATGCAAACACGTCATGCATATAGATCTTTAGGCATCTATACACAACACATATACACGCACACACAAACACAGTAGTCCTCAAACACGTCTTACATTTCCGATATGTACGTCTCTCATAGTCATTGAAAAACACAGTAGTCCTCAAACACGTCGTAGATTTCCGATGTGTACGTCTCTCGTAGTCATTGAAAAAATCAAATGCTAATGATCTATACATATCTACACATCACACATACACACGTATGCGCACACATTAAAAATCATGAAACACATCATAGACTCCCGATGTTCACGTCTATCTCTACACGCACAAACAAACACACATGGATACAGAATCAAGTAGACAAGAAATGACATGGCGACATTTCAAGGTGAAAACATCATCGCACGCAGTTGTGTACGTCGTTGCAGGATTGTATGTGTGTGTTTGTTTGCTTATGTGTATGCTTGTGTGTATGTGTGTATATGTTCGTATATGTGTGTATGTATGTGTGTGTCTATATGTATGCGCTTGTATGTGAGTGTTTGTATGCATGTGTGCTTGCTTGTATGTGTGTTTGTATATGTGCGTATGTTTGCACATGTGTGTGCTTAAGTGTGTGCATTAAGTGTATGTTTGTATATGTGTAAACGTGTGTTTGTATATATGTGTGTGCTTGTATGTGTGTGTTTATGAGTGTATGCGTGTGTGTTTGTATTTGAGTATGATTATCTATGTGTGCGTATATGTAAGCTTGTATATGTATGTGTGTATGAATAAATCATAAATCATAATCATTGGATAATAAAATCTACTCACCCATTTGGAATTAGTTTGCATTACATCAGCAATTTCTAGTATGTTCTCAACTCGGGTGTTTGCTTCAACTCAGACACTTACAAAAAATACCATCACAAGTAGAGCCCAAAGTCCGGCTACTCTGACAATTTAACAAGTTATATAACAATTAAATTTAAAAATAGAGAGACGCAAATTTGCACTACCACAGAACCATTAACTAAGTGGCGTTGACGTCACAGTATGTATGTGTGAGTATATATGTGTATAGATGTGTATATATGCCTCTGTGTATGTATTTGCGCACGTATGTGTGTCCTGCACATATTACCTATATAACACATTTTACGAGAACTTGTTATAGGGCTGTATTATAGAACAATGTCTGAGTATACGTTAAAGGTCAATTCATAGTGAATTCATTAAATTATAAGACAGTTTAAAGAAAACATTTTAATATTTTATAGGTCAATTCATAAAGTTTTCTTTACAATTATAATACAGTTTATAGAGTACAACTATAATACGTTATAGGTCAATACACAATAATTCATTACATATTATAACACATTTTATACACTTAAATATGTTATAGGCAATTCATAGAGTTTTCTTTACAATTATAATACAATTTATAGATTACACTGTAATACGCTATAGGTCAATACATTGATAATTCATTACATATTATAACACATTTTATACACTTAAATATGGTATAGGTCAATTCAGAACTATGGTATTCTTTACATATTATAATACAATTTATTGAGTACACTTTAAAATGTTATCATTTTATTGACAGAATACACTTTATTTCCACTTTGCAGAATTTGCACACAACATTTCAGATTCCTGTTTACCTCCGAGTCTTTGTCTCACCTGCAATCTTAGCCATACTTGACAGTATCTCAATTCGCTGATGAACTTCGATAATGGATAAGAGAATACAGATGGTACAATTTTCATAATCAGTAGCACAGAAAATCTTAATCTACTTCTAACGGTCACGAAGTTCTGATACACTAGATTGATAACTCTGTATTAGAAGACATAACACGGGAAGGATATATCTATATTAGAGTTGACATGTGCTACGTCATGACTGGTTGTTGTCAATATATGTTGTATATGTTATATTTCTTTTTCTACAGAGAATGTTAAGAATGCAATATTACCCTGTTTCTAAGCTGGATTGTACCAAGACGATCAAATTGTAAATCCAAACGCCCAAGTCTTTTCAATTTGTCAGCTGCGAATAAAGCCAGTTTAATCTGCCTCAAGGGATATAGTTATTTCAGAAGGGAGATAAATACTGCTAAACAACAGAGATCGTGCCAAACTCTGAAACAACAAACTTAAAGCAATTTCTTACGGACTAAAACGACAATGCAGGTGGGGTGAAATCATTGAAAATAGTTCGATAACTTAATGCAATGTTTAAATTTCTCACAGCTTGAAACGTTTATATGAATTGTGAATGCTCAAACAATGCACATTAGAAAGTGCTTGAACAACGAACAAACATGCACAGAAGGACCCTGTGAGTCAAAAGCATATGAAGTGAGAAAGACGAGTAATGAGTCTATTATGACTTCTCATGAGCGAAAGAAACTGATAGGGAAATCAGACCAATGACGTCACATAAAGGGTATGCGAGTTTTATGGCGCATTTTAAAACCAAGCGAAAAATTCTAATATCATGCATAATAATAGATCAACAAGCTGTTGTATAAAAAAAACTGGGAAAGTCTTAGAGTAATCACTCGGCACAGAAGACCTACTTCAAGGTTCAAGTGACAGGGGATTACGAGTAGAGAGTAGATCGTCACTTGAAATGCGAAGCAATTCTATGTCATTACGTGACAAAACAATGATGTTCACTAACGCGATAACTCTATTGAACAAACTTCACAAAATACTTTATACTTCTGTTGTTTTTATTGTACTAAATTAATAATAATCAACTACCATAAGATGTTATTACATTGTTTAACAGTTCTTTCTACCCCCCCCCCCTCCCGGTTCAAACGTCATTTTGCCTAAGTCTCAAATCTTTGGAGTCGGAGTCAGGACATTTTAACCAACTCCAACTCCACTAAAAGAAAAATAATCAACTCCATGACTCCGACTTCCGACTCCAAGCCCTGGAGAAAACTGTCTTAGATCTCAGAGTGCTGATAATAAATAAATTATAGAAAACTGTCTTATTTTGCTGATAATAAATAAATTATAGAAAACTGTCTTATTTTGCTGATAATAAATAAAGTATATAAAAAAAAAAATCAATAGGCGTACAGCATTTTCAAGTTTCGTCACTTATCGTAATTGCAGTTGTAACAACTTTAGCAACAACTTCGTCTCTCTCTCGTAACTGTTGTAAGACTATTTAGCAACATCTTCCTCTCTCTCGTAACTGTTTGTTGTAAGACTATTTAGCAACAACTTCGTCTCTCGTAAGTGTTCGATTGCACTGTGAACCTAGTGATTGAACTAATTTGAACTTTCGTCTTGAAAAGTTATATGTTATGTATATTAAAAAGCCACTAATAATTAAAAGTATCACTACCAGAACAAAATAAATTTATAAAATAAGTACAGGTATTGAAATAATTATTGTCAGAATTAGCAGGGTATACCTGGGTTATTAGCCTACTCTCTGTGACGTAAATCAAGATCCCATTCTCACTTACAATTCACTTTAGTGATTCTCATTTCTTCTCTTACAATGTTCTTGTTTTATGAAGCACTGAAATATTATGAATAATGCATTTCTCACTCTAGAGTTTCTGTTTACAAGGATCACACTTTTCCAGTAGAAATGTTAAGTAACGTAACTCGCACAGCACTGTCTGTCACAACGAATTTCTCTTAACCGCGTGCTCGGTTGTATTGTCTGCTTGGCCACCCGTCTTTGGTTGCTTGCTGAAATGACGTGGCGTGTACTTCGAACACTTTCTTAATATACTGACTGTGCTCTGGGGTCCAACTCAAAACAAAATCCCGAACTTTAAACTCGTACTGCACAACTCTAAACTCGTACTGCACAACTCTAAACTCGTACTACACAACTCTAAACTCATACTACACAACTCTAAACTCGTACTGCACAACTCGAAACTCGTATTGCACAACTCGAAACTCGTACTGCACAACTCGAAACTCGTACTGCACAACTCTAAACTCGTACTGCACAACTCTAAACTCGTACTGCACAATTCTAAACTCGTACTGCACAACTCTAAACTCGTACTGCACAATTCTAAACTCGTACTACACAACTCAAAACTCGTACTACACAACTCTAACCTCGTACTGCACAACTCGAAACTCGTACTGCACAACTCTAAACTCGTACTGCACAACTCTAAACTCGTACTGCACAACTCTAAACTCGTACTGCACAACACTAAACTCGTACTGCACAACTCTAAACTCGTACTGCACAACTCTAAACTCGTACTGCACAACACTAAACTCGTACTGCACAACACTAAACTCGTACTGCACAACACTAAACTCGTACTGCACAACTCTAAACTCGTACTACACAACTCTAAACTCGTACTGCACAACTCTAAACTCGTACTGCACAACACTAAACTCGTACTGCACAACTCTAAACTCGTACTGCACAACACTAAACTCGTACTGCATAACTCCAAACCTTACAGAAAGGATGTAACGATACTATCTTGAAGGATACTAAGAATTCCGTCCAAGCATTCACTTACTATAATAAGTCATAATTCCTTTTTCTGACTTTTTACAAGTGAGAATTCCGTCTAAGCATTCACTTACTTTTATAAATTAGAATATTTTCAATCAGACTTCTTCTCTCCGAGATGTTTTTCAGGTCTGGTTTCTATAGGAAAAGTGATTTAAGATTTGTTTTCAATTTCTAACAGGCTTATCACGTGACTTGTGCATCAAACATTTCTTTGTTTCTCTTATATGCTGACTAGCATGTTTTTACCTGACGTGTGCATGTGGTAGTTTGGAGGTTTGCACTACAGTTTTCTATCACCGTTTCTAACATTGAATTTGAACGCAGCCATCATCTTCGACTTTCTTATAGTACGTCCACACTGAAAGCACTCGACTATACCATTCTGATCACACACGCACATTAAGTATAACTGTGTGCCAATTGTGGTAAGAAGTAATTAAGTTATTGTTCTAATCGAGTTAGCTTTAAATAACCACCACTAATATACTAATCTACGTATGCAAATTGTGGCAACGTTCAACAAAACCAGTGACACTAAGATTACTAGTACTAATGGGTGGCTAATCCTGCTGTAAACAAACATTATTTCCATAAAAATTTCAACAGTTTAAGATCGTGTATCGGTTCAAATGTTATCAGTCTACGTCAGTAATCTAATTTCGAACACTGGTGAGTGTACACTTTATGTGTAAGTGACTACATCTATTGCGTTCAAACAGGGAACATTATAGCGGGAACATTTTTCATTTTCAACAAATTTAAATCACATGCTAGCGAAGCTGTCCTTTTGATACGTCACAGCTATGATTAGTTGGTATTCAATGCAAAGAAGATTGGCTCGAGGCTTGGCTATTCAACCACACCCATTTTCGAGATACTAGACGCTTATGAAAATAAATTCAATCATCTAACAATCTACAATTGACCCGACGGGAGATGAAAGGTTGGTGTCATTGCATTAAGGAATTTATTACAGCGATTTATGTACAGAAATTACAATCACCATTGTTTGACAGCTGTTGTTATCCGGCGATGCAGCATAAGAATGTTTAGACAGTGACGTCATTTAAAACAAATACCCCCCCCCCACCAACTTGTATGTGTGTTTTTGTATGTTAGCGCGTGAACACTTGTGTATATATGCGAGCGTTTTGAAAGTCGTACAGGATGGGAACAGAGAACCATATGACGTGTAGTCCACTTGCAAGCAACACTGACTGTCCACTTCTCAGACTTCCCTGTCAACCAGCACATCAGCATTATCTCGTCATGAGGTTTGCCTGTTTTACTTCCTTACAGGATCTAAACGATGACTATGTTTATTTAAAGTTTACTGGACCAATCACATTACTTGGTGGCTGCAGAGTAACGTTTTGTGCCAGTGAACAAAGTGTTGTACACTAAGCATGTTGACGTAGTGCAAGTGAACTAAGTGCTGTATTGCGAGTATGTTGACTTAGTGCAGGTGAACTAAGCATTGTACAACGAGGTTTTTTCGTAGTGCAAGTAAACTGTGTGAGTGTGTTGTAGTGCAAATGAAGTAAGTGTTGTACATTGAATGTGTTAACGTAGTGCAAGTGAACAAAGTGTTGTACTAGGAGTGTGTTGACGTAGTGCAAGTAAACCAAGTGTTGTACTAGGAGTGTGGACGTAGTGCAAGTAAACCAAGTGTTGTACTAGGAGTGTGTTGACGTAGTGCAAGTGAACAAAGTGTTGTACTAGGAGTGTGGACGTAGTGCAAGTAAACCAAGTGTTGTACTAGGAGTGTGTTGACATAGTGCAAGTGAACAAAGTGTTGTACTAGGAGTGTGGACGTAGTGCAAGTAAACCAAGTGTTGTACTAGGAGTGTGTTGACGTAGTGCAAGTGAACTAAAATGTAGACTGGGATCAAATGACTGGGAGTGTCATGCAACTAAAGCGATGTGAAGGGAGCAAATGAATTAAATTGGTGTTAACAATGATCACGTGGGATACAGTGCACTGGAAACTAAAGTGATAGAGATCAAATGAAATAAACTCACAACGTGAAGCACACGGTTCAGTGAAATCAAAGGGTGCAGTTGAAGTGAATTAAACGGATACAGATCAAGATGAAGAAACTGACGCAGTTTAACTGAAATAAACAAAGGCAGTTAAATTTAATTAGAAAAGCAAACTCTAAGTCCTGTGGTACAAGTTACTGATTTTTGTCCACTTGGTGAGCGTTTCCAGTTGGATTTCTTTTTCTTACCAGTTTATCATGTTCAGTTTGTGATTATGCCCAGTTTGCTATGACCCAGAATGTACTTATACCCAGTTTGATATCATGACTCAGACTGTGATTATGTCTATTTTATTACAATGACTGAAGAGTGTGATGATTACGTTCAGATTGTTATCATTACCCAGACTGTGATTATGTTCAGTTTTTTTTTCAGGAACTAGACTTACTAGAGTGTGATTATGTCCAATTTGTTATCATGATCCAAAGTCTAATTATGTCCAGTTCGATATCAAGCTCTCGGTTTGTGGTTTTCTCCAGGTTGTAATAATGCTCGGTTTATGATTTTATCCAATTATACATTTGTTAACTTTCTCGTTTTGCGATAATATTTGGTTTGTGATCCTGTTCAGTTTGCTTTCTTGATCTTTTTTTTGTAACTATGTAAAGTTTTCAATCTTATCCAGTTTGTGATCTAGTCTTTGTCCACTTTTTAATGCAAATGTTGATTTTATCCCTCAATGCTGACATACGCCCGAGCCCCCTGATACGCACAGCCAGGATAGTAAGTAAATACAGGTGACAGACTACATTGAAAATGTAATTGAGTCATGCTAACACTGGAGGTCTATGTATCAATAATAAATTAAATAAATTAATTCAACAAGAAATAAAATAAAACAGTGTGGTTACAGGTAGCAAATAGTTCAACAGTTACAATTAGAGTTTATATATATTTGAGTTCCTAATCATGACCATGTGGTGTCATAAGAAAAAATTTGTTTTGAATCCTATGGCACTGTAGTAGTTATTTGGTTCATTCGTATGAGCAAACTTTAAATGAGATAAGAGAACATTGTATGTTTTTTTGAGTGAACTCTAGTGTACTTTGGTTGAGTTTGTCTATAACTTGACTGAGGCTGTTCAGCATGTTGGTTTTATAGTCACTTAGCTTTGGTTCCCTGAAGTGATGTCTGGGTTCCAGTGTGATATATATAAATGGTCACACACAAGGTCCATAGAACTGTGTTTCTGGTCCATGGGTCATTCCATTCTGGTGTTGCAGTGTGACTCAGCACTCATCAAAACCACATCCAGAATAAAGTGACATTCAAGATAAAGCAGTATGCCAGTAAAATACACATGGGCTAAGAAATCATCCTCAAGTGTTCTCTGAAACAACATTGTTAATTACATGGTCATCATACCTTTTAATATCATAAGCAAAATACAACAATATAAATTATAGTTAATGTCAAGAGATAAACATGAGCATAAGATTGGTTAGGCATGCAAAACCACATACCTTCAGCAGTAATATATGCAAGGATGATTTCTTTCTGTGGATAACCGACAATAAGGTTAGTAGTATGAATATACTTTGTTAACACCTGGAGCCAAAATATGTGTTGCCTCGGCAGTCAGCTGCATTCAACTGACAATTTACAGGTGCGTTTCTGGTACATTCATCAATGTGGCTGAGCTGCTTTTTGATTGGTCAGTTTAGTGAGTTCTCTGGAACATTCAGGTATGTTTCCAGTCTGGGGATAAGGGTCAGCCTATCTAGAAGGTAGGTTTATGTGTAGTCTATTTTAGTGGAGTGGTTCGTATGGGCTTCACAAGCTATTATATGTTAGAGAGACATTCTAGTGTCATTCTCTTTAGCTAGTGACACTTGTCTGATTGTGATGAAAGAGACATTCTAGTTAGCTAGTATCACTTGTCAGTTCTGATGACTGAGAGATATTTTAGTAATGTTCTATTTATCTAGGAACACTTATCTGATTGTGATGACTGAGAGACACTCTAGTAACATTCTACTTAGCTATTAGCACGTCATTTGTGATGACTGAGAGATTCTAGTGACATTCTAGTTAGCTAACAGCACTTGTCTGATTGTGATGACTGAGAGACACTCTAGTAACATTCTACTTAGCTATTAGCACGTCATTTGTGATGACTGAGAGATTCTAGTGACATTCTAGTTAGCTAACAGCACTTGTCTGATTGTGATGACTGAGATATTCTAGAGACATTTTAGTTAGCTAGTAGCACTTGCATTATTTGATTGTGATGACAGAGGTAGTTTACAGAAAGCACTTGTTTATCGGACTAAAATGATTAGCGACAAGTTGAGCTAGTCAATAATAAATTATTTTTATTTTCAACACTAGAAAAAGCATGCAGAACTGATTAACTATGAAAGCTTCCTCTATTAATGGAATAGTGACGTAGATTAACAAATGTAATTCTATAAGAGTGACGTAAACACATCTAATACTGGAATAGTGACGTAAGTTAACACAAAAGAAATTGTTGTGCAAGAAAGACGCCAGTTGTCGAGATTTATGTGTTTCGCGTGTACGCCTGTCTGGCAAATTACAAACGTGGATACACAACTGTGTGACATCAGCACACTGATTGGGCAAATTACAAATGTGAATATACCACTGTTGTCAGTATGATTATCGGGCAAATTTCAAAGGTGTATGTATACACTGCAACGCTCTAACCATTTCAGTGAATAACCATTAAATAGAAAGAACACGTATCACTGTTTTAGCACTCCAACTTGATCCGTGGACGAGAAGACGCCATTGAGATTAATAACCATTTCCATCCGGACGCACGCAGTGACAGGCAGGCGTTTGTTTGACAACGTCATCAATGAAAACACAAACTACTGAGTTGTCGTGATTCCTGGCGGTGTTCGGTTTCTTGGAAGATTGCGAATGCTTGCTGCGTCACGATATTTGCGACAAGGATGGGCCTGTGTCCCGGAGCCTGTGAATGGGCAGCGCCAGGTTAAGGTAAGGCAAAAAAAGGCTTTTCTAAAGCGAACGTATCTTGACACCAAATCTGATATGCGAAAAACTGAGGACAAAAAGCCTTCCTCTGCGGAGCACCGGTTCGGACAGACTGCTTTCACTTTATCGCCTTAGAAGTGTGGACTAGCTAAGTGTAAGTGTGGACTAGTGAAATGTAGACTAGCCACGTGTCAGTGTGGACTAGTTAAGAGTAAGTGTGGACTAGAGAAGTGTCAGAGTGGACTAGTATAGTAGTAAGTGTAAGTGTGGACTATGCGTCAGTGCGGACTAGCTAGGTGTAAGTGTGGACTAGCAAAGTGTAAATGTGGGATATAAAGTGTGTACTAGCTTAGTGTGGACTAGTGGAGGGTGAACTAGCTAGAGTGGACTAATGGAGTGTGAACTAGCTAAATGTGGACTAGTGAAGTGTGGACTATCTAAGTGTAAATGTGGGATAGAAAGTGTGAACTAGCTTAGTTTTCGTGTAGACTAGGCAAATTTAAGTGTGGACTAGCTAAGTGTGGACTAATAGAGTGTGAACTAGCTAAGTGTGAAGTAATGGAGTGTGAACTAGCTAAGGTTGGACTAGTGGAGTGCGTCTAGGTAGGGGCAAATTTCGGTGAGAGGTGAGCCACAACGTTTTCCCTCCCCATTCTCCTTAACCCGAGGAACAACAAACAAAAGTATGCACATACATTTTCATCAGACCAATATAGGACAACAAACAAAAGTATGCACATATAGTTTCATCAGACCAATATAGGACAACAAACAAAAGTATGCACATATAATTTCATCAGACCGCAATGAGGACAAACAAAAGAATGTACATATATTTTCATCAGACCGCAATGAGGACAAACAAAAGAATGTACATATATTTTCATCAGACCGCAATGAGGACAAACAAAAGAATGTACATATATTTTCATCAGACCGCAATGGGAACAACAGATGAAGGAAAACACGTATCTTTCCGTCACACCGCACGAGGAACAACACTTTTAGGGACACGTGTTTTGCATACACTATAAAAAGCCATTCTAAGGCCCGTTTATAATGTGGACACAGAGACGCCATATCAGAGATAGTCTGCGGACAACATGACTGCAAACAATAACTAAGACATCACCACCAAGCCGTCCGCTAGATTATAGAAGACAAAATCATAACACAAGTGTCCGTGTTGCGTTGGAGCACCTGGCATCAGTTATCATAGATGGTCTAGACGAGTATATGATTACAGGTGTATGGGTAGAGTGGCTAGCTCGTCACAAGAGACGAACACTCATCTAATCAGATAACTTGTTCAAAACTGTTTACAATTTCATTTTCCGCCTGTCATTGTAATTCTCATCACTCAAAAGCAATTCCAGAAAAAGTATAACCATAAAATAATGAGGAAAAAAAATAAATAAACAATCATTAAGAAGACGAATCATGCACATCAAAAAGAACAGAGAACACCTAATAGACAGGTGATTATATCAGAAGCCAAATATTACCCCGACTTGACTAATTCAATTAAAACTAAAAGTCTCAGAGCTGTCACAGAAATATATCAGAAGCCAAGTATTACCCAGACTTGATTAATTCAATTAAAACTAAAAGTCTCAGAGCTGTCACATAAATATCACTACCAAGGCAACCAACCTGACAAAGCGAACGCTACCAGACAAAAGAACCTAACACACCAACTACGACAGCCCCTAGGAGAAAATATTCATGCAATAACTACGATAGCACCAAGAACTGAAGAGAAAAAATACACACCAGCCACGGCAGCATCTAAAACTGAAGAGAACAAAAATACACCCAGCAACGATGCATTCAGCATGGATGCCCTTTGCGCCTCAGATTCTTGAACTTCACAAAAATTCTTCCCCCCCCCAAAAAAAACAGAAAACAATAAACGAGTCGGTTTAATCACCAGATGCAACCCCTCGTTCCCCTTTCCAATATTCACAATCTCCCTCCCATCCGCTTCAGCGCGAAATCGGCCCAGGCCGGATGTGCTTCCCATGAGAAGTAGTTCTGCCAGGGTATTATACATGCTCTTACTTCTAGTAGTAGCCCCCCACCCTCTACTTTTAATTGGGTACTAATACTGCTAATACTTCAAGTAGTTCTAAGTGGGGTTTATTAATACTACTACTAATTATAATTTTCTTCAAAATACTACTAGTAGTTCTAATGGGGGTTTAATACTATTAGTAGTTCTAATGGGGGTATATTAA
The DNA here is from genome assembly GCA_028829895.1 of Sinotaia quadrata. Lineage (NCBI taxonomy): Eukaryota > Metazoa > Mollusca > Gastropoda > Architaenioglossa > Viviparidae > Sinotaia > Sinotaia quadrata. The sequence continues at coordinate 63,245,001 of CM054178.1, read as the reverse complement.
CAATAATGGTAGTTCTAATGGGGTTTATGAATACTATTAGTAGTTCTAATGGGGGTATATTAATACTACTACTAGTTTTAAAGGGGATATATTAATACTATTACTTGTTATAATGGGGGTATATTACTACTACTACTACTATTTCTAATGGGGGTATATCAATACTACTAGTAGTTCTAATGGTTTTTTTAATACTTCAAGTAGTTCTAATGGGGGTATATTAGTGCTACTAGTAGTTCTAATGGGGGTTTATTAATAATACTAGTAAATCAAATGGGGGTCTATCAATGATACTAGTAGTTTTATTGATAAATGGTAAATCAATGACACTAGTAGTTCTAATAGGGGTATATCAACGATGCTAGTTGTTCTAATAGGGGTATATTAACAATGCTAGTAGTACTAGTAGGGGTATATTAACAATACTATTAGATCTAACTGGCTACTAATGCTTCAAGTAGTTCTAATGGTGGTATATTAATACTACTAGTAGTTCTAACGGGGATACTATTAATACGAAATCTCTGCTGAACACGCTTGTAACAGTGTAAGCAATCTGCACACTTTTACAATTGAAGTATTTCATAATTTCAACATTTCATCGTCATTCTAAAATCAGTACGAGGCGTGTCTGGAATTGTGACGTCAATAACTAGATTTGTGAACTTGGGGAATCGTGGAATAGACCAACGCTTACGAGTTATTTACTTATAATCAAAATCACATGACTCGTCAAGTTAGTTGGCTTGAAAGTCAACAATGCATTTGGTTCCGTCCTGAAGGTCTGACTTGTTGTAGTTAACAGTACTGTAGGTTTCCTCAGTGCTACCGAATATTAATGAGAAATTAATACGTGCATTAAATTACACTGTCTGAATTGAAAACTGCCCATTTAGGGACAACATGTTGTCTAGAAACTCCACTTCATAATTTAGGAACAACATGCTGTCTAGAAAACTCCACTTTGACATGCCTAGAATGCTCCACTCCAACAATTTAGGGACAATGTATTCAGATAATTTGGTGACATGCTCTGAAAGCTCTGCTCCTACAATTTAGGGACAACATGTTGTCTAGAAAGTTATACTCAGACAATTTAGAGATTTGTCCAGAAAGCTCTACTCCGACAATTTAGGGACAACATGTTGTCCAGAACACTCTTCAGTGCCTTAGGAGTGGTGTGAGTATCACTAAGTATTTCTGTGTTGTCAGTATAAGGGTGGAAATCGACATGACCGGGTCTCTCCAAATATCTCAACTTTAGCTCGTCAGTTTCGGTCTCACACTCTCACCACGACATCATGAGACTGTCAATACTCTGTTGATGTCTGACTGACCAGTTGACCACAATAGCCTAATATCACTCTAAACGGACCTTAAAGATTTGACATTATTATTACACAACATGAAGCGCTTGAATGTTATAAACTATCGTCCAAGATCTGGGTCACCCTTAATACGGAAAGTCGCGTCAGAGAAGACCGTTTTCATAAACATGACCTTGACCCAGATAGTGCGTGAAACTGGGTTGATTCTTTGATTGAATCTGTAAGACCTTTTATGTATTATTTACTGCGTGTTTCAATGGGACGCGTGTAGGGTAAGTCAGAGTTTGCTGGTTGCGACACACAATGACACGCCCCTTGAACTGAGGCGGTTTGAGTCAGCAAGGCGTTTTGTCAGTAGCACGGTACGTCTCACTGCTTTGTGTATTTTAATTGATCCAGTATTTATCTAGCCGGTCCTCCTTATCGCTGGCGTAAACGGACAAAAATGCAGAGATAATATGTGTACATCTTAAAAGGGGGGAAAAAAGAATCGAAAAAGAAATAATTTTTTCAAATGGGTCTTTTGGTTTTCCTTTTATGAAGTAATTATACATTTCATCTAATTATGAAGGAAGCAAAACAAAAAACAAACCCAAAATCATTTTGTAATTTAAATTAGACAAAGAGCTAAAAAAAAAAAAAAAAAAGAAAAAGAGAGCTATATTAGTTTGCAATTTGTTTTAATTAGTAGCTTTTGCTTCGTAGCCTAAAATATTCTATAACCTCTAAAGCAACCAGAGTATGATAAAGACAACTATTGCTACAGTTACAATTAATTGTTTTGTATTTACTGTAGTTAATTAACCATGGCCTAAATTCATCTGTTAATGATTTAATAAAAAGGAAAAGTTCCTTTAAGTAAAGATTAAACTTTGAACCAGCTATTGTGTTGAATTAGCCATATGAAATAAATAATTACGTGCATATATTTAAAGAGTATAACAAATTAATAATTAGATTGAATTCTATACTTTAATGAATGAATCATTCTTCTCTCAATCAAGTTTCTTGAATTCGAATGCTCACCTAAGAGAGACTATTCTAAATTTTATTACCGAAACTTATTCTTGAATGATTATTTCCCTTGCTATTGGCTTTCTTGTCTTCGCGCTAAGCGACTTTGAAAACGATACTTACAGTTTCTATACTGGAAAGTTTTGCCATATTTATAATACAACCTAGATATATATAAAGAATTCATACCTGAAATAATCTATCTATCCACCCACCCATCCAATCCACCCACCCATCCATCCATCCATCCATCCATCCATCCAATGCAGGATTGAAACAATTTGTTAAATTACTAAGCTTATAAGTAAGTGCTGTGTGAAACATTTACTATGTTATAAAAGTTTTAAAACGGTAATCTATATTGTACTGTGTGAAACATTTACTATGTTATAAAAGTTTTAAAACGGTAATCTATTTTGTACTGTGTGAAACATTTACTATGTTATAAAAGTTTTAAAACGGTAATCTATTTTGTACTGTGTGAAACATATATAACTTTTACCAAATTGGATTAAAATAGTAGGCTATATTAAATGATATGTGAAACATAGATACCGTTATACCAAATTGTGTTAAAACAGTAGGATGTATTAAGTACTGTATGAAACATACGAAATTTTACGAAATTATTAAATTAAAACGGTAGGCTATATTAAGTACTGTGTGAAACATATAAATCATTTTACGAAATTGTGTTAAAACAGGAGACTATATTAAGTGCTGTGTGAAACATATAAACCATTTTACGAAATTGTGTTAAAACAGGAGACTATATTGAGTGCTGTGTGAAACATATAAACCATTTTACCAAACTGTGTTAAAAGAGTAAACTATATTGTGTTGTGTGAAACACACATAACACTTTACCAAATTGTGTCAAGACACTAAGCTATATTATGTGTTGTGTGAAACATATATAACATTTTACCAAATTGTATTAAAACAATAAGCTATATTATAGATTTGCTGTAAAAGTACTGGCTGAGGAAAAAGAATAACTGTGCAAAATGATTGGCTGTACAGAAAGACTGACTGTACAAAATGACTGACTGTACAGAAAGACTAGCTGTACAAAATGATTGGCTGTACAGAAAGCCTGGATGTGCAAAACGACTTTCTGTATAAATGAGCTGACTATACTGAAAAGGACTGTCCTAAAAAAACTGGCTGGAATCCCAGATCGTACTATCGCCAAGATATATCGGTAGACTTTTAAAATTTCTTGAATTTTTTGTCTTAATTCACAAGACAATTTTTTTTTTGGAAATGAAATGAATAACACTACTAAAATAATTTAAATTTGGCTAGATCCACGGTTTGGGGATGTGATAGTGGGCGGACCAGGCCTCCATGTAAAACTCTAACTCACTAGCTCTCTCCACCAGACTTCGAGTTATGTTAAGAACCAGCCTGTATTTGTGGGTTTAGCTACAATTCCTCTGAATCAGGATAAACCTAGATTACATGCAAACTTTCTGCCTTATAGCTCTATCCAAGCGACCGTACATTGAGGACGTTCAGACACAGCCAGGCAGACAGACAGACAAACATAATTTCTGCTTTAATTATTAGACTACCTACCTACCTACCTACCTACCTATCTATCTATCTATCTATCTATCTATCTATCTATCTATCTATCTATCTATCTATCTATCTATCTATCTATCTATCTATCTCTCTATCTATCTATCTATCTATCTATCTATCTATCTATCTATCTATCTATCTATCTATCTATCTATCTATCTATCTATCTATCTAACTATCTGTCTATCTATCTATTTATTGTGTATAATCTGCGCGATAGATAAAATAGAGATGTGTGTGTGTGTATGTGTGTGTGTGTGTGTGTGTGTGTGTGTGTGTGTGTGTGTGTGTGTGTGTGTGAAATTAACGCAAATCAACAAATATTCTGACTATAAATAAATTAATTAATGAAATTAGTGAAAATAAATTATGAATTTGTTTCTTACATATTTATCTATTATTATGTTTCATATTTATTTATCTATTATTGTGAAACCGTTTAAACTAAATATTAGGAATGTCTATTAGTACAACATTAAATCTTAAGTTATTTTGTCACTTACCAGTAATTAATTCAGTAAATGAGTCGGATTGTCTTCAACTTCCATAGATGTAAGAACGAAAACAGCAGGAAACTTTGTCAAGATTCTGTTTATCTTGTAGATGTGTGACGCTGTATGTAATACAGATTGTGTTCATCTTGCTGTGAATAACGAAATATTTAGTGATGTGTGACGCTGTATGTAATACAGATTGTGTTCATCTTGCTGTGAATAACGAAATATTTAGTGATGTGTGACGCTGTATGTAATACAATCTTGCTGTGAATAACGAAATATTTAGTGATCAGATTATTACAAACATTACATTTTACATGTTGACATTATTACATAGGGTGCATTTTAACAACCTAACAATGTTACAGAGAGTTAACGTTCTAGTTCATTTTTATTTTTCTATAATTATTTTAAATAATGTATAGCATATAATTTGTAATTGACTGTCAGTGTGATCTGTTGTTCGGTTAGGTGTGTAGTCAACCATATCGAATGTTTCATGCTTCATGTGCAGTGAGAAAAAGTATGTTATGACTCATAACATTATTACAAAAGAGTGCATTTTGACATCATACCATTATTACAGAGTGCATTTTGACATCATACCATTATTACAGAGTGCATTTTGACATCATACCATTATTACAGAGTGCATTTTGACATCATACCATTATTACAGAGTGCATTTTGACTCATAACGTTATTACATAAAGTGCATTGTGACTCATAGCATTATTACAAAATATGTATTTTGACATGATAGCATTATTTCAAAGATGCATTTTGACATCATTACATTATTGAAATTTGCAAATATTGCACTTTGACTCATAACATTAATACAAAGAGAGCATTTGATTCATAACATTATTACAATGAGTACATTTTGACTCATAACATTATTACAAAGTCTGCATTTTGAAATCATTGCATTATTGCAAATATTGCATTTTTACTCATAATATTATTAAAAATTGTGCAATTTGATTCATAACATTATTATAAAAAGAAAATTTTGACATGATAGCATTATTACAAAGGGTGCATTTTGACATCATTACATTGTTGGAAAGTGTGCATTTTGACTTCGTAACATTATTACGTAGAATGCATTTTGTCTTCATAACATTAATACAAAGAGTGCATTTTGACTTCATAACAGTAATACAAAGAGTGCATTTTGTCTTCATAACATTAATACAAAGAGTGCATTTTGTCTTCATAACATTAATACAAAGAGTGCATTTTGACTTCATAACAGTAATACAAAGAGTGCATTTTGTCTTCATAACATTAATACAAAGAGTGCATTTTGTCTTCATAACATTAATACAAAGAGTGCATTTTGTCTTCATAACAGTAATACAAAGAGTGCATTTTGACTTCATAACAGTAATACAAAGAGTGCATTTAGACATAACAATTATTGCAAAATGTGCATTTTGACATGATAATTTTATTGCAAAGATTGCATTTTGACATCCAACCACTATTACAAAGAGTTACCAGTGTACACAACTTGACCGTTAGCAGTTTACACAAAAAAAAATCTGTTATCTAAAAATATCGCTGGCCTCTTTCCACATTTACTTCGTCAATCCGCCTTCGGCTTGCCCGACGCGTTCAGATGACTGTGGCTACACGCCATGTTATAATCTATTCTGTTTTACCCCGCCACACCCATCTATTCTGTCTCTTCTAGCCGTTCAGCCTGTTCGCCAGATTACTTGATATTTTCAGTTTCTGGCACGCGCTTTCAATCCCAAAGCCAATAATTTACTCAGAAATCTGCAGTTTGCCACGATCACATTTCTAAAAGACCAAAACAAAAATGAAACAACAAAAACGTTTTCAGTGGAAAAACTCGAACGTCACAGCACTTTTCCCTTTTTCCCCTTTTTTTAGACACGACAATCGACTGTTTTGTATGGCTGGTCAAACCATCTATACATATCTGTTGTTACTCAGAAGTGTCTCAATATGTGGCATGAGTGTAGAAAATTGGGGCGGAGGACTCCAAACAAGAAATCAAATCACTGCTCTGATGGATATAACTAGCAAATAGGCAAATACTACCACTAGATCAGGGCTCAGTTTTCATATTCTCAGATCTGTTCTTAGACATAGCTTTATTTTATTTTTAAAATTAGGCCTACTAATAGACATACAATTTATTTTTATCTGAAATCTGGACACACAACTCATTGCTGTTTGTTTCTCTGTAATAGCAATTTATGTTATCTCAGCCTACCAATAGACATAGTTGTTTTTGTTATCTCAGCCTACCAGTAGACACATATAGTAGGTTTGTTATCTCAGCCTGCCAGTAGATACATATAGTTGTTTTTGTTATCTCAGCCTACCAGTAGACAAATATAGTAGTTTTTGTTATCTCAGCCTACCAGTAGACACATATAGTAGTCTTTGTAATCTCAGCCTGCCAGTAGACACATATAGTTGTTTTTGTTGTTACCAAGGGACAAGAAAAGTGTCGCTATAAGGGCACTGATATTTAACGCAAACTTGCAAAGTGCCTGCCCATTGCGAACGAAGGACCGCGTGACTTTTGACGTAGTCTTATAGAAGAAAGTGGTGGAACAGCCTCTCATGCAAGAAGTCTGAGTTTCAACCACTTCGGGGTTAAATATGTCCGCGTGATTCCAGTCTTCCTAGATCAAAGTTAGCAGGTTGAGTGTTAATTGCAAATGTTCAAATCTATAATAGGAGTCATGTGTGCTGCTCACTAACCAGTGTGAAATAAGAAAGACTGAACGTTTACCGCTAAGCGCCTGGACAGATTACAAAGAATCTGCTCTCCATCTCCTCTTCCCCCCCCCCCCAACAAAAAAAAAATAAAATAAACAAAACATGAAACATTCACTATTGATTTTAGGAAAAAATACTTAGAATTTTCAATGTCTTCTGCCCTTGCCCTAAAGAAATGTGCAATAAATGTCAGAATTATTTTGGCTTGAATCAACATCAACATCAACGTTACTATAGCATTAAGCCATGAAAATGCAAAAATAAAGGGCTAAAAGATGTTTGCTTATAAATGGATTGATTATAATTATATGTAACTTAACGTTCCGCTTTCATGAAACAAGAAACATTGGCTTGTCCATACACTGCTGGCTGTTAATTTTGTCTCTGGAACAGTTCATAGAGTGTTCCATATAATGCAGTATATATATATATATATTATACGAGGAAAATAAAACAAAGGAGAAAAAGTATCACTACCATTACAGGAGAAAAAGTATCACTACCATTACAGGAGAAAACGTGCACTAAATCGAATTGTTAAAAAAAAGAAATAGATTTTTTTTTTAAAAAAGGCGACAATTCATTTGACTGCTTCATACTTCCTTTATTTTAGACGCCTTCTTCATACTTCCTTTACTTTTAATACTACTTCTTAATTTTCTTTAGATGACTTTTTCATACATTCTCATGCTTCCTTTTCTTTATATGACTACTTCATACTTCTGTTCTTAGATGACTACTTCATACTTCTTGTTCCTTATATGACTACTTTTTACTTTCTTTCATTAGATGATTACTTCACACTTCTTGTTCTTTAGATGATTACTTCACACTTCTGTTCATTTGATGACTACTTCACACTTCTTGTTTTTTAGATGACTACTTCATACTTCTTGTTCTTTAGATGACTACTTCACAATTCTGTTCATTAGATGACTACTTCACACTTCTTGTTCTTTAGATTACTTCACACTTCTGTTCATTAGATGACTATTTCACACTTCTTGTTCTTTAGATGACCACTTCACACTTCTGTTCATTAGATGACTACTTCACACTTCCTTTACTTGTGACGACGCCTACAACTATCGCAACTAAAGTAAGACCCGCAGAGAAGTTGATGAGTGAAAAACGACAGATAGCAGAAGAGGAGCTGGGGTGGGGATAGGCCGAGAAGCTTACATGGACTGGACTCTCCTGCAAGATTCGGTATACAGCTTTGGTTCAATTCCGCTCTGAACGACGTGATAAGTGCAATCGACACATTTCTTTGGTTTGGCAGATCATGAGCTCAGCGCCCTTTGAACCGCTTAGTGAGCATAGGAAATGATCCTAGTGTGATGGTAGGAACTCACCACCACTACCACACATTTTTGTCTTTCATTCTTCTATTCTGCACTTTCTAGTCTTCCTTCTACCAAACACGGTGTCGCGTTTTGAGGGCTGGCCTAGAAACACGTGTCGCATTTTGAGGTTTGGCCTAGAGACACGTGTCAAGTTTTGAGGGCTGGCCTAGAGACAACTGTCACGTTTTGAGGGCTGGCTTAGAGACACGTGTCACGTTTTGAGGGCTGGCCTAGAGACATGTGTCACCGTTCTGTCTGCTTTTGCGTCTAATACAGTAATTCAGTGTGTAGACAATTACACAAAGGCCATTTTGCAGTCAGTGTTACTGATGCAATTACAGTAGTGAAAGGTTTAGACAGAGTTATTATAGCATTTACTTTAGCGTAAGCTTGCAGAGTTACTGTACTAGTTAACAGTAATGTCAGTTTGTAGTCAGAATTACTGTAGCATTAATATACAATTCATTTTTCAGACAGAGTTACTGTAGCAATTAACAGTAATGTCAGTTTGTAGTCAAAATTACTGTAGCATTAACATACAATTCAGTTTGCAGACAGAGTTACTGTAGCAATAATCTGAAAGGAGCTTGTAGACACTAGACTTGCAAAACAGTTCATGTAATGTAGAATAACTTTTGTTGTCAATGAGTGTTTGTGGTAACGAAACCTCGTTAAGCTGACATCCGATCAAACGTGGTGACAGTTGAATTTCATGCAATCGGATTTCGGTAAGCAGATATCCGATAGAGTGTGAAGACAGTTGAATTTCACGCGAACGGATTCCAGGTTGAGAAGAAGACTCTTGACATTACATTTTACTTTTTTGTTGCAGAAGATTAAGGAAGGGAAAGATGTAGTTCTTAAGTTGAGTGTTTTCCTGAAACTTTTCATACGATATCAGTCGTGCCAGACATCGCGGATCGATGTTGGAGGACACCAAACACCCTCTTCACTACTTTAGGTTTCAACACGCAAGCAGAGGGTGTGCACACCCTCCAATCAACACAATAAAAAAACACGGAATACAAGAAACACAAAAGAATTCGGATAGACATTGGAATGGATGAAATAACAAAATTAATATTTCGTTCGACATAAAAGAAAATGGTAAACATAACCAGACAGAAAATACGAGAAAACCAGACAGAAAGAGTAATATTGCACAGAAATACAAAAGACAAGTCTTGAATTAGAGACATTCTAGAGACCAGTCTTGAATTAGCGACATTCTAGAGACCAGTCTTGAATTAGCGACATTCTAGAGACCAGTCTTGAATTAGAGACATTCTAGAGACAGTCTTGAATTAGAGATATTATAGAGACCAGTCTTGAATTAGAGACATTCTAGAGACCAGTCTTGAATTAGAGACATTCTAGAGACCAGTCTTGAATTAGAGATATTATAGAGACCAATCTTGAATTAGAGACATTCTAGATACAGAGAGAAATATGTTAAAAGCAAGATGGAGGAAAAAATAAAGGCAAGTGGCCATAAAGACAGATAAAACAATATAAAATCTCCCAAACCTCCAACCTACCAAATGAAGACTAATGAGATAAGAATTGAAAGTATTTTAAAATAGAGCAATGGTTATTGAATTTCATAGGTCTGGATTATTATTTCACGACTAAAATTGAATTTTTAAGTACGCAGGTGCACACATTGCTTAATGTATTAATGTTTGGTGAAAGAGTCCTCTTTCTTCTCTTCTTTTACGTTCCTCTTCGTAAAAACGACTTAACCACACCCTGCCAAGCCGAGCATACGCCCTAGACAAAACACTCGTAGGTACACATCATCACACAACGCGCAGTTATGGGGGTAAGGGAGGGTACCCGCACTGCTCGGCTGGATGCTTTAATAATTAGGGCAGACAATCGATTGTGTTAATGCACAGTTAACTGTCAGTTTTAACGTGTGGTGTTACTTGTTTTTGATTATGTTTGTTCTTGCCTTAAGTTGTTTATTTGCGAACGATTGTTTATTGTCTATGCTGCATGAATGTCAACAAAAAGTTGAACGAAAACTATAAATACTGCATATTTCTAAACTGATGTAGGTACATTTGTAAACTCATTACTGTACGTTTATAAACTCATTACTGTACATTTGTAAACTCATTATTGCATAGTTGTAAACTCATTACTGTACATTTGTAAACTTATTACAGTATTTAATAAACCATTGTTGTATATTCCTAAAACCATTATTGTATATTTGTAAACTCGTTAATGTATATTTCCAAACCACTTACTGTATTTGTAAATTCATTCTGTATATTTGCTAACATTTACTGTATATTTGTAAAATTATTATTGCATAATTATAAAACTCATTACTATATATTTGTAAACTTATTTATTTGCTACATTGTTAGTTTGCATTTTACTGCAGGTGTTTTTGTCATATTTATGACATTTTCTGTCTTATGCCAGCAATTTGAATGCGGATATTTTTGTATTTCTATGAGTCCAAATGTAAAATATGTAGAACTCGATAAAGAAAGATTAAAAGTGTAAGCATTCAGTCACCCCCACCCCACCACCACCACTACCACCTTGAATGTTTTGTTTTACAGCTTTTTGTAACTTTTCCCAAGTCGGTGACCTAGCAGACATATTTTCTTAGACTCTTCCCCCAACTTGTCGCCCTTGGCGGAATTTGTTAGCACAGAACTTCCGCTTCACCGCTCTCCGCCAGTAAATGTGTCCACTTATGGCGTGAAGCTTGATAATATTATTGTAGACGGAAAACACTTTAGGAAACTTACTTCAAACTGAGTTTCTGAGAGGGAGAGTTACTTCAAACTGAGTTTCTGAGAGGGAGAGTTACTTCAAACTGAGTTAACTGAGGAAGGACGCAAGGTAAAGAAGGCATTCAAAGGGAGCTCATTCCTTTGGTACACACTGTATTGATGCAAACCAAGTTGTGACTTTTATTAATTATATGTATGAGTATCGTGAGTCAGTTGGATTTGGGAGTTCTATGGATTGTACTGCCATCTGTCCCTAAGAAAATGCACGAATCCAGGCATTAAATTTAGTAAATATTAAAGTGGACTGTGTTAATGATCTGTCCCTAAGAATAGTACTTAATATTGTGTCCAGACATTAATGTTATTAAATATTAAAGTGGTTCGTGTTAATGATCTGTCCATTAGAATGTATTAAGGCATTAATATTTTTAAATATTAAAGAAGACTGGATTCATTATCTGTCCCCCTAAAAATGTATCCAGACTTCAATGTTATTAAATATTAAACTAGACTTTATTAATTGACTGTCCATAAGAATGTATCCAGACATTAATATTATTAAATATTAAAGTAGACGGTATTAATTATCTGTCCCTAAAAATGTATCCAGACATTATTGTTATTAAATATTAAAATAAAGTGTAATATCTGTCCATAACGATGTATCCAAGCATTAATATTATTAAATATTAAAGTAGACGGTAATAATTAACTTTATCTAAAATTTCTTTGATACATTTAAAAAGTTTTTTATAGTGCTTTTAGCATCCTAACAGATGATGAAACTTATGTAAGTTATGACTTTTAAAAAGTCTTTTTTGACACTGTTTAACAGAAATAGCAGCTGACATCTTCTTGCAGTGCTTTGATTAACGATGGCAGTCATTTTCTTCGGACGTGGCTTTATAATTTTGCGCTGACCTCGAAAAAATGCTAATTTATAATTATTTTATCTTTTAAGTCATTTATATATTACGCGCGACAATTATTTATTAATAAACTTGATCACAATCATAATCTGGAAGATGTAGGAAATTCGTTTTGTTTACCACGGGAATAAATTCAGAACTATTGGGCAAAAATATTAGTTGACCGGAAGTTAGGACCATTCGTCATCCATTGCATGCGGGCATTGGCGAGATTACTTCTACATTGACATTATGGCCATTATCAGCTCCATGCAGCTTGTTAGATTCTTAAACTAGCTCAATTAATTCTGAAATCTACATTTTACAAGACAGTTTGTGATGAGCACTTAAACTAGTGTCAATTAATTCTGAAATCTACAGTTTACAAGACAGTTTGTGATGAGCACTTAAACTAGTGTAAATTAATTCCAAAACCTACACGTTGCATGACAGGTTGTGTGCTTAGCTGCACATTGAACGCATTCATCCAATCAGTTGCTTGGTAAGTGTATGCGATGCGTAAAAGTAGGTCACGTGCACTTGTCATGTGATCGCTAAAGGATTTTAACTCATTAACTGTTAGCGTTCTGGTAATGGTTTCCGGAAGCTATAAATGCACCTTGTAAAATCTAGAAAAGAAAGAATTTGCATGCAAAATATTTTTCTAAATTTGCAAGTTCTCTCTCTACAATGTATATATTAATCACTTGAATACTTGTCACTAACACCAGGGCGCACAAGTCAACCACAACTATTTTGTCTGTAAAGAGATGTCATACATTCGAAATTCACGTGTCGTGTTCGTCATCACCACCACTATTATCATCATCATCACTACCACTACCATCTTCATTATTATCAACTTAGTGATCATTAGTATGGTAGTCATCATCATCATCATCATCATCATCATCTTGTAGATATCATAGTTGTAATTGTCTTCACTGTAGTTGTAGTTCGTCATCAGTTCGCCCACATTATTATGTCCTTTCAGCATAAAACAAGGAAAGGCGGATGTCGGTTTATATGACAAACTACATTGCTTATGCTTGCCGTCCGCCTGTAGAGAAGACAAAGTGACGTCAAAGAGATCGATGAAGTCGAACTATATAGGTGTGATCGACACATTAAGTTTAGAAGTTCACCATTTCATTAAGTCTTCATGTTCACCATTAATTAAATTCACCATTGACTAAGGTTTTAATTCACCATTTTGACTACGTTTATAATTTACCATTGACTGTTGTTAAATTACCATTTAATGGCTTGTTAATTTACCATTATAACTATATTTATAATTCTCAATTGATTAAGTTGTCAAATCACCATTTTGACTATGTTTGATGGCTGTTAAATTATCACTTTGACTATGTTTGATGGCTGTTAAATCGCTATTTTGATTATGTTTGATGACTGTTAAATCACCATTTTGACTATGTTTGATGACTGTTAAATCACAATTTTGACTATGTTTGATGACTGTTAAATCACAATTTTGACTATGTTTGATGAATGGTAAATCGCTATTTTGACTATGTTTGATGACTGTTAAATCACAATTTTGACTATGTTTGATGACTGTTAAATCGCTATAAGCCATTAGAGCAGACAACAGACATAAATGCTTTTCCTTAAGGGTACAGTATACACGTACAATTTAAGCAAAAAATCAGAACCCTTCCAATCGTCACATAATGGGTTATGAAGCCCCAACCCCCCACACACCTCTCAAAATAGACTACACATAAACTTCTAGAAAGGCTGATCCCTATCCCCAGGCTGGAAACATTCATGAATTTTTTGCAATCAAAGTACAGCTCAGCCGCCTGAATGAATGTACCAGCAAAACACCTGTAAATTGTTAGTCTAATGCAGCTGACCACTGATGCAACACATATTTTGGCTCCTAGTGCTAACAATGTATATTCATGCTACTAACCTTATCACTGGTTATCCACAGAAGAAAATCATCCTCTGCCTATATTATTGCTGGATGAATGTGGTTTTGCTTGCCTATCTAATATTATGCTAATGTTTATTGCTTGACTTTAACTATAATTTATATTGTTATATTTTGCTTATGATATTTAAATGTATGATGACCATGTAAATAAGAGTGTTCTGTTAGAGAACATACGAAGGCTATTTATTAGCCCATGTAAATGTTTCTGGCAGATTGGCACTTTAACTTGGATGTCACTTTATTCTGGATGTGTTTTTGATGAGCATTGAGCCTTGAAGCAACACCAGAATGGAATGACCCACAGGACAGAGACACAGTTTCATGGACCTACTCTACAACCATGGATACATACATACATACATAAATATACATATACAATACTTGGATCCCAAACACCAAATTTAAGTGACTATAAAACCAACAAGCTGAACAGCTTCAGTCAAGTTATAGACAAATTCTACCAAAGTACTTAGAGTTCACTCAGAAACATTCAGTGTTCTCTTATAAACTCTTTACAGTTCGCTCTTACAAGCAAACCAAATAACTACTCAGTGCCATAGAACTCAAATGGACATTCTCTTACAATACCACATGGTTGTGATTATGAACTTAAAGAATACACATAATTGTTTCTGTTGAACTATCTGTTACATATAACCATGTAATCATGTTGTTTTTCTTGTTGATTCCATTTATCGTTGAAACATGGACCACTCATGTCAGCGTGATTCACATCTTATATGTTGTAGTATGTCACCTGTATTTACTTACTATCCTAGTTGTGGCTTGAGCTGTCTTCTAGAATTATCACTCTTCTATTCTACATTATCTATCATTCATCTTTCTAACACATGTGGCCAGCCAGAAGGTGTGTTTTAGAGATTAGCCTAAGATTATGGGTGGCCCATGGTGGTGGAGAATTAACATCTTTCCAATCTCCCAGCAAAACATCACAAATACCACTATCAACTCTTTTCAATACCACAAGGAACCCCCTTTAACACCACTCATACACCACTCATAAACCCCTTATAATACCACCAGCATCCCTTTTCAATACCAACAATATCCCCTTTCAATACTACCAGCAACTCATTTCAACATAAACATTTTTAATACCACCTAACAAACGTTTCTTCAATACCACCAGAAACCTTTATCAATACCACCAGCAACCCTTTTCAATTTCACCTGCAATCATGTTCAATACCACCAACATCCCTTTTCAATAACACTATAATCATTTACAATTCCACAGGAAACTCTTTTCAATACCACCCACAAACCCTTCACAGTACACCAGCAACCTTTTTGAATACCACCAACTCTTTTGAAAACCAATAACAAACCCTTTCCAACGCCGTCAACAAACTTTTCTCAATACCACCAAGAATGGTGTTAGGACTGAGTGACTGGGTCCTGTTAGAATCGTGACATTGAATGCATTAAACTTTGCCACTGAGTTACTTCCGATGAGTTACCTTGGGCAATGTATTTTCAGTGAAGTACACTTCATTTTGATGCAGAGTTAGGCAGCACCAAGATTAGTGATTACCTTGTCGGTTTTAATGAGCCGTTTGTCAGACCTAAGGACCCCGTGCAATCCCTCCCCCGCCCCTCGGGCCACAAGTGCGTTTAGCACCGACAACAGATAATTAATAGGCCAGAGTCAGCACTCAGAGGATACAGCATGAATCAGAACTTTTGTCTTTTCCCTCTCTTTCTTTGGTATCTATCTATCTATCTATCTATCTATCTATCTATCTATCTGGAGCTGATGATTTGATAAACATAAACTATCACAGTCTAGCTTTCTTTGACAAAGACAAGTACACAATACAGACACACTCTAAAACACATAACATGAAAACAGACATATAAACAAGAGCTCGAAGGTTTTCTTGAAATAAACAATACAAACTTATGATAGAAAGAAAACAAGACGGATGTATGACAGAGCAGAGTTGTCTGTCTCTATTCTTCATTAAATATTATATTGCTTGTTTAATGTCAGTGCGACATGACCTTCGGGTACTGTGTGTTTTGTAAGTACCAGAGTTAAAATATCAATTCATGAAGAGAATGCACTAGAACATGCAGATGTAATTTAAACCAATCTTATGTGGATGAGTAGTTTTTATTATCCTAAGGTAAAGATTTACGAAGAATGAGACTAGCCAATGGACTGGGATCAATGTTTACCTGCTGAAATAATCACTTTTCTAATCACTTTGAATTTGGAGTGGCTGAAGTCCGGTCATGAAAAGTGGCCATTAGTTTAATGGTGAGTTAACTGATTGATTGAAAGAGAATGGACTTAGAAATATTTCGTGCATTTAGATATTGATATATTAAACTTGACTTTCATGTAGGGATGTATTATGTGAGCAAACCATTACTTCTACAATTGTGAATTAAGATGCGTGTATATAATATGTTAAACTCATGCGATTGTTTCTACTGACATGTTCATAAATTGTTATGTTGTATTTATTATGCTGCATGCATGTAATGGGCTAATAAATACTGTTGCAAGAAACTGTAAGTTGATACTTTAATGTAAGAAAGAATGGAGTTAACGACAAACTGTAAAATTTAATTTGTTCCCTGATTATATTGTACAGGGAATAAGCAGCCTTTCTAGAAATTCTGGGATTGCTGGAATTTCGGGATTTTTCTTTTTGGTTCTCAATTTATTGATTTACAAACCATTACAATCATGGTAGACTCAAGAAATCTCTACCCTAGTGTGTAAGGATTAACTGCACTCCGTTAATGTATGATGGCAAAATATATTCAACTAACTACAACATGGAATTTGTGGTATAATGAAGTTAGTGGAAATTGCTACATTGTTGTTCTGCATGAGGGAACTAATATAGTGAAAGAATTCCCAGATTAGTCTCAAGTGAACAATGACTCATGGAACATTCTTCAGCATTCTAGAGGAGCACACGAAGAATTAACAATTCAATTGTGAACAATAAACTTTTAACATTGTTATAAAGAATGCAAAAAACTATTGCAGCATTTCCATTGACTAGGTTAAATACAAACTATTATTGCTTATCTCTCTATAACTCCATTTCTGTTCTATGATAAGAATGATCCTGTGATTTATATTGACACTAATCCGCTGAAATATGTGTTAGAGTATAAGACTGTATAAGCATTGAAATTATTCCATTGTGGTTTCGTAAAAATATTGATGTCAAATAATCTTTTCATTGCATTTGTTATATGTATACTTGATTATTGATTAAATAAATTTATTGACCTTCTTACACATATTGATAACCATATGCTGGAGAGATATTGGGTGAATGGGGGCTGGCTAAATATAGATTAATGACGGATTTATCTTCTCCTCTGGTAAGAAGTTTTCCACCTACGGAAATATTGTGTGACAGTAAATGTTTGTCTTAATGTTTGGACGAGAGAAAACGTTTACAGGACTCGCATTTTCGCCAAGTGAGAGAGATGAGTGGTGTCTGCTGGAGAATTATTGAAAGCATAATTAGTTTTTCCACCACTTATAATTAGTTATGGATGATTAATAATAGTAATAATCATAACCAATAACTAGGGTGGCATCGTGTCACAGGAAGTAATGATAGAAAGAAAACCTAAGTGAAGTAATGATTGGAAGATAAAGAATAATGTATAGAAAGAAAAGGAATAAACATGAAAATTAACCCTAATTGAAGGAAAATAATGATATGCAGGAAAATAGACAAGAATGATTTTACATTTGCAGATCGTTGCCATAGTAACGTAAAAATTATTAAAACATATTGATTTATTTTTCCCGTAAACGCTAGGTGGAGTTAAGTGACATTAAAATCTCGTTCTTTAGAAACAGCATGCTCTGAGGCGAAGTCTGCAACAGCCGGTAAGAGCCAGCTCCGAGTTGACGGGTATCAACTGTTTTCTTGAAATAAACGCCTTCAAGGAGATGTTCGAACGAAACAAATGAAAGAATTAATACAACTTACCTCACTGTTCTAGTATACAAGGAAGAAAACCCAACATGCTTCTCAGGAACAAGCCACACCTCCTTTCTTTCCTTTGTAACCCACTCTGGTGTTAGAGGATAACAGATAACTGGTGTTGTTGAAGTCCTTGACTATTGAGAGAAATTCACAAGCCTTACCGTGTTAATTATTTATCATCAGCATGTACACATTTTTCAGAAAAATACAATCAAGTATTGTCTAGTCTTGCTCTTGTCATAAAAGTAAGATGTAATCTATGATTTTGTGATGAAAATGTAATTTTTTGTGTTTTCGCTAAATAGTCTATATACTAGTCTGAATTTTGTTTCCTCTCACCAGACTTTGACAACTTCGCTGACAAAAGATAAAATCATAATCATCATAAAATATCGAGTAATGGCGATATTTGAGCTGAGGAAAATAATTATAAATAACAGGATATGACGTAATCTAGAGTGATAACATGGATTTGCGTAGCTCGACACGGTTCCTCTTACTGAGTTCAACCAAACAGAAATATATTAAAAAGAAATATTAATCATTCTTTCATTACTTTAGGACACAGAAATACAGACACATGAATGCTTACACACGCACACATATGCACACGTTCACGCGCGTTATTGTACGTAGTTATATAAATATATATTTATCTTTTCTTCTCTCTCTCTCTCTCTCTCTCTCTCTCTCACACACACACACACACACACACACACACACACACACACACACACACACACATACACATACTAAATATTAACTACTTAACAATATATCCTCTTATCGCGTGATATAGAAATCACCTTTACCAATTTTGTGTCTTTTATTTTTCTTTCTCTCTTTTATCCTATCTGTTTTATTCCCCCTCTCTCGTCTTGCATTTTCCTCTCTCTGTCATTTTTAAAAATTTTCCTCTCGTCTCGTCTTATTTTTTTATTTTCCGAGGTCTCGTCTCTTTAATTTTCCCCGCGCTCGACGTTTTTTTAATTTTCCTCCGTTCTCTGAACCAGACATTATGATTTTAATTCTAATAAAAGTTCAGTTTCTGCCAGTCCAATGGCTTTCTGCTTTTTGTGGATATTACTCCACATTTTCTCGCCAAATGCGAGCGTTATTTAACGTTCATATGTCCATTTGTAAAAAGCTGTTTATTTACTCCCAATGTTTCGTAATACCAAGAAAAATAAAAATGCAATCTAAACAAAAGCAGCGGTGCCTGCTATTCAAATGAAACTTCACGACAGGCTTTCTCACTCTACCCTACCAAACAGATTGTTGCCCCTCCCCTCAAGCCCTCCAGAGTATGACAACAAATAGGGTGGATGATATTTATTTTAAAAAAAAACATCCTGTTAAATCAATATGATTTGGTTTCTATTAGATTCTTCATACAGAAAGCTTTGTTTTCCTGACTTGTTTTAAGCCATCCTCACGCCATGATTTTCACTCTAATTCAACCAACAATGTGTTTAAGTTGGCTCTGCATTAGAACTTCAAACTTCTGGAAATCCAAGTCTCTGTTTCAGCAGCAATGGTTATATGTATCAGACTACCTTCTCACAAATCTGTAAATTTCACGGTACTGCATTCTCAATTTTTCGAGCAAGTATTAACTTGACTGAATAAAATATTAATATTCGGCGATTTATTTCAAAGCCAAATGTCTCTGTTTGGTATACAAGGCAAAGAAAAGCCTGATCACCATATATGGTCAAAAGGCAAAGAAAGGCCAGATCTCCCTGTATGATATAAAGGCAAAGTGTAGCCTGATCTCCCTATATGGTCAAAAGGCAAATAAAAGCCTCATCTCCACATATTATATAAAGGCAAAGGAAAGCTTGATCTCCCTGTATGATATAAAGGAAAACCTGATTTCCCTATTTGGTATACAGGCAAACAAAAACATTATCTCCCTGTTTGGGATACAAGGCAAAGAAAAGCCTGATCTCCCTATTTGGTATAAAGATAAACAAAAGCCTGATCTCCCTATTTGGTATACAAAGCAAGCAAAAGTATGGTCTCCCTATATGGTATACAATTCAAACGGTTCAACTTTCAAAGTGATCTCTACTTTAAAACTCCGTCTATTAAAATTTCATGTATTTTAGCAACACCCCTGGAATTTTATCAAAGCTTCACCTTTAGAATAAAAGTCATCAAGTGTTATTCCCCCCACCCACCCCCCCCAAAAAAAAAAATGTCCTCAGAATCAAAACTATCCTTCAAAATACACAGGGAGACTTAATCAAACAGTTCAGCTTACGAAATCTAAAACCGCTTCTGGCATTGCTTAAACACCTGAAATAAAACGGCACTTTATAAATATATATATATATATATATATATATATATATATATATATTAAAAGTTATATTTATATCGCACTCTCGAGCATACAGTCTAATATATTTTATTTAAATTTACAAACTTGTAAAGTTTATTTTCCTTCGCTCATCTAGCGAATGGAAGCTAACGTTTGCAATTGAGCTCTAACTGGATTCTGTACGGAGAGCCGGATTAAAGTATTTTAATCTCAGATCATAAGACAACAGAATTTCTAGAGCATACTTGTCTGCAGTACGTCTTGGTACAAATCAGTCCAGAGACTGAGGACTAACATCATTTGACAATCATTTAGGGCACAGACGTGCACGAGTAAATGGCACGAAACTGAGCATCGAGGTGCACAAATTAATGGCACAAACTAGGGCACAGACGTGCATGAGTAAATGGCACGAAACTGAGCATCGAGGTGCACAAATTAATGGCACAAACTAGGGCACAGACGTGCACGAGTAAATGTCACGAAACTGAGCATCGAGGTGCACAAATTAATGGCACAAACTAGGGCACAGACGTGCACGAGTAAATGGCAGGAAACTGAGCATCGAGGTGCACAAATTAATGGCACAAACTAGGGCACAGACGTGCATGAGTAAATGGCACGAACCTGAGCATCGAGGTGCACAAATTAATGGCACAAACTAGGGCACAGACGTGCACGAGTAAATGGCACGAAATTGAGCATCGAGGTGCACAAATTAATGGCACAAACTAGGGCACAGAGAAGTAAATCAAACTCTTTCTTTATACTCGTTTTTGCTTTGTATTGCACGTGTGCCCAGCGATTGGCTAAAAGCACGCAGGAAACATGGTTTTACACTTACGCGCGCGTCACATCACACATGATACCGATTATTCCGGGAAAAGTTTAAAAAAAAAAAAATTCTGAACAACACGAAATAGCTGAGCGGTTGACAGTTCGTCGCTAAAGGTAAGATGCAATCTGTTCTTGATCAGCTCTGTTTCACTACATCTTGAAATGTCTAGCTTCTTTTTTTTCCAGTTGCTTCTTTTTTGTTAGAATCTTCCTCACAAATTCGAGTTTTAAACACAAAGGGAAAGTATCCACAAGGAGATGTCTTGTAATTGCATTAGTCTTGTATTAGAAATAACTGAAGCACGAAGGTATTATTAAATATGCATTAAACCACCCACTTGTCCATCCATCTATGCATATAACCAGTCATTTTTATCTTCCCGTTGCAATCCCTTAATATTAAATATTGCCTCTATTAATTTCTTGCTGTGTCGAGCATTTAAGTCTATATTTTGTCGGCTGTACCCCTGGTTTTTAGAGTTTCACAACTTTCTTATCGACATTGAATTCTTATCGCCATAGTCGTCATCTCAGTAGTTTTCTTAACTCCAGCTCACCATCCCATCGCTGGTAATTTTTCTAACTATTTGCATAATTAATGACCATGTGACCTCTGGATTATCGTCTGTTGTCTCTTGTTGTCTTCCCACCTCTTGTTGTTTACAGTCGAATGTCACAGGTTCTATGACTGTTGAATGACTCAGGTCCTACGAGAGGTAAATTGTACGAGTCCTATGACAGTTGAATGACTCAAGTCGTACGAGAGGTGAATGGTACGAACCGTTGACAGTAGAATGACACGTCATACGAGAGATAAATGGTACGAATCCTTTGACAGTTGAATGACACAGATTCTATGACGGTTGAATGACACGAATTCTTGTGAAGTATACGAGTCCTTTCAGAATGGAATGACAAATGTAAACTTATGACATTTGTGATGTAGAGATAATTATTGTGTGTGATGTAGAAATAATTATTGTGTGCGGTGTAGAGATAATTATGGTGTGTGGTGAAGAGATAATTATGGTGTGTGGTGAAGAGATAATTATATTGTGTGATATAGAGATAATTATAGTGTGCGATGTAGAGATAAACATGATCTGTGACGTAGAGATAAATATAGTGTGTGATATATAGATAATAATATCCTGCGATGTAGAGATAATTATTGTGTGTGAAATAGAGATAATTATAGTGTGCGATGTAGAGGTAAACATGAAGTGTAGTGTAGAGATAATTATAGTGTGGGATGTAGAGATAAGTATGGCGTATGACTTAGAGATAAGCATGGTGTGTGATGTAGAGATAATTATGGTGCGTGATGTAGAGATAATTTTGATGTGAGATGTAGAGATAATTAAGGTGTGTAGTGCGGTGTAGAGATATGACTTACATAGCACGAATTCGATGAGGCGTTCTACACTATGTCTTAGAAACTAAGCAATAAGTCATGAGAGAGCAAAAATATTACATTTGATCAATAGCCCTGAAATCATAGATTAATAATATTTTGACGCCAACGCCACTTAGTTAATGGATATGATTATTATTAATTACTTAACTATCCAAAACTAATTACAAGTGATGATAATCTTAATTCATTTTATGAATGATCCTCCAGTAGACCATTCGTCTATCTCACTTGGTGGATATGCAGGTCTGTAAACGTTTTCTCTCTTTTTCAACATTAAAAGACAAGCATTTACTGTCTCACAATATTCTGTAGGTTGAAAAATTCTTAATAAAGCAAAGACAAACCCGTCTTTAGTCTATATTTAGCGAGCCTCCCCCACCCTCCACCCACTTTCTTCTCCAACATAAGGTTTATCAATATGTGTAAGAAGAATAATAAATTTAACAATAAATGTATTAAATCGACAATCAAATATACATATGGCAAATACTATGAAATAGATTACCAAAAAAGAAGCACCAAAGTTAACTCTAAGTAGCTGAGCAGTGTTTTTCAGTATAGGGAGTGAGGTCCGTGGAGCTGACTAATAATTGTTGACTCTAACTTGTGTCTTTGTTGCAAATGCACGTTCCATTATTGAGACAGCAGTTAAACAAGTTTATTTAAAATCTATTATCGCTTATCTCTAATAACTGCACTAAGTTTCCAGTTTCCAGTTTATCAATTTATAACTCAATTCTTTCTTACATTTCACACTCAATTACAGTTTCATGCAGCAGTATTTATTAGCCAAATACACGCACACCATATAATAAATACAGCATATCAAAACAATGTCAAGCTATTAGTACACAATATATGATCACTTACTTCAAACATTTGTAGAAATAGAAGTCTACTCACGTAATACATCTTATTAAAATACAGGTATAACATCAATAGCAAAAGTACTTGAAATATTTCTAAGTCCATTCTCTCTCAATCAGTCAGTAAAACTTACCATCAAGCTAATGTCCACCTTTCAAAACCAGATTTCTTCTTGACACTCCAAATTGAAAGTGATTAGACAGTAGATTTTTCTACAGCAGGTAAACTTTTTAATCTCAGCCCATTGGCTGGCCTCGTTCTCGTAAATCATAACCATTGGATAATACAAACTGCGCACTGGTTTGCATTACATTAGCAATTTCTTGCCTCGAGCAAGTTTACTTAAACTCAGACACTTCAAAAATACCACCCAAGGTCGGATTTCTCTGACAATTTAACAATTTAAATAAATAGGAAGAGGCAAATTTACTCCACCACAGATATAGACAGACAGATAGATTGTTAAATTTTTACTACATTCATTTCTAAATAATAATAGTTTTTCCTCCAATCACTCTAAAACACCTAGCAGCTGATATATTTTGAGTGGTATTCATTTTCTTGTGAGCCTGTAAATTCTTGAATGAAAATAAACACAGTATATCTGGCACTTTGTCTAAACTGTCTGGATATGTGCCGATAGCTTTCTCTGATTGGTTAAATTGTAACTGGGTATGTTGTAAGTGGATATGTTGTAACTGGGTATGTTGTAAGTGGATATGTTGCAAGTGGGTTATGTTGTAGCTGGATGTTGTAATTGGATATGTGCAGCTAGCAGTTACTTACTCTGATTGGATATATTGTAAATGGGTATGTTGTAAGTAGATATGTTGTAAGTGGATATGTTGTAACTGGGTATGTTGTAGCTGGATGTTGTAATTGGATATGTGCAGCTAGCTGTCACTTACTCTGATTGGATATGTTGTAAATGGATATGTTGTAAGTGGATATGATGTAACTAGATATTTGCAGTTTTCTATAGAGTTGTGACATGTGTCGCTGAATAACAGCTGGTACTTTTCCTAAACAGTTTGAACATGTATATATATAGCTGGCTGGTTTCTTATATTCAATTTAAAATCATAGAACTACAAACGGAAATGACTTGTGTACCTTCCAATCGAGTGCGTACCCGTTTGATTGGTATAGTTCACTCACTGCGTTTGACTGGATGTCCCTTTAATTGATTTTGTTTATTAGTTTTTAATTTTTAAAATAAATCTAAATTCATACCTGAAAAGAAACTATTTCACTCTTCTCAGATTAGTGGGACACGCATGACTGGTTTTCATAAAAGATTATTTAATTTTCTGAGCATGATTAGGTAAATGACGACTTAAGTTATCCATCGTATCAGCTTAGCTTTACCTATCCTGATGAAAACTTTCTCTAAACTTTGACACCGACTAAGGGCATGCTTGCTTAAATTGGGAATGAAAAACAATTGCTTCAGTATTGCTTAAATCAACACAACCCCTTTTAATAGAAAAGAAATAGAAATCTTTTAATAGAAAAGAAATAGAAATCTTTGAGCTGAGTACTTCGAAAATGTCCTGTAAAAATTGCCTTAAAATTGTACACGGTCTTTTTCAGTAAAATTGCCTTAAAGTTGTACAAGTTCTTCAGTAAAATTGTACAAAGTTCTTCAGTAAAATTACCTTAAAGTTGTACAAGTTCTTCACTAAAATAGTACACGTTCTTCACTAAAATAGTACACGTTCTTCAGTAAAATAGTACAAGTTCTTCAGTAAAATTGTACAAAGTTCTTCAGTAAAATTGCCTTAAAATTGTACAAGTTCTTCAGTAAAATTGTACACGTTCTTCAGTAAAATTGCCTGAAGTACATCAGTGAAATTGTCGAAACTACGTCAGTGAAATAGTCTCAAGTACATTCTTTTCAGTATATTTTTATTTAACTCCCATTTGGAGAACACGCGCAAAGAGCTACCTAGTACTATATCCGGTACCGTTCTAATTGTAGATAGTGTACCCGGAAAGTTGAAGACCTTATTGACACTAAATTATCGATTAATTTTGCAGCAAACTGTCCTTACTATGTCATCCTCCGGCTCGCTAAATGGCACTCGTTACTATGGAGACGTCTGGGCCGCCAGTGCTCCCAGCTGCCGCAATGAGGAGTCAGGGGGAAAAGCTTGTAGATTTGAAAACTCATTGTCACCATTTCACCCACTGTCACCATTTCCCCCATTTGCTCACCCGTTCATTTTTTCATTTATGTGTGGATGGTTTTTTTAAAAAAAATTTTTATTCGTGTGTATATATGTCATGATGAATCAAATGCATGCTATTGTGTATGATATTTTGTATGCATATTTGTGTGTATCTGTGTAATGGTTTATGCATGTGTGTATGTATTTGTTATGTGCATGTATATATTATACTTTTGCAATATTGTGTGTATGTCTACCACTTATGGATGTGTATATATGCGTGGGTGGATGTATGAATATATATGCATATGGTTGTCTGCGTACAAACATATGTGGCTCTATGCATGCAGGGTTGTGTATATATGGACATTTGAATTTATACATTTATGGAAGTTTGTATTTCCACATGCATGGATGTATGTATGCACACATTGATTCACTTGACACAGAAAATTGATAAATGCATGGTGGGTACCCAGCACATAATATACGGGTACATGTCATCTCTGAACGCGTGCATAACAGACCCCTACACACTACACATGTACTTATTATTTCGACAGCTTTTCATTACTATAGCGATGGGCTGTCACGAATTGTGATCATACAAGGCTGTACGTGGATGGATTATCCAATTAGACAAGTTATTAGCAGATGACTAAGCACACATACCAAGTGGCACTAAACTAACGAACCTATTTATTTTTATAACCGGATTCGCAACAAAGAAGGCATAATTATTGATTATCTCTCGCTCTCGCGAATGCATACAGAACTAGGAAACGATTGTCAATTGTATACTCTGCTTAATACTAGGGCAGGATTTTTTTTGTTGATTTGCTTAGCATTGCAGCAAGCCTTCTGTCTTTTCCAATTTTAGGTACACTTTCACACTCAATAGAGCACTAAGCAATAAGTCACGAATATACAATATTATATTGCAACAAATCTCAAAAGCTCTCGAGGACACTTTAACAAAACCCGCGCTTTCGTAACTAATCCATACTTTCCTGCTGGTGCAGCCACAAAACAGATGAGCTGTTTGTTAGAGCCAAGCTTCCATCATGAAATTCCCACTGCGACATTCCAAGAACAAGAGAACTTTCTTGGTTGTGACGTCACACGTGACGTGGTGTCCTTGTTGTCAGAGCGCTAAGTTCGTGACGAGTTAAAAGTGTCAGGAAAGCGAACTCTTCAATTTGGGTCTAGTACCACACGCACACTCTAACACACAAATACGCTTTCTCATTCTCAAGCACACACACACACACACACATACACACACACACACACACACACACACACACACAAACACACACAAACACACTCTCACACATACACACAATTACACACGCGCTCGTTCCACATACAAATACATAAACACTTTCTTACACATATATGCGCTCCGACACACACATACATACACACGCACATACACACAAACACGCGCTCACAAACACGCACACATATGCATAAACACACGCTCTCTTACACATATACGTATACATACGCACAAATGCATGAAAGAACACAAAAACATCAACACACACAACATTCAGCTGTACACATGCACACATCAGCAAACACAAATTCAGCTACACACACGCAGACATGTATGGAAGAATACAAACACATGCACACTCATGTAATGTCAATAGTCATGGTTCATGACAAACTAAACATTTAGGTCCGAGACAACGTTTTAATTTTTAAAATTTATCCTGGTGATAGTAAACTCGATTCTATAGCTATACGATTATATCGCCTATAATAAATCGTTCCTTTGACCTCTCGCCTATAATAATGCATTTTTTCTTCCACCTCTCGCCTATAATAATGCATTTGTTTATTGACCTCTTGCCTATAAATATGTGTTTCTTTGATCTCTCGCCTATAATAATGCTTGTTATTTGATATCTTGTTTATAGTAACGTGTTCCTTTGACCTCTCGCTCATAATAATGCATTCCGTTGAAACATTGCCTTTAATAATGCGTTCCTTTGAACTCTCGCCTATAATAATGCGTTCATTTGACCTCTCGCCTATAAAAATGCGTTTCTTTGACCCATCACTTATAGTAATGCGTTCCTTTGACATCTCGTCTATAATAATTTATTTGTTCTTTGAACTGTCACGTATACTGATTTGTTCTTTACCTCTCGCTTATAATAATGTGTTTCATTGAACTCTCGCCTATAAGAATGAATTTGTCTTTTGACCTCAATCCTAAAATAATGTGTTTGTTCTTGGGCTTCTCACCTATAATAATGTATTCGTTCTTAGACCTGACGCCAAAAATAATTTATATATATATAAAGAAATATTGAATTAATGATCACTGTCTACTATATTTGAATCGCTCACTAGTATGATGTTTGATCACTGTCTGCTATATTTGTGTCGAGGTCACTCACTTGTATGACGTTTGATTACTACTGTCTTCTCTATTTGTGTCGAGGTTACTCACTACTCACTAGTATGATGTTTGATATTTGTCTTCTATACTTGCGTCGAGGTTACTCACTACTCACTAGTATGATGTTTGATATTTGTCTTCTATACTTACGTCGAGGTTACTCACTACTCACTAGTATGATGTTTGATCACTGTCTACTATATTTGAATCGAGGTCACTCTCTAGTATGATGTTTGTTCACTCTTACTTGAAATCTTTCAGTTTCTGGGAGTTTATTAATTCATTTGGTCATTAGTTCGTTTGGTAGACCGTTTGGTTCGTTTGCTTTCACTTGGTTCGTTTCGTAGTTTGTTTTGGTTTCATTTGGTTCGTTTTTTTTTTTAGTTTGTTTGGTTTGTTTGGCTGTTTGGTAGTTCGTTTAGTTTGGTATGGTTTGTTTAGTAATTTGTTTGGCTTCGTTCGGATAAAAAAATGTACCAGACATTCTCTAAAGCAGTATTCCGCTAGAGGTCGTTAGGTGCTCTCGAGAGTTTGTGATTAAAGAAATAATAGATACAGTAATTTTTATGCAAGGCTTTCTTGCGACCTGGAAATTATTCAACGGTTCCCCCGGGGTCAAAATGTTGAGAAAGGCTACTTTGAAAGAAAAAGGAGTCTCTAGTATCAAATGAAACAGGTTTCTAGCCAGCATCGTGAACTCAATTGCACACAGTAGTCTAAGATTAAAATGCATAGAGTCACATACTGCCGGTATCTCTTTACAGTTCACAAATGAAGAATAATGAATTCTGAAAAGAAAAACAAAATTCAATAGAACGATTTAAAATCATTTGATCTCTCCTTATATAAGAACGTATATGGGTATGAGTGTGTGTATGTGTGTGTGTGTGTGTGTGTGTGTGTGTATGTGTGTGTGTGTGTGTGTGTGTATGTGTGTGTGTGTGCGTGCGTGTGTGTGCGTATGCGTGATGTATGTGAGTGTGTGTGTGTGTGTGAGTGTGTGTGTGTGTGTGAGTGTGTGAGTGTGTGTGTGTGTGTGTGTGTGAGTGTGTGTGTGTGTGTGTGTGTGTGTGTGTGTGTGCGCGCGCGCGCATGTATTTGTGCATCGACGTAAATGGGTACGTATGGAAGTGAAAATTAGTGTTGTTTTTTTATGGTCATGTGCACGCTTCGTTTGTAAAAGGAAACTATTTTGATTCATTGTGGATTTTAAAAATTAGTTTACAGAATATTTCTGTTTAAAATACTAAGTTTTAGAAAGAAGCTTTTAGTGAAAATAAATTGTCGTTATACAATCCATTCGAAAAAATGCAAAATAGTTATTTTTAGACATGTTCAATCAAAATTTTTTCTCGTCGTCCCTATTTTTTTAACAAATGAACATTTGAAGGACACCACAATACGAATGAATGGATAAATGATTTATTCGTGTGCAGAAACAGTGCGTGATCGGAGAGATTACTGCTTGCGACATGAACACTCTTACCTGGGCGTGTCCAAAATTGCCTTCTCTTAATTAATTCTACTTTTGTCCTCAGATTTTATGTTTAGCTGACCAGGTCGACGGGAAAACCAACTAGTCGTCAGTCTACATAGTCATAACCTGGCATGTTTAAAGAAATAAATAAACACAATCTTTCACTCTGTTAATAGTGGGCACTATTCAAAATTCAGACGTGTCAGAATGCACTTGAGTCATTGTACTTTTATAATTCTTTCTGCCACCATTACTCATTTCTATAAAGTTTAAATCCTCCCTAGGTTTATAGGTATTTGCGTTTTTCTTTTAATTTTTGTCTTCATCTTTCTGTCAGGTCAGAATTGGTGGTCTTGTAGCCATTTCTGTGATCGTTAATATTCAAATATCCTTTAATTGTCAATACTTGTAACACCTGACAAAACTGAAGTGTGAGTGGACGCGCGTGTTGCCACGTTACGGATTTAAGTATATTTTAAATATTTTCTATACTCCCCCCACACACCACAGTTGTGTATTCTTTCACAGTCGCTTTAGTTGAGAATTAATTTACGGTAATACCAGTTCAGAATCAAATTACTATCAAGCAACCACACCTGTTGCATCGCAGCTACGTCACGTCCTTCAGAATAAGACGCCCCTCTACCCGAGAGCCATACCACAACCCACACCAGTATAGTATCGTGCCACATACCACACTCACGGAGTGTCACATTCACGACAATCCAGTATCGTCCTATACATTCCCACATGCGTGAAGTGTCACACCACACCAGTCCAGTAAATGTATCATACTACCATCACACCAGTCTGGTTGATGACTACACCTTAGCCACGCTAGTGGAGTTTAACACCACAGTCAAACTAAGTCTGGTGTCGCATACACAGTCAGATAAGTTACATTACAGCATGTGTTATGACGTTATAATATCAAGTCAATACAAGACACGCAATTCTACCAAAGGCACTTTGGTTTACCACAGGAACTTAAGTTTACTACAGGCACTCAAGTTTACCACAGGACTCAGTTTACCACAGACACTCATGTTTATCACAGCACCCATGCTTGCCCCAGGCACTCAAGTTTACCACATCATTCAGTTTTACCACGGGCACTCAGTTTACCACAGGCACTCAAGTTTACCATAGTACTCACTTTATCACAACACTCAGTTGATCACAGATACTCAGGTTTACCAGAGCACTCAGATCTATCCCTGTGTTTAGAGGTCAAGTGTACTCTATTCATTCAAGTTTGCCACAGCACTCATGTTTACTACATAAAACACAATCGAGAGTAAATTAGAGGTTATCTGAATGCGACCACAAGCAGTCAGTTCATTACACTGTTTATCACATAACCAGTTAGATTTATTTCACTAACAGTAACCTACAGGCAAGTCATAGGAAGCCAGTTAGATTCATCTCGCTAACAGGAACCCACATCCAAGTCTTAGGAAGTCGGTTAGATTTATTTTGCTAAAAGCAACCTACAACCAAGTACTAGGAAACAAGTTAGATTTATTTCTCTAAAAGCAACATACGTGTTAGTCCTAGGAAACCAGTTAGATTTAGTTCGCTAACAGTAATCTAGATGTCCTAGGAAGCCAGTTAGATTAGTCTGCTAACAGTAACCTATACGCATGTCCTAGGAAACCACTTAAATTTATTATTTCGCTAACAGTCACCTACATTCTAATCTTGGGAAGCCAGATAGATCTATTTCGCTACAGCAATCTCCTTGCAAGTCCTAGAAAGCCAGTTAGATTTATTTCGCAATAGTAACATATATGCAAGTCCTAGGAGGTCAGTTAACATACATGCAAGTACTAGAAAGTCAGATAACCTACATGCAAGTCCTAGGAAGTCAGTTAACCCTACATGCAAGTTCTAGGAAGTCAGTTAACCTACATGCAAGTCCTAGAAGTCAGTTAACATACATGCAAGTCCTAGGAAGTCAGTTAACATACATGCAAGTCCTAGGAAGTCAGTTAACCTACATGCAAGTTTTAGGAAGCGATTTTCTAAAGCGTCACTTTACTTAGTAAAAATGTTACATTTTAATAAAGTTTTGCGTCACTTTACTTAGTAAAAATGTTACATTTTAATAAAGTTTTAGTCACTGGAATCTTCCCACACATGACATACATATGTCTATCAGGGGTGCACAAACGTTTTAGGCCAGAGGGCCAAATTTCCAATTGAGAGTGCGTGGAGGGCCGCAAGTCAGATTGCAAATGGATGGCTCAAAAGGAAAATCAACACAAATAATGAAATAAAGTCCTCCGGGGGCCGCACAGAGCCGTGTCTCGGGCCGCGGTTTGTGCACCCCTGCATACTATTGCACAATCCAAGAAATATTGTTCTCATCAATTTACGACTTATGACAACAAAATCCCACGGATGTGAAGGTCATTACAGAACAGATTTGCGTCAGAACAAAGTCAAAAAGTCATTGAAATGCGCACGCGGTTTTTCGTCTTTTGACTTCATTCTATTTTCGTTTTTTAATTATTTTGATTTTGACTCTGATGAAACTGCGCGTATTTATGAGTTGTTTTACCAATGTCAGATTTCGAATAATGTTATTTAGATAGGAGATGCATATATGTCACGATTCATTATCCTTGTTTTCTTATTCTTTCATTGTCACGCACTACACATTATTTAATCCACACTTCACGCATTCATATAATCACATTACATATTGCTTAGCCCGCCTTTCACACATTTATTTATCTCACGGTGTATTTAGTCCGCCTTTCACATGTTAATGTCCCTACATTGTATTGTTGGACCCAAATTTCACACGATGTATTAATTAGTCCACACAACCTCACGCATTTATGGTCACGCCACACTGTAATGTTTAGTCCACACAACCTCACGCATTTATGGTCACGCCATGCTGTAATATTTAGTCCACACAACTTCACGCATTTATGGTCACGCCACGGTGTATTGTATTAGTCCACATTTCATGCATTTACGTCACACCTCACTGTACACCTCACTGTAGTGTTTAGTCCACATTTCAGGCAGTTACGTCATACCGCGTATCCCATATTTCACTCGTGTGTTTAAAAAAACATCTTTGTTGTCTTGCTATTAAATTTCACTTCTATGTTTAGCTCACGGCACGTCTATCACATTTGATCCCTGTCTTCGACTAATTCAATCACAACACCGTTGCATATTCAGGTTAAAAGGTTTCTCCAAGGCCACTGAGGGCAACGACCACACTCACTGTGTTCATACATTGACTGCAGACAGTGAACGTCAATTACCATACGACTGTTATGTGACGAGTGTGAAATGGAAGAGCTACAGTTTCAGAAAACAGAAAAAGCAATAGAGGGACTGATGTGATGTGATGTGATGACGTGATGTGATGACATGTAGAAACAGTCTGGAACAGAACAATGAAGTTAGCTTTAGTACAAGCATTTAAGGGGACTGGTGTTATGTGATGTGATGAGCTAGGGAAGAGAGGTTTGCAGTAACAAAGTGTGAACAACAAAATCACTTCAAATGTGTGAACTGTGCAAAGGATTAGATAGGGCACTAGTGTGTCGCTGATGATATAGGGTTCTATTCTGTTCTGGGCGGATAACCGTACGGATGGTCCTAACCCTTACCAAAGAATGGTGCTAATGTCGATGCATTCCATCGGACGGGACAATAAATGCTATGTGTTACACACCCACATACTAAAGGATGCTTTAGCGGGCGACAATCAGATAGAACACGTTGTCTTCTGGGCAACGCGGCGTCCACAGAAATGAACATCGCAACCACTCCATCACACAATAACTCAACCACACAACCACACAACTACTCAGCCACACAACCACTCAAACACTCAGACATTCAACCACACAACCATACAAACACTCAACCACACCACACACCCACACATCCACTCATCCTTCCATCTCTCATCCAGTTCACTGTATGTCTTTCTACCAGCATATTTCTCTCTGCTCTATCGCTGATCTGCGAAATCAACGAACGATGAAAATAAACGAGTGATCAAATTAAAGCAAAATCAAAGCAATATAACATAATATAACGTGTTTGCATCCACACGTCATCCATTCCACAAGCCATCCTCCCCACACATCATCCATTCCACAAGCCATCCTCCCCACACGTCATCCATTCCGCAAGCCATCCACCCCACACGTCATCCATTCTACAAGTTATCGATCTCACACGTGGTCATTTCAACACGTCAACCATCCCACATGCTATCTACCCCACACGTAATCCACCCCCACTTCACTCCTTTTCTTTACGTCATCTATTCAACTAGGACAAAACATCGACGTAAATTCTGCCACTTAAAATTTTGTGCACATACATATTTGCATAAATGTAGACTTAATTTTCAAAAAAGTCATTATACAACTTTGTATGTAAATAATTGCCTACGCATCTTTCATAAAGTCGTTGTATACAGTTTTGTATGTAAATAACTGCTCACGCATCTTTCATAAAGAAAAAATACAAGACACATATCTCATATCTTTAAAGCGTATTGGAAAGTCTACAAGGGAATTACGTCAACATTACCAGGAAAGATAGACACTAAAATATATGTGAATACTAGCAGGAATGATAGACTGAAATATACGTCAACACTAGAAGGAAAGGTAGACAGACTAAAGAAATTTGCTTCAGTGCCTGAATGTACACACATACATGTATATTACGAGTGTTCGTCTGTAACTATGAGAATATATTGTGCGTGTGCGTGTGCGTGTGCGTGTGATTGTTTCTAAGGATACGTGTCAAAGAAAAAGGAATATCTCCTTTCCTGTATTGGTATAATAGAGCAAGGTACAGTCATGTAAAGGTTTGCTTTAGGTAAGACCTGATTTGGTGCGTGCGTGTGCGTGTGTGTGTGCGTGCGTGTGTGTGCGTGTGTGTGTGCGTGCGTGCGTGTGCGTGCGTGCGTGCGTGTGTTTTTTGAGAGGGGGGAGAGAGATGGAGGGAGAGACACTGTCTGAAAATGAAGGGATGTGATGCGCATGAATATGTTAATAATGAGATGTTTGTGAGTGTGTTCTTTCGCACGAGTTTGTATATGAGTGAAAAAAGAAAGAGATATTCCATAATCACGCAAAAACCATCATATTAGCAGGCTTATTGCGTAATACAGTGGAGATTTATTCACATAGTTATTTCTGCACGTATTTTGTAAAAATTCTGTACAGTATTTTCTGCCATGTACGGAAACACGCAGAGCGAAAACTTGCCAGTTCCAGAGGCAAGATGACACGCCTGGCGCGCGATAACAGGTGTTTTTGTGGTCGCATGATCAAGCCTCATGTGGTTCCCTCGTCCAAGACCGTCTGATTAGCCCAGTCAAGGCCGCCAACTCCCACCCTGGAACCACGCGCGTCCATCAAGAGTTAAGAATAGAAATGGTCGTTGCTTTTAACGTAGAGTAAATTGTCAACTGCACACAGCGCAGTGCAAGAGAGGTTAGGTTTGGTTACAGAAAGTGTCTGCTTCAAGGGAATGTCAATGTCCTGCCCAGCATGCATTGCAGTAGGCGTATTCTTGCGCTGGTTATAAACATTTACGGTTGAGGAAGAGTGACAGAGGAAAGAGGAGTATTTATCATTAAACTTTCATAAAACAGTTACATATTGGCATCCAGACAAATTCTGCACACTCCCTACCCGTAACGAGGGTAAGATGTCCGCGATACTGTGGACAGATAACTCAATATTTTTATTACACACATCAGTTGTCTCATTGTTGCAGTTGTTTGAATTTGATATCGTCAGGGTCAACAGCAACACGTCATTATCAAGGACATCAACATACGCCGACTTGCAATATCAACACTTTGAAAATGAACGTTAAGGAAAAAAATAATCGAATCTCTCAAGTTAACGCCAATGGTCGGCTTTGTGCCCTGAGTATCAGATCGTTGGTACAACCAGGAGGAGAGCTACGTCACTGGGAACAGCTATTGTACCAGTGTGTGTGTGTGTGTGCGTGTGTGTGTGTGTGTGTGTGTGTGTGTGTGTGTGTGTGTGTGTGTGTGTGTGTGTGTGTGTGTGTGTGTGTGTGACATATTTGTACCAGTATGTGGGGAATAGATTTGTGAGACCAATGCTTTTGAAAAGGTTTTGGACATCAATAGTCCTAGGAATGGGCGGGAAGATTAATGGACACAGTATTCTTTCAAACACATTTCTGAAGCCGTCGTATCGAGTAAGGCCGGGAATCCTCCTAAAATATTAGTGATACAGTTCGTTTGTAAATAGATGAATGACACAACACTTACAAAATAGACAAATGATACAAACGTGTCTCAAAAATGGACAAATGACACTGTGTCACGAGAGAAAGGGCATCATTGTCAATAGAAATGTGTCAATGACAGCAATGTCTCGACATACTGATTATTGACTCCAGTGAAGAATTAGCCCAGGTTACAGACACAATTGATGTGTAAAATACATTAGTAACATTAGTTTACCTAACAAAATCATAACTCGTCTTTGAGACAGATCACGTACATCCGTTTATGTAACAAAAGTATCATTATACCCGTGTGAAACACACGCATTTACAACAGCATCATAACTATGCTCGGGTCAGAGGTCACTGACATCCATTCATACACACTTCTTTATGCTCGTGTCAGAGTTCACTGACACAGCCATTTATACATGTAAATCATAAATTGTACTCGTGTTTGAGGTCACTAACGCCATTTATACATATAAATCAGCATTATTCTCAAGTCAGAAGTCACAGACACCAATGCATACAATAGAATCATCATTATAATCGTCTCATAGGTCACAAACACCCATTTATACAACAGAACCATCATTATGGTCGTGTCGGGTGTCACAGACACCCATTTGTATAAGAAAGCATCATTGTATTCGTCTCTAAGGCCACAGTCACCAATGATGGACTGTATCGTTAAAGAGCTTCAGTCACCAATGATGGACTGTATCGTTAATGAGCTTCAGTCGCAGGAATAAAGTCCAAAACTCCTCCAGAAAGATAGTGGAACTGTTGATTTAGTTTATCAGTGTGCTTTCGCATATAATAGTATCACTGCGTGTGTGTGTGACTACTTGTATGATAGTGTAACTGTTTGTGAGAGTACGCATTAACGTTAGAATGTGTTTATACGCAGGTCATACAGTTTTATTCCATTTACAATGGACATCTAATTCTATAATACATAATATGAAACCTTCAAATATTCTACTGGAAATTAATTCATATAAAAGTTAAATAATCGACATATTAATACGCGTCTATATACATATATGTGTGTGTGTGGCGAAAATGCATGCCTGTGTGTGATTGTGTACTTATTAAGCATGTACTCAATAATACCAATACACACACACACACACACACACACACACACACACACACACACACACACACACACACACACACACACACACGCACACAAATCATGACTATACTCCTACTTGCAAGTGACCATAGTCACACGATCATGACTATACTGCTGCTTGTTTGTTACCAAAGTCACACGATCATGACTCTACTTCTACTTGCATGTGACCATAGTCACACGATTATAGCTATACACTTGTTTGCATGTGACAATGCACACACGATTGTGACTCTACTCCTCCTTGCATGTGACCATAGACACACGATTGTGACTCTACTTCTAATTGTATGTGATAATAGATATCTCTAGGTGGCTACCTCGTGACGGCAGAATTATTTTTTTTCCTTTGGACTCCTAACATTTCCTCCGAAGTTTTAACCTGCCCGTTTAAATATATTTTATTGGCCCAATTACAATGGCCCAATCCAATGGTCCGATTATAAGTGTCAAAGCATCAAAGTGAGCTAGTTTAAAAGCATTAAACTTGAAGTAACTCAAATGGAAGTGCATCCCACAGAACCATACGTAAACAGATAAACTATGTTTACACAGTACGTAATTAATATCATAGTTGTCATATGTCAGAACTAAACACGTACCATCAAAGTTATCACTTTTTTGTACTTATTATCCTAGTATCTGTACTAGATGGCAATGTTTTGCCAAACATGATTAATGTCATAGTATTATGTGTTTATACAATATTTAATGTCATAGTATTATGTGTTTATACAATATTTAATGTCATAGTATTATGTGTTTATACAATATTTAATGTCATAGTATTATGTGTTTATACAATATTTAATGTCATAGTATTATGTGTTTATACAATATTTAATGTCATAGTATTATGTGTTTATACAATATTTAATGTCATAGTATTATGTGTTTATACAATATTTAATGTCATAGTATTATGTGTTTATACAATATTTAATGTCATAGTATTATGTGTTTATACAATATTTAATGTCATAGTATTATGTGTTTATACAATATTTAATGTCATAGTATCACGCGTTTATACAATAATTAATGTCATAGCAATAATTAATTTCATTGTATTTTATGTTTGCATATAGCAGTTATTGTCACAGTCCCACGCATGCACAAAATACTTCAACGCCCGAGTATCCTATACTTGCCCTCTGCTTAGTGTCATAGTATAAATGTTTATATAATATATTACCTGCCCTTGCATCCTGTGTTTACACGAGACTCTTGTCTCATATTTAATGACTATACATGTGCAAAGAGCAAAGTGTCAATGTATCATGCGTTTGTAAAATCATTGCCATAGAAATTTATCTTTACTCAAAGTACAACATTTGGGTATTCCATAGAGATATAAAGCGTAATGCTATATAATTCTCTTTTTACTCAAAACAAAATAAATCGGAGTGTTCTACAGTGATACAACACGCGTTGCTCACTGTTATAGGCTGCTCATTTGAATATATATTTACAAAAATAGTTACAAAAAATCTAAATTTGAACATCGGCATGAATAATACAACTGGAATTTAAAAACTTGAATTCATAACATGAACAAGAATTGTGTCCCCATAATCCGCACCAAGCACAATGTAATATTAAAGATGAAGTCGGAAGTAGATGTCGCTTTGCCCCCGAAATTGTTCACTAGGTCTATCAGCATTGAATGGCCAAGACAGTTTTGAAAATGGCCAAGACAGCGTGAAAATAGTCAAGACAGATCGGAACATAACCAAGATAACTTTGAAAATAGCCAAGACAGCTTTGAGAATAGCCAAGACAGCTTTGAAAATAGCCAAGACAGCTATGAAAATGGCCAAGACAGCGTTGAGAATAGCCCAGACAGCTATGAAAATGGCCAGGACAGCTATGAAAATGGCCAAGACAGCTATGAAAATGGCCAAGACAGCTATGAAAATGGCCAAGACAGCTTTGAAACTTTCGAGAACAACAGTTAGGTGCATTTACAGATAACAAAACTAATTAAAACAACTCAAAGCAAAGTGAGTATGAAATAATTATCATTAAACTCTTTTTTTTTTTCCTTTTCATAACAACTGTTAAATGCAAAAGTTTTTTTCTTGGCGTCAGCGCCTTTAATGTCGTAAAATGAAATGTTTATACGTACCACAGGGACGCTAAGCAGCAGCATCCGATAATCATGACGTACAGCGCAGATTAACCGATGAACGCATAGCTTTGAGTGTTACGTGGCACACATTTACTTCGTGAGAGCAAAAACAGCCAAAGTTTGTACAATGGCAACCAGAGAGGACTGAGGCGCACGGCAGAAAGCCGGGATGATAAAACACGCTAGGACTCTGTCGCTGGCTGTTGAATCCGGGAGTCAATACTATTTACACGGGCTTGCTGCATATATTGTCATTCCAGCGGCGCAACCCGTAGCACCCGCAACGAGTCGTCCATTATCTCCTGACATTGAAGCTTCAATCAGAAATCGGATGCTTTAGGCGGACCTAATCAGTTTTCTCCCTTTGAAACTCTTGTTGCTTTTTTTTCCCCTCCTTAACGTGAGCGAGCGAAATTTGCTCTCATAAAATGTCAGCGAAGTTCCAATAAGCTCATTAGGGATACGTCCGCGGCAGCTCTGTGTACTTCTTGTCAGGGGGAGACAATTCATCAGATTTGTCTACTTTTGATATCGCATTTAAAGTGAGAATTATTCCATTTGTAAACTCTGTTCCGCTTGAAATCTAATTAAGACGTGATAAAGCGTTCGCTGTTAACGCTACAGCCATCTACGTAATAAACACAAACCATACATGCAGTAAAAAGTGATTATAAGCGCCCCTCCCAACCCTCGATGTTACCATGTGGGCACATTCTATTAATAAACAACGTTATCTGATGGAATAGTTCAAGCATTATCTAACTGATTAACTTCTCTCGTGTATAATATGTCGCTTCATAATGTCACCTGTGTGAGAATACGTTCAAGTAAAGTTGTAATCTTTCTTTTACAGGAAGACCTGTCAACCTGATGGCGATTCGTTCGGTGTTTACAGCAAAGCAGGAAATGAAAACGCGAGTAAAATGTGTTGACAACAAAGCAGGAAATGAAAACGCGAGTAAAATGTGTTGACAACAAAGCAGGAAATGAAAACGCGAGTAAAATGTGTTGACAACAAAGCAGGAAATGAAAACGCGAGTAAAATGTGTTGACAACAAAGCAGAAAATGAAAACGCGAGTAAAATGTGTTTACAGAAAAGTAGAAAATGAAAACGCGAGTAAAATGTGTTTACAGAAAGGCAGGAAATAGAAGCGCAGCAAATGGTAACGGTTCTAGAAATTAGTGTCCACAGAAGTTTCAATGCTTTCTTCCGCTGAAATGAAGCTCGCACATATATGGTTTCTTCTACAGGATGGTTGTAACCTGGACTAGACAAGTGTGTAGAGGTAGGTATACGCTATAGTAAAGGATTAGCATAAAAATCATTTGCTGGACCAGGTCAAGGTCGTGTGTTTTGTTTGAATTAGAACCTAACTTAACTTATGTGTTCTACAGTTTAATTGTTATAACTTTAAGGCTAACTCTTTACACAGTTGATCTGTGACAAGTTCACAAACAGGAATGTGCTATAAATTAGACCAATACTAAAGAGATTTGTTCTAGTCATTTTTCTTGACTATCTCTCATGTAGGTAATTTGAGCACTAAAGCTATTATTAGACCAAGTCAGCAGCAATGTGTTCTATGGTCGCATTGTGACCAGCTCCCGAAAGGCTATTTAACTTACATTGGTTATATGGTTATAACGAAGATTTTGACTATTTTGCAATGGACAACATTCTTAAGATTTAGACCACTACACAATTAGTGTTCTCTGCGTTTCAGCTGTGCCCCTTTGCAGATCAGACCAAAATCAGAACTGATATCTCGGACAATTTATCTATGACCAATTTACAGGGGACACCCTACAAATTTAGACCAAAATCAAAACTGATGTCTCAGACAATTTATCTATGACCAATTTACAGGCAGACACCCTACAAATTTAGACCAAAATCAAAGCTGACGTCTCTAACTTGTGACCAGAATACAAGGTCAGACTAATGCAGAAGTGGATTTTTTCAAACTAGATTACTGTAACCAGTTTGCATGCACATTTGTTTTCTAGAACAGACATAAACAGAGCTGATTTCTCATATAAGAAGCCATTTCATTAACAGGTGTTATTGTTCCAATTATTCAGGAAGACTTCATAACTATTCCGACATCCTGTTAATTGCTTCAAAAGAGAACTGTTAATTGCTTTAAAGAATACCCGTTAATTGCTTCAAGAATAAATGTTAATAGCTTTAAAGAACTGCTAATTGCTTCAAGGGAAAATGTTAATTGCTTCAAAGGAGAACTACTAATTGCGCCAAAGAATAACTGTTATTTGTTTCGAAGGAGAACTGTTAATTGCTTCAAATGATACCGTTAATTGCTTCAGAAGAGAACTGTTAATTGCTTCAAAGGATACCTGCTATTTTCTTCAAAGAATAACTGTCCATTGCTTCAAAGAACTGTCAATTGATTCAAAGGATAACTGTTGAATGCTTCGAAGGATAATTGTTAATAGTTTCGCAAGATTACTCCTAATTCTTCAAAGGATAACTGTTGAATGTTATAAAGAATAACTGATAATTACTTCGAAGAATTATCATTTTTTAAGGATTAAAGCACAGTATATTCAACATGCATGCTTAAAATTTATAAACAAAGTTTCCTTTTGTACCAAGGTGTGAGTAGAGAGACCTTTCCCATAATACGTGTTGCGCCAACAAAGACTTCTTCTCACCATGTATTTGTCAGTAAGTTTTGAATTTGCATATAGTCGCAAGAAACCAACTTGTCCGATGTACCGAATATAAAGACGGTTACAAAATCTTTGAACATGAAAAAATAACGCGTGAAACCGCTTCAAATTCTCGTAAGAATTCGCCCTCACAAATGGGAGCAAGTGCGACCTAGATCTGCAAATTAAAATAAGAAATATGGCCGAGCGGAAAGGTGTCAATTCGAAACGCAAAAACTCTTCATCCAGTCAGTTGGTTCCTAACCGCAGAATCCAGGAAACACCTTATCAAGACTTCAGCCGCATCCGACGAACGATCTTGGCTCTGAGAGATGCTAAAGGCTACCTTACACAAGAGGATTTTTTCG
The DNA here is from genome assembly GCA_028829895.1 of Sinotaia quadrata. Taxonomy (NCBI): domain Eukaryota; kingdom Metazoa; phylum Mollusca; class Gastropoda; order Architaenioglossa; family Viviparidae; genus Sinotaia; species Sinotaia quadrata. The sequence goes on along the minus strand of CM054178.1, from coordinate 63,202,755 downwards.
TGGATCCGTCTTTCGCTCCGGATATGTCGTCACTGACATACGTGTACAGCGGCGATGACAAGTATGAGAGAGCAGTGTTCAAAAGGCCTCATGTAAGTGCACAAACGTTTTGCTGTCGAGTGTTTGGGCAATGTTTATTGGCATGTTCGCGTGTCTGATTTGCGTTAGTTTTAGTTAAAGGAAGAGAGAGAAAATAGTTAAGTATATACGAACTGTTTTCTTTTCTCGCTCTTTAATTGTTTTCGTGATTGCAAGTGTGTACATGTTGTTCGTTTAATATAGCATGACTTAAATCTCTCTCTCTTTCTCTCTCTCTGCGACTGTATTTGTAATGGTGAATGTTTCTGGTGAATAATTGTTCACTTTTCTCAGAGTAGGCGCCTATTACGCACGAACTGGATGTTTTAGATATCTTGTAGTTCTCTATTAGGAAGTCTAGACATGAGTGTTGTCATAGTGACAGGAACTCAAGACAGGTGTGCTGCCATATTGAAAGAAATTCAAAACAGATCTGCTGTCACAGTGATAGATCCTCGAGAAAGAGGAGCTGTCATAGTGATAGGAACTCATGACAGGCGTGTTGCCATATTGATAAAAACTCAAGACACGTGTGCTGCCATATTGATAAGAACTCAAAATAGGTGTGCTGTCATAGTGGATAGGAACTAAAGATAAGGGTGTGCTGTATAATGAAATTACCTCAAGTCGAAGGGTGTGCTATATAGTGAAATTACCTCAAGGTCGAAAGGTGTGCTATATAGTGAAATCATCTCAAGGTCGAAGGGTGTGCTATCGTAGTGATAGTACCGCAAGATCGAAATGTGTGCTATAGTGATATTACGTGAAGATAGGGAAAGATAGGTGTGTTGTGATAATGATATTACCTCAAGGTCGAAAGGTGTGCTATCAAATACTGATCGATAGTGAAGATGGGTGCATTGATAATAACACGAATTGGACCGGTTTCACAACTTAAAAGAAATGCTTGCAAACGTTTTAACTGCTGTACTCTTCCACTCTTGTAAAGGTTAATTATGTCTATAAATAAATAGCGCAGGTATTGATAAATACATGAGTGCCAGAACATTTTTGCTGGGATTCACAATCATTTCAAGTGACAACACGATAGCACAGAATCATTGACGTCAGAATCCAATGAAAAATAAGTTTTCATGATGTCATGACGTTAACTAATAATTATACATCAGTACAGTTTAAATGAAAAGCCAAACGTTATGAACGCTGCATGCCGGAAAAAAATTGCTCACTAAACACAGTAATTAAACTAACCGTAATGAAATGACACGTTAATTAAAAGTAATACATTATAATAAATAAGCCAGGTTAAGAAAACTGACATAAGAAATAAAATTAAAAGGAAGTGAAGCAATTGTGTGAGATTCATCATAAAGCATGTCTTACATTACCATAGTATGACCGTGACACTGACTTTACAGGAGCATCCTTCAGTGATTCACCATTTGTACAACTTTCGCTGTCTCTCAATTTTCCATTGGTCATATAGTCAATCTTTCATTGGTCACATAGTCAATCTTTCATTGGTCACATAGTCAATCTTTCATTGGTTACATAGTCAATTTTTCATTGGTCACATAGTCAATCTTTCATTGGTCACAGTCAATATTTCATTGGTCACATAGTCAATCTTTCATTGGTTACATAGTCAATTTTTCATTGGTCACATAGTCAGTCTTTCATTGGTCACATAGTCAATCTTTCATTGGTCACATAGTCAATCTTTCATTGGTCACATAGTCAATCTTTCATTAGTTACATAGTCAAACTTTCATTGGTCACAGTCAATCTTTCATTGGTCACATAGTCAATCTTTCATTGGTCACATAGTCAATCTTTCATTGGTCACATAGTCAATATTTCATTGGTCACATAGTCAATCTTTCATTGGTTACATAGTCAATTTTTCATTGGTCACATAGTCAATCTTTCATTGGTCACATAGTCAATCTTTCATTGGTCACATAGTCAATCTTTCATTGGTCACATAGTCAATCTTTCATTAGTTACATAGTCAAACTTTCATTGGTTACAGTCAATCTTTCATTGGTCACATAGTCAATCTTTCATTGGTCACATAGTCAATCTTTCATTGGTCACATAGTCAATCTTTCATTGGTTACATAGTCAATCTTTCAGTGCTGGAAATGCAATGGATTATTGCCCTGAACTACAGTACAAAAATTACATTGGATTATTGCCCGGAACTACAGTACTGAAGTACAGTGGATGATTGTAGGCACTACAGTGCACGAAATACAGTGGATTATTGCCCGGAACGACATGGCATAACAGTAATGTTGTCTCACATTTCTATATTACAGTTCTCACATCTCTGACCATACGAAACACTCTCGTGTTTGTGATCAGAAATCTTGTTCATAAATCAGTGGCAGGTAGGTCATATTCACTCATGTATGACTGTAGGTCGTATTCACGCAGCTCCATTAATAGGCCAATTTCACAAATCTATGGTGGTACATCTTTGATCATAGGCCATACTCATATATCTATAATACATATGGATTACTCATGTATTTATAACACACCTCTGACCAGGCCCTACTCATTCATCTAGTGCACAAGGGACCTAATGAAAAATGTATTTCTGATTTGTTTAATTCACATACTTCTTCGTTATTACTTTCCTCTCCAGTTCGCTGACACGCAACTTCCTCCCTCCCCCAACCTCCCCGTCTTCTATGTGCACGGTCCCTTATCGCGCACGTCAACCCTTACACGTCAGCACTCACACGTCAGCACTCACACGTCAACACTCACACGTCAGCCCTCACACGTCAGCACTCACACGTCAGCCCTCACATGTCAGCACTCACACTAATGCATGAGGTATTTAGTAGTACGCCTTGGCGCTCGTTTGGAAAGTACGAGCAAATCACAATTGTAAGAACTAATCCATCCATCCATCTATCTATCTATCTATCTATCTATCTATCTATCTATCTATCTATCTATCTATCTATCTATCTATGTCAATTCAGCAAACGTCACTGAAACAATCAATGACAACTTTAGTGCGTTTTTGTTGATCATGCCACGAATGACGTATGCTTCCCATATATCACAAAGAATTAAACAGACATTTGACACACCTGCTAGGACCTAAATAAAGGAATACTTTCATTCTTTGCTATTAGCGAATGCGTTATTTATTCTGTATCTGGGCGTCTCTGTAAACAGCGTGCTTTTAATCTAACTATCCACCTTCATCTTTCCGCCTGAAAAAATATCTCCCCTGAGTCGTGGTCAGTCCACGGGCTTGTTACAATCCATTATAATATTTTTGCATTATTACTTAACTCGCCGTTAGCTATCGGTACCTGATGAGCCATTGATGCAATCTGCCAGGTTATTAAGTACCCACGCAGAAGTGCGGACTGCGGGACCCTATCACCTCTCTGTTTATTCTCATCTCAGACACGGTAGCACGTGACTAAATATTCCGCTCCCGGAACCGCCTGGGAAAACGGTTGCCAAGACAACGCTAGCGTATATGGTACGTGTAGTTGTGATATGCGTTTGTGACAGGTATCACGTGATCAATGGCGAACACGGCCGATGCTGACAGCTTTGTGAACAAATTGTGTCGCTGACATTTTGTCTTAGTGTATTGTGCTCGATGTTCGTAGATATGTCTAGAAACATTGGATAAAAATTGTACGTGGATATATCAAGGGACATTGGGTAATAAAGGTTGGATATATCTATGGATAATGGGTAATAAAAGTATGTGGATATATCTAGGGACATTGGGTAATAAAGGTACGTGGATATATATATATATATATATATATATCGGGACATTGGGTAATAAAGGTACGTGGATATATCTATGGATATTGGGTAATAAAAGTAAGTATGTGGAATATATAGGGACATTAGGCAATAAAGGTAAGTAGATATATTTAGAGACATTGGGTAATAAAGGTGATAAAGGTACGTGGATATATCGAGGGATATTGGGTAATAAATGTACGTGGATATATTTAGGGACATTGGGTAATAAAGGTGATAAAGGTACGTGGATATATCAAGGGATATTGGGTAATAAATGTACGTGGATATATTTAGGGACATTGGGTAATAACGGTGATAAAGGTACGTGGATATATCGAGGGACATTGGGTAATAAAGGTACGTGAATATATCTAGAGACATTGGGTAATATAAGTAATAAAGGTACGTGGATATATCTAGGGACATTGGGTAATAAAGGTGATAAAGGTACGTGGATATATCTAGGGACATTGGGTAATAAATGTGTTTCACGCATGACATCAAATTCAAATAATGTTATGAACACTAGCAGTAACTCTCCGTGTTGAAAAAGCCGAAGTCGAGATATACGCATATTGTCACCTTATAAAAACACACAAACAGATTATGCATATTATAATTTTATTAAACATTTTCTAAAAGTAGTCACTTTACACAAAAGTAAAAAACAAAGCCCTAAAAATGAAAAGAAACAAACAAACGAGTATACGAAGGAAAAACATTCGTCATCTAAACAAATAGTTATAGGAATATAAACACTAACAAAATAGAATGTGGAAAAAAATCTATCATCTAAACAAAATAGAATGTGGAAAAAAATCTATCATCTAAACAAATAGTTATAGGAATATAAACACTAACAAAATAGAATGTGGAAAAAATCTATCATCTAAACAAATAGTTATAGGAGTATAAACACTAACAAAATAGAATGTGGAAAAAAATCTATCATCTAAACAAATAATTATAGGAAGAAAACAACTAACAAAATAGAAAGTGGAAAAATCTCTCATCTAAAATAATATAGGAATACAGAAACTAAGTAAATAGATAGTGAAAAAATACATCATCGAAAATAATTAAGAAATTAAAAACCTAACAAAAACAGAAAGTAAAATCCCATCATATAAACAAATATTGGAATTACAAAAACTAACAAAATAGAATGTGGAAAAATGAATACTGCATAAAGTGTAAGTTTTGCTTTCTTAAAACTTTTATCAATCCATTTTATATTAAGCCCTGTAACAAATTAAAAGCAAACAATCGAATAAACCCCACTTCAAAAATATCTGTACCTATTAGCATGTTAACAGAAACCAGCTATTCTCGCCGTTTGCGTTGACAGATCGAAAACAATCGAATCACAAGATCTTCATGAAGTTCTAAAAATATAGAGCCCTGACCTCGCGTGCGTGACGTCATATGAGCCGCACAAAGATGGGTGAACTCTTGCTTCATTGTCATTTCTTTACACTGTTTTCGGCTTTCAGTATATATTTTACTTTGCCTTTTGTACATCGTTTAAAAAAACAAAAGCAACAACAAAAACCTAATTATATTTATAATGACAGCTGTGGGGTGAAAGTGATCAAGAAGCTGTATCTAGATGTGCATGTCTAGATTTTGCTCATTAATTGTAGATCTATGAGCCAGGATAATTTAACTCTTCATCAAAAGTGTGTTTGCCTCAAAGCTCATTCAGCAACAATGTGATTAAATACCCTTAATAACTAATAAAGGTACACACATATGTATGCACATAAAATGTTATTTTATATAATATAATTTAAAATGTAGACAACATATTTTAACTGGATTATAATCATTTAATCCATATCTTTATCATACATTTAGTTTTTATGTCATTCATTTCACTCATATTGCAAACAGGTAACATAACTATTATTAGAAACAGGTCATCAAGTTAGGATACTCAAAATAATATTAGTAATACTAAATGAAGGTTTTAATAATTAATTCCAACACTTTCATATTAATTTCATTTATAATCCGTAGGACAAATGGTAAATGCTTCTCAGGAATACCAACCTATTTATATTTATGATAATTATTCGTCATAAACCGATTTGAGATGAACACAGGCATCTTGAGAAATTATAACAAGAAACTTGAGCATAACTCTATTTGTTGATAGTATTGGACTGAAGACAATTAGTGTTTCACCCATAATGACTGAAAAGAAGACAAGTCTCTTAATTTATATACAAATGTGAATGTAATTACGTTGCAATACATTTTGTAAATTAAATTTGTCCATAATACTTAATTTAGTTATTAATTTTATTCTATTAATTATTTTATTATTTTCATTTATGCACTCTTTGTATTGTTTGCTTTATTTATATATTTTATTAAGTTGTGTAATGTTATTATTATTAATATTTGTTTGAACCGCATCACACAATTTTATATGAACCATTTTCAATTTCTGTTTCATCAGACTAGAACAGATAAAGAGTTAATCTTTTTTTTTTTTTTTTAATTAACATATGCGAGACGCCTCCTCTTTACTGCGTACGCGTGTTACACATGCTGCACGTCACGACTTTCATGTTTAACGTCGCGTGCCTATGAGTCTCGTGTTCGGAAAAGTTCTTAAAAGAAGATATATTTTAATTCACATAAACATTTATCGTTCATTCGCACAAAATAACCGACTAGGTTTTATTAAAATAATAATTTTTGTTTTGTATGGAAGCAATACTTATCTTTAAAATTGTATCAAACCAAGCAACCAACCAACCAAGCAACCAACCAAACAAATTATGAATGAAATGATTTACCATACAATGAAATATTTTAGTCAACATATATATTCTTCTGCTTATTCGAACTTCAGTTGTTGGCATTTACGTTCCTGTGTTCATTCCGATTAGTTTTGTCACTATTTATTTTATTTACAATTGCCAACACTTTCAAATAATTAATACCAATACAACTGTCAACATATACATTATTTATTCCCGTCTCTAATAATTCCAAATGCAGTTATCAATATGAATATTCTCCTAAGTATATTCCGATTACAGCTGTCAGCACATTCATTATTACGTCACTTTGACACGTCACCTTCAATATAGTGTGTATTTAACGCTAGGACAACCCAAGGATCGACACCAAGGGCAGTAAACCGAGATGCACTCCACGCGCACAATCTGCCCTGAAAAGGTGACACCGTGTTGAGAGTTTTACAGTAAAATGTTTGGGTGATGAGAGAATATTGATTTTCTTTAGTTATCCTCTACCTGCAATTCAGTAGTGGTCGGAAGATTTGTTTTCCTGAATCAGAGACGCTAGCTGGAGACCAGCGAAACATGACACGACATGCCAAGTAACGAGAACAAAATGATTATAAGACGTGAAACAAGAATGACAAGACGAAATACGAGACGCGGTATATATTGAGAATACGTCATGAGACACAAGACACGAGACACAAGGAACAAAAGTAAGACATGAGACAACAAGGCACAAAATACAAGAAAGGCCAAAGGAACAAGTCACGAGAGTAAGACACGAAACACTATATATTAGACACAAGAAAGTCGAGACATGAGAATGACACGAGGTATGAGACAAGAGATAAGACATGAGGCAAGAAACACAAGACACGAAGCACAGGACACATGGCACAAGAATAAACATGAGACACGAAACGCAGGACGAGAGAATAAATTGTGAGATACGAGACACGAGATACATTATGACATCAAGTGTCATTTGTTTCTTTGCTTACTGAGGTTTCATTGTTCATGTGTTATTTTACTCGCGTGAAGTCAGTTTTAAAATACAATGAAAAGCTAATTAAATATTAAATTGAATGAGTTTGTTTTAATCGCATGAAGTCAGTTTTAAAATACAATGAAAAGGTAATTAAATATTAAATTGAATGAGTTGTTCTAGTCACATACTTTGCACTCCTACAATTTAGTCTCTATAATGTGGCTTGCTTTAGTACGTCATCTAGACTCTAATGTAGCTTGTTCTTTGTATTTACACTCTGTAAAGTGACTGGCTCCTTGTACGTCATTGAGACTGTAAGGTGTTTGTTCCTTGAACGTCATTTAGACTGTAAATTGGCTAGTTCTTTGTACGTCACTTCCTCTGTGAAGTGGTTTGTTCTTTTAGTATGTCATTTGCACTCAGTAAAGTGACTTGCTCCTTTTACATCATTTACTCACTGTAAAATTGCATGTACCTTGTATGTCATTTACACTCTGTAAAGTGGTTTGTTGATTATGTCATTTTCATTTTGTAAAGTGGATTGCTCCTTGTACTTCATTTACACACTGTAAAGTGGTCGTTCACTATACGTCATTTACACACTGTAAAGTTGATCGTTTACTGTACACCATTTTTCTCTGCTGGAATGTTAGTATATGCACCTCGCTGTTTGTGCCCCTGACAACTTGCGAACAGGTTGTTGGGTATTATTTTTTCTTTTAACAGGAAAGATTTTATGGTATCAGTCTTATTGTCTGGCCTTTGGTACTTCCAGTGAATCATTCAAGCTAAACACCAGTGAGGGTTTATCTCACCAAAGCCAGTGAGGGTTTCTCTCACCAAACCCAGTGAGGGTTTCTCTCACCAAAAGGACACAGAAAAAGACTGAAGCTGTGGCGACTCGAATTTACTACAACGACAAAAAATAAAAAGGAAGAGAATAACACGTATAATGGTGTTTATCAATTCTAACTGTAAAACTACCCTCATTAAATCATAAACTACCCTGAAGGGACAGGACTATCCATTAAGAGAAGCCCTGTTCATTGGTTGCACTTATACAAAGCTTTGTATTCTGTTGAAAATAAACAAGCAGTGTTGTGCAGGTTATGGAAGAAATCTTTTTGTTTCATAATTTTAAACAAACGGAACATGAAATTCGGAGTTAAGGGGCATGTAGAATGTTTCAAGGAAATGAACTCTTTCGTAACGATCAGTTAAAAAGGAAATCTGCCTAAAACTGGAGGGAATATATTTTCAGGGGCAACAATCCTCATGATTAAGAGAAGGTCAAGGTCAGAAAAATACATCACTCACATATGGGTTGGGAATAGAATTTTAATAGAATATGCCTTTTTAATTTCATGGAAATTATCTTGTTAAACGTATAGGAATATATATTGTTCAATAAAACAGTATATTTTTGTTAAATTTGAAGGAGTATATTATGTTGTATTGTTCATTTAAGGATAAATATCTTGTATTGTTTACTTAAGGATAAATATCTTGTATTGTTCACTTAAGGATAAATATCATTTTATATCAGGGATCATATCTTTCTCGAGGAGAGATAAAACTTGGTCAGACTGAACGAATATATCTTCTTAATACGAGAGACAATTGTACTTTCTAAGGTTAAATATCTGATTCAATTTCAGAAAAAATATCTGGTTCTGTTTGGCGGAAAATGTTCTGTTCAATATTATGAAAATTGCTCTGACACCAGAATACTGAAATGTATTAATCGCTAGCAAAACAATGTTGAGAAACAGGCTGTTTGACATTTGAGCATAATTTTATGCATTTATATCTGCATTTTTCTATCTTTCTGAAGCACTTTTCTTTTGCTTGCCATGCTAAACTTTAAGAAAATAATTTAAAATATTAGACATTTGACATTTTGTGAATCTGTTGCTAGCATGCACATAATGATTTAGTTAAACTACGTAGAAGTGATTTCTTTACGCTTGTCAAACATCGATTTGTCAACATACTGCGTCTTGGGAGTGTAAGTGCCAGTGTAGACAGAAAATTTGATTTAAAAAACTCACCAGTTTTACTTTTAAACATGCACTAATGTCGATGTTAACAATCGAAACTCTTTACTTATCAGATGAAATTACTGACAAACTTGCAGTAGTACTAATATATTAATACTGATAGTACAGATGTACTAATGTATTAACACTGCTAGTACAGATAAACTAATGTATTAATTGACAGTACAGAAATACTAATGTACTAAGGGACTGATATTACAGAAATATTAATGTATTAATTAAATAATAATATTATTATAATGTACTAACTAGTCTTAAAGCGGTATTAATGTATTAATTGACTGATATTTCAGAAGTACCAATGTATTAAATGATTGACATTGCGTTTAATGCATGAACTGATTGACATTGCGTTTAATGCATGAACTGGTTGACATTAATGTTGTAAACCCTATCCATGTCGATATATTAGCTAGCTGACAGTACAATAGTAGACGAATATAAATGTATTAGCTAGACAAAACAGTACAATAAATGACGACTCTAAATGTATTAGCTAGACAAAACAGTACAATAAATGACGACTCTAAATGTATTAGCTAGACAAAACAGTACAATAAATGACGACTCTAAATTTATTAGCTAGACAAAACAGTACAATAAATGACGACTATTAAAGTATTAGCTAGGCAAAACAGTACAATAAATGACGACTATAAATTTACTATCTATCTATCTATCTATCTGTCTATCTATCTATCTATCTATCTATCTATCTATCTATCTATCTATCTATCTATCTATCTATCTATCTATCTATCTATCTATCTATCTATCTATCTATCTTACAGGGTGTGGGGGGAGAGGGAGAGAGAAAGAGATCGGTGAAAGGGCTGAATGTTGGACAAAATTGCTTCTCGTTCAAATGGCTAAGTTAGACCCCATTCCAACTTCCCTCGAGATAATATACTTGAAGTGGTTTTGTAAGATTGGCTCAGTAGTATCTATGGAATGAGGCGATAAATCGGGTCTCATGTGCTAGGGGACGAAAAGAATCCGTGACTATTGCAAATTGGTAAGTGAAGACCACTAACCTCAGCCGGACGAAATTACATCCCCGTAAGCCCCCCATCCTTTCTAGAACTTTTCTTTCTTCCCTAACGGCATTATATTTCATCCTGAATAGCATAAATCTTCCCCCACCCCACGGCATTATATATTCACCCTGACATAGCATAAATCTCTTCCCCAGGGCATTTTATTTCACACTGACATAGCATAAATCTCTTCCTCAAGAGCATTTTATTTCACACTGACATAGCATAAATCTCTTCCCCAGGGCATTTTATTTCACACTGACATAGCATAAATCTCTTCCCCAGGGCATTTTATTTCACACTGACATAGCATAAATCTCTTCCCCCACAACACTCCCTTTAGTTCTGGTTTGCGAATTCACCTATTTACTGAAACTCGCTCTGAAAATAGTTCCTTGTTTACCGTTTACCTTTTACACACTCTTGAAGATGTCAATTTCGTTTACTGAACTAACTCTTGGAGTACTGCTACTAACGTGCATAGGTGACTAACACTCAGTATTACGCAAATGAAAGAAGTACCTTTTTAGACTGATACTCATGTTATATCTGTAAAGATTACACGATGCTGTTACTATTATTAGTATTTACACTGATACTATTGTGACAACTTTACACGATGATATTACTATTATATCTGCTTTGTCATCTCAAAATGTATGCCTGTGTGTGACGTAAATAAATAATTACATACGCGATCGCGAGGAAAAGATTATATTATAGGGATTTGAAACACACGCACACACTCATACACATACACTCTCTGTCTCTCTGTCTCTCTCTCTCTCTCACACACACACACACACACACACATACTCACTACTCTAAACCTGAAAGAAGAAATAGTTATCATTAGTAAAAAGATGTATTTCTGAACATAAAAAATGATAACATATGCATAGGTGAAAGGATTACTCTTACAAATCTAAATGAAGGATTAGATATGCAGTCTTATAGAAGGATTAGATATGCAGTCTTATAGAAGGATTAGATATGCAGTCTTATAGAAGGATTAGATATGCAGTCTTATAGAAGGATTAGATATGCAGTCTTATAGAAGGATTAGATATGCAATTATGAAAGAACGATTACATTTATATAATTGTAAAACTGGAACAAAGATTACATTTGTATAATTGTATAACTGAAAAAAAAGATTATATTTTTGGACTTGAATGCGATTCTATTTGTAAACATGCAAGTAGGATTCTATTAATAGACCTGAACGGAGAACTCTAAGTGTGGATCTGAAGGAATGATTGAAAGAAAGCATAACTGTGGACTTTGAAAAGACCTTGCTTATAGATCTGAACAAATTCTGTACGTTATTCACGAAACCACAAAATTAAGCCGTGCCGTCTGTTTTTTCGGCCAGAAAAGAGCTCCACCAGTAACAAGACTAATGTACTTGACCTTTAACTTTTTTTCTGCGTCGCCCCAATCTCTTTCATCCTTTAGCACAACTGTCAACCGTTGATTTCACTTTCAGCCGTTTACGTCCATAGTGTCTTCTGCGGGTTAGGAGGGTGTGCTTCGGAAAAGAAGTAACGTAATTTGTTTACTTTTGTCCGGTCGATATGTCTGGGTTGGCATACAATGGTGGCACTCAAACATTTAAAAAAAAATCATCCTAAGTACCTGTAAATGACATTCGCTTGATCGAAGAATTTTAATTTAATTTTGATTTTTAAATACCAGAACGAAGGCGAATACTTTATTCCGGTAAAAAGGGCTGAAAAACCCGACATAATACAATCTTATTCCTGAGATCGTATTGGTCTTTAATTATTAACATTCAGTTTTACTTTTTAGCATCAATTACTTACTCATTATTTGCTTACTCATTGTTTGCTTACTCAACAAAGTGAAGGTATTTAACAGAAAATAAAATAAGATAGCATGGTTCCATATAATAAATAGTTTGATTGTTATAATCAAAGAAACAAAGGCATATCGTTCATAATTATGACCGTGTAGTGTCGTAAGAGAATGTTTGTTCAAGTCCTATGACATTATTGTGTTATTTGAATCTTGCTCGTATGAGCGAACTTACAGGTGAGTTTGTACGAGAATTCTGAGTGAACTTATAGGTGAGTTGATATGAGAATTCTGAGTGAACTTAGGTGAGTTTGTACGAGAATTCTAAGTGAAACCTGAAATAAATCTGAGAGAGAAGCTGTTCAGCTGTTGGTTTTATAGTCACTTAACTCAGAATGCCTGACATTGTCGTCTTAGGGTCCTGGTGGTGCTGTAGTGGTTGTTCGCTTGGTCCGTTGAAGTGTAGTCTCTAGTCCGTGGGTCGTACCGCTCTGGCACTGCTTCGCAGCTAGGTGCTCGTTGTAATCAATGTCCAAGATAAAGTGCCGATCTTCGGCATTAATATATACAGAGGAAGAATTCCTGCTGCATTGGTAACCGGCGACAAGGGTTTTAGCTAGGACCCATTATGATTATATTTATTTAAGGATGGAAGCCAGAGCACATGTTGCCTCAAAGATCAGCTGTGTTGGACTCTGATATATTGGAAGGTTTCTGTATATTCCTTGTACGCGGTCAAGCTGCGCTCTGAATGGTTCGTTCAAAGTGAGTTGTTACCCAGGTATTCTCTAGCCCGGGGGTAAGGGTCAACTGTCTTAGAGCTAGGTTTGATTGTAGTCTATTTTTAGAGGAGGGTGGGTGTGGGCTACATAATGCCATTATGCAACACCTATCATTCCAGCAATATTTACCGTTCCAACAATACCTATTATTCCTGCAACCAGTAATGCCTGGTTAATGAATGTTTGTCTTTACAATTAAAGGAAAATATTTGTGTAATACCCATTTAGTATAAATATTAATTTATAAAATATTTGTCACTTGAAGCAATACCCAATCAGTATAATTATTAATTTATAAAATATGTGTCACTCTAAAGTCTAAAGCAATCCAAACGTGGCGGTGTTCTGCACTGTCACTCCAACAGTTACCCATAAATACTTGGTTAATCAGCAGCTTCTTACCCATTCAACCAATGTGACATTAATATTGAGACCGATATAGTGTAATTTAAATAATTTTTTAAAAAAGATTTTACGGGGGAGAACTTATTACGAGAAATATGCATTGCAGCAAAAACACAAATTGCGCAAATGTCTGCGCAATTCACTCTTCGTAAACATTTATATTTGACACAGTTTTGTGACATTTTGAGCTTAATTCTCTTAATATGAAGCGTACTTATTTTTTTTTTGTATGTTCCTGCAGGAAATACAAAAAGAGCCCATATTAATTGGCATTGGAGGAGTATGTGACGAACCGTTCCCATGGCGACAATGGAAACTGCGCCACTGGTTTCAAGCAGCTCTGGTAGCGGTGTCGCTGAGCGTCCGCCATCTTGAGAAGATAATCCCCGGGTACAAAAACCTCGAGCAGAGTTTCAGCAAGGATTACACAGGTAAGTGCAAACAGGAAATTTATTTAATAAAAATATAAAAAATACAAGTAACCTACTTTCACGATCTCACCTAACCTTTTGAGAGTTTCTAATACTATATTAAATTTTGTGAAGAATTTATTTTTAAAAATAACAAGATTTTAGAAAGATTATGCAATAATTGACTAAAGCTTATGTTTCTATTCTACTTTTAATATTAAAATAATAACATTTATCAAAGCAGCGGGTACTGAAATTTAGCCAGAATGTTTAGAAATGTTAATATTATGTATGTCATGTCTGGTTTTTATGATTATGTGTTTGTGGAGGATTCATTTGGTCTTTAAAGTGCCTTTATTGTACTTAGAGTACTTTTCTTACTTATCTCTAAATTATATTGTTATTTTACTCTAGATCGTCTGCATGTCTGTAAATATTTATTTTATTATAAAAATAGCAGCAGCTAGAGAGAGAGAGAGAGAGTGTGTATGTGTGTGTGCGTGCGAGTGTGTGTGCGTGCGTTTGTGTGTGTGTGTGTGTGTGTGTGTGTGTTAGCTGTAGTCGTGAGTAGTCAACCTACGTTAAGGGAGGTAATCCAATCGTTATCGACTGAACATTAAATGATCTTAGTCCTGAGTTCTGAGTGGGCCGGCATTTTGTTACCACAATAAAATCGAACAAAAAATCGTACAATAAATTCACACAATAAATTCACACCATAAATTCACACAAACATAAAATGCACACACATTTTCCACACCACGCATGAAGTGTGCACACATATGACAACACATAAAATGTACACACATTATAAACACATCAGTAACACATACAATGCAAAATATCTTCACTCATACTGTACTAAAACTGAAATATGCTGTATCATATTTATCTACAATATTTACAAATACCAAAAACTATAATATTAGATTAGAAGACAATAGAAATCATTCTAATTGCACTAGTAACCTTTCTAATTAAAATCAAAGACTTTATCGAGTCTGTACGAGAATGCACTATTAGTATCATTAACCTTTTGTGCCGATTTCATGTATAGGTCTACTGAAAATAGAGGGTTATAGTTATTGCTAATGGTTTCTTCGGACAAACAGATAAAGGGAGGGCACTGTGTGAATCGTAAATCGTTAAATACAATGCTGTACAATAGGTGACCGAATGAAGGAATGGCCACAGTACCGAAATCCACAAATTAGTGTAGAGCAAAAGGATGGTGTCTGCCCAATATGGCGATAACGATGGACTGGCTATGACGTCCCATACATTATATTTATCGGAATCGGTGTTTCATGATGATTATAGACAGCAATGTATTGATGAATCTAACTGATGGTCACGGTCGACCGAGATGAGAACGCTGCATCAAGTCGGTAAGTCCCTCCTCTGAGTGAGAAATTGCCCATCGGTGTATAGAATCCAGCTAGAGAAGAAAAACATTGGCACTCCAGGACGTATTGTTACAGATCGGTACAACAGTCATCTGGCGAAGAAAGGAAAACAGTACTCCAGGACGTATTGTTACAGATCGGTACAACAGTAAGCTGGCGAAGAAAGGAATCAGTACTCCAGGTCGTATTGTTACAGATCGGTACAACAGTCATGTGCGGGCTTCTTATGAGCTCCGCCACTCCAGTGGCAATATTCCAGGTGGAGCAGGGTTCGAATTGAATGTGGATTAATCCAGACGTTATGACCCGCTATCTCTGATTAGGGAGCAGAGTTCCAGACTTATGTCCGATTCGATTGGCCATTTGTCTTCTGGTTGAGAAAATCATGACCTATGAAACTGTCGTATGCAAGTTAGCGTCATTCACATAATTGCTAAGGGCGAGCAATTACATTTAGTTCATTTGTGCATGCTCACTGAAATATGGCTGTTTTTGAATCTTTCAGTCAAATCAATTCGAAGCGGAAGTCATTAAACACTTACTTTAAATAATGACATCATTCTTCAGACAGGTTTTAGTTGAGATAGTACTGTCGTTGATATTACTCAGATATGTTTTAGTTATCTCAATACTTTACACGTGATTTGTTTAGATATGTTTTAGTTATCACAATACTTTACACGTGATTTGTTTAGATATGTTTTAGTTATCACAATACTTTACACGTGATTTGTTTAGATATGTTTTAGTTATCACAATACTTTACACATGATTTGTTTATATATGTTTTAGTTACCTTAAGTCTGACTGATACGGCTGAAAATGGAAATGTATGAAAGTTATATTAAATATTATTAAGTGTAAAATAGCAGATGTCATTTGGTTACAGTCATGTTAACACGTATGAAATTACCGATGTCTCTGAGTGACCTTGGTACTTGCATTGTTGTATTCCAGAACATTTTAGTTACCTTAGTTACAGTTCTAGCTGTCAGTTATATTTAGTATTGACAGTGAAGTTGTTTTCCGCCTGCACTCAATTATATGAATACTGACACTGTTAACATTCAAAAAGTCTGTACGTCACGCTATTAATGACATGCGTGAAGCTATAAATGTCTGTACGTCACGCTATTAATGACATGCGTGAAGCTATAAATGTCTGTACGTCACGCTATTAATGACATGCGTGAAGCCATAAATGTCTGTACGTCACGCTATTAATGACATGCGTGAATCTATAAATGTCTGTACGTCACGCTATTAATGACATGCGTGAAGCCAGAAATGTCTATACGTCATGCTATTAATGACATGCGTGAAGCTATAAATGTCTCAGGCAATGTATTGCACTGAATGCTGTAGTTAGGAATGTGTGTTAGTTAGCGCACTACTGTCATGTCGCTACTTACTTAGTTATCACTCTAATGCGTCGTTGTTTCTGTCACACACTCGACTCAGAATTGAACTGAGCTTAGACCCAAATGTTGGTTATACGACTTAGTAAATACCCGGTCTATTAGATAACTTAGTAAATACACGACCTCTTACATGAACGTCTGCTAGATAACTTAGTAAATAACTGACCTTTTACTTGAACATCCGTTAGATAACTTAGTAAATATCCGACCTCTTTAACGTGTGTTATGTAATTTAGTAAATAATTGACCTTTTATTTTCACGTGTGTTAGATAGCTTAGTAAATATATGACGTTTACATAAATGTCTGTTAGATAACTTAGTGAATATTTGACCTCTTATTTTAACGTTTGTTAGATAACAATAATAATTATCCGGCCTTTTACCGTAACGTCTGTTAGATAACTTAGTGAATACATGACCTCTTATTTTAACGACTTTTAGATAACAATATATATATCTAACCTCGTATATTAACGTCATTATTAGATTACATAGCAAATACTGACCTCTTACATTGACGTCTGTGAGATAACTTAGTAAATATCTGACCTTTTACTTTGACGACTGTAAGATGACAATAAATATCTTTCTCTTATTTCAACGACTGTTAGATAACAATAAATATCTGACCTCTTACAATAGCGTCTGCTAAATGACTTAGTAAATATTTGACCTTCTATTTTAACATCTGCTAGATAAATATAAATATCTAACCTCTTACCTTAACATCTGCTAGATAACAATAAATATCTGACCTCTTTTATTTTAACATATTAAACATAACAATAAAAAAACCGACTAGTTTTGTTCAATATATCTTTTAGTTAAATGAGATAGACTGGCTGTTATTCCAAATGTCTTTGAATTAAAGAAGTACAGTGTGGTCTAATTTTAAATGTTTTTTAGATACATGAGTACAAACTGGATGTTATTCCAAATGTCTTTTATTTAAATGAGAACAGACTGGCTTTATTTCCAAACACTTTACTTCTTTCTGTAGGCGCTTTCCATTTCAACATTTGGCGGTTTGGAGAGTGGATAAGCATTGTCGTCGATGATCGGTTGCCTTTGTTGGATGGACGCCATCTTTTCTGTGGCCCTATGGGAAGTGCTGGGGAACTGTGGGGGGCGCTGGTGGAGAAAGCGTATGCCAAGTAAGTCCCTAGAAATATCACGTGATGCTATGTATGGAGCTCATAATGGCAGTTGAGATAAATTCTGAATACATTTATGGCTGCCAGTGAGCGATCATAACTGTCTAGAATTTTGTAATGGATTTTAGGTATGGAAGGAATTTGTTCTAAAAGTTTAATAGATGTTACTGAATGTTATAAATATCCTAGGAAATACAGTGTTGGTGCCAGTTTGTAGCACAGCTTGTGCCTGTCTGCGCATGCGCCTCGCAGTCTTTATGAACGGCTTGTGGTGTGTGTGTGTGTGTGTGTGTGTGTGTGTGTGTGTGTGTGTGTGTGTGTGTGTGTACATACATTTGTGTATCTAGGAGTGTATCTTGAGTGTGCCTTGTGTGAGTGCTGGTTTATGGATGTGAATACATATGTCTGAGTGGGGTTTACGGGTGGTTGGGTACATATATGTGTGAGTGCGGGTTTATGGGTTTTCGTACATAGTGCAGGTTTATGGATGTGGATACATATGCATGAATGCGGGCTTATGGGCGTGTGGGTACATACATGTTGGAGTGCGTGTTTATGTGTTTGTGGGTACAGATTTGCCTGATTGTATCTCTTTATAGGTGAACGTGTCATTGTGTCTGCATGCACATTAGTGCGTCTATGAGTGTGTCTGTGTACGAAAATGTCTGTACATGTGATGTGTTTAAGTAAGTATCTGTGTGGACATGAAAGTGTCCGTAAGTTTAATGAACTCAGATCGTAAATTTTCACTAGTCTAGTTGATTAACCTTGAATTCATTTATTCCTTTCCTCCCATGACTCCGCAGCCCTTTATTTTCTTTTCCTCTAATGACCCCATCTTAACAGCTCTTTAGATTCTTTTCCTTTAATGACCCCATCTTAACAGCTCTTTAGATTCTTTTCCTTTAATGACCCCATCTTAACAGCTCTTTAGATTCTTTTCCTTTAATGACCCCATCTTAACAGCTCTTTAGATTCTTTTCCTTTAATGACCCCATCTTAACAGCTCTTTAGATTCTTTTCCTTTAATGACCCCATCTTAACAGCTCTTTAGATTCTTGTCCTTTAATGACCCCATCTTAACAACCCTTCGTATTCCTTTCCACTAAAGATGTCGTCTCAACGGCTCTTTATGTTCTTTGCCTCTAATGACCCCACTTTAAGAGCTCTTTATGTTCTTTGCCTCTAATGACCCCACTTAAAGAGCTCTTTAGCCGAAAAGCAAAAGACGGGTTGCTACTACTAAAGATTTCTATTCTACTTTCCCAATGATGACCAGGTGCAAGAAAACGTTCCAGTCTATCGAATACGGAAACGCTTTGGACGCCCTCAGTGACCTGACCGGCTCCGTCTGTGAACACTATACTCCTGACGTATGTCCGCCAACCAATTTCTTTCGCATTTTGCTCAAGTCTTATTTGGCGCGTTCCATGATGGTGTGCTGGCGGAACGATAAGCGCCTGACGACAACCGGATTTAGTGCGACAAGCGAGATCCAGGTAAGCGGATTAATTTCATTAAAAGCAGGTAATTGAGTGACGTGCTGACCATTGAAAATGTTCACTAAAATGAAGGATTATAGGAAATCGGATTTCGTTTTATTTCTCGAAATTCCACCATCGATCAAGGTAAACAAATCACACAACGCGAGTCTATTCTGAACATCACGATAAAATAAAATTTAAAAAAATAAAATAAAATTCTGTTTAGTTCGTTAATAAGGATGACGTTCAATCGCTTTAGTCACTGTTACTTAACTGCAAGATGAACTGTACAGAATGCTCCAAAATTGAAATGTATTATAGAGAAATTATAGTGCACTTTGGTCGTAACTAGAGTGATAGCCCTGTATACTTTGGTCGTAACTAGAGTGATTCATTGTTCGTGTGAAAAGAGGGTCCTCTCGCCCTGTGCACTTTGGTCGTAACTAGAGTGATTCGTTGCTCGTGTGGAAAGGTTACGTCTTTACCTATGTATAGCTTAGCCTTGCAGACTAGTTCTGTTAATTAACTTTCGTATTATTTAGCATTACGCATTTTGTTCTGGCAACTAATCTTAACATGACTTAGCTTTACTTATAGTTCTGTTATCTAAACTGAGGTTTAATTAGCCTTAAGCACTATTTCTATTAACTAACTTTACATGTTACTTAATGTCATGGAAAAGAGGGGATAATCCTATCCAAAATTTATTTATTTTTCTTAAGGCATTATTACCTCCCTTATTATTGGTCACAAGATGCATTGTTTACTGTCTGTTGAATAAGCACAGTCAGTGTGTTCGAGAGTGGGTATCGATATACTTTTACATAGGCACGTGTATAAATTAAAGTAAATATGTGAAGTAGTGTTTATTTATTTTGATGTTAATTAAGAACGACTTGGGATTATCTTTCTTTTTATGAGAATGCGGCCATAGGAGTAATGCACCCATAAACAATAGATGTTTTTCACGTTGGCAAGTCATAATCATGCCTTTATTTGTGTGGACTTTCCAGAAGCCCACAGATTTTGACAGTTCAATCAGCAGATTTTGACAGTTCAATCAGCAGATTTTGACAGTTACATTTAAGGATGGGATTCCCTCATACTTGTTCTTTTATCTAGCTTTATGTTGACTTAGGCTTAAGTACTAGTTCTATCTAGCTTTATGTTGACTTAGGCTTAAGTACTAGTTCTATCTAAATTTATGTTGACTTAGGCTTAAGTACTAGTTCTATCTAGCTTTATGTTGACTTAGGCTTAAGTACTAGTTCTATCTAGCTTTATGTTGACTTAGCATTATTTACAAGCTCTATAAACTAACTTTAGGTTGAAAGCCTTGCATACTAGTAGTTTTATATTTTATATTATTTTATATTTTATAACTTTATGTTGACTTAGCATTCTTTTCAGCTCTATAAACTAACCGTAGGTTGACTTAACCTTGCGTATCATAACTTTACGGACTGTTTAACATTACGTAATACATTTTGGCAGGAATGTGAAAATAAGCGATTTTTGCACGTCATAACGGCAGTAACAAAATTCCCTACGACTGATGGCCGCTTGGTGGAGATGATTCGACTCAAGTGCCCATATGCAGAGGAACCTAAATGGCAAGGCAAATTCTCGGACAGGTGTGTACTGGTTTTTCTAATTACTGTGGAAACTTAATGGCCGCTATTTAGGACAGATTTATACTCTTTTGTCATTATTGAAGAATTAAATGGCAGGGCATATTCACGAACCGGTTTGTAGTAATTTTTTTTCATAAACTGATCCCAAAAGAAATTAATTTGACTAATAATTTGACTGTAACTTCTTAATCGTCCTTTATCATAATTATTGCTACAGTTCAGGTAAAATGACCCTTAATGATTAAAGACAGTATTGTTACACTTGCTGTTACACTATTTGTTACACTTGCTGGCAACAGTGTTGCTGGAAATTGGCTACGTGAATCTCCGTTCCAGAACCATAGCAGAAGGTGAGTCAAGCTTTGGTCTGGAGAGATTGAACACCAAATTCTTGGAACAGTTCGGGTAGCGTGCCTAAAGGGGCATTTCACACCCATTATCCAATGCATGCAAAGAAAGCGAGTGACATTGTTACAAAACCATCACCAGTGATATTTTCCGTCATAAGGTCATGTAAAATTAATTATTATTCTTGTCACTCGCGATCTCATTTCTGTGATGAGAACTAGACAGAGAATTGATTATTGATTACTAACTTGACTATTTCATTGTTAGGATAGAGACTGAATAAGTGGTGAACATTATCGGAACATTTATTCTCAGTACAAGTATGAGAGTCAGTGTTCGTTTTTAACTGTATTCGTTTGTTTGTTTGTTTTGATTGTTGATTTAATAAATTTATTGTTGTTTCTTATTTATCCTTTGACGCATATTATCTAAAGTATATATGGAGTAATAGTGGGTGAATGAGGGATCGTTAAAATAACTTAAACACAGATCTAATTGCTTTTTAAGTAAGACGTTCCACCTACGGAAGAAATTATGTGCCAGTAGAAACTCTATTTAGATGTTGTGAGTAAGGGGTAGAGTTCTTCAGCGCCATGTAATCCGCCAAGTGGGAGACAAGTTGGGCATCTGTAGGGATTTATTATTAATTATGTATTAAGATTCAAGTCACTCGTATTTAGTTATGAATTGTTAATTAGAATATAATAATAATTAAAACAAGCTGGGCGTCCATCACAATATCATAATAAGAAAATATAAAAATGCTCCACATTAAATTCTACAGATTTTACACTTCGTGAATTTAATATTTTTTTTTAACTTTTAGTTCACGAAAGAATGTAATTCTTTGGAATATATCAGTTATGCTCATTAGTTTCCAGAGAATTTGCATGAAAATTTTATTAATTCATCCTTCATGTTTCAATTTTCATTTAAATTTCATATCTTGTTTATTAATTAAGTTCTATGCTTAATTTCACACACACCAAAGTGCATAAAACAATTTCAAATTTTGTTTTGTTTTGTCGCCTGTCAGGACTCAGCAAATATCTCCCCCAACCCCCAAATTTCCACTTTGGAGTAGAATCTGAAAGATCTGCTTCGTTTATTTTAGCAAGCCATGAATTGTCACTGAAGGTCATAGGCGAAGTAAAATAAAATAAATAAACGAAACTTGCGTAAAGATTTAATAGATAATTATCAGAAATAAAATCTAGTAAGAAGACAAATAGGCTTAGAACTCTTTTTAAAAGAATCTCCCTCTTCTCCCCCAACAAAACAATTTTACATGCATGGAAACCCAAATCGTGAAAGTGGACGTTAAGCAGAAATCAATGAATGAAATAAATGAATCCTTCTCGACATTTGTATCCAGAGACTTTGCATCCTGGGATTATGTCAACCGAGACTTCATGGAGCGCTTTCACCCACTCAGCAAGAAAGAGGACGACGAGTACTGGATTTCTACGGAAGATTTCCGTTGTAACTTTGGCGGGCTGCTGGTGGTCAGTTCGACTGAACCCTACCGCACGGATGGTTTGAGCCTAACGAGGAGTTTCAGTAGCGCTCAAGGAGTGGAAGGTAAGGGAAGCAACTCGAGAGCTAGTTTTACTCTTAATTGTAGATTCGAGAAATCTTTGTTTTGAGAATGACTTCCCACGGCTCTAACATTTTGAATGCACTCATGTGAAAGGTAAGCCTATTCCAAGGGAGACAAATAAAATAGAAGATATGTTTGATTTCTCCAATCGGATTATCTATTCATCCGTATATTCAATGTCATTTTATTTTTATTTTTTACTTTAGAAAATTTAGAAAAAAACAGATTTATGTTTTCGCATAAAAGGGATGGTTTGATCTACAAGCAGAAATTTATTAACAGTTATTTCTATGATAAGGAATTGTTACATTTAATTATTATAAATAGGATTTAATTTTACAACGGGAAAGACTGGTATATAAATATTGATAAATAAATATGTATGTTGCATTTACATAAATACTCTAGCAAAATTTTGCACCATTATTACATACAATTAATTATGATCTAATTTTTAAGTAATAATAAAACATAGTCGTAAATTCATTTATTTACAAATATTTATACTTTCCTAATTTATAGACTGGTCTGAATGTATAGCCCCGAGTCTTTTAAAGCTATTGAGCACGTGACCTTTGATGAGATAATCATTCTATGATACATTATAATATTTAATTTTTATATCATTATATAATTTAAATATTTATGTGTATTGCCTCTTTAAATTTATCTAACGCGTAGCATGTACAGCAATAGTTATAGAATGATATTTGATTGGTTAAAGATTTATATTTAATTTCACATATGTATAGAAATTTGTATGATTTATATATTATTTATATAAGTTTAGGATATGAAGTATTTATAAAATATATTTTACTGTGGCATTAGGATGGGATACCCAGTCAACTTTTCTAACCGCTGAATACGGTTTTACAAACGGCCTTCGTCGCAGTTCGGCGCCAAAGTCTGAAATCATGGGTGGACAGCTTCTAGATTCAGACACGCTTGGTCTGGCACGACGTAGATCCAGCCACTCATCCACGACTCCCCTCCTCTCAACATCTCTCGACCGTTCACAACAGCAGAGAGAGCGGCGAAGACACAGCGATCAGTGGCAACTTGCGTCATCTTTAAACCAGGAGTCGGTAACTCCCGCAAAGAAAACAGACTCCAAGCAGCAGGCTTCTGATGCCAAGACGTCACATGATCAGAGCTTGTTTATCAGAACTTGCGCTTTGGATTCAGCCATGCAGGCAAACCGCATGTCCATCTCGGACACTGTCAACAAAGTCCTCGTCTCCATGGGGAGCACATATTCCAGCAACGGTCGCCACAATCCCGCCTCTCAAACACGTACTCATTCAGGTAGGCAAAACCGCCGGAAGAGCAACGATTTGCAAAGGTTAGCGCATGCGCAAAGTGAAGCGAAACGAATAGAAAGTATCTGTAATACACAGGATGACAATACGTGGACTGAACCGAATCCGCAGAGTCCTGCGCGGTTTGGAGCATTTCAGGAGAATGTGCACTTTGACTTTGATAAAGAGAACCTCTTGGGCTCTTCTGCTTTTGAGGAGCAATCGGCAGATCCCCAATACTCGCATACAACCGAAGCCACAACAAATCACTTGAAAAACTCAATCTCGCACTCAGCCAAGGGCAGAATTACGAAAATGTCCTTCTGCACATCAGACACAAGCAGTACTCCCGACAAAAAAGTGGCGTCCGTTTCCAAGGCACCCAAGTCTCCAAGGCGCTTTGCCGAAAAGTTTTTCTTCAGAGAGAGAGAGAAACCTGATGTGTTAACAGACGCCTCACGCTCCGGCACGTCAAAGGTGCAACATTCCGCCTCTGATGTTCCAAAACTGCTGACGTCAAGATCCCCATTGCGTCATGAAATGTCAACTGAGAGCGATGTAATGGAAAAGCCACCTAAATCTCCTAGACGTTTCGGTGACTTTTTTTCCAGAGACAAAGGTGACGGGTCGGGAGAGACGTGCTTTGACAGTTTTAAACTCTCCAGCCTCCTGCCTCAAGCGCCACCTGGAAAGATGCGAACCAAAAGCGCCGATGACGCGCACAGAGGCAGAAGAGAACAAAAGTCTCCCCAGCCGTTTAATGACGGACATAGCAGACACACAGTCAGTGTCGTCACGTCCGGTGGCGTCAGTTCAATGAAGCCGAGAAACGAGGCTCGTGGTAGTCAAAGGTCCAGATCGTCCAGTGATGAGGGAGACAGTGGCGATAACAGGTTTGAAAACGATTATTTTGCAGAGAAAGAGAGCGATAGTCCCAGTCCATTCTCGCCTCCGAACGATTCTTTGAAATTTTTTGATTTCTTGCCGAACAGCATGCATTCCGTTGTCTCCGACGACACCCATGAAAGCTCTGCCACTCAGTCACCCGCCCCAGGTTCATCCAACACAGCGTCAAACTTGTCCAAATCAATTTCACCTTCACAAAAGGCAAGAGGCTCTTTTTCCAACAAGTCGGATTCCGGAAGTGCTTACAGCTCTTCGGATATTTCCGTATACATCAAACCTGCTCTTACCACGCTCGGCGAAGGTGAAGGGACGTTACCCAAAGGCGCGGATTTCAACCACGTGACACAAACTTCGGAAAGCAGACGCCCGCATAGTGCTCCGAATGCGAACACGACACGTCATGTTTCTTCTGGTTCGCTGTCGTCTCTCACTCAAGGTCATTTTCGAGCAACTAAGGCCGACTACTTCCGTTCAGAAGGACGGTGGCGCCTTCTCTTGGATGTTCGCGAAAGATGGACACGTGCGTTGCAGACCATTTTTGGTATTTATTGGTGTATGCAGTTGTGGCATTTTAAAACTCCATCTGTTATAAAATTTGGAATAAAATACCTATCAACCAGTATTAAACTATTATCCATCACCTTAAAAATTCCAATTTTAGTCACTTTTAAAACTCCATCATTTATAAAAGCAGGTATAAAAACCTAATATAATCAGCACTATTACATCGTAATTATATATACATCATAATTAAAACCCGACAAGTTTTAAAATTCCACCTAATTATCAATATTGTAATCTTTAAAACTGCACTTTTGATCTTAAGACTTCTAAATTAAAAAAAAAACAACGTTTAATTTCCACATATTTATCAGCTTAAAACTTCGTATATATCACTTTAAACGCCCATCTATTGGATTACATTAAAAACTCCATCTGTACTTATCTTCAAACTCCACTTACTTATATAGTTAAATGTAGAATACAGTGTATGGTGGAGTAAATTTGCCCATCCCCATTTCTAAGCTTCATTGCTATGAAGCTTAATGTGACTCAACCTTGGGCATTTCTTATGACGGTATCTTTTTTTTTGTAAGTGTCAGATTTGCAGTAAACAACTCAGGTATTGATATTACTAGAATTTACTGATACAATCCAAACCAGTTCCATGCAGATGAGTAGTTTTTATTATCCAATGGTTATAATTTACAAAGAATGAGGCCAGCAATTAAAAAAATGTATTTTCTAATCACTTTGAATTTGGTGTGGCAGAAGTCCGGTCATGAAAGGTGGCTTATAGCTTAATGGTGAGTAAACTGATTGATTGAGACAGAATGGACGTAGAACTATTTCTTGCATTTTGCTATTGATATACTTGCGTTTCATATAGAGAGGTATTATATGAGTAGATTATTACTTCTACAGTTGTGAATTATGATGCTTGTATGTTGCACACATGATATTGTTTCAAGTGAACATGTTCATAAACTATTTATATTGTATTTAATATGCTGTATGTGTGTATCGGGCTAATAAATACTGTTGCAGGAAACTCTAGGTTGAGACTTGAACGTAAGAAAGAATGGAGTTAGAGATGAATAAAATGGAAAACATAGCGTTTATTCACTGATTATATTTTACAGGGAAGAATCAGCCTTTTTATAAATTCTAGAATCTCTGGAATTTCCTGGTTTATTGATTTATAAACCACTATGACCATGGTAGATTCAAAAAGTCTCTACCCCAGTAGGTAAGTGTAAGGATACACTGCATTCTGTTAATGTATGATGGCAAGGAATACTCGACTACATCATAGAATTTCTGGAATAAGGAAGTTACTGGAAATGGCTACATTGTTGTTCTGCTTGAGGGAACTAATTCAGTGAAGCAGCACCCAGATTAATCTCGAGAGAACACGGACAATTCTACAGAATGCTAGTGAGACATGTGAAAAATTGACAATTTTATTGTGAACAATAAACTTGCAACATTGTTATGAAAGCAGGCAAAGACTATTGCGGTGGCGTCTTGACAAGGTTATGTATAAACTACTATTGCTTTTCTCTCTATAACTCCATTTCTGTTCTCTGACATGAACGATCTTGTGATTTTTAGGATGTCGTTGTGTCACACAGTACTTATAGAATGAAATGTAGAGTACAGACTTTATATAATGATATGTAGAATACACACTTATTTCTAGTGGAACTGAATAAAAATATCTCATGCATTTCCTCCTCTCTGATTTATCACAAGTTTTTACTTCCTCAGGCATCAAGCCATGTTGTTCCCGTTCCAACCTGGAGCTACACTCGCACACGCAACGTCACCACTTTCAAGTCACTCGACTGGAGTGCCCGGATGAACTGTCCCAACCCACTTTGCAAGGGAAACGTCACGTGATTGTGTCTCTCCTCCAAGACTACAGACATGGCGCGCCCACCGCCAACAGTCTTCTTGTACCTGTAGGCTTCTGTTTGTACAAAGTAAGGACTGACAGTTGCTTCCATTTTTTTGTGTGTTGTTTGCTATGCATGTTTTATATCTACATTTGTGTTGCGTACGACTGTGTGTGTTTGTGTGCGTGCGTGTGTGTTGTGTACTACTGTGTGTGTGTGTGTGTGTGGTGTTGTGTACGACTGTGTGTGTGTGTGTGTGTGTGTGTGTTGTGTACTCCTGTGTGTGTATGTGTGTGTGTGTGTGTGGTGTTGTGTACGACTGTGTGTGTGTGTGTGGTGTTGTGTACGACTGTGTGTGTGTGTGTGTGTGTGTGTTGTGTACGACTGTTGCAGGGTGTGTTCAATCTCTTGCAAAACAAACATAACAATAGCTTATCAGTACAAATACGTGTGCTTAGAATGCATTTAAAATTAAGACATGATAAGCCATTTATGTAAACCGAATTTAAATTTTACATGGTTTTTAATTCGAATTCTTTATAGGCATTTAGCGAGTCTGTTCCCTCCGCCCCACCATCTTGTAACTTTTTGCATCTGTATGTTTGCAGTAAAATGATGAGTATTTGATTGTGCAAGTGTGTGCGTGCGTGCAAGTGTGTTAATAAGTTGGTTTCCTGAATTTTTAATCTGTTCAACGCTATCTATTCTAGTCTGGTCTGGGACTACATGCACCCAGATCATGAGTAAGGGACTAATTTACTCTTTACTACAAATGAGGCTGCTATATATGATAGGATATTACAGATATGAACAACAACTCAAAACCCCCAACCACCACCACCACCACCCACGAAAAACAACATATATATAATACATTATTTGCAATCGAAAGCATTGCTTTGATTAAGTTAACCCCATAAATTTATTTTCTACATTTAAAAAAAATACACAGTCTAAAGGAACGGAGCGAGACGACAAGCGTCACATCTCAAAATTCCCGTTGATTGATCAAGTTCACGGCCAGCCGGATGTTCGGGAAGTCAATGCTCGATATGACCTTGACCCAGGGAATTACTTCCTCGTGGCCTTCCCTCTCACAGAGAGTCACGAAGGTGAATACTTGATCCGAGTTTTGACAGAGGAAGGCCTACCTAGCAAGGCTGGATGGTGAGTAGATCGACTCAGGGATATCTTTACAGTTTAATGTGTGTAGTATTTCTTTTCAATTTAATTTGCATAATAATTTTTGTTTATTTGTGTCGTATTTTTTTTTAGTTTAGTTTGTGTAGTAATTATTTACAGTTTACTTTGTATAATATTTATTTACAGTTTACTTTGTTTAGCATTTCTTAACAGTTTACTTTGAGTAGTATTCCTTTACAGTTTAGTTTGTATAATATTTATTTACAGTTTAGTTTGTTAGTATTTCCTTACAGTTTACTTTGTATAGTATTTAGTTTCAGTTTCTCTCGCATGTGACTATTCTCTTGTAAATTCTCTGAGTTATGGATTTTCTTGTTTAACTTTTCTAGTTCGTAGTACTTTTCTTGTAGCTTATGAGGCGTGTGGCTATTCTCTTTTAATTTCTAGTATGGTTACTATATTTTTTTATTTCTCGTATGCGGCTATTTTCTTTAAATTTCTAGTATGGTTACTATATTTCTTTACTTGTATGCGACTATTTTCTTTTAATTTGTAGTATTGTGACTATATTTCTGTTTCTCGTATATGGCTATTTTCTTTTAATTTGTAGTATTGTGACTATATTTCTGTTTCTCGTATATGGCTATTTTCTTTTAATTTGTAGTATTGTGACTATATTTCTGTTTCTCGTATGTGGCTATTCTCTTTTAATTTGTAGTATTATGACTATATTTCTGTTTCTCGTATGTGGCTATTCTCTTTTAATTTGTAGTATTGTGACTATATTTCTGTTTCTCGTATGTGGCTATTCTCTTTTAATTTAGCATTTGCGAAGACTTGCCGCTTCGATAAATATGAATACTTAACTGCATGGCGTCAATGTAAAATAAAACCAACATCGCGGGGAGGTGGCTTGGCATTAGATTTGTGTTTTATGGCTCATAAAGTTTTATTTTATTTATTAACAGTTTTGTTCCATCCGTTAGTTTTTCTGTCTGTTTTCATTAAGTTATAAAAACAACTTCAGTGTGTAAATACCCGTTATATACGATATCGCCTACCTATGTTTCGTTCCAGCCGATTGGCCTAGACCAAATCGAGAGTGGACTGAAGATGGTTTAGAAGAAAACAGTGGATGGCTGCTTGACTACGACGTCATATTTAGTTGAAAGGTCCCTGGTGACTGATGACGTAATGGTTCTAAAACCAAGAGCACGAAATTTCGTTTCTGCATGCATTAATATCCTACCAACCGATGAAGATGACATCACAATTTCTTTTCAGACCATTTACCAGTGACAATTTTGTGCCTGTCACGTGACCTTTAAGTGATAATATGAGAAGTCAAAGAGGACATTTCCCAGTGTGGAACTTTCATTGCCGGTATAAAAATGTGTCTCTTAGACACTATCAGTTTCACAGGATGGCTTTATTATACTAAATGGTTGTACTTTACCCACGGCACATCTGGATAACATGTGACTTTGATTGTTGCGTGCTGTCGTATCTGGATATATGATATTATATATACCAATCGAATTATCTTGTCAATTTATGAAGTTAATTATTACCATAGCGACACACTATGAAAACATTTGAAGTTACCTTTCACTACATGAACACACCAAGACAATATGTGAAGTTAATTATCACCACATCAATACACCAAGACAATATGTGAAGTTAATTATCACCACATCAATTACACCAAGACAATATGTGAAGTTAATTATCACCACATCAATACATCATGACAATATGTAAAGTTAATTATCACCACATCAATACACCAAGACAATATGAAAAGTTAATTATCACCACATCAATACACCATGACAATATGTGAAGTTAATTATCACCACATCAATACACCAAGACAATATGTGAAGTTAATTATCACCACATCAATACACCAAGACAATAGGTGAAGTTAATTATCACCACATCAATACACCAAGACAATATGTGAAGTTAATTATCACCACATCAATACACCATGACAACATGTAAGGTTAATTATCACCACATCAATACACCATGACAACATGTAAGGTTAATTATCACCCCATCAAGACACCATGAAAACATGTAAGGTTAATTATCACCACATCAATACACCATGACAACATGTAAGGTTAATTATCACCACATCAATACACCAAGACAATATATAAAGTTAATTATCACCACATGAACACACCATTACAATATGTAAAGTTAATTATCAACACCATGACAATATGTGAAGTTAATTATCACTACATCAACACCATGACAATATGTAAAGTTAACTATCACCACATCAATACACCATGACAATATGTAAAGTTAATTATCACCACATCAATACACCATGACAATATGTAAGGTTAATTATCACCACATCAATACACCATGACAACATGTAAAGTTAATTATCACCACATCAATACACCATGACAACATGTAAAGTTAATTATCACCACATCAATACACCATGACAACATTAGACTTACTAAACTCGTACGATCCTATCACCTTAATTGTACGCTGTAACAAATGGTGCAATTTTGAATTATTTTCACTGGCACATATTAACTGCACAGTGTGATTTTAATTACTAGATACTGTTACATCCTGATAATATATATTGTGAATTTTGACAACACTCCGTGATTCTGATTATCACTGTTGGTTCAAATTAACAGCATATTTCAATTTTGTTTGACATTGATTCAACTTAACAGCAACACATGATTGTAATCATGACACACTGGCACAACTTAATAGCAAGACAGGATTGTAATCATTACACACTGGCACAACTTAACAGCAGCATATGATTGTAGTCATGACACTCTGGAAGAACTTAACAGTAAAATAATATCACGAAATGACATCGTGACAAGATGATCATGTTCTTCGGATTTGATTAGTGCTAACTAATGAAACAAGATTTTCTTTTTTGATCTTCAATGTGTGACGGCTTATTGATACCCACACTACTCTAAACTTGACCTAAGAATAGTGAGAGTTCACTACCTCCCTCAAATATTACATCTATCTATCTATCTATCTATCTATCTATCTATCTATCTATCTATCTATCTATCTATCTATCTATCTATCTATCTATCTATCTATCTATCTATCTATCTATCTATCTATCTATCTATCTATCTATCTATCTATCTATCTATCT
This sequence comes from Sinotaia quadrata, assembly GCA_028829895.1. Taxonomy (NCBI): domain Eukaryota; kingdom Metazoa; phylum Mollusca; class Gastropoda; order Architaenioglossa; family Viviparidae; genus Sinotaia; species Sinotaia quadrata. The sequence goes on along the minus strand of CM054178.1, from coordinate 63,170,684 downwards.
ATCTATCTATCTATCGATCGATCGATCCATCCATCCATCCATCCATCCATCCACCCGTCTTTCTATCTGCCTCTCTGTCTATCTATCTTAATGATAATAAAAATAAAATTAAAAATAATGGTTGATATATATAGATGGCACATAGAAAACAATAGATAAAAGTAAAATTAGAGTAAATAAAAATACAATAACAACAACATTTAGAAGATAACCTGAAAAATATAAATAATACTGATTGTAATAATGAATGAAATAATAATAGCACATTCTCCACCTGAATTGTTTACTTCCAACTCTGACACTTAAAAATATCAATATGAGCAGTGCCCAAGGTCGGGTCACTTTGACACTTAACAAGTTATATAACAGTTAAGTTTAGAAATAGGGAGAAAAAAACTTACTCTACCACAGGTGTAAAGACACGTGATATAGTCAATTGTTTTAGACAAAATGCAATTCCTTCTTGAGTTCATTGTAAATCATTTCGAATGACGTAACTGCACCTAAAGTCAGTGTCCAACAGTCTTCAGATCTCAATACAGTTTCACGATTTCTTTCATGTGTTCGCTGACAGAACGATGATAGTGACGTTCATTTATTATTTTAACACGTCACAATGCTTGAATTTTAAAAGGGACTTTATTTAAATAACCTAATGATAGCATGCATTAATATTTAGAAAACATTATCAAGTATTTAAAAAATCGAACGACAGTTACTCTCAGTTACTAGTTATAGAAATGGCCCCACACTGTAATCCCCACACTGGCTGAAATCTCTGATGAAACACGAAGATTATACGATTATTCCACGTTTTGACAACATTATGACGTAAACTATATGTTTGTAATGTGTTTAAATTCAGTGTATCATCCTATACAAAATTCATTAATTTATTTTCTGATTTTGTACGTTACCTTTAGTTTAGTCAATACATTCTTCACGTGTTCTACGGGAAACTATCTGTATATTATTTAATATAATACATCTTACATAATTCAATGCATTATCTCTATATTATTTAATAAGTATATCATGTTATGTTATTCAATAACTTATCCTTGTGCTATACGATAAGTATCCACGTGTTAGTCAGTATTTTAACCCCTTAAACTATTCGGCAAAATATCGTTATGTTGTTCATCACAATATTATGAGTGTCTTCAGAAAATATTGTTCTAAAGCATAAAACCATCTTAATATAGCATGTTGGTTACTGACTTACCATGGCGAACGTCGTCACAGAACTGTATCCCTATTGCATGCGAAAACCTCCTGTTCGTTATCACGCGAGGTGAGATTCATCGAATAAGTTATCGCTGTGACTTGTGCACAGTGATTGTATAATGAAGAACTGGCAGCCGGCAGCAAAATCTCTGCTGGAAGGGTCTCGTATAACATCAGTCGTCACGTGACAGCCGTTGGACGTCGCAGCAAAGAGACATTCAGTGAGTCTTGTGAAAATCTTAAAGGAATTAGTGCGATCTAATTCATAATTTAATATCGTCACTGCAAAGTTTGTTACATATATATGACCAAATATTGACTGTATTTCTATATATTTTTTAAAACTATGACATTTTATATATGAACAAACATTTGATGTATTTGTTTATTGTATTTTAAACTGTGACATTTTATATATGAACAAACATTTGATGTATTTGTGTTTTGTATTTTAAACTGTGACATTTTATATATGAACAAACATTTGATGTATTTGTGTATTGTATTTTAAACTGTGCAAAGTATTATACAAATTGTTGTTCACTTATTTTTTTTAGATCGATGTTTGATACATGTGTACGTATAAGTTTATTTATTTTCTGTGAGCGTTGTTTACTGTTTTAGCACTTATAATTTCAGTTAATATTTGTGAACGTTGTTTAATGTTTAAGCACTTATAATTTTAGTTATTTTCTGTGAACGTTGTTTAATGTTTAAGCACTTATAATTTCAGTTATTTTCTGGTGAACAGTGTTTGATGAATGAGCATGTGTACGGTTATTTTTGTTAAACCATAAATGCAGTATATTGTATGTTTATTACTTTTAATTAATTTATTGTAAAATCTGTTTAATATGTAAGCAAGAAAAATATAGTACTCTTTTAATAACAAAAATTTGTTTGATGTATAAAACGTTCACGTTTGTTACCGGTATCTATGCGTTATATCTGGTGTTCATTGTTCAGAAAATATGTCTTTATTTACAGCAAACTCTTGAATAGTGTAGGAAATATATGTAGTCGAAATATTATAAAACCACCACAACACACAATAACGTGCAAACACCTATATCACTGTTATCTGGTGTGGTGTAAAGTTGGGTGATGTGATTAGAAGTTGGTGTCATATGCTACACTCGTGGATTTGGTGTCAATACAATCATGAATTGATGTGTTTAGTCACACACCAGTCACGCCTGTAGAAAATTACATATGGCTCACGCCCAGACACAGTCATTCATGTCTAGACTTTTGTAGGCAGTTGAAAGAATGATTATAATAATCTATATAAGAAAGGATGTCTCTGCATTTAATAAATGGTAAATTAAAACCACTTCATGCATTAATAAAACAAAAGACAAAAGGATATTTACAGCTGACATGATATACATAAAAGTCTATGGCTTTAGCAACGTCCAAAGCACGGAAGTAAACACAACCAAGGAGATTACAAAGCTTTTCCACACTTGAATGCCATGTTTCGCTTCAGTCGCAATAACCACCCCATTAAGTGAGAAGTATATTTTAACTCTAATGCCAGTCGCAATACCCACCTCAAGTGAGAAGTATATTTTAACTCTAATGCCAGTCGCAATAACCACCTCAAGTGAGAAGTATATTTTAACTCTAATGCCAGTCGCAATAACCACCTCAAGTGAGAAGTATATTTTAACTCTAATGCCAGTCGCAATAACCACCTCAAGTGAGAAGTATATTTTAACTCTAATGCCAGTCGCAATAACCACCTCAAGTGAGAAGTATATTTTAACTCTAATGCCAGTCGCAATAACCACCCCATTAAGTGAGAAGTATATTTTAACTCTAATGCCAGTCGCTTGTTTAGTGCAGTGACATCGGCACTACATTAACACGCCATTAGATCAGTATGGCGCCATTAAACCAGTAAAATCACTGGAAACACCAGTAAATATCATTCAGAGTTAGAATCAGAATCCTTCAACACATTGATCAAAGAATGGAACACACATAGGCATCGATCGAAAACAATGGCAACACAGTGTTACGTCAGTCAAAATAATGAAAACAATTTACGTCAGGTCAGAACAATGGAAACAATTTACGTCGGTCGAAACAAGGGAAGCAATTTAAGTAAGTCAGAACAATGGAAACAATTTGCATAAGTTACAATAATGGAAACAATTTATCAGTCAAAAATAATGGAAACAATTACATCAGTCAGAACAATGGAAACAATTTATCAGTAAAAAAAATCCCCAAACAAGCACATCTATATATTACTCAAATCAACAGAAACACAATTTATGTCATTCAAAGAAAACACATCTATACATCTAACAAAAATAATAGAAACATAAATTACGTCAGTTAAAGAAAACAATGGATACACCAAAAGGTCATTACAATCAATAGATTGACACATAATTCAGTCAAAAGTAGAAATCACAAGGCCATTAGTCTCAAAGCGGAAGCCCCAGTGCATGAAGGAATGTGTGGAAAACACCATACATCTGTCAAGTGATTACGACCATTATCAGGATATTTATAAATCTAGCCCAGATCCCATCAATAAATATTTTTAAAAAAAGAAATATAGAAAGGAATAAAATTTATATGTAAGAAATACAGTGGTTAACTAACTTACTTCTCTTTGACCCAGAAAAAACATCTGTTCTGTCTTACTGGTGATGCAATAGCTATGCCATATGTCTGTATATGCTCTTATTAAACTTCCTTTTGCATCTATATTTAGATTTTGTTTACTACTCATTTCTTACATATACATTTTATTCCTTTCTATATTTCTTTTTTTTAAATATAAGCTTACTGTTACTGTTTTCTGAAGAATATTAAGCTTATTGCTATAGTTTTAAGTGATTAAAAACTACTTACCGCTTGGTTATACGATGAGCTAAGAAAAATAATTTCAATGTACACATATGTATGAGTTTTTCGTTGTATGCATGGACATAATGGTACGTATATCTCCCACTGAGACAAAACTGTTTTCCTCTTTGAAAAATAAGTTTAATAATTGATAACATTGTGCTTCTGAAACCCCAATTGTTGTCGATAAAAATGTGTTGTTAAATATGTATTGCTATTATGTACCACACACACACACATTGATATTATGCGTATATATGTTTTGATATTTACTGCCATATAGGCGTGATTGTGTCCACGCTGTATGACATCAGTATTTTCCAGTGTGTTGAAGAAAAAGATAATTAAGTTTTGGTCATTCCATCAAGATGATCGATTATTGTTAATTCGTTTTCAGCTCAATCAGTTGGGGCAAAACATCACCGCAGGCCGGTAGTAGATGGCGATTTGTACCAAAGCTGTTACTCATTAAAGATGTCTGGGCTCATTAATTTGTTTCTAAATTTATGCAATTTATTTGTCAGATATGTTTGTAAAATACCTTTAAGGGAAAGTGGCCGCTTTAAATTTAAACAATGTCTTTGTCCTGTAGACGTAATGATTAAATTTAAAGCAGCCACTTTCCCTTGTAAAATTGACTGTGTGGGAGCTGATCGGCTGTCATGTATCAGTTAGTTCAATGAAGTCAGATCCATCTTTCTCTGATATCATACATGCATATAAATGTGTACATACATACATAAATGTGTACATACACAAATGTGTAAATATGTACATACATACATGTGTACATGCATACATAAAAACATGTACATGCATACATAAATGTGTGCATATGTACATACATAAATATGTACATGTGTATATACATAATGTGTACATATATACATAAGTGTGTATATACATATATATATATAAATGTGTACATACATACATGTGTACACACATACATAAATGGGTACATGCATGCATAAATGTGTACATGTGTAAATACATATATAAATGTGTACATACATACATAAATGCATGATCACATACATAAATGAATACACATGTAAATGAGTAAATACATAAATGCATACACACAGGTGTTGTAATGTACAGAAACGTCTTTCTCTCTGACATCTCAAATGCTTGAGCTCAATTTTATCTCGAGTTATGTAATGCTGAATATTTTATCGAATTAGGTAACACCCAATGTTATCTCGGGTTATGTAACGCTCTAGGTTATCTCGGGTTATGTAACGCTCAATGTTTTCTCGAGTTATGTAACTTTCAGTTGCAATGAAGTGGGGAAAATCATACCTATAAACATTTGTGAGAACTATGGAGTAAAAATCTCTGAAAGAAATGGAAGGCAATATGACTTTACTCTTGATGAAGTGAAATATTTTGCCAACCTTAATGAAGTGAATGCATATTGACACACCATGATGAAGTGAAGACATATTGACACAACTTGATGAAGTCATATTGACACTCCATGATAAATAAAGCATAATGACACTCCTTGAGAAAAGCATAATGACTACACACTTGAAGATTTTGATTCTCATATACTCAGATTTACAATAAAAAAGAAACGGGATTAATGAATGTGAAAAAAAAAAGAACGAAAATATAGGAAACGACTCAACACGCAGTTAAACAAATATTCCAGTCTCCCAACATCAGAAACAACAAAGTTAACAATTATACATCATCTAGTAAGTTCATTGCTCGATAAGGGAAACAACTCATGAACAACACATCTCAGTTACTGCTACGCAAAGCAGGCACGGGTCGGTACACGTCGTCAAGGCGACTCGTCAACAACTGAAAAACACTCTCGAACATTTGTACGCATGACTTGCGACAACGTAAGCATAGGGTATACAACTAGTATGTTGCTCTCGGAACCTTCATACTGCCGCTATTTATAGCACACGTTCTGGCAGTGTGATACACGCCATGTAAAAGTGGAGGGCGACTGTAGATCAACAAGCAAGGCTTTTGAGTTTGAGCAAGAAAGAAATATGGACGTGTCACTATTGATGTAAGATCCGAGCCATTCACATACGATCACTTACTTATCGTTCCTGTGCGGTGAACAAGATGGAAAAGGCGGTAAGAAAGCAATGCGGGGTTGTTTCTTTATTTGCTGGACACTGTTTTATGTAAATGTTGACTTTTATTTATACTTTTATGAATGTGTGAATTTGGTGTTTGTGTGTGTGTGTATTTTGGAAATTCACCGTACATTCAATCTTTTTTAACATATGATAGGCACTGACATACATTTAACGTGCTTTCATAAATTGTGAACTTCTTTTTGGAAAGATCAAGTTTACCCCTCCCACTTTCTTCACTACCCTTCACACTGGCCTTTAACCCTTTAAAACTATACTGTTTGTTTGAAAACCTCACTGTTTTCGTCCTCTCTCTCATTTTCTTTTCAACCTCCAAGTAAAACAAAAGTAAAATTCATTTATAAAGTTCGATCTACTTCTGAAATGAAATGATAACTTTCGGTACTAACATTTCAGCATTCTGGAAAGGAACGATAATCGTAATGCCATTTCAACATTAGGAAAGGAACGATAATAATCGTACTAACATTTCAACATTAAGGAAAGTAACGATAAACGTAGTACTATTTCAGCATTAAGGTAAGGAACGATAATCGTATTGCCATTTCAGTATTAAGGAAAGGAACGATAAACGTATTGCCATTTCAGTATTAAGGAAATCGTTTGTCTGAACGTAATATTCAAAGCAATTTGTTGCACTATTAAGTGAATTATGTTAAGGGCAGTTATAAGCAAAATCTTGTTTCCCCCCGCCCCACCCCGGACCACATTTACTTTTGTTATTAATTCATTACAGTAATTTTCACTTGTATATTTTCCCACAGACACTGGTATCTAAACGTGGAGGAGATGCTGGTCTATATTTCAAGATTTAAAGCCTACTGATGGAACATTATGACCTCGTGTAGAAGCACAACCAAGAACCTCTCATTGCAATAAAGCACAGCCAGGGACCTCTCATTGCAATAAAGCACAGCCAGGGACCTCGCATTGCAATAAAGCACAGCCAGGGACCTCTCATTGCAATAAAGCACAGCCAGGGACCTCTCATTGCAATAAAGCACATCCCGGGACCTCTCATTGCAATAAAGTACAGCCAGGGACCTCTCATTGCAATAAAGCACATCCCAGGACCTCTCATTGCAATAAAGTACAGCCAGGGACCTCTCATTGCAATAAAGCACATCCCGGGACCTCTCATTGCAATAAAGCACAGCCAGGGATCTCTCATTGCAATAAAGCACATCCCAGGACCTCTCATTGCAATAAAGTACAGCCAGGGACCTCTCATTGCAATATAGTACAACCAGGGACCTCTCATTGCAATAAAGCACATCCCGGGAACTCTCATTGCAATAAAGTACAGCCAGGGACCTCTCATTGCAATAAAGTACAGCAAGGGACCTTTCACTGCAATATAAATAATTCATTAACGCGTTCGTAAAGATGGTCAAGGAAGGAAACTCTACTGTAACGACCGAAGTCGCCAGCGCACCCCCCGTCAAAGGGTACGACCACCTGCTGAAGTACATTATCGTGGGCGACTCGGGATGCGGGAAGTCGGCGTTGTTGAGACGTTACTGCGACGACTCGTTCACTGAGTCGTACATCGGCACTATAGGTGTCGATTTCAGTGTGAAAACCATTGACCTACCCAGTGGGCAGAGTGTTAAACTGCAGGTAAAGTAGCACAATAATTAGGATTACTTCAGGTTATTGATCAAAGACCTGCTACTAATAGATCAATATTCCCCGTGTGGATTAACATTTCACGCCCGCCATTTCTTTAGAATAACTTTATCATAGAGAAAATTTAATTATTTATGATTATTAAAAAAAAACACCCTAAAATGATATACTCAGTTGTTTTGTGTTTTTAATCCCTTGGAATTAATGGCGCCGATCTGATGTTCAAGCCTCCCCCACCTCGCCCCAAACGAAACGATAATTCCCTTAATATGAAATCGATGGAAATATATTTAGAATTAAATGTTAAAAATCGGGTTATTTACACATATCATGCTCAAGCAGACACACCGTTAATATTATAACAATGTGTACTGAGCACATCACATTAAATAATGTTCACCTGTCTTGTTTTCTTTATTTCTCCCATTCTCTATATCTTCCACAGATCTAAAGACGAGGTAGTATTAGTCTTCACTGGTCCTGTGGCTCTGTTCCGTGCGAATTTCAATTTCTCACTCTATTCAATATTTAGTAAAAATTCTAAGATTAATTTATATTCTGTTCAATTTCAAATTTAATTGAAGCATCAGCGAAAAAAAAATAAACAGAATTAAATGTTATAGGACATGCCGAATTTAACAAAACCTGAATCTTTGGTTGTTCTCTCTTAGGCATGGTCAGACACATAATGCGTGGGTTAGTTCCCTTACATTAGCCATGCATTGACTCCACCACCAGTTCAAAGCTACCAGCATTCCGTACACACAATAACTATGCAAATCATTTACACAATTTAGTTCTCCGTAGCACTTAACAGTACTTCTTCAGAAATACAGTGTATCTTTTTATTATTAGCATACACAAAGAGAAATAATACAGTGTATCTTTTTATTATTAGCATACACAAAGAGAAATAATACAGTGTATCTTTTTATTATTATCATACACAAAGAGAAATAATACAGTGTATCTTTTTATTATTATCATACACTGTATTATTTCTCTTTGTGTATCTTTTTATTATCTCATACAAAGAGAAACAATACGGTTTATCCTTTTATTTTCTTACACAAACAGAAACATGTATTAAACACACGAAACATAAATATTTATCTTGTTTACATTGCCAGTTATTTATGTTAACAGTTTTCTTTTAAATATCAAAATGCACCAGTACCTAGTCCTGGTAGTTGAAGAGTGAATTTGACCGGGGTGATTTCTACCGGAGAAAAATAAATTATTTTCTTTGAAATGATACAGCTATAGAATTGTGAACTCTCTCTCAATTTAGCTTTGAATTCGATATAAACACAAATCTATAGCAGAAAATACAAAAAGAAGTTGAACACTATTAGCCATCAAAAAAGGTCTTTAATGTCTGCGGACAAGAATATTAGCTGAAAAATGTAGATGTCTTTCTTCAATAAGCTCATAAAACCCACTACTGAATCACGACTATGCCAAATATATGCATATTAAACACACCTGAATCACGACTATGTCAAATATGCTAAATAAACACTACTCAATCTCGACTATGCTCAAAAGTATGCTAAAAACACTACTGAAACACGACTATGCCAAATATATGCTCTTGAAACACTACGTGACAATGACTGTTATAAAATATGCTCATAAACGTTATGAGACAATGAGTGTCTTTAACATCGACACAAATACTATTGGACAATGAGTGTGCCCTTAATATGTTTATAAACCAAGTGTGCCTTTAACATTCGCATAAACACTACTGGCTAACAAGTCGCACCATTAACATTTTAGATGACAACGACTGCCGTTATCACGTTCCATTAAAAGTGATTATCTGACTTAAATGTGCATTTAACACTACCAAAATTAATGCCAGGAATAACGTACCTTTCGCTATTAGAACACTCATTATATTCCAACAAATGGATATTTCCATAGACACCACCACCCTGACCCTCCTCACAGTGCGTAGGCACAAATCCGTGGCATACTGTTAGCATACCAAAATCTCTTGTCCACTGTATAAGCGTACTGAAACAGTAGTCGCATTACAATATTACAAATATCAAAACATGAATTGAATAACTAACTGTCCATTAGAGGCATGTACATATCTTTCCCATCGCCGAACTGTCATTCATTACGTCATTCAAATGTCATCATTTCAGATCTGGGACACTGCTGGCCAGGAACGTTTTCGAACGATCACTACGTCATATTACCGCGGAGCGCACGGCATCATCATTGCCTATGACGTCACTGACAAGACCACTGTGGACAACGTCATCCAATGGGCGCGAGAGGTCGAACGCTACAGCAGCCCGGAAGTGGGAATCGTTATTGTGGGCACGAAGACAGACCTGAAGCGTGATGGCGGGCCGTATTTCAAGGTCACTGACATTCATCAAGGAATAGAGGAACTCGCCGTGGGGTGCTTCGAGGCGAGCTCCAAAACCGGTAACGGTGTTCAAGAAATGTTCCAGGCACTGACCGACTTTCTGGTCAGAAGAAGGCTGGACGAGCGCAACCCTGTACGTGGGAAGGCAGTGGCCTTAGTAGCTAAGGATCAAAGGGCAGACATGAATGTGGTCAAGGACGCGCCTAAAAAAAAGTGTTGCTGAAAGAGAAAATGTTAAACAGAGGTCGCAATCTACAAGATGTTGGGCGTGAAATTAAGAAAAAATGTTAAACAGAGGTCGTAATCTACAAGATGTTGGGCGTGAAATTAAGAGAAAATGTTAAACAGAGGTCGTAATCTACAAGATGTTGGGCGTGAAATTAAGAGAAAAAAGTGACACCACCCTCCTCCGCCACACAAAAACTATTACTATTCTTTTACAGAAAAGAAATTTCAAACAAAATAAAATACATGAATTATTAAACGAAATGATCTAAAATAGGTAATCCTTCAAGGGAGGGAAAATATTAAGGAAAACGATGACAGTTTATAAATAAGCAATTAACTAAATCATGAATATTTTATTTAAAACTTCACAGATCATTTGTGGCAAGCATAGTTTAGTATTTTTGTAAAAGAAAGAAGAAAACAACTAAATAAACACAGAAAAATAACTTTAAAATGTTTCATTGACATAGCTACTAAACTTTAATAGACATCAAAACTGAAAATAATTCAACAAAAATAATGAATGAATATTCATCATTGAAATTAAAGACAATTTTTCGGAGAGAGAGATTTGGATAAAATTATTTTAAGTGTTTATGTATGGTAAATGAAATCGATTTTGATCAGGTAATTTGCGTTCAATTCTTTAATATTTGTGGCTTATATGTCGTCACAGAGTGAGGATATTTACTTTAGTTGCTATTTATAAACTGGTCTTGGGATTATAGGGTACTTGTTGATTATTTCATTGGTCTATACATAATGTTAGAATAGTAAAGATGATGTGCAAAACAATATTTTTTCAAAATAATAATAATTGAAACATACTATATAATCATGAGATGTTATCCTCCCATTTTTTTCTGTCTTCCTCTCCTTCAGCCTCCTTGCACAATACCTTGCTTGATTGTCTTGGCAAGCCTTGTTGATCATGTGACATGCCTATAACATTTAATTTTACATTTTTTCACAATGGCCAATGGCTCTTCATAGGCCCAATTTTTTGCCTAATTCTATTTCTCACTTCGTCATTCGTGACATAATCCCTATACGAAATGCCAAGCAACCTTCAGAATCATCTCATTTCAGTAGCTTGTATCCTCCTTTCAAGATCCGCTGTGAGAGTCCATGACTTACATGCATATAAGAACACAGATACAGCCAAGGAGCACATCAGTCTGATCTTTCAGCTGACTGAGGTGTTTCTGTCTTTCCAAACTGTCTTCAGCCTTGCCATTGCTGTTATTGTCAGTACAATCCTGGACAGTATATATGGTTTTGTTCGCTCATCTGTCATGATAGCTCCTAAGTATTTGAATTTATTAACTGTTTTAAATTTCTGTTTACCAATCATTAGGTCAGTGTCGATGCCACTGGTGTTGTTGGTCTTCACTGCACTGATTTCCATACCAAAAGCAGTAGCTGTCCTGTCATTTGCTACCAAATGAGCTAGCTCCTCCTCATTTCCTGCAAGGCCATTGATTGTCACTTGAAAATAAAACTTCGCCCGGCCTCACATCAATAAACATTTTAAAAATAGGAATAACGAGGAAAATAAAATCTAGATAAACAAGGTGTACAGGAAGCCTTGTACAAAAACACGTTTAACGTATTTAACCAAGTCGCCCCAAGATATTAACAGGATGTTTGCTAGAATACAAGATCTTGCGGGGTTGGACTGTTAGATTTAAATGTATCTTTATCCCAGTAACCTGAACTGGACCAGCGGGCAAGATAAAGGGGGAATCACGTGCCTGAAGGACAGCTAGGCCCAGACCAGAGGGAAGTAAAAGGGGGGTAATTGCTGGCCTTGAACGCTAGAAACAATGCTAGGGCAACAGGAATGGGTGGAGATAAGAGTTTCGTTTGCCATCATAAACTAGCATAGGCATAGAAATGGGTAATTTAAAAGAAACACATTATAGGATGGAAAATCTTTATATACATCTACCTTTATACACCTGTTTTCACCTGTAAACTCTGACCTGGCACATTTCCAAAATATAGCAGTGAACATCCTCAGAGAAAAGGCCGTTACCATCCATCTTATTAATTATTAAGCTCCACACACTAACCATTTAACCCAGCTATAGTACAACACATGTCGAGGGTGTTGACAAATAAAGAAATATAATTTATTAACAAATCAATTAACTACATGCTACAGAGCAATTCAACATCGATCAAATACAAATAATGACATATACAATGAAGACACACAAAATGACACAAACACATATACTTATGGATAGTTCATTATAGTGCCAGACCTGTAAAGGCCATCTTATTGACCATTTACGATATTGTTCCTGGAATCAACAAACTATCTGTTAACAAAGTTAATTCAATCGATTACATTCGGATGACATGAACAAGGTACATCACGGATGACATGAACAAGGTACATCACGAGATAGAAAGAGTCAAATAGTTTCATGAAAAAGGGTCCATGTGACTTGTACGGGGTTTGTCTCTCTTTCCCCACTCTGGTAGATGACGTCACAACATCATGGTTGGCCTTCAGACTCACAAACATTGTACACTGGCTGGCTTCACAAATTCACAAAATGGTGTGCTTTGTCTAGTTTACAGGTGAAAACAGGTGTATAAAGATAGATGTAAAGTATCCAAGGTAGATGTAATGATGCCCAAGGATACCAATGTAAGGTGTAAAAATAACAATGGTACCAAAGTAAGGTGTAAAAATAACAAAGGTACCAAAGTAAGGTGTAAAAATAACAAAGGTACCAAAGTAAGGTGTAAAAATAACAAAGGTACCAAAGTAAGGTGTAAAAATAACAAAGGTACCAAAGGAAGTTTGCCAATGGCTGTAGAAACATAACACTATTCTTCTTTAGAATTTCAGATGGGCAGGCATTGACTATCTCTTTCCTTAATAATTGTTCAGAATAAATTTTACAGTACTAAACACAATTATTTAGTTCACCACAGGTGAACAATGAATTTGGCTAGTTGTCCTTTCACAAATTACATGGCTTTTCCAGATAGAGTTATATGGTATTAACAAATCAAAGTTACATTTATATTTTTCAAATACAGTTATGCAGTATCAATAAAGTAAAGTTACATTTATATTTTCCAGATACAGTTATGCAGTATCAACTAGGTAAAATTACTTTTATATTTTTTCCAGATACAGTTATGCCTTATCAACAAAGTAGATTTACAGACCAAGCAATGAAAATAGAAAAATCGTAAGTTATAACCAACATTTTACAAGTCAAGGTTATGGTGAAAAGACTGAATCTTAAAAGATTATTTATTTATTTATTTATTCTACAAAGATCCAAATTTGTAGTGTCAGACTCGCTACAAAGTTTGACAATGACTAGCATTTTAATTATTAATTACAAAACAACAACCAGCATAAATTGCATAGTATTTCTACTGATCAAAATGACAATGACATCTTAGAATTAAAAACAGCACACAATGTACACATGAAAATTTAAATACATTGTCACTCAGCTGAAAGAAAGACATAAATTTACATTCTGTTTAGCTGCCAAAATATATATGAATATTACAGTTTAGACTTATAACTCTGTGGTTTACTCACGGTGAGGCCTTTTTGTGCAACTCCCAGCATAGATGGACAGAGGGAACACAAGACACATCTGACTACATGCAGGGTTACCTGGATCAGTGATTTTCACATAGTGTGTACAATGCGTCAAGTACACGACATCTACTTAAAACACATCATATGCAATGTCGGCAAAACGAGCAAGTGCTTCACAAGTATCACACACAAAAAAATAAAAATACAGATATAGATAATAAATATAAAAGAAACAAGTGACAAATAAAGGAAGGGGTGAAAATATTTGTCACATGTATAATATCGAGTCATCATGTGTTTCATCGTTTTTTTTTCGGCTGGCAGGCAGGCTTGTTGTCCCTAAGTCCATAGCTGTGCTACCTTTACGTATAATTAATTTTCAGAATCGTTTCTTTCTGTTCTTTTATCTTGATGACATATTTCTTTGTTTTAAAATCATGGGCAGAATTCTTTCTAAAATCCAGCAGATTGTGCCATGATTTCATTTAATGAGGAATTAAGACAAAGTGCAAATTTGTAATTTTCTTCTTTCAATTTTAATTTTAGTAATTGTAACTGTTTCTACTTCTAACCTCTTTAACTTTAGTAACTTGTAACTGCTGTCTGTAAGTTCTCTTTAGTAAGTTTATGTTGGCTTATTTATAGATACACACACACACACACACACACACACACACACACACACACACACACACACACACACATCTTTCTTCAGGAGAATAAAATTTTAAAATACCTTTATTAATTATTAATAAACATTAATAACACTGAAAAGAGTAATATGTTTGAAGAGGTGGTGACTCGTTCAAACTCGTCTGTAGAAATGAATGAATAGTAAAACTTGTTTTAAAACCCAACAAACTTTAACACCCTAGTAAAGAAACAATTACATTAGTAAACACGTAAGCATACAAAAACACTGACTCTTTAACACGGGCACACTCGCACATGCACACACACACATATATATATACACAAGCGCACGCACACATACATACACAACTTTCTTAATTGGGAGACAAAATGTCTCTCGTTAACGTACTTGATTTTATATGCACAACATTTGAGGTTACCGCCCTGAGAATCAATACGTATACATTATTTAAAAACTGAAAAGAGAGACTCCTCCATCCCAAGCTATTGATCCCACTAACCCACCAACCCACCAACCATTGCTGGGGCACCAATACTTCCTCATTCAGATATGAGCTTAAGGTTTCATAAAATATCTACAGGATTGTGCTCACTTTAGTTTACAAAAGATAAACAACTACAGAAAACGATCTCACAACCAATATTGTTAGACGGTCGTGTGAGTGAAGTCCCTTGGTACAGGCGTACTTAAGCTCATAGACTTCCACATTCGGCGGTGTGACACTACTGACCTTTATACGTGACTGCCTTGAGCGTGAATCTCTGAACAGGATGTGCGTCACTCGATTATATTTTAACTATTTATGAAGTGTAGAGTTTACTGTTGTGGGCGTGGCCTTGTTTGTACAAGAAGTACAATACCAGTGCAATGCATTCAACGTATATTTACATGTCAACGGGCGAATTTAAAATGAATGTTATAGAGATAAAAATATATACTGAATGTGCAAATATGTAATTAACTATTTGAATAAGTCAAAGAAAAATAACAATTCAGCTAAATAATTATTTAGCAAGCTACCTACCCTCCTATTATTGACTAGCTGACTAGTAAATAAATAATGAACCGTTAAGGAAAATGTTGAGCAATTTTGTCCAGGTATAGAGCATGAATAAGTAGATACCATGGAATTTCTGTATTTTTTTAATTGCCCGTGTAAATAAACAATAATCATACATACATTAGGATTACACTGACAGACAATACATCCATATTCAATGAGGAATTAATTGCAATAATCATTGGCAATAATCACATTACAAAATAAAAGAAATAAATCCTAGTAATATATGACTTAATAAGCTTAATAAGCTACATAGGAATAAACAACACCAGCTGTACAAGATTAGACATTAGGAATAAGGAATATATAGAATTAATGATTGGACTTTTTTAGTCTTTGTCTAGACATAAATGATTGATCCTTCTAGACTCTGTTTATACATTACTGATTGGACTTTTCCAGAGTTTAGAAAGGATCAATCATTTATGTCTAGACAAAGACTAGAAAAGTCCAATCATTAATGTCTAAACAAAGATTATGAAGTGACATGCTTAAATGGAAAAAATAAGATACCGGCATTCCGCAGGTTTGCAATTCACATTATTGAATAATGTACACTATTGTGTAACGAACATTACAATTTGACCTTGATTTTCGTAAAGAATAATATAACTTTAAGCATCAAGGGGAGCCAACACCCTCGAAAAATAAATGGCATACATGTCTTAAAATACTAGCTAAGTTTTAAAACTTTCACCCACATCAGATTCTATTACAAAAGAAATGTAAAGTTTAAAATACAAGTTAAAACAAACTATAAATAAAAGCTAAGAATTAAACTTAAGAAAACTAAAAAATAAATACACGCAGAATATTAAAAGCACCGAAAAGGCAGACATCAGTTGAGATGAACAGGAAGTCATCTGCAAAACATGCCAGGGTGGGTTGGTGTGGTGGGTTGTGGGGGCACCCTCCGATGCTGGGACATGGTTACTTATCGTAGAGGACTTGGTTCGAAGTTAGAAAAAAATATGTAGTGATAAGAGACTTTCTCAAAGCCGAGACAAACCCACACCTATAGGCAATGCGACAGAAAAAAATATGTAGTGATTAAGAGACTTTCTCAAAGCCGAGACAAACCCACACCTATAGGCAATGCGACAGAATTATTCTTCCGCCGTTTTTTGTATTTAATATTATTTATATTAATATTCCTGGACATTCCTTTGCAGTGTTGTGTTGCATTCTTGTACAAATGTTAGTTAAGGATATAAAGAGCAACTGACGAGCTTATAACAACACATGTATTGCACCTTATGCAAAACCAGTTTACACCTTGGTCATGAAATTGTTATGAGAGATAACTTCTGACGGCCAACCGTACTCCAAACCAGTTTACACATTGATCATGAAATCGTTAAGATAGATAACTTCCGACGGCCAACCGTACTCCAAACCAGTTTACCATGAAATCGTTAAGATAGATAACTTCAGACGGCCAACCGTACTCCAAACCAGTTTACCATGAAATCGTTAAGATAGATAACTTCCGACGGACGTCTCACGAGCGCCGCCCAAACGGGGACGTCGCACCCCAATCACCTTGTTAATTAACGGTCACTAACAAAGGGGTAGTTGCAATCTGTGACCTTAAACTGAACAACAAAGGTGAGTGCTTCAATAGTCACGCTTGCTCCATGTCGTGGTCAGTGTTGAACTCTTGTCAGACTTTAAAAAATCCACGATAAGATTCAAGTGACGTCATTTATAAGCGTTGATAAATGATAATTGAAACTATTGCATTTGATGATGTATACTTGACTCATATTCTATAATCTTTTATTTATTATTATTACTATGCTGCTTCTTAGTTTGAGAATCTGTAAATTCTTAATTGTAACTACTGTGACGGTAACACTCTCTGGCTGTGATGTACCTTTTCATCTTTCCTTATCATTATCTATCTATCTATCTATCTATCTATCTATCTATCTATCTATCTATCTATCTATCTATCTATCTATCTATCTATCTATCTGTCTGTCTGTCTGTCTGTCTGTCTGTCTATGTATGCTAGTGTGAGAAAGAGAATACAAGCTGTAAACTTACTATTGACAGGGTCAAACGTTAATGGCGTCCTGTTGGGATTACTGCTAATGAGGCAATTCCCCTGAGAAATCTATAGACAATGCAAATTTGCGCACAAGGAATTAGTCCAGACACCTTGGACGCCATCCGTCAAAATCGAGACTAGCGGAGCGCTACCGATCCATTTCGATTTTTCTTTCTATAGAAGGTCGATTTTATCTTTCTCTGAATCTGATGAAGTTGGACTTAAAGAGGTTTGCCTTAAGTAAGTTTGACTTAAAGAAGTTGGAATTAAACCGTCTGTTCGGTACACATCGAAGTCAGATACTTCTTTCAAAATCTATTTAGCATGACGTATTTTAGACGACGAAACAGCGTTCATCAAAGCGTCCATCTTGTTTTGTATGATTTTATATAAATTTACACGTGTGTGGGAGTGGTGGTGGATGGTGCGAACTTTTTGTATTGTGATCATTTTCTGCTATTGCTGCATGCAGCGTTTGACCTCTCATTGTTCTAGTTTTCTTTAAATGCACAAACCTTCTCAAGTTAAAAAATAGAAAACGTCAAACAGGAAGCAACTTTCACTGAGTGCTAGAGAGAAAAGGCCGGCTGATATTTAAACACCCCTTGCAGATTGCATGTCAAAGTGTCTACAGTTCTGCAGATTGCATGTCAAAGTGTCTACAGTTCTGCAGATTGCATGTCAAAGTGTCTACAGTTCTGCATTACGATGTTTGTGAGCTTGCAATGTGTGACGCCAACTCCACTTAGTTAATGGTTATGATTACTAATTAATTAATTAATTGTCCATAAATAATTACAAATGATGAGAATCTTACTTTAGGTTATAATTCTCCAGCAGACATCACTCGTCTCTCTCACTTGTCAGATGCTGGTAACGTTTTCTCTCTTCCACAACATTAAAGACAAACAGACACAATAGTTCGGTAGGTGGAAAATTTCTAAAGGAGAAGACACATCCGTCTTTAATCAATATTTAGCTACCCCCCCCCCCCCATCTACCCACTTTCTTCTCCAACATATTATTATCAATATTTATCAATATGTGTAAGAAGATCAATAAATTTAACAATTAACTTATTAAATCAATAACCAAATTTACATATAACAAATACAATGAAAATAATTACTTGACATAATATTTCCATGAAACCACATTCAAATAAATTACACGATAGACACAATATATTATACGGTAGACACAATATATTTACGGTAGACACAATACATTATATGGTAGACACAATACATTAACGGTAGACACAATACATTATATGGTAGACACAATACATTAGTGTAACTAAAATACCATTACACGGGAGACACATTACATTACACGGTAGGCACAATATATTATATGGTAGACACAATACATTATACAGTAGATACAATACATTACTCTAGCTAAAATGCCATTATACAGTAGACACAATACATTATACGGTAGATACAATACAAACTAAAATACTATTATAAAGTAGACACAATACATTATACGGTAGATACAATACATTATACTGTATGTGGTAGATAAAATACACACTCGCATGGTTTTGAAACCTGAATTGGTTTGAACAACGCACCTATTGAGAGAGTTGTTTTATCTCTACACCACTTCCTGTTTTGGTATAAACAGTATAATACCGACACTGACACATATGCATTTACGACTTTACAAGTGAAATATACCTCAACGTTTGCCTGTGACATTTACGACTTTACAAGTGAAATATACCTCAATGTTTGCCTGTGACATTTACGACTTTACAAGTGAAATATACCTCAACGTTTGCCTGTGACATTTACGACTTTACAAGTGAAATATACCTCAATGTTTGCCTGTGACATTTACGACTTTACAAGTGAAATATACCTCAATGTTTGCCTGTGACATTTACGACTTTACAAGTGAAATATACCTCAACGTTTGCCTGTGACATTTACGACTTTACAAGTGAAATATACCTCAATGTTTGCCTGTGACATTTACGACTTTACAAGTGAAATATACCTCAACGTTTGCCTGTGACATTTACGACTTTACAAGTGAAATATACCTCAACGTTTGCCTGTGACATTTTTCTTGTGACTATTTCGTCTGACTTTTCTTCATAATATGACTGTTTTTCCTCTAAACTAATTTTCCTATTTCCCTACAATGCCTGGGGCAGGAGGGAGAAATACACAGTCAAGAGCGCCATTCAGACCAGACTGAAAAGCAATAAAATTGAAACAGCCAACGATCTTCCTCAAACAATAATTTCAGGAAGCCAAGATGTACACATAGAAAAAATAATATGCATGTTTATTTTTGTTTCCTTGTGTGTCGTATTACCTCACGATCAAAACAGACGTTTGTCAATGTATGTCAAGGACACCAATGGCCAGTGTTAAAAGTTGCCACTCTCCGCCTGTAGCTATATATAACGAATGTCACATGGTGCCTACGCTCTCCCCATAACAGCACAGAGGTGTTAGAATGAGAGTTATGCCCATAGAGATAAGGAAATTGTTTCACACCACATCTCGATACTTAGCTGTCCCTGCCTTTTTTTTTTTAAAGCGTCCTTCGGTTCAAACCAAGAGAATTAAAACCCTACCATATTATTCATTTTGCCTTACCATCATATGGGGAGTACAACATACAGCTCTAGTCTTTCCATTGCACTGCTATAGCTTGTTGATCCGAAGTCGTTCACTACCCTGTCCCTGAATAGGATCTTGATTTAAATGTGAAGGTGTGTACAGAGGTAAGTCATTATACGGCGCGTTATATCCTTGTTTACTTGTGCATTATATATCTAGCCGTTGTGTGCATTGCTTAGACAATATGACCTAACACACTGCACAGGTGTGTATATGATTTTGCTGAGTCATTGATGCGAGCCAATACACTTTGTTTACATTGTTAAGTAGTTGATTTTCGATTCAGTGCATTGCATGTTTGTATAGTGATAAGTGGTTTATTCGATTCAGAATAGTGTTTACGAGCCAAAAATCACTGAATTTGTATGCACCAATCTGTTATCTTCCATTTAGGTGTGACACTTTGCCAGTTTGTACACTCAAAACTTGACAATAGCAAGTATCATTGTAATAACTGTATGAACATTTTGGTTGGGGCCCTGAAACGTCACAGTTGCTACAACTGTAGCAATGAAATACTGTTACGTTCTGTTGCGTTTACAAATCAACCAAGCAACCCTAACAAATGAATCGCATAGCCAAACAGTCACTCTTGTACTTAAGGCGAATAAATATTATTAGAGCATGACGTCCGACCTCCATGTGCGTTCATTGTCTTGTCTGACAGTGTATAATATGTTCCCAATTAAATGTACTACTCTTTAGTGACTGCATATTTAATATATTTTCTTTTCAGTTAACTGTATGATTACACTTTAGTGACTGCATATTTAATATATTTCTTTTCAGTCAACTGTATGATTACACTTTAGTGACTGCATATTTAATAGATTTCTTTTCAGTTAACTGTATGATTACACTTTAGTGACTGCATATTTAATAGATTTCTTTCAGTTATTTGTATGATTACTCTTTAGTGACTGCATATTTAATATATTTCTTTTCAGTTAACTGTATGATTACACTTTAGTGACTGCATATTTAATATATTTCTTTCAGTTATTTGTATGATTACTCTAAGCGATTGAATAGTTAACAGACTTCTTTACTGTACTGTCTGATTACTGAATTATTTGATTACTGAACTGTTTTAACACCAAACATTCTTAGACTGAATATGTTTATTATTTAGGACAAAAATAGAAATACGAAAATAAAGTGAATGGAATCCGAAGATTTGTGCCATTTGCTGATGGCCATTTTACTACACGTCAACATTTGTAAAAAAAATAAATAAATAAAACAAATCTGCCTTAAATCATCTAACGTCCTTTTATAATATAAAAAACAAACAAACAAAGTGTTCTACCTCCAAAATTTATAATTCCTTGTGGAAAGCGTGTTCATAAATATACAGAAATTTACTATCATGTAATTGCTGTCGAATTCACTGAGCACATGCATACGTTGGTACAGTTATCTCCCCTAACTTATCTGTAAACTGGAGGGGGAAAAGAGCACTTTGGGATGGGCAAGTTGAAGTTACCATCATAATAACAATTATGTAAAATACGTCATTGATTTGATACCTTTATGATAACTACTCAAACAGTTTAAGAAATACTTGCTTTTTGAATGCATTTTGTTTGGAACAGTTTTGCAATCATTTTCGAGTTTTATTAAGTACTTTAAATGCAGGCTTCGCACAGTTTCGTGTACATTAGGTACAGTCGTCACAACAAGACATTAATGTGTACAATAGTGAATTATTGCTACAATCTTTCACAACTAGACATTAATGTGTACAATTGTGAATTATTGTTACAATCTTTCACACCTAGACATTGATGTGTACAAGAGTGAATTATATGTATTGATACAATATTTCACAACAAGACATTAATGTGTACAATAGTGAATTATTGTTACAATCTTTCACAACTAGACATTAATGTGTACAATAGTGAATTATTGTTACAATCTTTCACAACTAGACATTAATGTGTAAAATAGTGAATTATTGCTGGAAGCTTTCACAACTATATATTAATGTGTACGACAGTAAATGATTGATTTCTCGATTCATTCGTAGTTAATATCGCTGCTGTTTCATAAAATATTTACCCAAACAATAAAATTATTTCCCTTTTCGCTCTTAATTAATATGATTTTAGAAAGGAAGTTTTCATTATAATTATATATTATCTAATTAGATTGTTGTTTTATTTCCAAAGTAAACTTCAGATATGTCTGGCACTAAGTATCATCGTCCGTACATATTTATTTATTTGAAAGTAATTTTACTGAAATATTTCCAGTATATTTATGTGAATCTCTTAATTTACTTTTATCAAACAATATTCGTGTATTGTATGCTTGAACTTTTGTAATTATCATAGATGATATTTGTTTTAAATAAATTGAATCCGTTTTAGTCATTGTTATATTGTTTTAGTCATAGTTTATTGTTATATTGTAACTATGTAGAAAAACATTTCAACGAAATATGCAAGTAGTCCAGTACTATAGGTATGTACATATCTGCTATTAATTTCAGTCACTGCTAACTTCAATACTGTCAGTCTGCACCGTGTGTGCACTAAATTTATTATTTATATTGATGTATGCACTAAAATTATGACTTATATAGAACTGTGCACTAAATTTATTATTTATATCGCAGCGTGCACTTAATTTATTGCTTTTACAATTTACATCAATCATCATCATCACGCTCTCATGTCAAATAGGTTAAGGGCCCAATCACTTCAAGAAAACTTCCTTCGTCCCTTCCTTCCTTTTTTTCTGTCTGTCTGTCTGTCTGTCTCTGTTACTGTATCTGTGTTTGTAACTCCTTGTTACTCTCTCTCTCTCTCTCTCTCTCTCTCTCTCTCTCCTTCGCCCAGTGTCTGTCTGTCTATTTCATTCTTTCTGTCTTTCTCTAATTCCCTTTCTGTAACCAAATCTCTGTAAGTCATTTTTACTGTAATTTTTTTCTAAATCTCTTTATATAGATCTGACTTTCTCTCTCCATCTCTATCTCTTTCTTGACTCTCTCTTTCTCTGTGTGTGTGTCTCTCTCTCTTTCTCTCTGCATTTTTATCTGGCTGTTCGCTTGTCTGCCCTTGTATTTTTTGTCTATGTGCCGTCATGACTTGACAAGGTCCGCTAATTGATAGAACTTTCAAGTGCAAACAGTTCGTGTCGTTGGCGGTGGTGTTTAAAGAGATTAAATGCCTCAAAGCGTTGGAACATAACACCTACACTCACGAATTGAAAAACAAACTTCAAAGCCGTCAACTAAATATGACAAACATCGATGTCACTAGCCTAATGAATAGACTATTTCCAGACTTCCTTGTCTGGAGTACTGTTGCAGTACAGTTCTTCCGGGGCCTTGTAGAGAAACATTGCGCTTGTCTGAGACGTAAGACGGCGTTACGTGTAAGTCTGAGGTCTTGTAGGGCAGCGTTAAGTCTAAGTCCCTGCAAGACAGCGTTACGCGTAAATCTGAGGCTTTAAAGACAGCGTTACGCGCAAGTGTGAGATCTTGTAGGGCAGCGTAACGCGTGACATTGTAACACAGCCTTACGCATATGTGTGAGGTCGGGCAAGACAGCGTTACGCGTAAGTTTGAGGTCTTGCAGAACAATATTACGCGTAAGTTTGAGGCCTTGTAGAGCAATGTTACGCGTAAGTTTGAGGCCTTGTAGAGCAATGTTACGCGTAAGTTTGAGGCCTTGTAGAGCAATGTTACGCGTAAGTTTGAGGCCTTGTAGAGCAATGTTACGCGTAAGTCTGTGACCGTGTAGGCAGCATACGCGTATGGATGACTGATTAGAGGTAAAACTTAAGAGCTGTATACATGTGTGTGTTTGTATAATTTTGCTTTAATCCCCCCCAATAAATAATCAAAGAAATAATGTTTAAAATCTAAACAAAACAGAACATCGATCTCTAAAGTGTGACGTCATAGCGACTATCTGTTATTGTCTTGATAAGGAAATGCGGAACGACACAATTGTTTTAAACGTTAATATTCGAGTACAAATTATTAAATTCGACCTTAGTTTGGATGATAGAAAAATAGCCACACTAATATTAAATAGTAAAAGGCTTAATAAAAATAAGCAGTAGGATAATACAGGTAAGAGAGCAAATAAAATAAACGGTATAAATGTCTAACGCATTGCACAATAAGTCCTTAATTATAATTAAGCATTTTATAAAGATGTACTTCAGAAGAACCAAGAAAGACAAAAGTTGAATGATTTTCTAGTTAAAAACAACATTACGGCAACTACGCCAGGTGTACTTAAATCCCTAGCAACACTGGCATGAGTGTATGCGTAAGCTAAATAGTGCACTTACTGTTTGCATAGAAGACTCTACTATTAAATCATCCCTTGGTCCAAGTAGGGAACTCATTTAAACTATGAAGTCTGATTGTTGTTTCAGAGACCTACTTTAAACAAAAGCGATTGTTTTACCGATTCCACTTAATATAATTAATTAACCAGCTAATTAGTTAATTGCTACTACTATTTCTACTACTACTAAACAATAAAAAGTCAATATATAAAACAAAATAGAGTAACCCATAGCTAAAGCTATCGATAAGAGAAACAGTACAATACGACAAAATATCGACAATTATGATGGTAATAATATTAAACACTTATACAAATGATAACAATAAAATGTTAAAAAATAAAGAAACCAAGCAAAAGAAGATAATATTTTCAAGCCATTCAAAATTAAAGTAAATATCCCTAAATAACAATTCCAATATGACCAATGCCAGATGAAACATACTGTTAGCGCATAATCCTGCCCTCCCCCCAAAAAAAACCAAAAACCCAAACAAAGAAACAAGCAAAATGAAACAAAAACAAAATCCCACTGCACTCACTCGACCCCATCTGGTGCGAAGTTTGCATAAGGCGGAAGCGTCTATCATTTCAATCGACTGTCTGACCTAAATATTGAAATACGTACATAAGTACACACACTTATATACACACATGCATAACACTCACACACACACACACACACAAACACACACACACACACGTGTGCGAACCTACACAACACAACATACTTGATGAAGTATACACCTTACCCTAACCCAGACTTACTCAAATGAGGTTCCGCGTGAGGTCGCTAAGGGGGGTGGGGTCCCTGAGAGATCGTGATTAAAAGAATATCAAAAATCATAGATATAATAATTTGTGTGCAAGGGTTTCCTGAAATCTGAAAATTGTTTCAAGAGTGCCTCGCAGGGTGAAAAGATGGAGAAAATCTGCAGTCTAACCCCTATTCAGTCCATATGACCTAACAATGCAAAACAGGAGTTACCTCCTCCACCTCTTAAGCGATCATCAGAATGAAGACATTTCAGTCAACAGCATACAACATCAAGTTTCAATTGTATCCGTATGTTTGATTTAAATAGTCTGTTATTAAACAACACAACGTCATGTTTTAATTGCATCCACCAATACTTGATCAATGTAGTTTATTCACAATTAATTCGTGTATGTACCAGATATTTTTATTATTGATAAAATAAAATCAGTTTTTTAAATAAACTGCAAGCAAAACAACGTTACTAGATTTCCGTTTGGAATCGTATTTAATTTTGCTCCGGATCATTTTGCAGGAATTAAAGCAATGCCACGAGATGTCATGGCGACCCCCCTCAAGAAATACGTATCATAAGCCATTTAAGGTCCACTACAGGAGGCCATATACAAGAACCAGGAGACACAGAAAGTTCTGAGGTGGAGACAAAAATTCTGCTGGAAATCAGTCTTGACCATTTACCAAGTCATGACTGCACGGCTGCGAATATGGTGATAAATGTGAGCAATGATTGTCTCATAACTGTAAGAATGATTGTCTTGACAAATGTAGCAATGATTGTCTCATAACTGTAAGAATGATTGTCTTGACAAATGTAGCAATGATTGTCTCATAACTGTAAGAATGATTGTCTTGACAAATGTAGCAATGATTGTCTCATAACTGTAAGAATGATTGTCTTGACAAATGTAGCAATGATTGTCTCATAACTGTAAGAATGATTGTCTTGACAAATGTAGCAATGATTGTCTCATAACTGTAAGAATGATTGTCTTGACAAATGTAGCAATGATTGTCTCATAACTGTAAGAATGATTGTCTTGACAAATGTAGCAATGATTGTCTCATAACTGTAAGAATGATTGTCTTGACAAATGTAGCAATGATTGTCTCATAACTGTAAGAATGATTGTCTTGACAAATGTAGCAATGATTGTCTCATAACTGTAAGAATGATTGTCTTGATAAATGAAGCAATGATTGTCTCATAACTGTGAGAATGATTGTCTCGATAATTGTGAGCAATGGTTGTCTCGATAAATGTGAGCAATGATTGTCTCGATAAATATGGGCAATGTTTGTTTCGATAAATGTGAGAAATGTTTGTTTCGATAGATGTGGGCAGTGTTTTCTCTTGATAGATGTAGGCAATACTTGTCTCGGTAAATGTGGGTTTGTCTGTCTCGATGGATGTGAGAAATGTTTGTCTCGATAGATTTGGGCAATGTTTGTCTTGATAGGCGTGAGAAATGGTTGTCTCGATAGATTTGGGCAATATTTGGATCAATAGATGTAAGAAATGTTTGTCTCGAGAAATGTTGGCATTGTTTATCTCGATAGATGTGGGCAATGTTTGTTAAGTTAAATGTGAGAAATAATTGTCTCGATAAATGTGGGCTTTCATTTGTCATCGGTTTACGCCTGAAACTTTCCAATATTTCCTTGTGCTGACAGTCACGTGACCTACATTCAGAGCCGGAAGCGGTTATGTAAATTGAGCTGACCGAACTTAGCACGGCAGACTGGAATGTACTTGATACTTATGATTTGTACATATTTATCTATATTTTAATAACTTTTATTTCAGCACCCATGACAACAGTCCACTTTCACGTCATTTCAAGATTACCCAACGCCTAAAGATGGCGGCCTTCGAGAAACGGAAACCCCAGTCGTGCGATTCTCCTCTACCGCAGCGCGTTTTCAAGTTTGTTGTTATTGGGGAAGTGAATGCCGGGAAAACATCTTTTGTCAACCGTTTTGGTTACGACCAGTTCAACCGGCCACCAAGCCAGAGCGTATACGTTGATATAGTCAAGAAGACTCTACAACTACCTAAAGGTGACGTAATACAGGTAGATGTATGGGACACCGCGGGTCAAGAAAGGTATCGGAGTCTGACGTCATCCTATTACAGAGGAGCCAAAGGAGTGTTCGTCGTGTATGACGTCACGGACCCCAATTCTTACAGTCACATACAAAAGTGGTTAACTGAGTTAGATCTGCACGCCAAAGGTATGGACATTGTGGTGTTCGTGGTGGGAACAAAGCAAGATCTAGCCAATGGCAACAGACTGCTCGCCAAGGGTTGCGCCAACAAAAAGGTCAACCGATACGTAGAGGTCAGTTCGAAAACAGGGGAGGGGGTTTATGAGGCGTTTGTAGCCATGACGGAACTCGTCTTGGATAGTTCCAGGATCTCTATGGACAACACAAACAATGACGCCATCTCACTGACTGACGGAAACCAAAATCCGAGAAGTCGATGTTGTTTTTGATTTAAATGTTATGTTGCTATTAAAATGTGAATTGTTAATAAGAATGGCAAACAACAGGGAAATAACTCTTAGGATGTCAATGACAGGAAGAGAGATAACCCTTGGGGTGTCCTTCATGGCAAAGAAAAGGGAGATAGCTCCAGGGACACTAGAATTTATTTGCTCGAAAACGTGTTTTTTTTTTTTTAAACATTTTTTCTTTTATGCGAATTTCTCTTTCCTAATTTTTTTTTCTTTTTCTCTTGTACTGATTTCTCTTGTACTGATTTCCCTTCTCTAACACTTCTTTTCTTTTACTCTTGTACTGATTTCTCTTGTACTGATTTCCCTTCTCTAACACTTCTTTTCTTTTACTCTTGTACTGATTTCCCTTCTCTAACACTTTTGTTTTTCTCTTGTACTGATTTCTCTTCTCTAACACTTCTTTTCTTTCTCTCTTGTACTGATTTCTCTTGTACTGATGGTTGCATAACTAGTGTACAGCTACTCGTTCCTTTCCAGGACAAGAAAAAAAAAAACAGAGGTAGGTGAAATAAAAAATAAAAATATTTTCATAAACATAAAAAAACACGTTTCATAAGGTCATTCACTCAAGTCGCACGAGAAAGTAAAAATACTAAGTAGGCCCGAAAGTAGTATATGCACCCCCCCAACCTCCCACTCCATCCTATTAAATTCCTCATCCAACGAGTCTATGAGAAATCAGGAATAGTTTATGTTTTCATATTCCTTGCATTTAAACACCGCATAACTGTTACAAAGGAATATTATCGCGCTATTTCAAGCAAAGAAGGTGTAGAAACAGCAAGCATGGTTTGTAGTGCCATGTCAAGAAAGGTGTAGAAAACAGCAAGCATGGTTTGTGGTGCCATGTCAAGAAAGGTGTAGAAAACAGCAAACATGGTTTGTGGCGCCATATCAAGAAAGGTGTAACATGGTTTGTGGTGCCATATCAAGAAAGCAGGTGTAGCATAACCTAGCATGGTTTGAACCGTGCAAACGATGTGTACCTGCCACATCTCGCCATAAAAATCACACTTGACACTTCCTTGCACATAAATCAGGAGTTGGGTTATCTCCCATGCGAGGACTCCCGCCGTGGTCAATGTGCTCCGTGCAAGGATGAACTAGATCGGTTGTTCAGCACACAATCCCAAAGTGGCGATGATTGGGACAGGTTATCGTGTCCTCTACAAGAACGTTTGTGATTTAAGAGCAGTAAGATATTCTCCACGTAAAGTAAGACCACTTGTGACGTAATAGTCTTTCGTTCCTGAAATGTTCACCTTGATTAATTCCTGTAAGGGGCAGCCATTTTATTTGGTGACTAATACCTATCAGAACCGCTTGTCTTGCTTGTTGACTAATTCCTGTAAGAACCAGTTATTCTATTTTATGTCCATTTCATGTAATAACCAGATATTCTATTTGATGTCCATTTCATTTATTAACCAGATATCTATGTGGTGACTATTTAATTTCATAACCAGTTATTTTATTTGGCAATTAATTCCTGTAAGAATCAATTATTTTATTTGGCAAATAATTCCTGTAAGAACCAATTATTTTATTTGGCAAATAATTCCTGTAAGAACCAATTATTTTATTTGGCAAATAATTCCTGTAAGAACCAATTATTTTGTTTGGCGATTAATTCCTGGGTAGTCCAGCGATTGATTTATATCAGGGCTATTTTATTTGCTGTCAAATCCCTGTAAAGGTCAGTTATTTTATTTGTTGACTAATTCCTGTGAAGGTCAATTATTTTATTTGTTGACGCATTTTTGAAAGGACCAGTTAATCATTGAGCACGATTTGTTACCCATAACAAGTCGTTTACTTTATTATTTAGGGCTTATCAAATTCTGATGATTTGTCTTGAATCGTCTGACTATATTAGTGATAAGTCAATCAAATCAATCACGATGTATGATCTCAAATGCAATAAACAATCAAAATATATAATTATAGGTAATCTCATTTTTTCCCTCTTTCTTTATCTCCGTTTATATCGCTATGATTTACACGTTTTATGAATTTAATATGTCTATTTAAAGCAGGTTTATCTCGCCACGCTTGTTTAGGTTTAAAGCATGAGACAATCAACTAATTTGTTTATTGAATTCCTCTCTCGCCCCATCTCGTTTTCCGCTGTCTTTTTAATATATTACACACACACACACACACACACACACACACACACACACACACACACACACACACACACACACACACACACACACACACTCATGCAATCACATACACGTATATACACAACTACATACACATTTATACACAATCATAAACATAGAGAGAAAATTTCCGTCACAGTTTTAAAATTGACAAATTTTGGGTTGTCGAAAACTGCGACGGAAATTTTGGGTTGTAGGAAAAATTAAAGATTATAATTTAAAAGGGACAACCAAATGAGCAAAAGTAGCCCGCTAAAAGAATCACGGCTGGTTTATAAGAATACAAACGGACATTAGATGTAATAAATCACTGGTCACCACAATATGACTTTACGATTGCTAAAGAGCTAGGCCAAACAGCCTCTGAAAATGCCGGCAAAAGTTGAGTTCTTGTCAACCTTCATCCGAAATCCCTTCCCATCACTGCAGTACTCGGAAATATTTTGGGTATTTTCACCTCTTAATAGCTTGAAAATGTGTTAGTGTTTTGGTCCTCGCTTAAGGCTTTCCACTACTTCACTGTACAGTATAATTCACGCATGAACTCGCATAGAAACTACGTCATATACATTATAATTCACGCATGAACTCGCATAGACACGTCACGATACAGTATAATTCACTTATAAACTCCCATAGACACCACGCCATTCTACATTGTAATATATGTATATACTCGCATAGACACTACGTCATATACATTATAATTCACTTATAAACTCATACAGATACCACGTTACTGTACATTATAATTCACTTATAAACTCATACAGATACCACGTTACTGTACATTATAATTCACTTATAAACTCATACAGATACCACGTTACTGTACATTATAATTCACTTATAAACTCATACAGATACCACGTTACTGTACATTATAATTCGCGTATAAACTCATACAGATACCACGTTACTGTACATTATAATTCACTTATAAACTCATACAGATACCACGTTACTGTACATTATAATTCACTTATAAACTCATACAGATACCACGTTACTGTACATTATAATTCACTCATACAGATACCACGTTACTGTACATTATAATTCACTTATAAACTCATACAGATACCACTTCACTGTACATTATTATTCGCGTATAAACTCATACAGATACCACGTTACTGTACATTATAATTCACTTATAAACTCATACAGATACCACGTTACTACACATTATAATTCGCTTATAAACTCGAATAGACACTTGGTCAGTATACATTATTATTGACTTAAAATCTCGCGTGGACGTTATAGAATGTAACTAGGGGTACTGGAAGACAATGAGGTAGCGGAAAAATCTGTTAAGTTATAATAGCCTACGATAGCTGAAGACCGCACTTTGTAAAACACGACAACAGGTAAAGAAAAGAGTAAACATTATAACGACACTAGGTAAAATAAAGATCGTGCATTGCAACTGCCGAAAATACAGTTATAGGTGATAATACGGTAAAAGGTATAATGAACAGTTAAGGCAATATGCCTATAAGACGTATTGTATATCTTTATCTTATTGAGAAGTATAGCAATATGCCTATAAGACGTATTGTATATCTTTAGTTTATCTTATTGAGAAGTAAGGCAATATGCCTATAAGACGTATTGTATATCTTTAATTTATCTTATTGAGAAGTAAGGCAATATGCCTATAAGACGTATTGTATATCTTTATCTTATTGAGAAGTAAGGCAATATGCCTATAAGACGTATTGTATATCTTTAGTTTATCTTATTGAGAAGTAAGGCAATATGCCTATAAGACGTATTGTATATCTTTATCTTATTGAGAAGTAAGGCAATATGCCTATAAGACGTATTGTATATCTTTAGTTTATCTTATTGAGAAGTAAGGCAATATGCCTATAAGACGTATTGTATATCTTTAGTTTATCTTATTGAGAAGTATAGCAATAAAGGGTGAAGAAGTACCCTGAAAACGTTGTGACTTGTATTAATTAATCAATATTATGTCACGAGTCATTCGCAGTACGCAAGATAGTGAATGTTTCTATATCTATCGTAATACATATATTTTTATCTCTTTTTTATCTGACCTCTCTCTCTCTCTCTCTTCGCCCACCCTATCTCTCTCTGAATGACCCCCCCCCCCTTCTACCATTGCTGGTTATAGCACTTTTTGGCACATTGAGAAAAGTTCCACCTGTAAGTAGACTTGCACACTCTTCCTAGTTCATTGAGCACAACAATTTCAAAATCCAGTGGACATTAATAAATTTTAATGATGAAAATGAATATAGGTCTCTTTAGCAAATAATCTTGCTTGCCTAGAAACCAAATAGTGACGACCTTGAAAGAAGTAGAAAACAAGTATAATCTATCTTTATACAGGCCAGAGAAATGCTTCTATCAACTGAATGTTTAAGGGGATGGTAAAATACAGAATTTGTAGGATAAAAGTGGTTAAAGACAGAATTGTAAAGGATAGGAATGCTTATTAACCCTTTACATTTGACTGGCAACGTCGCTGTTGAATTACATGACATGTTTGAGTTGACATGACGCAGACATGCAAACACACACGCCCTCACACCTCTACATCCACGTAGTTATGTGAAGTCGCTCAAATGATGAAGAATATGTTTTTTTGCTCTCAAAGTTACAACTCACGTATTAAAAAGAACCTTTTTATTTGTTCACTGAAGGACTACTCACTGATTAACAAGAGCATTGTTTCGGTGATGAATAAAGATACCACTTATATAGTTATACAAGATTTCTCACTATTAAAAAAGAACATTCATTTTGTGCAGAATGAAAGATACCATTCACTGAATTAAATAAGATTTTGCAGTCGATGAGCAAGAATAGCATTTGCTGGACCGAGGAATTACATATCATATTCATGCACATGTCTCATTTGTCCAAAGTATGAGAGTAGCAACAAAGAGATTTATGTTTTTCTAGTAACCTTGCGCCATAAATACACTGACCTGACCTAAAGTGACCTGTCAGAAACAGTCACTCAGGATCAAGTGCGATATGGATATGTTTGGCGAGCTTTATCAATCACAGTGAGATAACACGGGGACCCAAGTTATATTTGTTCTGTGCGTAAGGAGTGTTTATTTGGCATGTAGTTTCGATGGAGAACGTTTAACCACCCTCACTGACAGCCAGTGAACCTTTTGTCATTGCTGTAAGTATTCTCCGTTTATCATTGCCCCTCTCTGTTACCATGGAAACAGAGAAATTCAGGCCTGGACTGAATGTTTCTCTTTCATTTAAAATAAAATGGAAATGAAAAGAAGACGAGTGCTGTAATTGTATTTATTCATTTCCCACTAGGAGAATAATTTTTAAAATATGAAATAATAATGTGACATTGAGCATGAAATAATAATCTCTTAATGATCATGATTTAATAACGGAATAATGATCATGAACTAAAAATGCTATAACGAACATGATTTAATAAAGTTATAATGAGTAAGAACCAATAATGTTATATAACGAACATGGTTTAATAATATAATAATAATAAATGTATTCACTAACAATTGTTCGCAATTCGAAAATTACATCTACTTTGTGAAAGTTGTTTCTTTTATATCCTTAATAATCCTAATTAGAATCTTAATTATATGTAACGTTTCAAAAAATAATGTTCAATAAATTTAAAAGTACAAATAGAGTACAATAAAATAATTGATGTTTATAATTGTTTATGAAAAATTTGCTAAGTCTAAAAATTCGAATTTAATAATTATTTTCTATTGGAGTGCTGAACAGCATGATTACTGATATGACTATTCTGTGTATAAAATACAATATTTAACTATAAGCATATAAAGTATTTCTTAAAAACGTATTCTAACATTTAATTGTTGTTGTTTCCATTACTAAAACATTCTGTTTGCGATGCATTTACTGAACATTACTTCTAGAACCCTAATACTATTATTTCGTATCCACCACCACCATCACCACTGCCACATTTACTGTAGCCATTAGTACCACTACAACGGACAACAATACTGTTGCTACTACTATAAGTATTAAGTCCACCATCACTATTTCTATCATTACCACTATCACCCGCATATCGCTACAACCATTAATATTATTACTTCATTCATCACTACTACTACCATTATCATTACTACTACTATCATTATCATCACTTCTACTATCATTAACATCATTACAACTATTACCATTATCATCACTACTACTATCATTAACATCATTACTACTACTATCTTTATCATCACCACTATTACTATCTGTGGCGGAGTAAATTTGCCTATCCCTATTTCATGAATTCATTGTTAATTAAATAGTTCAATTACCAAAGTAATCCGTCCTTGGCACTCCTTATGATGGTATTTTTGTATGTGAGAGAGTTGGAGTAAACAACTCTAGTTGAGAATATGCTAATTACTAATGCAATCCAAACCAATTCCAACTGGATGAGTGGTTTCTTTATCCAATGATAAGATTGAGGTTAAGATTTACGAGAACGAGACCTGCTAATTGGCTGAGAGTGAGATCAAACGTTTACTTGCTGTTGAGAATTCTATTGTCTAATCACTTGAATTTGGAGTGGCAAAAAGTCCGATCATGAAAGGTGGCTGTTAGTTTAATGGTGAGTTAACAGATTGATTAAGAGAGAAAGGACATAAATATTTTGTGCATTTTGCTATTGATATTATGTTATATTTGTGGTTTACATAGGGATGTAGTATGTGAGCAGACTATTATTTCTACAAATATTTTAACTATGATGCTCATATATAGTATGCTAAACACTTTGCATTGTTTCTAGTGAATGCACTTATAAAATTGATATGCTGTATTTATTATGCTGTGTGTGTATATCGAGCTAATAAATACTGTTGCAAGAAACTGTAAGTTGAGACTTGAATGTTAGAGAGAATGGCGTTGAGGAATGAATAAACTGGAAACTTAGTAATTGTTCCCTGATAATATTTTACAGGGAATAAGCGGCCTTTTTTTACAGCAGGTAAACATTTTATCTCAGCACATTGTTGGTCTCGTTCTCGTAAATCTTAACCATTGGATACTAAAAGCCACTCATCCAGTTGGCACAGGCTTGGGTTGCATTAGCAATTTCTAGCATGTTCTCAACTCGAGTTGTTTACTCCAACTCTGACACTTAACAAAAATACCATCATAAGGAGTGCCCAAATGTCGGGGTCTCTTCAACAATTTAAATAACAATTAAGTCTATAAATACGGATAGGCAAATTTACGCAAAAATTATAAGACAAATGCAGTTGTAAGATAAATGCAGATGTTATAAGATAAATGCAGGTGTTGTAAGGTAAATACAGGTGTTGTAAGATAAATGCAGATTTATAAAATAAGTGCAGTAGTATGCATAATGGCAGCCTAAAGCAAACGCACCTTCGATACAAAAAGTAAAATTACGAAAAACATTTAGAGACGAAAATTAATTCAAATATGAGACACCTGTATGTTTACTGTTGGTCAGAATAGCATTGCAGTTTCTAGAAGTAATAAAGTTAATAGCTATCTGTAACATGGTTAATGGTACGACGTCCTGGTTATTTGTTATCAAATGCTTTACTGACTCGTTTGATAAATTCAGTATCACAATTCTGGGTTCTCGCTATCATAGTGAACTGTTAAAAAACTTTGAATGTTTTGTTTGCTGCATACATTCTGTGTTGATGGTAATGAATGGTATAAAGAGGTGTTTTGTAAAAAAAAAAAAATCATGTCTTAGCATTACTGCGCTGTAGTTAACTTGCACTTTATGGTTATATAAAATATTGGTAGCAAATGTTTAATTAAAAATTAAATATTGAACAATTAGATTTATTTATGAATACTTCTATCCAGCTCTGAATGCTTAGGTCTAATTATGAATGCTTTTATCCTATCCAAAGTATAGTTAGAGACCCAGTTCAGATTGGTTAGATCTAACTCTGAACTCTTCATGCTTAAAGCAGCCTTTCTCAACCATTATTCCTGGCAGAACTATTGAACTAATTTTCAGCTCTTAGTGAACCCTTCCATAAAAGTTACTATATCTACAATACTTATATTTTCAAATCGTAATCTCTCGTGGAACCGTAAGCCATCTGTCGCGGACCTATAGGGTTCCGGAGAGAAAACGTTGAGAAACCCTGACATAATGCCTCTAATTTACATGGAAATCATGCACTATTCTAGCTCAGGCGTTTGCAGCGAAAGGAATGTGTACATATCGCGACCATTGCATCATTTCCATACAAGATAGCTCTCTGTACATCAATTTTCTGTAGGAGATGGACTGTACATCACGGCTCCCTGTTTATCCACTTTCTATACGAGATGTACTGGACATCATGGCTCCCTGTACATCGATTTTCTGTAGGAGATGGACTGTACATCACGGCTCCCTGTTTATCCACTTTCTATACGAGATGTACTGGACATCATGGCTCCCTGTACATCGATTTTCTGTAGGAGATGGACTGTACATCACAGCTCCCTGTTTATCCACTTTCTATACGAGATGGACTGGATATCATGGCTCCCTGTTTATCCATTTCCTGTATGAAATGGACCTTACACCATGGCTCCCTGTACATCCATTTCCTGTTCAAAATGGACTGTACACTATGGCTCCCTGTACATCCATTTCTGACAGGCAAAACGCGAACCATTTCCTACTTTCTTGTCAAAATGTCCGAATGCGCAGTGCATCGCCAGTTTCAAGCACACTCTGTCAACTAGTTATTAATGTTGCAAATCATCTACGATAGAAGTCCCATCATCTACAAAGAGTAGATTATCATTATCTAAGCGCGTATAATTTTATTGTCTAAAGGGCGTGGAATTTTCTTGTCTAAAGGGCGCGGAATTTTAATGTCTTAAAGTGTACATTGTTGTTGCGGTAACGGTGTTTGATTTCACCTGAGCAAAATTCTACTCACGAAAAGTGCATGGCGGGCACGCGTTAGGATTTGGAGTTAAAAGGTACAATCTATTTTTAGAAATTGGCGAGAGGGAAGGGAGAGAAGAAGAATTAGATAAGACATTGGTCGTGCTGTTGTATATTGTCCTTTGTATATAACAAATGCCGATACTTCGTGTAAAATTTAGACTTGTTTCATTGGTATGCGCGTGGTCTCAACTCGACCTTGATATTCGAATCTAAGAGGAACGTGACGAGTAAAATTTTGATCAAGTACATATGTACCATCTTTCACTTTCTAACAAAATTCCTGAATTTGCTTGTAGATGCTAAATCAAATCGTCCTCAGTTTTAGAAATTTAGGGATTTTCTTTTTATTCACCACGCTACTCTTTCCTCCACTAGTCCAGCCCGAATTATCACATTTCATCGACATGGTCAAGCCCGATTGCTGGAAAACTTTATTTTTTTGCGTAGTTCTTTTCAAATTTCCTATACATCTATTGTGTTTTGTTTGTAATTTACAAAGCAGGCCTATTAATATACGTTTAACGAAATTATCACACGAAAAGTGTTATTCAACCCTGAAAATAGTAATAAAAAGTGAGATAGTCCACTCCGCTGTGGTATGTTCGCGCTGGACCATCCAGAGCACGCCTGCGCTTCCGCATTCTCAAGGGTTCAGGAGATCGAAAGGCATTCGTGGCATATCACAGACAAAATGCTTCAAAAGGAAATCTACCTAAGCCCACAAACAGATAAATCGTGATAGGTCCAAGATGTAATTATTCATATTTTAATCTACTTAAGTTCACAAATGCAGACAAGTTTAAATTAACCTAGTGATGTTTAAGTGAACATAGCAATATTTAGGTAAACCTAATGATTTTTAAGTAAACCTAGTGATATTTAAGTAAACCTACCAATATTTAAGTAAACCTAATAATGTTTAAGTAAACTGAGTGATGTTTAAGTAAACTGAGTGATGTTTAAGTGAATCTAATGATGTTGTTAAGTAAACCTAGTGATTTTTAAGTAAACCGAATGATGTTTTTTAAGTAAACCTAGTGATGTTCAAGCAAACCTAGTGATGTTAGTAAAGTTAAGTAAACCTACTGAAGTATAAGTTAAAACAAAACTGTTCACGCATCAAGTATAATTTAATCGAGTTTAAGTTATGATCTCCAACAAGATTAGTATTACTGTTAGGAAACCATAATGAGACAAAACTGAATATTGCTTTTTATAACCTGCACTTTAAAATTTCTTTTTAAAAATAATTTCAGTATGCTGCAATATCTATACTGTGTGTCTGGAACAAGCGTTTGTCACGGTTGTTTCAAAAGATGAAGAAAGAGGACACACAAACCCCTGCAAGTGTACTAAACGGACAAACATGACCTTTGAGACGATTGCCGTCTTTTGCTGCATCAGCATTCTCCCTTAATTTCGTTTCTGCACCTCGCAAATTTTGACTCTTGTCCATTTTCCAGAAGCAGACAACCCACCATTACAAAAAATGGCTACAAGACGCCCCTCTAGCAAAACTCTGCACCAGAATAGTTTTAAATTAATTGTCGTTGGCGAAGCGAATGCTGGAAAAACGTCCTTGGCGAACTGTTTCGCTCACAACAAGTTTTCTGAAAACACAAATTTAACATTTCAGTCTGACGTCATCAAAAAAACTCTGCAACTCACATCCGGGGAATCCGTTGACTTGGAAATCTGGGACACAGCAGGCCAGGAGCGTTTCCGGAGTCTGACGTCATCATACTACAGAGGTGCACAGGGTGTGTTTATTGTGTGTGACGTCACAAACCAGGATTTGGTGTCCCAAGTGAAGGACTGGTTAAAGGAATTGGAATTCCACCTCAAGACTTCCGATGTGGTCGTTTTCGTCATTTGTACGAAGATAGATCTTTGCAACAATTACAAAAGCAGAACGAAAACGCTAAGGACTTACTGTGACCAAATAGATGCCATAGAGAGCTATTTGGAGGTCAGCTCTAAAACAGGAGAAAACGTTATAAAAGCCTTTGAAAAAATGACAGAACTTATAAGCAAAAGGACGCAGCCAACAGAGACTTCTGCAAGCGTGAAGGTTGCTCCTGAGGATAAAAAGACCACAAATAAATCATCTTTCTTTAGTATGTGCTGACGATTGAATATTTCGCAGACACTGAAATATTAACAAAAGTCAAAATGAAAACAGAAAGTCCAGATCCTTTCTTATGACGAGCCCAAAACGTATACCGGTAGTCAGCTTTCTTGTTGATTTCATTTTATGAATGACGTCACAGTCTGTACGAGAGATGTGCGTGTTGCCTGGCGTAAGGCTTCAAAGAAAGTGTGCAATGAATGGGCATATTCAGAACGTGGATAAAAGAAATATTTTAAATATTCTTGCATGTCATGTGTAAAGTCACGACTGACGAAAAAAAGAATATCCAAATTTCCTAAAGTACATTGAAAGGGCAAACACGTTAAGGATAGAAAACAAAAAGACAAAAAATGAGCTTGATTGAGGCTATTAGCATTGCCTTTCAGATCACAAGTGTCAATTGTCTCCCGTTGTCCTATTTTCTACGATATGTTTAGGAGAAAACTCTGAACTCGAGTGTCGGCAAGATATGAGTGTGTGTTATGCCATTTTAAATCGTTAGTTGTTTATCACACGAGTGTAGTACTTTGCTGTGTCTATCAGTTAAGCGAAAACACTTTGTTGATCACGTCATCACGCAGTCCTCACAACGACATTTAACTGCATACTGACATTCATGTTGTCTGCTGCATAGCACTGTGATCAAAATAAAACATTGCGGCCATGACAGAGATTTTGAGCATTAATTTTGTATTTAGACTACAATTTATAAACTTCATTAATCTTAATTTCATTAAAAATCATTAGATTCCTGCATTTTAATTTTCTACTACTAAAATAACATTTTATGTAAACGTTTACAATGAACTGTTTTGTAGTTCTCAAATATTGAAACTGAAGACGGGACGACAGAAAATAAATATTTTCATCGTGTGCTTGTCAGTTTGATTACTTAGTATGGCATAACACTGCAAGTTGTGGTTCTCGTAGGTCGTCCGCGTGTTGTGTACCATTCATACCTGTCCAGGGACGTCACGTCACCCCACCACCACCACCACAGGAGTAAAGAGACGGATCTTTAATCCAATTAAAATGGTTTTATGCCAGAAAACATAACAAAGGACATGTACACGTGTCCAGCAAAGTCATGTGATCATTCTGTGGATGACTTCCATTGTTTGGTTTCCTTTATTATGTGTTTTAAACATTATCAGTAACAAATAATAAGCAAATTGATAAAGCAAGCAACACAATTACACAAGATCAGTTTCTAATTAGCAAAGCAGTAATTTTATCTATTTTATTATCATTAAGTAATAACTGTCAGCGATCTCCCAAATCTGTCTCCACAGCCTTTGTACATTACAATCTTGAACCTATTTGTTCTCAACAGTTTATTGTGAAGAATTAAACAGTATTTTTTTTTTTAAAGAATCAACCACACCTTTGTCCTGAAGTTTAAACACAAATTGCTTTAAACTGTTAAACACATCACACGGATTTTGATATCAATAGAGACTCAAACATATCTGAAGGAGGAGACGTGTGACACCAACGCCACCATAGTTATCAGTTATGATTACACTATGTAACAAATTTTCACTTTTGTTCTGTTCCTGGGTTGAAAGTGTTTTTTCCTAATCCGTTAGGTCTAGAACAGAAAGGAAATCGCTGTTATTCCAGAAAAACTTTGCTTCTGTGACCGGGAATGAAATTTGGAAAATCGCGTGTGTTCGAGAAAATTCTCGATTTGCTTTCAATGCCGAGCTTCCTCCCTGAACTGCTAGAGTTGTCCACATGTTTCTACAATTCTCCTGAACACTCTAGAACGTTCAAGAAACTTCCAGAACTTTCGAGAAACTCTCAGAACTTTCTAGAACGTTCTTGAACGCTCCAAAAGTAGCTGTACAAGTATAAAAGCACAGGTGTCTCGAACCAAGATTCCAATTCGTGTTATTGCAGACTGAAAGGATAACGATTCGTAGTTGAAGAGAAGTTATTTATTTGATATGGCATCAAGAGATTGTTTGCATCCAGCTGATTCATTCATCGGCCATCTTCAGGAGACAGCAGCAAGTCAGATAGCGAGGCAGATACTGGAGATATGGACTACGATTCTGCAGATGAAGTTGGGGATAGAAAGCCGTACTTCCCTAACCAGAAAGACGTGAACGATTTAATTAGGGACCTCGGGCTTACGAAATCGAATGCTGAGCTTCTGATATCCAGGCTCAAACAGTGGAACTTGGTTGATGATAGCGTACAAGTCACGGATCAGAGGAAGCGGCATCAAAGATTCTCCAACTTCTTCAGTCAGCGTGATGGGCTGTGCTTCTGCAACGATGTTGCCGGTCTATTCCAGGCTATAGGTATCGCATGCAATCCTATTGAATGGCGCCTATTCATAGACAGTTCATCCCGGAGCCTCAAAACCGTGTTGCTTCACAATGAAAACAACTACCCGTCTCTCCCGATGGCCCACTCTGTGCATCTCAAAGAGGACTACACCAGTGTCAAAATGTTGCTGAGTGCATTAAAGTATGACGACTACGGATGGGAGGTCATCGGTGACTTCAAAATGGTATCATTCCTCATGGGTCTTCAAGGAGGTTTCACGAAATTTCCTTGTTTCCTCTGTCTCTGGGACAGCCGTGACACTAAGGCGCATTATCGCACAAAGGACTGGCCACAACGGACTGAGTTTTCTGTTGGGAAGAGCAATGTGAAGTGGGCGCCGCTGATAGAACCTCATAAAGTGCTTATGCCACCGCTGCACATCAAGTTAGGCCTCATTAAGCAATTTGTCACTGCTCTTGACAAGGAGTCAGCAGCATTTCAATACCTCCAAGATCTTTTTCCAAAGCTGTCCGAGGCTAAGGTCAGGGCTGGTATATTCGTCGGACCACAGATCAAGAAGATCATAGAATGTGAGGATTTCGCAAAGCTGTTGAACAGGACGGAGAGAGCGGCTTGGAGCAGTTTCGTTGCAGTTGTTCAGGGCTTCCTAGGTAATCACAAAGCTGAAAACTATGTGGAGTTGGTGCAGACTCTCATAAAGAATTACGCCACAATGGGATGCAGAATGTCTCTGAAAGTCCATATCCTTGATTCGCATCTCGACAAATTCAAGAACATGGGCGCTTACTCGGAGGAGCAAGGCGGGCGTTTTCATCAAGATATATTGAACTTTGAACGTCGTTACCAAGGACAGTATAACGAAAACATGATGGGGGACTACATTTGGGGGCTACTTCGAGAGAGTGATTCACAGTACAATCGTAAATCTAGAAAATCTACACATTTCTGAACCTTGTTGAGTAGTTTTCGACTGTGATTGTCTATTCCTTGTGCAATTTTTGTTTTTACCTGATCATAATGACGAAAATGAAAAAAAATCGTTCTATTTTCACAAAAAAACGAGTTTTCTTCGTGCTGTTGTCATGTAAGCAAAGTTTGTGCTTAATGAAGTCATTTTTTCACGTACTTTAGACATAAGCAATTGAAATATAACACTTAGAAGCCAGGAACAAAAATTGTTAGTGTTATTATACTTATTTAATCGTCCATAACTCTCCTGTTTACCTATTTTGTTTTCCGGTCCTGTTTTCCTATCCTGTTTACCTATCTTCTTTTCCTGTCCTGTTTTTCTGTCCTGTTTTTCTATCCTGTTTTACTGTCCTGTTTTCCTATCCTGTTTTCCTGTCCTGGAATTCCATTCAACGTTTTGGATAATGTTGTTTGCATGGGAGTTTCATTTAATGTTATGTTGTTCTGTATTGTTTGGTTGTTGTAAGGTATCATATATAGTAACTTTTATAACTTTTACATATTTGTAAATATCTTAATAATGTCTCTTTATCAGCAAATAACTTCAATTCCTTTGTGTAGCTGAGAAATTTATTTTAGTGGAATTTGAAAACATGCCACAAATATTTTGACCGTCGTAACAATGTAAATATTTTTGCTTTATTTTATTTTCCTGATTTGTTCTCAATCCCCCACCCCCACCCCGCTCCCAGTCTGTGTGTGCTCCGTTCCTGAGCTGTCACAACTATTGTTAAAGCAGGATGAACAAACAAATTGCTTGAGGTTTGCTTTTGTATTGTAACCTGTCGAAGTTTAGCCCCTAGCATGACTATATCTGTAATTGTCTTTAATTTGTAAATTGTGTCTGTTTCATTATTCCCACGAACTTTAGGTCAATATCAAATTTGAACGAACACCATCACGTCATAATTACCTCACTGTCGACATTTCTACCAGCACTTGCAGGCAGGGTAAGGTGAGATTTTAGAATAATTGGATTTAATTGTTTGACGGCAAGTCATTTTACATATCACACGATACAGGACACTCGTGTAATTTTATTCGCTTTGCTCAATTTAAACAAGGAAAACTAGAAGGCTTTTTATTCGCTTTGCTCAATTTAAGAGAAGGAAAACTAGAAGGCTTTTTATTCGCTTTGCTCAATTTAAACAAGGAAAACTAGAAGGCTTTTTATTCGCTTTGCTCAATTTAAGAGAAGGAAAACTAGAAGGCTTTTTATTCGCTTTGCTCAATTTAAGAGAAGGAAAACTAGAAGGCTTTTTATTCGCTTTGCTCAATTTAAGAGAAGGAAAACTAGAAGGCTTTTTATTCGCTTTGCTCAATTTAAGAGAAGGAAAACTAGAAGGCTTTTTATTCGCTTTGCTCAATTTAAGAGAAGGAAAACTA
The DNA here is from genome assembly GCA_028829895.1 of Sinotaia quadrata. Lineage (NCBI taxonomy): Eukaryota > Metazoa > Mollusca > Gastropoda > Architaenioglossa > Viviparidae > Sinotaia > Sinotaia quadrata. Next base: position 63,126,707 of record CM054178.1, on the reverse strand, counting down.
GAAGGCTTTTTATTCGCTTTGCTCAATTTAAGAGAAGGAAAACTAGAAGGCTTTTTATTCGCTTTGCTCAATTTAAGAGAAGGAAAACTAGAAGGCTTTTTATTCGTTTTGCTCAATTTAAGAGAAGGAAAACTAGAAGGCTTTTTATTCGCTTTGCTCAATTTAAGAGAAGGAAAACTAGAAGGCTTTTTATTCGCCCTACTTTTAAACGTACGATCTGCACTAAACTCCCCCAGATCCTCCCCATTTTTAAAAGACAAACTCCCAGGCACACCCCCCGATTCCCACCACTTTCAAGAAGTACAATCTATCCCCACCCCTCGAATCTTACCACTTTCTAAAGTATAACATACTCCCCACCCACCCCACTACCGAATCCCACCATTTTCAAAACCACAACTAAGTGATAACATCATGGTGGTGTACATCTTCATTAATATTCATAGAGATAATCTTGATTCAAAGGGGCATAAGGATTTCCAAAGTTGTAGTAAAGATTTCCCTTAAAAGTACACCATCCATTTAGCTAGTCTCCAGCTCAGCTCTGTGTGTGTGTGTGTGTGTGTGTGTGTGTGTGTGTGTGTGTGTGTGTGTATTGTGTGTGTGTGTGTGTGTGTGTGTGTGTGTGTGTGTGTGTGTGTGTGTGTGTGTGTGTGTGTGTTACGCTCTCTCTCACCCCAGAAGCCGCAATAGACCTTTCATCTTCAAAATGTTCTCAGTCTTGGGCTGCTTCTGGGGGAGCCCCACAGCTTCGCGGTGCGTCTGAGGTGGAGGGCAGGAGGGCTTGAGGAAGGGGGTGAAACAGGTCGCACCTAGTTTGGTGCACACTCTCAACCACCCTCCGTCGGGGAGGGGGGTGGAGGGAACGAAACCTCTACAGCTCAGTTATTTAGTACTCCGTTATATATCACATGACATAATTTTATAGTTAGATATTTTATTCATTATTGTTATAATTAAATTCCAAAATATACTAATTTCTATCTTGAAAATTTGTCTGCCATGTATTTAATATCTAAGTGGATTATAAACCGTAACAGGAGAGAAAGGGCACAGTCGTTATGACACACATTGTTGATGTGCGAGGTTATTGGAAGGCTTAGTTAACGGTCACATTGGAGGTTAGTATTAGAAATGTCAATTGGAGGTAACTAGGGGAATGAGCGTGCGTTAATATCACGCACAAGTTATTTCCCTTTGATAATAGCCTGATTCCAGTAACGAATGTGTAGATTAGGGCTGAATGAATAAATAAACAGTTAAGATACTTTTCAAAAACCCTTTCTTGGTCCAAAGCTCTTTTTAAATTATAAAGTTTTGAGTAACGGGTAAAATGTATCTGTCACGCATCATCAGGTCGAGTTACAAGTATTTAAGTGTACCGGAGAGGAACATTAAGGAGATGGATTTCTGGTTGACACTCCTACATTTAAATAGCATCAGGGTGTCATTTATTGTGATTTCCTGTTCTTATTGTGATTTCCTGTTCTTATTCAAACGTTTTACCCATGCAAACAAGTCCCTCAGATCATTCACTGCTCAGTTAACCGATTTCATAAGCATATTCACTGGACTAGTGTAGGAATGAATTTCAGACTTAAATTTCGAACTTTTAAAATTAATTGTCTAAATCTTAATTGCTGTTGATTCTTCGATTGAGATAAGATGCAGACCAAGTTGGGAGAAATAGAATCAAATTAATTAGTTGCGGATGTGTAGTACTTTAACTTTCTGCAGAAACCTTGAAGGAGCATTACCACTTTACCGTGGAGGGATGGATTTTGCAGCACCTTTTCACTTAAAGACTGGAGACTGCGATTATTTTGTAATCAAACGTAGTTACACTCCGATTTGTAGCCTGATTTCACGTCAGTGTGTAGCATACCTTCACGTCAGTGTGTAGCCTACCTTAGCCTATTTTTACTCTTTTGAGTGACGCTGATCACCTCTGTCGTTATTTAATTTTTGTGACTGCAAATTCTAATCATAAAAGTGGGTGTGTTGCAGTCACAGGAATTAAAAAAAACAAAAAACAATAGAACATGTTTCCTCGGATTTTATTTTCAAAAGGAAAATCAATTATATGTGTGAAATACAAACGTTTAACAAATCTTACTTTCTAAAGGAAAATCATTTATATGTGTGAAATACAAACGTTTAACAAATCTTAGTTTCTAAAAGAAAATCATTTATATGTGTGAAATGCAAACGTTTAACAAATCTTACTTTCTAAAGGAAAATCAATTATATGTGTGAAATACAAACGTTTAACAAATCTCACTTTCTAAAGGAAAATCATTTATATGTGTGAAATACAAACGTTTAACAAATCTTACTTTCTAAAGGAAAATCATTTATATGTGTGAAATACAAACGTTTCACAAATCTTACTTTCTAAAGGAAAATCATTTATATGTGTGAAATACAAACGTTAACAAATCTTACTTTCTAAAGGAAAATCATTTATATGTGTGAAATACAAACGTTTAACAAATCTCACTTTCTAAAGGAAAATCATTTATATGTGTGAAATACAAACGTTTAACAAATCTTACTTTCTAAAGGAAAATCATTTATATGTGTGAAATACAAACGTTTAACAAATCTCACTTTCTAAAGGAAAATCATTTATATGTGTGAAATACAAACGTTTAACAAATCTTACTTTCTAAAGGAAAATCATTTATATGTGTGAAATACAAACGTTTAACAAATCTCACTTTCTAAAGGAAAATCATTTATATGTGTGAAATACAAACGTTTAACAAATCTTACTTTCTAAAGGAAAATCATTTATATGTGTGAAATACAAACGTTTAACAAATCTCACTTTCTAAAGAAAAATCATTTATATGTGTGAAATACAAACGTTTAACAAATCTTACTTTCTAAAGGAAAATCATTTATATGTGTGAAATACAAACGTTTAACAAATCTCACTTTCTAAAGGAAAATCATTTATATGTGTGAAATACAAACGTTTAACAAATCTTGAATCCACTACATGATCGATTCACAGCCTCAGCAGCAACCAAAGGCAGACGGATGTTTTCTACTTAGTTTTTCATCTTCCTTTCTCAAAATGTGATGTAATCAAAATGTCTGTGATGAAACATGTCTGTAGGTTGATGACGTGTGTGTGTGTGTGTGTGTGTGTGTGTGTGTGTGTGTGTGTGTGTGAGTGTGTGTGTGTGTGTGAGTGTGTGTGTGTGTGTGTGTGTGTGTGTGTGTGTGTGTGTGTGTGTGTGTGTGTGTGTGTGTGTGTGTGTTTATGTGTATGTACATAGCTTTTGTTTTATGTGACTGTAGTGACAGAATTAGTTTGGTGCTTCCTTTGTTTTAAATCGTGTGGCATGATACCATTGTCAGTGCTTAATGTACAGTGCTGTGTTAAGAGTACATTCTTTATTGTACAATTTTTTAAGGGAGTTATTAACTAAAGTTAATATTTATGTAATTAGATAGGAAATATTTTATAATTTGTATTTATATAATTTTGTATGCTAGTTTATATTATTTTGTGTATGTTAGGATTTATTCATGTGAGAATGTTTTTACATGGCTTATGAATATAGTTATTTAATTTATTTTGTACTTTATCTTTTAAATTATGATCTAAGAAAGAGTTGTATTTAAAGAGCATTTCATGTAGTTTCCTTAGATGGTATAAGCATTCTATAACTCTAAGTAGTTTAGAAATAAATTATATATAAAAAGAAGAAAGAAAGCACGGAAGAGTCAATTAGCAGTTTTCAGTCATGTGTGTCTGAGTTGTCTACTGTGGCTCTCTTGCAGCCAGGGCTTTCAGAATATAGATGGACTAGGTCACTAGGAGAGTGTGTGAGAAGTATTGTAGGATGGTTGGAGAGTATGCGTGCAGAGCAACTAAGAGTCACGTAGCTAGGAAGAGAGAGAGTTTGGCGGTGTGCCGCCATGCATGAAGGCATCGAGTAAGTTGTGAGCACGGTGCCGCGTGTTGTCATCTCTTCCTGTGGCAGTCGTCAAGCGTGTGACGTTTTATCCTCTCCATCATCATTGTTTTCATCTCGCATCCTGTCGCCGTGATTATTATGCGTGTGCTTGAAGCAGTAACCATGGTGATAGAAACAAGCAGCTAGTTAGTAAGTTCAAGAAATGTATAGTTTACATGTCTGATGTGCGTCAAACATAAAATTTAAACTCAAACAAAAAACAATTTGGTTTATGAAATTTCATTTAAAAAATACTAACTGAAGTACATAAGCACCCAATGTTTTTTCGCCGTTTGACCGGCTTACTCTGATAAACAGCAGGGCCCTGACTGGGCGAGGGACACAGCCTTGACATGTTTTGTGATTAAGACTTGGATGTGTTCAAGTTTTATACCAGTCACTACTGCCCCGGATTCGATCGTCAGCTGAATTGCACAGCACAACAAGGGACATGGAAGACTTTCATATTGAAGGAATTGTGGCGGCCACTTTCACTCCCATGACTAGAGACGGGTGAGTGGGAGGGGGAAGGGGAGAGGAATGAAGCGCGTGCGCGAAGTAAATATATAATTTTACTCGAGACTTAACCGAGATGCTAGCTGTGTACACGAACTAACGTGTCGCGTCAATGGAGTCCTGGTTGTTGCTTACGAGAGATATCGGTAAACATTTCCGTTCTCTAAAATTTGTTTTTTGAGTGTGTACAAGCTTTATTTTTATGATTAAGTTCGTATTATTGTTTGTTTATTCAGGGAAGTTGATTACGAGAAGATCGAAGATTATTGCCAGTTCCTTTTCAACGAAGGAGTTCAGCAAGTATACAGTAAGAGAACTTTGAGATGTCTGCAGCGTATATGGGAGGTGTGTGTGTGTGTGTGTGTGTGTGTGTGTGTGTGTGTGTGTGTGTGTGTGTGTGTGTGTGTGTGTGTGCGTGTGCGTACGTGTTTGTATGCTTATTCGTGTCAGTGTGTGCGTATGTATTTGTGTATATCTGCTACAGTAAAAATAAAAGTTCTTGCCAAATATTTACAACGCAAACCATGTAGTGAGCCTGCGCTGTTCTGAGAGAGTCCTTTTACTAGGACTGCCAAAGTACGTCATTTAAGAACCGGAAACGCTATTTATAGCAGTTTAATTGTACTCTAGTCGTGTAAAAGTACGTTATTCAAGAACCAGAAACACTATTTATAGCAGTTTAATTGTACTCTGGTCATGCCAAAGTACATTATTTAAGAACTGGAAACACTATTTATAGTTTAGTTATACTCTTTGTTAGATGACATTTTTTGGTTACTAGACAAATAAATTTCGTCTTTCCATATGAAAATATGTTGGCGGTAAATATGTGTGCATTTTGACGGGACACAAAACATTTACAACAGTAACACGTGTATTTGACGTGTATTCTGCCACAGTAAATGGATCAACAGGAGAAGGGCCCTCTTTGACAACGGATGAAAGAAAACGTCTGACGGAATGCTGGGTAAAAGCAGGCAGAAAAGGAAACAGGTGAGAACAGGAACAACACCAATCTGAAATGGTGACCATAGGTACACTTGTACGCAAAGCACTCTTAGGTATTAATAGAAGTAGAGAAATAAGTTTTCTTCTAATCAGGCGTTTTAGGACAATGTCGGTTGCTACACGTTGATAAGTTAAGATCCTTTACAAATTACACCAAAGTGCATGATGACTGATTATGTACAAATTATACCAAAGTGCATGACGTCAGATTACATATAAATTATACACCAACATGTATAGCCTCAGATTACGTACAAATTATACCAAGTGCATGACGTCAGATTACATATAAATTATACACCAACATGTATGGCGTCAGATTACGTACAAATTATACCAAATGTATGACGTCAGTGTAACTGTGTACTCTCGGATGATGTTGTAATAAAACATTATACCAAACATTTATTAGTTAATGGTATAAAACATCTACAAGTGCCGATGCAGAATATGGACTACTGGTAAAAAACATATCTGCAACTGTTATGCTGGTACACCACCGTCAGTCTGACTTCAATCTTTTTCAGCAGTGTAGTGAAACAGGGAACTCTCACAAGATACTGACACTTCTTCGGAAAGCTGGCAGACTGTTGATCAACTCTAAATTCATTCCTTGGACAACAATGACTAGGAGTGACGCACCTTTCCAGTGACTCGATCACGCCCCCAAGCGGAAAGAGTTACCCGCCAACATATATTGATATGCCAAAATTGATATGCATACTACAGGATGAATAATAAAATAATTATAAAAGAAAGAATATTAACATTAATCAAATTTCATTTCATTTACGATTTAACAATCAACCTCTCAAGGACCAAACCATTCAGTACCTATCAGCAGAATGAAGGACTGAAAGGAATGGTAAAACCTTTCCTATCACGTGACAGTCAGATTACGTACAAATTGCAGCAGCATGCATGACGGCAGATTATATACAATTACACAAAATGCAATATTTAGATTATATAAAAATTACACTTTTATTCATGACGTCGAATTATGTATAAAATTACACCAACGTGTATTTCTATAAAAATTACACCAATATTCATTAAGTCAGATTATATACAAATTACACAAACATACAATAGTCAGATCATATAAAATTACTCCAGTATGCTTGACATCTTTTTTTAAGATTACACGGTGAAGATTGTGAGAGTAAGTCCTGATTTCTTGAAAATTATTCCGACAAACATGATGCATTACGACCGCTAATTGAAAATTACCTCAACATATATGATGCATTACGACCACTAATTGAAAATTACCTCGACATACTTGAAGCATTACGACCACTAATTGAAAATGATAAATTGTGTTGAGTGGATGCTAATCGACACCAATACACGTGATATAATATGTTACAACTACAGTCACCATGGAAACTGTTGTGCGTGCATATGATGGATGATTTTCACGTATTCTATTCTTTTTATTTTCTTCTCGATGCAGACTTTCTAAAATTATTGTCCAGGTTGGCGGGACGACTTTGAAGGACACAATTTTAATGGTGAGATGTTTATGCTCAGTCGTTTTATGTTATCACTAACACTGTGTACTATATTTATTGCACAAGTCGATTGTAGTTTGTATATGTGTGTGAGTGTGTGTGTGTGTGTACGTGGTGTGTGTGTGTGTGTGTGTGTGTGTGTGTGTGTGTGTGTGTGTGTGTGTATGTGTACATTTGTGACATGTGTAATAGAGCATAGTAAATTTTCTGTTTGATATGAATGTAGTGTGTTTCACGTGTTTGTATATTTAGTTTACGTCTAACAGTGTCGAAACATACACCTGATATAATACATATGTTAATCTTTAATATTTCACACTTGACCTGTGATACTTTGACACGCCACACTGATCTGTTAGGTTATCAAGAGCATGAAAAGATACGTGTTATTGTTGTTATCCGTGAGAAATGTCGTTCGCTTATTTTCTCTCTCTTTTCTCTCACTCCCCACTTTTATTCTCTCTCTCTCTGTTCCTGAATGACTGACATGAAGTAGAGATATCAATAGATTTGGGTAAAAAGATCAGTAGATATCACACAAGCATACCGTTGAAACTCACACAACGTGAGTCTCACACGAAAGAGAACCGTAAATTTCATATAAGTAAATTTGATGTCATAAAATGAGTCCCATTGCAAAGTATAATGATACGCATCCCGGGTAATTACTGTGAATTGCTTAAATATATACCTGATACAGAACTTGTGTAACAGTAGACCACTCAACTAATTTGATATATTTTTTTTTTATTAAGCATAGAAAATTAAAGAAAACTGGTTTGCTCTTAAAAAGACTGTTTATCATGCCGTAGATATTAGTAGGTCACTTACGTATACATTGTTATTTTACTAACGTAGAAATTAATATTTTCATGACACAGAAAGAGTAGTATTTTAATGACGTAGAAATTAATATTTTCATGACACAGAAAGAGTAGTATTTTAATGACGTAGAAATTACTGATATGATTTAATAAACTACACATTGGTATTTTAATTATAATCATTATTTTAATGATGTGGAAATTAATGTGTTAATGACGTAATGACTTAGAAATTGTAGTATTTAAATGAGGCGAAAATTACTAGTGTTAATGGCGTAGAAATTGTAGTATTTTAATGACGTAGAATTTGTAGTATTTCAATAGCGTGAAAAATATCGTTTTAATAACGAGGAAATTAGCATTTTAATGACACGTTTTGTATTTTGATTTTGGTAAGTAGATAAAAAGGCAGTAAAATTCATGTCGTGAATTATCTTACTAGAGAAGTAGACAAAACAACATTTTAATGAAATTGTACTGGTGTCTGTGAAGTAGAATTAGCAGTTTTCTTGTCACGTGATTTTTATATAACAAACCAAGTATTTCTGTAAATTCTTTGTTTTGTTTTGCGAGATAGAAGATGCGATATTTTAGAAAGTTTTTTGCCTGTGAGATAGAAAAGGCGTTATGCTTATTGTGACAGAGCAAATTGCCTGCACATATTTATGAAATTATTATCGTATTTTACGCTGCTAATATTTAATGTAGCAAGCGTTGAAAACAAACTGACTGCACTGCACCTTAAGATGATATGTAAGGAAGTCAATTTCTTCAGAACCATAGGCTAAACGATAGCCTGAAGCAAGGTTAAATTTCAAGGTCGAAGTTTCTTTCAAATAAGCAAACCAGGCTGAGTAATAAACAACTCACCTAGTGACACTAACCAGTTCTAGGCGGCTGGCTAGCTATAAACGACCACTGATCTGATACTGGTCAATAACAAATCTAACCAATAAGAGTCAGGCAGAGAGAGTTTTAAAAAGTCCCATATCCTTATCACTTTGATTTCATCTATTGTTTGCTGGTGAGTTATTTTTCTGATAAAGAAAGAGTTGACTTAGAAATATTTTCTTGCAATTTAAACAATTGACTTATGGTTTGTCATTTGCCTCAGAGATGATTTCATGTATTTAGATTGTTGACTTTTTGGAGTCTGCAGTTAGATTTAGAAATGTTTTCATGTATTTGAACTGATGTCCTATGAAATTAGAGAGATTTTGTATATTGTATATTGTATTGTCCCTAGTGGAAATATTATTCGTGAATTTGACTGCATTATATTTTATGCCCATGTGTGTGAATTGGGCTAATGAATTTTATTACATGAATGTAAGTTTGAGACTGCTCGTGGAGAGATATTTTAGACCTGAATCTTATGGGCTGTCCCTTGATTTGACTTTTCCAGAGAAGAGGTAGCCTTTCTGGGTTTTCCGTTATCCGCTTCAGACTGCAGCGATCTACTGCACTCTACTTGAGTGTGTCCATATGTATATGTCTGACACTATTTGTTACACTTGCTGGCAACAATGTTGCTGGAAATTAGTTACGTGAATCTCCGTTCCAGAACCATAAGTTAGAAGTTGTGTCCGGCTTTAGTTTGGAGAGATTGCACATCGAATGTTTGGAACATTTCGGGTAGCGTACCCAGAGGTGCACATTAGACACATTATCCAGTGCAGACAAAGTGAGCACGTGACATTATGAAAACCGCCCCAGTGACTGCTCACGTCATGAAAATTAACTATTGTACTTTTCATTCCTGCTCTGATGTTTACGAAGTGAAATAGACTCATAATTTGATTACTAATTGCTAACTAGACTATTTCATTGTTAGGATAGAGACTGAATAAGTGGTGGACATTATCGGAACATTTCAGTGGTATAAGCATTCGTTCTCCTTTTCAACCGTATTCGTCTGCATGTTTTGATTGTTGATTTAATAACTTTTATTGTTGTTTCTTATTTGTCCTTCTTAAGCATACTATTTAAATTATATGTTTGGATAATAGTGGGTGGATGGGAGCTTGTTAAAATAACTTAAAAAGATGATCCAATTACTCCTTCAGTAAGAAGTTCCACCTATTGAAGAAATTACGTCATTAGAACGTCTATCTAAATTCTAAATGTTCTGAGGAAAGGGTAGAGTTTCTGCAGCGTTATGGGATCCGCCAAGTGGGAGACAAGTTGGGTGTCTACTGGGATTTATTATTAATATATGGATTAAGATTCCAGTCACTTGTATTTAGTTTTGAATTATTTATAATATAATAATAATCCTAAGCAGCAGCGGCGTACGTCACACTTCTATAGTGTGGTTTTGTTTGTGAGTCAAGGAAAATAGTGTTCATTTCTCCTATCAATTAAACTATTGTTTTATCTATGAGATAGAAAAGTGTTATTCCAAAGACATGATTTATTGTTCCTGACGTAGAAATGATACTATACATAAGCATCATGCTAATGTGACGTCAAAATGATAATATTCGTGTAATTTGTGTAGCATTATTTCTTACATCAAAGTGTTAATCTTCTCGTGACGTGACTAGTGTTCTTTCTGACATCAAAGTGCAAATCTTCTCGTGACATGAATAGTGTTCTGTGTGACATCAAAGTGCTAATCTTCTCGTGACTTTACTAGCATGCTTTAAGACGTAGAAGAGGCAGTAATCTCGTGGGATGGATATTTTTGTTTGTAACGAAGAAATGGTGATATTCTGGTATCGTATTAAAATTATTGTAAAAGAATAATGTAGTAGTAATTTGTAACCTGAGTATAATTGTCTGTAACATCACGTAGTAATTATTTGTGAACTGGATGTTATTCTCTGTAACATAAAATAGTAATTACGTGTGAACTGGGTATTGCTGTCTGTATCAATTATATGTGAACAGTGTATTATTTATTATTTGTAGGCCAGGCATGCGGCGGAACAGGGTGTAGATGCCATTTCTACCCTTCCCCCAATTTACTTTCCGGTATCGTCGATTGGTAAGTAATTCTGTTCACATTGTTCAAGAGAATTTGTGTTTTGTAAGCAATGTTATATCGATGTCGTAAGATATGCATTAGTATTAATATGACGATTGTTACATTGATCGTGTCTCGTATTTTCATCACTTGGCAATGCTATTCTTGTAGACGTTATTTTATTTCCAGTCAACCGACTACTCTGTTACAGATGACTTGGTGGATCACTGCAAACAAGTGGCTGCCGCGGCTCCCACTACACCATTTTACTACTACCATATCCCCATCAGGACAGGCGTCAACTGTGAGGGTTTTTTTTTATATGACGAATAACATTGGGGTCACAATGACATTATGGACATGATTCTTAGTTGAGATTTTCAGATAGATTTATCCTTAAACTAGGAGGTGAATAGGGTTTCTTAAATAATGCTGTCGTACAGACCTAAATAAAGAAGGCTGTCTAGCAGACCTGAATAAATAAGACTGTATAGCAGGCCTGAATAAATAAGACTGTATAGCAGGCCTGAATAAATAAGACTGTATAGCAAGCCTGAATAAATAAGGCTTTCTAGCAGACCTGAATAAACAATTAGGATTATGTACCAGAAAATTATTGCTACGTCAATAGGTTAAATTTGACATTTTGACCGTATTCCGATGACGTAGTTATTATTGGAGACTTACGTTGGAGAAAAGCTACAGGTTGCATGATAATAAAACTTATGACTGTCTCTTATTCTATGTCACTGATAATTTAAACCTGTTACTAGATATTGTATTACGCCATTAATAAATAAAATCGGTTATGTTCTCTTGTACCCCGTCCCCGTCTATTGTACTACATCATTCATAATTAAAACATGCCACTCTTTATTGTATTATCTCATTGATAATTAAAACATCTCGCTGTCTCTTGGGCTGCATCATTGATAGTTTATAACCTCTCAATATCTATTGTATTACATCGTTGATAATTAAAACTAGTTACTGTCTATTGAATTACATCATTGATAATTAAAACCCCTCACTCTCTACTGTATTACATCATTGGCAATTGGCAAAACGTGCTATTGTGCTATGTCATTGATAATTAAAACCTGTCACAGTCTATTGTATTACGTCATTGATAAATTAAAATATGTCACTACTTTATATACTACATCATTATTAATTAAATCCTGTCACTGCCTATTGCATAACATCGTTGATAATTAAACCCAGATGTTGTCTATTGCACTACATAATTGATAATTTAAATCTGCCACTGTCAATTGTATTACGTCATTGATAATTAAAACCTGTCACTGTCTACTGTACTACTGCATTGATAATTAAACCCTGTCACTGCCTACTGTATTACGTCATTGATAATTAAACCTGTCACTGCCTACTGTACTACGTCATTGATAATATTGATTATAATTCAAATCTGTCCCTTGTACTATGTGAAAATAGTTGTAAATCAGTCTGTATGTTCATTTATGATATTTTTCTTCACCCGCTTCCGTCATCAATAGTGGACATGAGCAAATTTTTATTGGCTGCTCGTGACGTCATCCCAAACCTTCGCGGAGTGAAGTTCTCGTGCAAGGACCTCGTGCAGATGAGTGCGTGTGTGCGCACGCTTGACGCCAGAGGTCGCTGCTTCAACGTCTTGTTTGGGTGTGATGAGGTGAACATGGGAATATTTTAAATTAAAAATACAATTAGATGATGTGAACAGCATCTTGGACGAATTATTGTGGGATATGGTAACAACAATCTTAGATTAAACTGAAGTAAACGTATGTTGCAACGTTAATAAATAAAACATTCTGTGCATAGGTCTTTAATAGATTTTTAGATATCCTGCAAAAACCAAAATTAAAGACAGGTTTTCAGTTAACTTTTTAACTGTGCACCCCCCCCCCACACACACACAAAGTTATTTTTAACTGATATACCTTACTATAAACGGCTAAATGATGTTTAATAAGCCCCATATACCGGGAGTGTCAAATAATATTTAGGAAGGGAGCCAAGTGACATTATTTCAAAATATCAGGGGGAATAAATATTTTACTAATAGTATAGAAGAATATCACGACGTTTGGTCAAAATGACGGTGTCTCCCATAGTATACCTCCCACCCTCTTTGATTGAAAATATCTTCAAAAACTGTGGTGAGTTGTCCAAAAATAATAGCTCTTTCGTAAAATTCAGCATTTATCCATCAGAAAAGACCAATAAACAATTTTTTCAATTTTTCATGCTTTTTTTGAGCTAGGTGTGCCATCTTATTATGTACTAGTAAATAATAAGTCCCTGTACCTGTACCAATATGTAATTAATTGTTATGTACTAGTAAATAATAAGTCCCTGTACCTGTACCAATATGTAATTAATTATTATGCACTAGACTTACTTAACTTATCTCCTTGGATTCCCCGTGGAACAGTTCTCCATCGCAGTCTATTCTGGCAGCCTTTTTCAGTTCACCCCACGACAGGTTGCAGCTCTTCATTTCCTCTTCGAAGGATCGTCTCCAGGTGGTCTTAGGACGACCGACCCGTCTCTTTCCCTGGAGGGTTCCACTGCAAAGCCTGCCGGGTGATGTCCTGTGGGGGGTTCCGCAAGGTGTGTGTCCTATCCATCGCCATTCACGCCTGACAATCTGCTGATTGATCGGATCTTGGTTTGTCCGCTGCCACAAATCAGTGTTCTTTAGTTTGTCTGTCCACCTGATCTTCAGTATGGTGTGAAGGCAGCCGTTGACGAATACTTGGACTTTGTTGGTTAGGGTGTTGGTGACTCTCCAGGTCTCTGAGCCATAGAGGAGGACAGACTTAACGTTGCTGTTGAAAATTCGTAGTTTGTTGCAGACAGATATGGATGTTGACCTCCAGACTGGTCTCAGGGTAATAATGGCGTATCTAGCTTTCCCGATTCTGGCTTTGATGTCCTCGTCAGAACCCCCTGTTGCCTATACAATGATGCCCAGTTAGGTGAAAGAGGTGACTTTTTCAGCTCTCTGTCTTCAAGGGTGATTGGCTTCTGCTGCTTTTTTAACAGGGTCATGATTTCAGTCTTCTCTAGGTTGATCTGCAGTCCAGTCTTGGATGCTTCTTGGTCCAGGTTATCGGTTTTCTGTTGAATATGTTGGCATTTCTGGGACATCAGGCACAAGTCATCCACAAAATCCAAGTCTACAAGGAACTGATTCAGAGATCACTGGATTCCGGTTTTTCCTGTTTTAGTTGTCTGATGCATCACCCAGTCGACCACTAACAGGAAGATCATTGGGGAGAGCATGCATCCTTGTCGGACTCCTGTTCTCACCTCAAAGTCCTCTATCAATTTGCCTTTGTGGATAATTTGGCATATGGCGCCTTCATAAAGTTGTTGGATCAGGGTGATGAAACTTTGAGGGATTCCATAGTGATGGAGGAGCTACCAGATGGTTTCTCTGTCCACACTATCGAACGCTTGACAAAGTCAATGAAGTTGAGGTACAACATTAACTGCCACTCCAAGGATTGTTCGATGATGATTCGGAGTGTTACTATCTGTTCTGTACTGAAGGAAACCCCGTCAGTAAAGAGCAAGACCAGAGACAACGATGGGCTGAACAATTTAAAGAATTCCTAAATCGACCCCCACCAACAGAGACCATTCATCCCCCCCGCCTGCAGACTCACCACTCAAAGTCAACACCAACTCTCCAACGAAAGCAGAAATCCGAAAAGCCTTGAAGATCATGAAAAATGGGAAAGCAGCCAGCCCAGATGGAATTCCCCCAGAGACCTTTCAACCACAATCAACATGCTGCTGCCTCGACTGCAGAAGGTTTGGAGGGAAGGAAGAGTACCAGCACTCTGGAAAAAAGGACACCTGGTAAAACTTCCAAAGAAAGGAGACCTTGAATCCTGCAAGAACTGGCGCAGCATCATGCTACTGTCAGTACCTAGCAAAGTACTGATCCGCAGTATCCTTGACCGGATGAAAGACTTCAATGGAAGAAAAACTGAGATCAGAACAATCCGGCTTCAGGAAATTATTATGCACTAGTACATGATAAGTCCTTGTACCTGTACCAGTTGGTATTAAACCATTAAGTACTAGAAATAAGAAGTCATTGTACTTGTACCAATAGGTACTATATCATTAAGGAATGATAAATTAAAATATAATGCCAACATCCGTAAAATAAACTCAAAGAAATTATCACATGATTCAGTTTCGCACCGAGGCTGGTAATTATAAAATATAATTAAAATATCAAGACAAATGTGTCATACTCGGACGGGCGGGGGGAGGGGCGCCATAATGTTCAAGGATTGAGATGAATATGATCTAGTGTCACACATCGGTGGGATGGAGGGCGCAATAAAATTAACAAATCAAATCAACTTAGACCGCACGATACAGACGTAAATTTCCTTGCAATGAGTTTGCACGAGTTTTCTCCCTTTAGAATAAATATCACTGAAGAATAAGTAAAAATATTGTACAAGTATTAGTTTGTTTGGTTATTTATGAACGTTTGCTTTATAAAAACAATTAAAGTAAAGAACAAAACAAAGGAATATAACAATATTTATTTATATAAAATTCAAAATATGCTCTTTTCTTCAAAATAGCCATTGTTGTCTTTCCCTGGCAGCAACTTATGTCAGCGCTTGTTCTGGGTGCTCATGGTGCTATCGGAAGTACCTACAACTGGATGGCGGGCCTTTTTCGCCGCATGATGGCGCTGCTTGACAAGGGAGACATACTCGCAGCTAGAGCCGAACAATACCGCAGTCAGGATGTTGTACAAGAAATGTTCAGATTCGGTGAGACAAACGTTTTAGCATTCATTTTAAATGTTATTCTTTCATTCCAAGCACATTTTCAATTAAACTATTTAATTTTCATGGATATCGACGATAATGTTTGCTTTAATAAAGTTTGTTGGAATATAGTATTAACCCAATATGTTTATTATTTTACTAGTCTATAATTGTCATATGACATTTTTTTCTTATAATTTTTGCATAAGAAATCGCTCAAGTATAACTGATTATACAACACGAAATAATATCAACCTATAAACATTTAGAATATTTTTTAAAAGCTGTTTAAAAGTGCTTAAAGCAGATTATGCTAGTGTAATAAGGAAATGGAAGAGACCCTAATTCAGTGGTAATGAGGTTAGCTTAGCAAGAGTAAGTGCCTGTGTCTGACAGCATTTACCTTTCACACATGAAATACGGGTCTTTTCTACAAGGTAAATTACCACTGAAAGAATATGTGCGAGAAATAATATTACAAACTAGAGCGTAGTGAACGTACTTGCAATTCGTACATAAATACGTCAGGAAAATTCGAAACAAATTGATTAATCCAATTGCAAAATGACAGTATATAGCAGCTATTTAATAAGGAAACGAAGTACATGCGAAAACAGAATTTACAAATTTGCTTTCTGAATCAATAAGGATTTACAAATTTGCTTTCTGAATCAATAAGGATTTACAAATTTGCTTTCTAAATCAATAAGGATTTACATAGGATTTAAAAATTTGCTTTCTGAATCAATAAGGATTTACAAAGGATCTACAAATTTGCTTTCTTAATCAATAAGGACACAGAGTTGGAGAGTGTATTTCTTGCTGATGGCGATGTGTGTTGAAAATGTTGACGGTATCTGTATTAATGTTGACGGTATCTGCATTAATATTGACAGTATTTGTATTAATATTGATAGTATCTGTATTAATTACTGCATTATTACACTAAAGGCAGCTGGTTCCGTGTGGACGCAGTCTGATAAGCAAAGGAACGCTGGCTGCAGGACTTACACTTTGCTTCTGGAAGATTGCACACGGGTGCCTGCAATGGCCGCTTAAGGAACAAATACATTTGTGAGAGGAGACAGGATTCAAACCTGTAATCAGCTGTTAAAGCGCGACATAGAGAAGAAATATTGTTTTTGTGGACAGGTAGCCAGTGAAGTGTGACATAGAGAAGAGATATTATTCTATGCACAGACAGCCACTGAAACATGACAAAGAGGAGATGATAGCGAACCGGGAGTCAGTGAAGAGTAGATATATTGTTCTATATACAGGAAGCCAGTGAAGCGTCAGAGAGAAGATATCTTGTTCTATGAACAGGCAACAATACCATCAAAGAGAAGAGATCTTGTTCTGTGAACAGGCAGCCCGTGAAGGCTAAGGAGAAATGGAGAGTCACGTGATCATCACGTGCTCTAAGAATAGTGTCGAGCAATTTGAAATCTCTTCACAAGACACTGTGACATACCCAACATAAGAGATATACCCTGCTGTACAAGTACTGGAGGTATATTGCTTTATGAAGAGAGAGCTGCCAAAATTCTGTGAAATGGTTGTCGCTGTAACATCGAACTACCACACTGTGTCCTCTTTAAAACACACCCACCCCGAAATGAACAGGCACAATATTGGTACATTGTATAATGGAACAGACACTATAGGCACAATATTGGTACATTGTATAATGGAACAGACACTATAGGCACAATATTGGTACAGTTTAGACAAACCCAAGCAATTATCTTGATACATTTTGTAACACACTTCACATTCCTGACACAGCCTTAGGACATTTTATCATATACCGAGCGCCATATCTAGACACTTCACATTCTAAATGCAGATCTTTCGAAGGAATTCTCAAACAAATGTTGACACAAACGATAATTGTATGCAGGAAAAACAAAATCAGTTTCTAAATCTAAACGGCTTAAAATAATTGTGTTCAGTTGTTTCTGTTTTAATATAATGTATTTTGTGTCACGTTTAGTTCAATAAATAAGTGATCTCACATTTGTAATTCCAATTATGTTCTGCATGCAATATTGACAGCCTGACAATATAGATTACACCTTAAAAGAACCATTGATCGAAAAATAAAAAGAATTATAATAGTAATAAAAAGAAGTGGTTTCAGGAATGATAAATACTTAGAAAATGCCACAAGTAAACATATGAATTTTTTTCTAATTTTATGAGAATGATATTTTCTTCTTAAACATTAATACTATAAACATACATACAATTCACAATTAAATATCACATACTAAGATCTCAAGAAAATATTTCTGACGCGCTACGTAAATTTGTTTCATTTTATAACTATTTTTCTTCTCAAATGTTTTCTTTCCATAGGGGAGAAGACCTGTGGGGCCCTTTCGCCTATGAAAGCCCTCATGTCATTGGCTGGACTTGATATTGGAGGAATACGGCCTCCAATGAAAACGATGGATCCCAAAGATTGCAGAGAGTTGTTTGAAATCTTGAAAAACATGGGATTTTTAGACTGGAGAAAAGAGTAAACTAGAAATTGGTGTCTGAAAAAAGCTTCCGGTGTTGATTGCTTTAATGGGGGTTTTGAAATAAATATCCTGTATAGATTGAACATGTTTTTTCTTTAGATTATGAATACTAAATTAGTGTACATGTGCATATATACAATGAGCACATACATACGAACAATCAATAATGTCTTATGTGGACAAATATATACTCACATACACAGTACCAGTTCAATAATGTCTTATGTGGACAAATATATACTCACATATACAGTACCAGTTCAATAATGTCTTATGTAAACAAATATATACTCACATATACAGTACCAGTTCAATAGTGTCTTATGTGGACAAATATATACTCACATATACAGTACCAGTTCAATAATGTCTTATGTAAACAAATATATACTCACATATACAGTACCAGTTCAATAGTGTCTTATGTGGAAATTATACTATGAAGTCAGAATGCGCACTTCATTTCGGAGGATGCTCGTTGTCCCAAGATGTCTGTTGTTTCAGGTTGTCTTTTGAACATTACAATCGTCTTTTCTTTGGCCACCGTTCAGGTAGTCGGCATAGACACATTGGCGTCTTGAGATCGACATAGACACATTGGCGTCTTGAGATCGGCGTAGACACATTGGCGTCTTGAGATCGGCGTAGACACATTGGCGTCTTGAGATCGGCGTAGACACATTGGCGTCTTGAGATCGACATAGACACATTGGCGTCTTGAGATCGGCGTAGACACATTGGCGTCTTGAGATCGACAAAAGACACATTGGCGTCTTGAGATCGGCGTAGACACATTGGCGTCTTGAGATCGGCGTAGACACATTGGCGTCTTGCAATCAGCATAGACACATTGGAGTCGAGTGGTCGGCATAAACAGGTGGATGGGTGGATGGATAGTCATATTATTGTCGGGTGGTACTTTGCGAAGAACTATTATTGTCGATCGTGTACATTTTGTACTGTAGCAATAAATTGATTTTCTAGAGTAACTAACTCCTTATCACATGTGTACTTTGCATTTTGAAAATCTTAATCAGCTTTGACAATTTTCATGCTAATGGAATGTCACTCACAGTATTAGTAAAAAGAATGAAGTTTAAGAACAAATTTTAAATCCTTAGTCTTGTAGTTTTTCCTGCATGCAAATCATCATACATATGGCGGAGGTACACTAACACACGTTTTCATAAATATTTAACTCGGAGAAACCAAAGTATATTTCGATAATTAAAATTACCAATAAGCGATGATTGACCAACTGCAATCAGAGTGTGTTTGAAGCAATGTAAATGACAATACTGAATACTAAATATGTGTTTGAAGCGTCATAAGGTGTCCCGTTTCTACCTTCAGCTGCACTGATTACACCAAATTAAAATATGCATAATGTAAAAAATAAATATTTGAGGTGGTAAGATAAATAAATAATACTTACATATTTTATTTAACTTAAAAATAATTAGTATGGATTTTAAATAAATAAAATATGTAAATGAATCGAAAAATAAAAATAGTGTTTATTTTATTTAAGTAAACAAATAGAAGAATAAAGAATATATATTTAAATAAATAACTAGAAAAATAAATAATTCATATTATATTTAAATAAATAAATATGAAAATAAATAATATATATTTTATACAAATTAATACGAAAATAAACAATATATATTTTAAATGAAGAGTATGAAGTTTTAAATTAAACAAATAATTAAACATTTCTTTATTGCCTGATCGCATTATCTAATGAATGTCTAAATGAGTGATAAACACAGACTTGTACAGTAACTATTCTTGAGTAGTTCTATAACCACCAATTTACGCTATACATAACAAAGACTATCCTTGAACTGACAGAGCAAGAAGTACTCTCTTTCGTCAGTTCCATAACGGATCCATGAACTATTTATTGACTTAAATATGAACGGATGTTTAAGGTCTTGTTCACACAAAATGGTTCGTTTTGATTATCTTGAATATGCACGTTTTGCTGACAACAAATTCATTTTCACATTTAAGAGACAGGCCTGTGGCGTTCTGTCTTGATACACACACACACACACACAAACATGTGCATACATATACAGGCATACACAAACACTATTTAAGCTTACTGGTAGACCAATCGGATCAACTCTATAAATATAACTTATAAAGCTAAATGCAACATATCGCATTAACCGAAACACTTCACATAGAAATACGACCTAGTTCTGTGAGATATTTAGCCAAGACGAACTGAAAGAAATTATATAAAATCAGACAGACATACAAAAAAATACTTTTATAACTTTTTTTTTTGAGATGGACAATATCACACGTTGCCATTCTTGTTTAGTTCATCGTGGGCAATTATTTCGTATGCATGTCTACTTCTTCAACCTAACAACGACCATTCCTCTTGCATGTCTACTTCTTCAACCTAACAACGACCATTCCTCTTGCATGTCTACTTCTTCAACCTAACAACGACCATTCCTCTTGCATGTCTACTTCTTCAACCTAACAACGACCATTCCTCTTGCATGTCTACTTCTTCAACCTAACAACGACCATTCCTCTTGCATGTCTACTTCTTCAACCTAACAACGACCATTCCTTATGCATGTCTACTTCTTCAACCTAACAACGACCATTCCTTATGCATGTCTACTTCTTCAACCTAACAACGACCATTCCTCTTGCATGTCTACTTCTTCAACCTAACAACGACCATTCCTTATGCATGCCTACTTCTTCAACCTAACAACGAGCATTCCTTATGCATGCCTACTTGTTCAACCTAACAACGAGCATTCCTTATGCATGTCTACTTCTTCAACCTAACAACGACCATTCCTTATGCATGTCTACTTCTTCAACGTAACAACGAGCATTCCTTATGCATGTCTACTTCTTCAACCTAACAACGACCATTCCTTATGCATGTCTACTTCTTCAACGTAACAACGACCATTCCTTATGCATGTCTACTTCTTCAACCTAACAACGAGCATTCCTTATGCATGTCTACTTCTTCAACGTAACAACGACCATTTCGTATGCATGTCTACTTCTTCAACGTAACAACGAGCATTCGAGGAAATGTCATTAGAGCTTTAAACCCTAGCTGTTCGGGCGTGGTTCACTGTGTGACAAGGTTCGAATGCTTGGGAATTTGTATACGTTTTATGGCCAGATGACAAAAACAAGTCAGTAATGACAGATAATGACGACAACGACCATGTCGCTGCCTGTAGCAACCTTTTGCATGAAAAGTAATGAGTCAAACTTCTGACATTCTCTCTTGGATTGAGAGTTGCCCAATGCCAGTGAAACTGAACAGAAATTTCTCTAATGTTACGTACACAGAAAGAAAATAATGTTTTGGTATGCAACGCCTGTGCGGTTGAATTTTTTCCCAATTAGGGCCTGATTGTGGTGTTGTCATTATCAGTTTGATGTTTTTATTAGTCTTATTTATTATAATCGGTTATAGTTTTATTCATTATCACTCATGGTATTATAATACAATCATGTAGTTATCAGTTATGATGGTATCTTTTCTCCAGTACAGTGTTGTCATTATCATTTAAGATATTGTTTTATTCAGTTATATGTTATTATAGTCAGTTTTGAAGTCATCATTATTATTAATGTCGTTGGCATTATCAGTCACGGTGCTGCCAGCATATCATTATCAATTAAAGTTGTGCTATTATTAGTTATGGTGATGTCATTATAGATTAGTGTCTTCATTATCCGTTATGATAATATGGTTATCAGTTAAAATGTAATTTATCATTTAAGGTGTCACCTTCCGTCACATTGATATCATTATCAATTAGGATATAGTTATCATTAGTTATGGTTTATCTATCATGGTGCTGTCATTATCTGTTGTGTGTCTTTATTAGTCATTATTTTCACTTATTTAGTTTTTCTGCTTTGTTCCCTCCACCCCAGAATCCGAATTCAATGTACCGTTTTTAACGAGCAGTACGTATTGTCAAAGCAGGCCGTACAAGGACAATTTCCCGCGCAGACACCAATTGCTTCAGTTGCTGGATGGTAATAAAACTTATCCAGATTAAAGGTTAGGAAGTTCACCGTTTTTCACGCTAGTCTGGAAATGTCAGTCCCCCGCCTTAGGGCAGGATGTGAAGCAATCGTCCCGTAGAGGGTGGGGAATGCGTATATTAGGCAAAGTTCCATTGTACGACGTTTATCAGGGCAAAAACGTCGTCTGTGGAGATCGCGAGAAACGGAAGAAGTCATGGGGCGAGGTTCCAGAATCTTGATGACTTTCGTAGTCACTGTACTTTTCTGTCAGGCATTGTCTGGTAGGAACTATTTTGTTTAGTTTTACTCAAATTTCTTTCAGGCATTGTCCGGTAGGAACTATTTTGTTTACTTTATAGCTCATACTTTTCTTTCAGGCATTTCGTATGAAGTACGTCTTTTAATTTTTCATATATTTTATTTGTTTGTCGGTATAATTTTAATCTGTTATACTATTCACTCTTTGTGATGTAACTTGTACTTTCGATCATAATTCAGCAAGACACATCAGGAAATCAAATCACTACACACACCGTACACACACCCATACAGATATGCACTCAACAGTCTTACCCTTATTGATTACTATCGTATAAAATGAGACCCCCTATTGATTACTATTTTATTAACTGAGACTCCCCTGTCGATTAGTGTCGGTATTAACTGAGACCCCTTATTGATAATGTGACGCCAACGCCACACTTAGTTAATAGATATGATTATAGTTAATTAAATAATTATCCAAAACTAATTACAAGTGATGAGAATCTTAATTTATGTTATTAATGATCCTCCAACAGACACCACTCGTCTCTCACTTGGCGGTTATGCGGGTGGTGTAAACGCTTTCTCTCTTCCACAACATTAAAGATAGACATTCACGGTCACACAATCTTTCCATAGGTGGAAAACTTACGTCTTTATTCTATATTTAGCGAGCTATCCAGCCACTTTCTTGTCCAACATAAGTTATCAATATGTGTAAGAAGGTCAATAAATTTATTAAATCAACAATCAAATATACATATGACAAATACAATAGAAAAGATTACTTGACATTCAATATTTCCACGAACCCACGTTCCACGTTCAGATAATTTCTATAATTCAATCATATGCTTAAAATAAAATTCAATATAAATTAAAGTATTGATCTTATCAGAGAGCAGAAATGGAGATATTAGAGATTAGGGATAATAGTTGTTACACAACCTTGTTTTACTGCTATCTCAATTGTCCTTAACAAAGACAAGTTTATTGTCATCCGTTATTATATGCCAGCTCTACTTGCTTCACTCGCACAACAGAAAAACACTGTTTCACTGCTGTTCTCTTGAGATTAACATTGGACGCCTTCGCCGAAGTTTGCTCCCTCAAGCAGAATAGCAATTGTAGCAATGTCTAATACTTCCTTGCATCAGAAATTACTCATACAGTCAGCATATCTTGCCGCCATACATCAAAGAAGTGTATTCTTTTACATTACACACACTCAATAAGGCAGACAATTTCCCCCGATCGGTTGTAGATGTTTACAAACAGTAGACCAGAAGGCTAAAATCAAACATTGAAATGAAAACAGAAAGGCTACTTGTCTCTGCAAAATATAATCAGAAAACAAACGCTAAGCTTCTAGTTTATTGCTTTATAACTCCATTCTTTCTTACATTCCAGACTCAACTTACAGTTTCCTGGTATTTATTAGCCTGATACATGCACACAGCATTATAAATAGAGCATATCAGAACAATGTCAAGTGTTTAGCATACTATACATGAACACTTTACTTCCGATATTTGTAGAAATGAAGGTCAACTCTCCTAGTACACCCCCACATAAAACACGAGTATAATTATCTAGAGCGAAAATGCACGAAATAGTTCTAAGTCCATTCTCTCTCAAAAAGTCACTTAACTCACCCTCAACCTAAAGGCCGCCTTTCATGACCGGACTTCTTTGCCACTTCAAATTCAAGTAATTAGACAATAGATTTCTCTACAGGAGGTAAACTTTTAGATCTCAGCCCATTGGCTGGTCTCGTTCTCGTAAATCATAACCATTGGGTAAAAAAACAACAACTACTCACTGGTTTCCATTACATCAGCAATTTCTAACACATTCTCGATTCGAGTTGTTTACTTCAAACTGACAATTTCAAAAATACCTTCATAAGGAGTGCCCAAGGTCGGGTTACTCTGACAATTTAATAATTGATATAACAATTAAATTTTAAAATAGGGGGAGGCAAATTTACTCTGCCCCAGATTACTATCTTATTAAGTGAGTCCCTCCTATTGATTACTGTCGTATTAAGTGAGACCCCTCTGTTAATTACTGTCGTATTAACTGAGACCCCCCTGTTAATTACTAATTACTGTCGTATTAACTGAGACCCCCCGTTAATTACTGTCGTATTAACTGAGACCCCCTGTTAATTATTGTCGTATTAACTGAGACATCGCCCCCCCCCCCGCCATTGATTACCACCGTATTAATGGAGTCCCCCTCTTGATTACTATCGTATTAACTGAGATTTTCGTTTCCTTATATTTCTTTTCCAAGTCTTTATTTCATGGTTGTCATATTTATGCTCTCCCGTGAACTGTACACTCCTTGTGCTTGTTACCCACCCTCCTGAGGAGTGCTTGAAAGTGAAGATGACTTGTTCGGGTTATAAACTAATTGTATAAAAATGATTCCGGACCGCAAGGTAAAAAGTAAAAATTAAAGATTAACTGGCCTAGCAGGATTCATTTTGGTAGTTTGTATAGGAGTGCTGTTAAGCACATTTAATTCTTTCCTTGTTAATGTGTACAAGCGTCTAGAGTTAGACAACTTCTTTCGTCATAAACTTTATATATATAAGAAATTGGAAAAAGTGTTGTTAATGTTTATTGTTTATCTTGTATTTTCTGACACAGTGTGACTTTTGTTGTTAAGATTTTGCAGCGTACGCATTTTATATCATGAATTTTACAAGTATGACATATTATAATTTGAAATATTATACACAGGTCACGATGGCTTATTTTTAGTGTATGACAACTCACATTCTGATGTACTGCATTATATTTTTGATTATGACGATTTATATGACTTATTATAACATGATGAGTAAAAATGCATTTAACGTTATCACGTGCTAATATACAGTACATTATAATATGATGAGTTGTTAGTGTTCATTCTAAGATATGCAAATGTATGATCTGATATCCTGTATTCTAGCAAATTACAGTTACTTTATTCACTATATAATATGATATAATATGCAAATTACATATACCTTATATACCATATCATGATTTTGCTTTAAATTGATACTGATCAAACTAAAACTGAAATATTTTATTTAAATTGATACTGATCAATCTAAAACTGAAATATAGTTTCTACACATCATTATACTTACATTATAATTGTCTGTTGTTGTTTTATTCGTTTGTTGTTATAGAACACCTACATGAGAGAGAAAACGACAATTTGAAAGAGAGGTAAGTATTTTTAGTGTTAAGCACACACATGTCTACACGAATTAGATAGGTTTGTCTATATATGTCTCTCTATCACGACAGTTTTTGCACACATAGATTAGACTGTCTAATGTCTCGACATTGTTTACACAGAGATTAATCTAATTAGTGTCACGAAACTATTTACATATAAATTAGACTGTCTAATGTCTCGATATTGTTTACTCAAAGATTAGACTACTTAATGTCTCGACACTATTTACGTAGATTAGTCTACTTAGAACCTCAACACTCTTTGCACATAGATTAGACTAGTTGTTGTCTCGACACTTTTTACACATAGATCAGGATAGTTAGTGTCTCATCATTGTTAACACAGATGAGACTAGTTAGTGTCTCGACATTATTTACGCATAGATTAGACTAGATAATGTCTCATTGTTATTTACACAATAGATTAGACTATGCAGTGTCTTTACGTTATTTACATATAGAGTAGACTAGAGAGTGTCTCGACGTTATTTACACATGCCTGAGACTAGTTCACATTTTCTACTTGGCTTAGACTACAGTGTTGTGACTTTATATATGACATAAACTGACACGTCGTTATTTAATACTGATGACATTATTTTCACTTTACTTAGAATAATTAGTATAATGCTCTATATACACACATTTCTCCAAGCATCACAAAAATAAAATGCATTAAAGTCAATTCAATTTCAAAACAACCTATTTTTCACAGTATTATTAAATCACAAGTGCGTTGACTTTTGACATTTCACGCACGAATGGGAAATGTAGCATGGACACGAAAATTGCTCACAACGTTTGATTGGCTTTTGAAAGTGGTGGGATTCGAGGTGGGGGAGAGTAGGTTATGTCTTTAAAAAGTGGTGGGATTCGGAGGTGGGGGAGAGTAGGTTATGTCTTTAAAAAGTGGTGGGATTCGAAGGGTGGGGGGTATAGATTGTGTCTCTTGAAAATGGTGGGGATGGATGGGGGAATAGGCCATGTAGAAAGTAGAGAACTAAAGGTCTTCTAGTTTTCCCTCCTCTTAAATTGTGCAAAGCGAATAAAATTACATGAGTTTCCTATGTCGTGTGATGTCTGAGGTGATTTGCAGTCAAACAATTAATTCCAATTATTTTTATCACTGCGTGCAAATTTGGTAGAAATGTCGACAGTGGAGTAATCATGTCGGCGATGGTGTTCGGGCAAATATGCAATTGACCCATAGCTCCTGGGAATAATGAAACAGATACAATTAAGACATTACACAAAAGTGCATTTGAACTGTATTCGTTTGTGCTTGTTCACTTGTACCTTTTTGTTCAAGTGCACTTTGTTCACTTATACCTTTTCACTTGTACATTAGATTTGTGCGCGGTGTCCGGGGTACTAAGCGAAATGTAAACGGATATCTCTACAGTCTGCAAATAATAATGGCGGCAGATTTCATCGCCCAACGATATTCTTCTTGCTGAAATGTTTTGACCACCATATCCTGTCCATATGATATATTTTGACAAACATATTCTGTCTTCTAAAATGTTTCTGTCTGCAGAAATGGTTTGACAACAGCCTCATCAAATAATATGTTTATTAAACATTATATTAAACACTACATTAAACATTACATTAAACACTAGCTAAAATGTTATATCAAAATCCCACGAACAACAATAGGATCCAGAATGTTGAATGAAACCCCAGATTAGGAAAGCTTTACTATCAAATAGATCAGGGGTGCACAAACGTTTTAGGCCAGAGGGCCAAATTTCCAATTGAGAGTGCGTGGAGGGCCGCAAGTCAGATTGCAAATGGATGGCTCAATAGGAAAAAACAACACAAATAATGAAATAAAGTCCTCCGGGGGCTGCATAGAGCCGTGTCTCGGGCCGTGGTTTGTGCACCCCTGAAATAGATGTACTGTGTTTTACAGACTACCTATATCATTATTTAACTTGCCTGACCTCTGCCATCAAAAGATGTTAAATGACTAACGATTTCCAAGTGTCCGTCATCTGAAGAGAAATATACATAGCTCCACCAAAAATGGCTGCTGAACCAAACCACTTCCATGCAATTGAACACTCGCATTCAAGTGGACACACATCTGCATACACTCTCAATCGATAGTGTCATGTTGACATCCAAGTGGACACACATCTGCATACACTCTCAGGCGATAGCTGTCAGTCGACATTCTCACTTGTCCTGGACAGGAGTCCTCTTTCATTGCTCTTCCCTACCATTCCACTCACGTTTAGCTTGACCCACTAGCCTGGTGACCTCTTGACTACTTTCACTGGTCACATGAGCAATCTTACCAATAGATTTTGAATTTTTAAAATAATCCTTACTCATGTGACCGGTGTTTGTTTAATGTTTATATTTTTTTCTAGATTTAATCTGTGCAGATCACTCTCGCTAGCACAGGTATTAGAGTTCCCACGCACACGCGTGTTTACGTTAGATCTCTCTAAAGTCAGTCTTTAAGGTCAGTCTTGCTTTTACTAGATCTTTCGAAGGTCAGTATAGGTTCTATGATATCTCTCTAAGGTCTCAGTTTTACTTGATCTCTCTGAGGTCATTCTTGGTTCTACTAGATCTCTCTGAGGTCATTATTGGTTATACTAGATCTCTCTGAGGTCATTCTTGGTTCTACTAGATCTCTCTGAGGTCATTCTTGGTTCTACTAGATCTCTCTGAGGTTAGTCTTGGTTATGCTAGATTTTTTTAAGGTCAGATCTGTGGGAAATAATAATACAAGTTCTATAATACCAAGAACATATGTAGTCTCAGTGAATTATTTCTTGTAAATCCGAAATACTGTTAGCGCTTATGCTTGGGAAGGAGGCTGAAAACGAAAATATCTTACAACTATTTTCACTTACGTATGTCAGTATGATACACATTTTATTACAAGGCTACAATTATCTTTCTTTTTCGTTTATTGAACAAGATTTCATTCTTGAGAGTATAGACATTTTCTGTTGATTTTGTTCGATGTTGTTGTTTTGGTAGTGAAATGATTTAATCTTACTGATATTTCTGTTGCTTTAGCCAACAGTCGTCAGCTGTTTAGTTGCTGTAAAGTCATTCATCAGCAGTTTATGTATTTTTTTTTTACAGGCTGGAGGATATCAACAAGCGCTTAACCTGGCCGATGAAGCGACTGGTATTTGTTGATGAGTGTTCCACACTGGAGCAGAAGTGCCACCCACTGCAACACTGTTGTGGAGACTTGAAATGTAAATACGAGACGTTCTTCCCACCCACGGGGAAGTGTAGAGTAAAGATCTCGGGTTAAAGCGATTTCATTGGATGAGAACTGTGAACTCGACTTTAAAAAGAAATAACCAGTTACTTTGTCAGTAGGATCTATAAAATCGTAATTCAGGCTGCAATGAAATTTAAAATGCATAGCATAATTACTGTACATCCTAACGGTGGACTTTTTCTTTAAATTAATTATCTTGATGATGTATTCACGGTGTTTAAAGATTTGAAATGATGAATGCACGATGCTGTTGATGTTTTAAATATGTACACACCCACCTGATCAGCGCCAGAAATGTTGCTGTTGAAAGTTCACATAATGTTTTGTGTATACGTTTGCTTGCAGGAGCATTAATAAAATATATTCTGCAAAAAACTGCGTCTTTCTCATCACTTTGTCGTTTCTCATCACCTTGTCCTTTCACGTCACCTTACCTTCCTCGTCACCTTGACCTTCCTCGTCACCTTAACCTTCTCTGTCACTTGAACTTTGATGTGTAGTGCGCCTATATCTAGAGAGACAGACGCACTGAGAGACAGATGAGACCAGACTGACAGATAGATA
Organism: Sinotaia quadrata; assembly: GCA_028829895.1. Classification (NCBI taxonomy): domain Eukaryota; kingdom Metazoa; phylum Mollusca; class Gastropoda; order Architaenioglossa; family Viviparidae; genus Sinotaia; species Sinotaia quadrata. The sequence continues at coordinate 63,097,194 of CM054178.1, read as the reverse complement.
GATAGATAGATAGACTGAAGTGTATGGATTACTGTTTTCGTGAAAGAGAGACGAATGGAAAGAAGAGGAAGACTTCCTTCATCGACTAATTAAATGAAAACTATAATTACTGTCTTATGAATTTGAAATCAAAATCAAAATCAAACTAAAAATGCATGAATTACGTATTGGACACACCTGGGGAAAAAAGACACTTCATTCTGCATGTATCCACTCCTTTCATATCTGATCTTTTGGTTTTTCGGTTTTACTTTGTAGTTTATTTTATTTTTTTTCTTTTTGTTAAAATACCTACTACATACTTTTATTGCTGGCTTGGTGTTTCAACTAGTCTTGATACTAGAGGTGTACGTCACTTTTAAAGTTCGAATTATCAGTGATGTTGAAATAAGTCAGTTGTCTCCCCGTTCATATATGTTCGAATGTCTATTGATAGAATTCAATTGTCTCCCCTTTCAGATATGTTTGAATCTCTGTTGATATAAAAATCAGTTTGACATGTTTAACATTTTGAAGTAATTGGTGTTTATAATTCAGGACATAGGCGGTGCTTGATTCTTTAAAAAAAAAATGCTGTGCTTAATCCTTCATAATAAAACAGTTGAGAACAAACGGGTTCAAATTTGTAATATACAAATGCATTGGACTATTCTTCAATTATCTATTTCGAATAGATGTGTTCATGACTGACTGAACACAAGAAGTAGCCCTAGAAAATGTTTGGAAGATTACTGACAGTTATTACTGTCTGGGTAGATAGGTTTGGGAGATTACTGACAGTTATTACTGTCTGGGTAGATAGGTTTGGGAGATTACTGACAGTTATTACTGACTCTGTGGAGATATATTTGGGAGATTTTTGAAGGCTATTACTGACTCTGTGGAGATATATTTGGGAGATTTTTGAAGGCTATTACTGTGTCTGTGGGAATAGGTTTGAGAGTCACTGACAGTTATTATTGTGTCTGTGGGGATAAGTTTGGGAGTCCACAGACATTTATTATTGTGTCTGTGGGGATAGGTTTGGGAGATTCTGACGGTTACTGTTGTCTGTGAGGAGAGGTTTGGAAGATCACTGACAGTTGTCAGGGAAATGTCTATCCAAAGCGGGAGAATTATTTAATGAATTTGACTGTTAAGGGTGTGTGTGTGTGTGTGTGTGTGTGTGTGTGTGTGTGTGTGTGTGTGTGTGTGTGTGTGTGTGTGTGTGTGTGTGTGTGTGTGTGTGCGTGCGTGTGTGTGTGTGTGCGTGTGTGTGTGTGTGTGTGTGTGTGTGTGCGTGCGTCATCGGATGAATACATGCCGTAGCATTAACGTTTATTGATGCACACCGTTTGCTAAGTTAGTTGTTTTTCCAGACAAAAGAGTGGTTTGCTAAGTTAGTTGTTTTTCCAGACAAAAGAGTGGTTTGCTAAGTTAGTTGTTTTTCCAGACAAAAGAGTGGTTTGCTAAGTTAGTTGTTTTTCCAGACAAAAGAGTGGTTTGCTAAGTTAGTTGTTTTTCCAGACGAAAGAGTGGTTTGCTAAGTTATTTGTTTTTCCAGACGAAAGAGTGGTTTCAATTTTACAATATTGAAGGCAACATATATGGCAGTGTACGGTGAAAGTGTTGTGACTTTGGTTATCCTCATAATAATAAAGTAATAACAACGAATACCACTGGAGATAATCAATATCCAAAGATAGCCAAAAATAATAATGATATAAATAAAATAATAGTGAAATCAGTGTCATAATAACGTGAAAATAACACCGTTGTAGCTGATAATAAAGACGATAAGAAATATTAAACTGGCAATTATTGAGATAGTGTTTGGAATTGAAAATGATTGTGAATTGAAAATAATGATTGCGCATTGAAAATAATGATTAAAACCATAGGACAATGCCTTTGATGACACAATAATGAAGGTTGACACAGTAATAACGTTTTTTTTGTTAATTATTATAACCGCAATAATGAAGATGCAAAAGAGTTAGCATTGCAGGTGATTATACCATTATGCCGATAACTACAAAGAAAGCCGTTGTAATTGATAATCCTGACAACAATAACGATACTAATGTTGACAACAAGGACGATAGTGAGAGCCTATGACAAATAGCTGATAACAACTTGCTAATATTTCATCTATAGTTATGAGATGAAATTATGGTTGTATTGGCATGGATTATGATAATTAATATTTGTCCGACTGAAACCAGTTCCTTTAGTAAAAATAGTTCCATTTACATTTAAAACCGGAATGACGTATTGAAATATTGACTTAATATGAGTAACAGTAAAATAAATATATAGAAAAACTCAAAGACAATAATAAAAACTTAACCTATTTAAACGTAAATATATAACTAATATAAAACAGGAAATATTATTTATACTGCCTATATAATTAAATCTGATTATAACTGTCACAGAGAATATTTACAAATAATTGTTTTACAAATCCTCCGTGTTCGAATATGTAAGTATTTTACTAAAATAGCAAGATAAACATGATTAAAATTCATAAATAATTCTAACTTAAATGGGGACTGAAGAACTCTAAGAGCATCTCAGGTAGGAATTGTAAATTTGTAAATGTTACTAAGGACCAGCCTACCAAAACCTGAGCTTTTTCCCATTCAGGGATTTTGTAAAAATCTAAATAGAACTTTAAAAATATAAAGGATGGGGTGAAGAACAAGGGATTTTAAAACTAAATTAGGGCCCACCAAACAGTACTTTTTAAAAACCTAGATCTAACTGAGTTGCCGATAGTGTAAATTGCAAGATACCTGTCAAAGAGGGCCTGAAAAAAAACGTTTGTTTTTTTACTTAGTAAACAATTATTGTTCATGCCAAATGATCATGTGAACATTTTCTAGGTTGCTTTTTTGGACTCAACATCCGTTTCATCTTTGCTTTAGCAGATGTCTGATATTGAAAGTATTTAAAAATAGACGTCCTAACGCGCTCACGCCTGCGAGACAGAAATGTGCTTTGATACTCTGGCGCGCCTGTGATGTTTTGACGCACTCTAGCACGCGTGTCAGGGAAAGAAAGTAATCCGCTTTCATGCTCTGAAAGCAGAAACACTATTAATAGACTGCTAGTTCGGAATGCACATAAAGAGCACGTGTACATATTCTGAAAGGAGAAATACTAGCAGACTTACAGTTTAGGATATGTTTAAAATGCCCGTGTACATATCCTGAAATGAGAAACAAGAACAGGATACTGTTAGTTTCGGATGTACTTCAAAGTGCCCGTGTATATATTCTGAAAGCAGATCCGCCAACACGTTCAAGACACACATTCGGCGTCCATGTATGTACACGGTGTTGCAAGCTTTAGTTTTAAACGACGAACTCTGAAGTTCAGAATTATCTCGCGGTGTTTAATTTCACATATTCCACTTCATATTTCAACTAATGACTGCTCCCTTCCTGGCCGTGACGGAAGCAGCGTGTGGGAGAAATGTACATGCAACAATTCGACGCATCCCGCAAGAAATCCGTCTGTCGCTGATTGCGTGCTGTAAGTATATTGTATCATTAAATTGAATTGAGTTGTGAGTATGGTACATCATGAAATCGAGTTGAGTTGTGAGTATGGTACGTCATTAAATCGAGTTGCCGCTCAGTGTATGCTGTAAATAGTTTGCATCATTCTGTGTGCTGTGAGCATACTGTATCATTAAATCGAATATATGAATATCGTTTGGTAAAATAAGCGCCAGACGACTAAAAATTTTGTTAAGTGTCTACAGTTGTAGAATTATCACCGTGTGCAAAGAAATTACAAAACGTATGGACTACTGGAACTTCCAATGTACATGCATTCATTAAATAATAGCATTGCTGTACTTGTTGCTGAGATCTACTCAATAAGCAACAGGTTAATGCGATAATTTTCTGTCCATACATTCACAATGGACACATTTTGCCATGACATTTAACTCCATAAAGTACACACAAGACAGAAAATATCCTTACTTGTACTAGAGCTAAATTCAATGTACACTTAAATACACGACACATATTATCCCTTAATAGTTTTTATGGAATCCAACATGTTACCTATCCATCCAAATATCAATGGCGTCTGTTATGTGTCTTGTGTAACAACTTAAGACAATGTATTACTGGCACATGTCACACGAGCTTTCTTGGAGATACACCAGAACAGCCAAACCCGACTCACCCCTTGTGTCTCTACATTAGCTTGCTCCGCACTTGTGACGACAATCTTCAAAACATAATGTCTAAAATGTATGACCTATGTCTTCAAATCATAATTTCTAAAATGTATGACCTATATCTTCAAAACATAAATATTCACACACACGTAAAAGTTCTAGTGTGTCATCTCATTTCTTTCAAAACATAATTTCTAATGCGGACGATATATATCTTTTTAACATAATTTCCAGTATGAAGAGCCTACATCTTCAAACTATAATTTCTAACACGTACGACACATAACTTCAAGATAAAATTAAAGATTTCATTGTTTTGTGCAAATTTGATTGAATTTAGTCCTATCGTATGCGCTATACAAGAATTGCATATACATGTATTTTCGGAATGCCAATATGAGAAAGTCTGGCTCAAGCACGCAACCTTTCTGCAATGCGTTGCCATCCCCACCGCCTCACCACGAGAAACACCATCAATGGAATATAAGTAAAAACGGCTTAAGTAGATACTTCGCTACATAAAAAGCTCAGTATTGACAGCGGTAACATTTTTTCCAAACAGTGGAGTTCCGCACGTGTGTATGTTTATGTACGTATTTGTATGAGTGATTATGTGTCGTATTTGTATGAGTGATTATGTGTCATATTTGTATGAGTGATTATGTGTCATATTTGTATGAGTGATTATGTGTCATATTTGTATGAGTGATTATGTGTCATATTTGTATGAGTGATTATGTGTCATATTTGTATGAGTGATTATGTGTCATATTTGTATGAGTGATTATGTGTCGTATTTGTATGAGTGATTATGTGTCGTATTTGTATGAGTGATTATGTGTCGTATTTGTATGAGTGATTATGTGTCATATTTGTATGAGTGATTATGTGTCATATTTGTATGAGTGATTATGTGTCGTATTTGTATGAGTGATTATGTGTCATATTTGTATGAGTGATTATGTGTCGTATTTGTATGAGTGATTATGTGTCATATTTGTATGAGTGATTATGTGTCATATTTGTATGAGTGATTATGTGTCATATTTGTATGAGTGATTATGTGTCGTATTTGTATGAGTGATTATGTGTCATATTTGTATGAGTGATTATGTGTCATATTTGTATGAGTGATTATGTGTCGTATTTGTCGCGAGTTCCTTTCCGGTGACGTTGTAATAAAATATTTACTAGCTAAAGTTTTATTACACATACCGATACAGAGTATGGGCTATGTATAAATAGACATATTTCAGCAACTGTTACGCCGAAATTATGGTACGTTGCCAGTCACTTGACTCTCGGACACCACTCAGTAATAGATTGAGAAATATATATTAAAATATATGTAGACGAACAGATAACAAGACGTTATAATTAAACTGTCACTATAATTTATGACAACAAACACAAAGAAGTTGTGACACTAACAGATATGTGCGACTAAAAATTAACAAAATTTAATAAAGAAAAAGTTAACAATATTTAAAGGAACAAGCAAAGTATATCTTAATCCTATTTTCTCGTCACTGCCTTTGAAACTAAAGGCATCGACACTACGAGTTTAGTCAATTTCAACACTGCACACTGCGGTCACTCTCCATGAAATACTTAACTTCAGAATTTTGTAACACTGCGGTCACTCTCCATGAAATACTTAACTTTTGTAACACTATGGGGAAACTGAAAGACGCTCAACAGAACACATTACATTGTCAGTTTAGTGCACAAGTCAAATGGACAGATTTGTGTACACGTCACATGGACAGTTTAGTATACACTTCAAATGGACAGTTTAGCGTACACGTCACATGGACAGGCACATAAAGTCCACAATATAGACGAAAGACAGAAACCCTGAAACATACATAATTGCAAATCCTAAATATACATCAGATTACTACATTAATAAAACCTTAACTAGACAAATGTCTCTTCAACAACTCAAAGTGAGACATGTTTCAAGCAACATAACATTCCTAATAAAACCTTAACCATTCACACCATACAGAGACACGTTTACCTTTTCCAGCCAAGGATCTGATTTTGTTCCTTTTTCACCCCGTTCTTAATAGGAGAGACTCGATATACTGCTTAACCAAGAGTTCATTTGCAAAGAGTAAAGAGTTAGAATTTGCACTTTGGTTTTCTCAGACTATAAACCACACCCATCTCTACCTGGACTCAGTCAATCAAATTTAAGAAATCCCGAGCTAATTAATATTTATGACTTTCTCACATCTTCTACATTCACATTCTATCAACGCACGTCACCTATACAAAGTTGACAGTCGCTTCAGCCTAAAATTTGAATGACACATAACTAGGTCTTGGATCAATTGTAGATCTAAGTCATTTAGTCGACCACTTGACTTCGCAGATGTCAGGAAGCTAGAGTTCTCACAGAACAATTGCAACAATACTACTTTCAGCTACCATTCAACGAGCACTCACTCAACCAAAACCGTTTAGCTTCCCCACCACTTCTGTCCTTCCTGCACTTTTACTTTAGAAATAAACTTTATCACAACATTTAACTTCAGAAATAAACTTTATCATAACATTTCACTTTAGAAATAAACTTTATCATAACATTTCACTTTAGAAATAAACATTATCACAACATTTCCAAATCATACAAATTACAAATAACATCTAAGTTTTAAATGATAGATCAGAAATGAAAATTTGTATATTAAAACTAAGTCGGAGGGTTTCCTGTCACATGGCAGTGTTTCTTGACACTTTAATGTCTTTGCTATGATTGTGTTTAACTTTTTAATATTTTTGTTCTGCTAATTAATTAAATTCATTTTGCAAATGAGAAATGGCTAAAATGAGATCTGAATGTAAAATTACTTTTCCACTGAAGTCGAATTACCGGTCAGTGTAAATGCCTCAAGTTCCATCATACTTATCAGGGTCAAGATGACATTTGGTTTATCTACAAACATATGATCATAAATATCACTATTGGCATTATCAATGTCATTATGTAATTCATTATACTATATTTATATTTTGATTACAATTACAGCATCAGGTTTCTAAATGGCTACCCTCCTGGTGACAGACTTGGGTTGCACTCCTCTGCCCGAATTAAAGTGGATACCATGCCGATCTCGAGCTAGTGACGGCAATACGTCCAGGTAAAGTTATCAGATTAGTACAAACTGTTCTCAAGCTAATGACTGCAGTACATCCAGGTAAAGTTGTCAGATTAGTGCAAACTGTTCTCCAACTAGTTACGACAATAAATTAAGGTAAACGTCATCACATTAGTGTAAACTGTTCTCGAGCAAGTGACGACAATATATACAGGTAAACATCATCAGATTAGTGCAAATTCTTTTCAACTAGTCAAGACAATATACTCAGGTAAACTTCCTCAGATAGAGCAAATATTTCAGCATATGGTTCCTGGAGTTAAAACTGTACTGTTTGGTTTTAGCCCAAATTTGTGAATATCTAGATGCCAGAGACAAGTGTAAGCTGTATCGTATTAGCTCAAATTTTTCAACATATAGATACTGGAGACAGGTCTGTGTTGCCTAATATTATCCCAAACCTCTAAACATCTATTTTCATGGGACAAGCCTATACTGTCTTATATTAGCAAAATAGCATTGGGTTTCACAGTGCGTTGGCAAAGAAATGCAAAGTGTTCTTTCACAGTGTGGCGAAGTAAATTTGCCTATCCCTATTTCTAAACTTAATAATTGCCAATGTTAATGTGACTTGACCATGGCACGCCTAGTGATGATATTTTTGTAAAGTACCAGAGTTGGAGTAAACAACTCAGGTAAAGAATATGCTAGAACTTGTTATTGCAATCCAAACCAGTTCCAAGTGGATGAATAGTTTTTCTGACTAATAGTCTCACACTTGTTCATAACAACTTCATCCAATGGGGATGGACTTAAAGTTACTTTGGTGAAGAAAAATGTACTCTAATCACTTTGGATTTGATGTGGCTGAAGTCCAGTCATGAAAGTGGTCATTAGCTTAATAATGAATTACAGTTTGAATTGTAAGACTATAAATATGGAATACCATTGAAAACATATTTTGTAAACCTATAATACGTAGGGAATAGTAAGATCCTATACTTAAATATTAGTGTATGTTTATTTGTTATCCGATTATAATTTATTAGTGTATGTTCAATTGATATATATATTTATAATCTAATTAATAAGTAACTGATATATATATGTCCTTGTTCAGCCCAGTACAGGTAAAAGCGTACGGATGCGTTTCACGTGGTCATGATGGTAAACCCGACTGCCTTGTAAGTAATGAGTCTTTACATTTGCATATTATAATATAGAAAAATAAGAATTTAGAATTTTAGCTTAAAATATCTAAAGGAAACTTACAGTGGATGTACTAATAAAATATTTTTAATACGACTGTTAGAATGATACGTAAATACTGTTATAAATTGTAACGAGAAAAACATATATATATATATATATTTATTAAGAATCCTACTATATCCAGAATCCTATAAAATGCTAGATCCTCTGCTGTTCTGAAGCTGACATGCAGATTGGCTTGGTCTGAAGTTGACATACACAGATATCATTGTATAATGAAACAGTGGTGTGGCAAGCTATCTTCATCAACTGCTGAAATTACTGTCTCAGAAGTGATCTTCTGATCTTGGTTTAGTGTACCAATCATGATATTACTTCGAGTCTGTCAGGAGTAGGTCAATATATTCATGACGTGACACTGACAATTTTGCCAGGAAGCCAACATGCACATACATTATTGTTCAGCATATTGTTCATCAGGGATCATCACTTTCCTAATTGCAACTTAAAGGCACTACTATCAATATATCACTTAATTCCTTTTGAATGGGTTTACTCCCCCCCCCCACACACATCTCAAACATTCTTATGCTATTTTGATATTTCTGAATGTTTACTGATAATCCATTCAAGGATAAAATATATCTCCCTAACATGTTTATACAGTTTAATTATTTTATTCATCACCTTATCAAGTGCTCAAAAGTCTCGCAACATCAAAATTAAAATTATTGACATATCTGAACAGGGAAGTAAGTAGAGACTTGAATGTAAGAGAGAATGGAGTTAAAGATGAATAAACTGGAAACTTAGCAGTTGTTCCATGATTATATTTTGCATGGAATAGATAGCCTTTCCTTGTTTTACCTGAATCTCCTGGGTTACTGATTATAAACTGCTATGACCATAGTAGACACAAGAAGTATCTACCACAGTGTGTAAGTGTAAGGAATACACTGCATTACATTGATATACGGTGGCAAAGTATACTACCTACATTGAGCAATTTCTGATACAATAAGTTGCTGGAAATTGTTACAATTGTTGTTCTGCCTGATGGGAGCTAATACTACTGAACACCAGATAGCCTCAAGAGAATAGCGGCTAGTCAGTGTTCTACAATGCAAGAAAGGAAACACATGGAATTCTCAGTGAATAATATGAGCAATAAACTTTGTTATGAAAAGTGCATGAAGGGACTATTGCAGCTTCGTCTATACAAGGTTATGTAGAAACTATGATTACTTATCTCTAATAACTCCATTTGTCTTCTCTGATAAGAACACTAATCTGTTGAATTGTATTTTAGGATATTAGACTGTATAGGTATTTATTATTTCGAATGTGGTTTCGTGGAAATGTTATGTCAAATAAACCTGTTCATTGTATTTGTTTTATATATATATCATTGTTGATTTAATATTGTTAAATTTATTGACCTTCTTACACATATTGATAACCCAGTGTTGGAGAAGAAATTGGGTGGATGGAGTCTCACTAAATATAGGTTAAAGACAGATTTGTCTTCTCCTTTAGTAAGACGTTTTCTATCTACAAAAATATTGTGTGACGGTAAATGTTTGTCTTTGATGTTGTGGAAGAGAGAAAACGTTTACAGCGCCCGCACATCCGTGCAATGAGAGAGACGAGAGGTGTCCTCTGGAGAATTATGAATAACATAAATTAAGATTTTCATCACTTGTAATTAGTTATGGATGATTAATTAATAATAATCATAACCATTAACTAGGTGGCTTTAGCGTCACAATAGCAATAAGTGTTCTTTTTTAAAATATTGAAAAAATAGTTGTACCAACACAATAAACGTTCTTTATATATTGAAAAATTATTATAAAGTGTAGAAATAAGCGTTCTTTATAAATTAAAATCGAGAAGAAAATCAATAGCAAAGATGCTAGCAGCAGGTTTTAACAGTAGCTCAAACAAAGATATATGAATAATTAATTATTGGCTATACCTGGAATCTCTTAGATCAAATTTAGGCATCGTGTGATGTTTACACTACATATCACTTAAGGAATTAAAGTTTTAATATTTATGATAGTTGTGCTAGAGTCTCTATTATGTTTCATTTGTCTAGTCTGCAAGCACTCCTACGGAAGTCAAGATTAAAGTTGTTAAAGAGAAGTATTTTAAATTCATGCAATCTGTTTTCTGTTCTTTCAGCACATTGAAATGGCAGAAAAGTCAAGCCTACAAATGCTGCAAAAATTCACACAACTGGAAGATATAGCAGATAAAAAATATATCTACGTCATAAACTGCGATACAAAAGGGTCAGTATGGATTCAACAGCTTAAGTACCGCAAGACAGCTAGTGGCACCGTATGCCTGCCGTAAAATAATTCTATAAACAGAATGTTGAAAATTTTAAAATTTACAAACTGGTATTCGCTTGCCCATAAAACATTTAAAAGAAAATAGTGTGTTTACAATAAAGAAAAGTGCCTGTTTATAACAAAGAGAAGTGTATGCTTATAAAAAGAAAAGTGTATGTTTATAACAAAGAAAAGTGTATGCTTATAAAAAGAAAAGTGTATGCTTATAAAATGAAAAGTGTATGTTTATAACAAAGAAAAGTGTATGTTTATAACAAAGAAAAGTGTATGTTTATTAGACTTTTGTAATTGTACACATTCTTAAATCTATAATGTGGGCCTGCTTTTGATGTTATTCATGACTGTCCCATTGAGCGCTTACCTGCGTGACACGTCTTGTGAGAGCTGCCACTGTATGGAAAGAATGAAACTGCCTTGCTTTTGAACAGTTACTCCAGTTGTGGCTTGAACTTGATCAGACTCTTACTTTTATTTGAACTTGATCAGACTCTTACTTTTATTTGCTAATAAAGACAAAATAGGACAACATGTATTTTTGCTTATTCTTTTTAAATATTGTAAAATTTTACTTTTCTTTATTTAAATATTTGCTAATTGTTCCAATTAGTCCAACGTAACTTCTTGTAGTGATAGTCTAATTATTACATCTTGCTCTCTGTCTCTCTCTCTATATATCTATTTAAGGATCTATTTTATAAAAAACAAACATGTTTCTCCTTCTAAATTACTGAGGGGTGGGGGCTATGAGTCAAATTGATAGGAGCGCACCAGCATATCAGTGCGACAGTTGCAGATATGAATATTTAAACGGCGGTCCACACTCTACACTTGTACGTTTTATATCATTAACTAATTGCTAATATTTGGGATAATTCATTATTACAACTTCACCCCAGAGTGCATCGTGGCAGGAATCATTTATTTCTTTTCGATTTCTTGGAATCGACAGCTCTTAATTTTATTCTTAATTTTAAAAAAAGTAATGAAAGCATTTCATTGGGAGAGAAAGGAAATGGAAGCGAAGAATGTGCATACGAGAACTTTAGTATGAACTGTATAATACCAATAATAGATATTAACAAGTAGAAATGAACTGAATCATACCAACCATATATATTAACAAGTAGAAATGAAGTGTTTCATAGTAATCATAAATGAACCATATCATACCAAATCATAAATATTAACAAGTAGAAAATGAAATGTGTCATAACAATCATAGATATTAACAAGTAGGAAAAGAACTGTATCATACCAATCATAAATGAGTTATCATACCAAGTCACAGATATTAGTAAGTAGGAAAAGAACTGTATCATACCAATCATAAATGAGTTATCATACCAAGTCACAGATATTAGTAAGTAGGAAAAGAACTGTATCATACCAATCATAAATGAGTTATCATACCAAGTCACAGATATTAGTAAGTAGGAAAAGAACTGTATCATACCAATCATAAATGAGTTATCATACCAAGTCACAGATATTAGTAAGTAGGAAAAGAACTGTATCATACCAATCATAAATGAGTTATCATACCAAGTCACAGATATTAGTAAGTAGGAAAAGAACTGTATCATACCAATCATAAATGAGTTATCATACCAAGTCACAGATATTAGTAAGTAGGAAAAGAACTGTATCATACCAATCATAAATGAGTTATCATACCAAGTCACAGATATTAGTAAGTAGGAAAAGAACTGTATCATACCAATCATAAATGAGTTATCATACCAAGTCATAGATATTAGTAAGTAGGAAATTGACAGTACCATACCAAGTCATAGATATTAGTAAGTGGGAAATTGACAGTATCATACCAAGTCATAGATATTAGTAAGTAGGAAATTGACAGTATCATACCAAGTCATAGATATTAGCAAGTAAGAAATTGACAGTATTATACCAAGTCATAGATATTATCACTTAGACAACGAAGTGTCATAACAATCATATATATTAAGAACGGTATCATACCCATCATAGATATTAACAAGTCGAAAATTAACTAAATCATATGCATTCGTAGATATTAGCAAGTAGAATATGTCAAAATGTATTATAATAACTAACCAGCCATTTTCCCTTTCTTATTTTGTAGAACAGACTCAATGCATTCTTCGATGATCTCTGCTACAATAAAAGATAGTATTATATACCAATCAATCAAGCACTCCAACAAAAGTAAGTTTATCTGGAACTATTCTTTATGTCAAAGCGTTCATTAAAAGATCATGTTATTTAAAGAATAATTCATAAATATAATCTGATTATTAATTTCCTTAGTGTTGAACTTTTACTACTAGGACAAATGCTGCATGTTAGTTAATATACTAAAAAAAATATAATATGCAATAATAATAGAGCATTATCATGACTATGACTATAGCTATTACTACATGACTACGACTTTAGATATTACCACCTGACAATGACTATAGCTACTTCTACATGACTACTATTATAGCTGTTACTACGTGACTACGACTATAGCTTTTACTACATGACTATGACTATAGCTATTGCTATATGACTATGACTATAGCTTTTACTACATGACTATCACTATAGCTTTTATATTGTTTATTACGTCACTATATTTAAAGTGCATAGTATTGCAGAAAAAATAACTATGAATTGTTATAAACATAACTGTAATTTTAAACAACTGTTGTGTGAAATAAACCGTTATAATCATAAATGCAAATGTACTTTTAAACAATTGCTTGTGAAATAAACTGTTATAAACATAATACAAATGTGATTTTAAAAAGATGTGTGTGAAATAAATGTTTCCTAAAAGGTGCAAGACAAATGAATTAATATTGAAAGTATGGAGATATACCTCGATGCTAGCAGGTAACTGGAATTGATATATTTTTAATTTTGACAGTTTATTGGTGCAACATATTACTAGCTTTCCACTGCACCAGACTGATATGGGTGAATATCAGCATTTCAATAATTTCCTGAACTCATTCTCAATATGACCCCTACAGCAGCGAATTACAGCTTCTTAGCGGCAACAAATTAAATAAGGAAAAGTATTAGACAAATATGTAAATGCAGTGTCTATAACTGATTACTCTGCTAGAAAGAAGTAATATAACTGGCTGGTGTATTAGAAGAAATTATACACAAATGATGTAGGCTATAGTGACATTATGTTAAGATAGTTTAATATTTCATAGAAAGACTTAAATACTAGAAATATTTCTTATATGATGTGAATATATTATTAGTTTCATTAATATAATTTAAGGTTTGAATAATTCAGTTCTCTTCTTTTACCTGTCAATAATGTTCATGGAGTACGTATAATGAAATTATTTCCAAAATCCACATGTTGTTAACAGTCTTTTCCTTTATATAATTTTTTCTTCATCCATTTCTTTGGATTTAGTAGAAACTGATTTATCATCATCAAATGATGAAATATTCTTAAGCTTACGTTTTGGAAATTCATTTCGTACAGAAAATATTGTGGTTCTAATTCGGATCAAACTGACATATATTATTGTATTTGTTAAACAATCCATTTCTGCCAGAAGGATCTTTAGTTCTAATTCAGATAAAACAGAAATAAACTATTGCATTCATTAGACAATCTATTTCTGCAAGAAGATTGTGTAATTCTAAATAAAGATCAAACAGACATATACTATTGTATTCGTTAGAAATCCATTTCTGCCAGAAGTTTCTGCAGTTCTGATTCAGATTTTGAAACCCATTTTGCCAGAAAATGTTGTGGTTTCATGGAATGGGTTGATGACATGGCCGGGTAGCATCATACACCAAGCCCTGAAGGGGGTGGGCACTGAAACGATGCATAGTGAACGGAAAGGTTTGAAGAGAGAGAGGAAGGAAATTTTCTCTATTGCATATCTGTCTTGGGATGATGTAGACGGAGATATAAGGGAAACGTTAGAAACACATGTGAGTACTGAGCTTGCTGCAACAATTACTAGAAGGAGCAGCAGTAGTAGATGTAGTAGAAGTAGAATAAATATCTGTAGTAGTAATATGTTGCATCATTCCTTACAGTTACCGTTACAACTTGATTTGTGAGGAGAAACGTATTATGGAATAATTTATTTTTCTTAAATTGTTGTAAAATGTTGCTGAATATTTCTTTTATTAAACGTTGGATAGATAGATAGATAGGTAGATAGATAGATAGATAGATAGATAGATAGATAGATAGATAGATAGATAGATAGATAGATAGATAGATAGATAGATAGATAGATAGATAGATAGATAGATAGATAGATAGATAGATAGATAGATAGATAGATAGATAGATAGATGGATGGATGGAGAGACAAACATATTTATTTATCTGTTATACAAGATTACAGTGACAGTTGGGCTGAAATGTAAATAGAACTTTACATTTTACAATGACTGCAATCACTATGATATACTTTGTTTACAGGGCAAGGTGGACAAACCCTTATGTCCTGATGCAGAGGAAAATCCGCTTGGGGACAGTGTCTCACCTCACTTGACACATTTCGTTCTCCTGAGTGTTGATGCCAAAGAACGGAAAGATGTCTACACACGAGTGTTGCTTCATCTCTCCAACAGTCTGCAGTCACGTGAGTATGTTTTGTGCCGATACGTTATAAAAGTTAGTCTGAGAACGGTATCTTTAAAAAAGTTAATCTTTACTCTTGACTGAGGCTATAAAAGTTAGTCTGAGAACGGTATCTTTAAAAAAGTTAATCTTTACTCTTGCCTGAGGCTATAAAAGTTAGTCTGAGAACGGTATCTTTAAAAAAGTTAATCTTTACTCTTGACTAATGCTAAACAGACCACTAAATATGCAGTTTGTCGAAATTGGTCTTTGGGCAACAGTGTAACTGGGATGTCATCCGTAACTTGTATAGATACTTTATTGTGAAGAGATATTGTGTTTGTATGAATTGTCACATCTGCAAGGCATTTCTGTATTTATTTCTATATTTATTTATACAGCAATTTATGTTACTTCAAAATATTACAAAATGTATGTTTCTCTCTCTTCTATATGCATATAGGAACATTTTATTATTATGGCATTTTATCAAAACGTTGCTTTTCTTCGCTAGAAAGGGAATGTATTTGCGTGATAATGTGTTGCTTCCCAGGTATATGAAACAGAAATAATTGTTTTAGAGAAGAAAGCAATTGCTTTTAATTACTCTATTATTGTTGTGCCACCAACGCCACCTATTTAATGGTTATGATTCTTATTATTTATAATTCATAACTAATTACAAGTAATGATAATCTTAATGTATATTATTAATAATTCTCCAACAGACACCACTCAACTCTCTCACTTGGCGGATATGCAGTCGCTGAAAACGTTTTCTCTCTTCCACTACATTAAAGACAAACTTTTACCGTCATACAATATTTACGTAGGTGGAAAACTTCTTAACAAATGAGAAGATAAATCCGTCTTTTAGTCTATATTTAGTCGAAATGAAAAAAAAGCTGAAAGAAAAATGCAAAAATGCAACTAATAGTAAGAAACATATTTGAAAGTTGACAGTTCTTATAAATAGTGTTGTTCTTTAAGTTTAATCACATTTATTTACAAGTAGGCATGTGATGTCATTTCCCAATGTGCAGAGTACATAGAGCTTTGGTTGGTAAGCACACTTCACTTCACACTTTATGTATTTTTGTCACTAGTTAACCGAGTGTATTCCAAGTGCATATTACATATATTCCTTACTCGCTAACCCAGTGCATTCCTAGTGTATTCCCTACTCACTAACCCAGTGCATTCCAAGTAGACATAAACAAACAGCATTCTCTTAGCACTAGTAACATCTGTATCTTTTCAAGAAACAAAAACAAGTACATTGCAAGTAACTCTTACTCAGGAGCAACATTATTGTCTTGTACACACAGTAACTATCCGTTATTCCACTTACCCACAAGACAATATTATTGTCTGTATACACAGTAACTCACCTTTGTTACAATTAGTCACAAGACAACATTATTGTCATGTATGCTCAGTAACTCTCATTTGTTACTCATACTCAGGAGCAATATTATTGTCCTGTACATACAGTAACTCACCTTTGTTACACTTATTCACAAGAGAACATTACTGTCATGTATGCACAGCAACTCATGTGTTAATCTTAGGAGCAACATTATTGTTCTGTACATACAGTAACATTATTGTTCTGTACATACAGCAACATTATTGTTCTGTAACATACAGTAAAACAATATTATTCTGTACACACCGTCACTCACCTTAGTTACACTTATTCACAAGACAACATTATTATTTTGTATACACATTACTACTCAGGAATATCGGCACGCACATTGACATTTAATTTCTGTTTGCAGTGCACGAGGATAAAATGGAAGGTGAATTTCAGGCTGTTGCGGTGTGTTTCGATGGAGGCGAAATGTCAATCAAAATTGCAAGTTCTCTTTATAGAATATTACCTGTGTTCATTATTGAGGTAAAATCAGAAAACTTCCTTTGTTGGTTATAGAGATAAAATATGAATCTCGGTATATGTGTTTATTATATAGGTATATATTAATATAAACTTGCACTTATCTTAATATTTTATAAGGTTAAAAAAATTAACAGTAGGCCTCTCATGACATTTCATTCAAATTCATAATTACTTCTAGATTGTCATGTATTGGCTACTTGGGTGGGTAAGTATTTAAACATTTAGTATATAGCAAAATCATATTTAAGATGTAGGTAGTGACACTGTAAACAGGATGGGCACAAAACACATAAGACAGTGACAGAGTAAAGTGGAGACAGTACGGGTACAAGACACTGTTGACTGTGACACAGTAAAGTGGAGTCAGGATTGGTACTAGACACTGTTGTAAACAGTGACACGGTTAACTGGAGACAGGACGGGCACAAGATACTGTTGAAAACAGTGACAGTTAATTGGAAATAGGACTGACACATGACATTGTTGAAGACAGTGGCACAATGAAGTGGAGACAGGACAAGTTGTTCCTATAGTTTGATATTTATGTGTTAATGGCACATTTTATACCCGCCATTGAGTCAAACATTTCATTTCATATTCAACTCATTATTTACATTTAAATTATTATCTATGAATTTCACCATTAATTGTCTGGAGAAATGTTTCATATTCAACTCATTATTTACATTTAAATTATTATCCATGAATTTCACCATTAATTGTTTGGAGAAATGTTTCATATTCAACTCATTATTTACATTTAAATTATTTTCCATGAATTTCACTATTAATTGTCTGGAGAAATGTTTGCATCGCATGTTTTGCTGCGTAAAGAAGTTCTGCTCCGATACTTTGCACTGTAGTAACCACAATATCCACCACAACCACAACCACAACCACAACCACAACCACAACCACAACCACAACCAGGCATTCAACTACTTAACATGCATTTAAGATTGCATTTTAATTAGGTCAACTTGATCATTGAAAGTTACTCGATAAAAATAAACATCAGAACTCCATCAGCACTTAAGAAAGTAGAAGTGACCGTAGCTACCCAGTTCTGTATGACGTGTCTATGACGTGTGCGTATACGATGATAACTGTAGATTGCCGGAAAGAAAGTTCAATCATTCCTTGAGGAGCAGGTAGAGATATCTTTTCAAACTTACTGAAGTCGAGCAATAAACACGTGTCCACATAGGGCTGGAAACTTTCTTATAGTTTCATGTTGTCTGTTTAGACTTTAGACTATATATTTGAACTGCAGCGCAGGGAACAGTGTCCGTTAAGACTATCCAAATTAAATAGAGGCGTTTATTTCATCATATAAACATCTCTCATCCATTTTCAAGAAAAGTCAATTCTTACAGATATTAAACATTTAGTAAGTTTAGGTAAAACTAAATTAAGATCAATGATTACAGTTAGATCAAAGAAGAAATGTGTTTATTGAAATGTCTTGATTTCACCCGAACAGCAGTTCGACAAAGACATGCATAGATAACTGACAAAGCGAACAGCAGGCCGACAGAGACATGCATAGATAACTGACAAAGCGAACAGCAGGCCGACAAAGCAGACCATGGACAGGAAAATACTTTCTGTATGCTTTGGTTTTGATAATGAATGTATATTTGAAGGCATCCAGGCACAGAAAAGAAGGAATATTTCAAAGCACATAGGCATTGTTTTAAGAACAAAAAAATGCTAGAGTACACCACCAAGGTATAGCTAGGACAAAGAATGCTTGAGTACAACAATTGTTTTATATGCTAAGCTAGACTGTAAACGTTATGATACAATATTCCAATATTGGTCTAGACTCTAGACTGTAAAAGTTATGATCACAATATTCCATATTGGTCTAGACTGAAACTTTACGATCATAACATTCCAATATTGGTCTAGACTAGAACCTTATGATCATAACATTCCTGTATTGTCTAGACTAGAACCTTATGATCATAACATTCCTGTATTGTCTAGACTAGAATCTTATGATCATAACATTCCTGTATTGTCTAGACTAGAACCTTATGATCATAACATTCCAATATTGGTCTAGACTATAACCTTATGATCATAACATTCCAATATAGGTCTAGACTATACCCTTATGATCATAACATTCCAATATAGGTCTAGACTAGAACCTTATGATCATAACATTCCTGTATTGTCTAGACTGGAAACGTTATGATCACAGCATTTCAGTATTGGAAAGAATTTATGAAATGTTAATAATTAGAATTTATATATGAACTTTGTTCTCAGGAAATTAAGGGCTGCCCTTTGTGGAATGACATACGTCTAAGTACAAGATATAATGAACTGAATGACATCTTCCAATTTCTGGCAAAATTCATTTTAGGGTGAGGCTTTCTTTTAAGTCATACATAAATATGCTATTGTGGGTATTCTGGTTACTGCATGTACATTGAACCAGTGAGACTTTCTAATCTTTTATAAATGTACATTGAGCCAATAAGACTTGCTAATCTTTTATAAATGTACATTGAGCCAATAAGACTTGCTAATCTTTTATAAATGTACTTTGAGCCAATAAGACTTGCTAATCTTTTATAAATGTACTTTGAGCCAATAAGACTTGCTAATCTTTTATAAATGTACTTTGAGCCAATAAGACTTGCTAATCTTTTAGAAATGTACTTTGAGCCAATAAGACTTGCTAATCTTTTAGAAATGTACTTTGAGCCAATAAGACTTGCTAATCTTTTATAAATGTACTTTGAGCCAATAAGACTTGCTAATCTTTTATAAATGTACTTTGAGCCAATAAGACTTGCTAATCTTTTATAAATGTACTTTGAGCCAATAAGACTTGCTAATCTTTTATAAAAGCGCACATACATACGAGATGTGGAAATGAAAATAACGGGATGCCCCACCCCTACCTGCTATTAAAGTTGCATTTATTTAATGAATTACGCACTGAAAGCTTTTGTTACTGTCGACGTAGTTTTCTTTGAGCATAATCAGATAGTCACCCTGAACAATAACACTTAGTCAATCTGAACATTAACACTTAGTCATTCTGAACATTAACACTTAGTCAATCTGAACATTAATACTTAGTAACTCTGAACATCTACTTTCAAAATATTTCTGGATCCCTTCTTCTGCAATTCTGGAACCTTTCTTTGGGAATGCTCTTTGGGATGATCATCGCATGTTTTTGAATGTTGTAGTCACCTGTCTGGTTATGTTTAACGACTCTGTCCTATATTAGATTTCCCAAATATCAATATTGGTTATTGATTATCTTCTAATATTAGCGACAACCAGACAGCCTTACATATCTTCCATGAATATGCCAAAGATTCAGGTTGTTATTCAATGACACACCACCAGATAAATCAGCTGACGTGCAAAAGCTATTAACGTTATCCCCCCCTTTATTTATTAGTTAAGATTATGATTCTATTTCTCCGGCTCCTGCCCCCATACTAGCTTTCATAGTCGATATAACAACAAATTATGTAACATAGGTGAACATAACAAATACAATTTAACTGTAATAAAAAATTAATTGGTTCACAGAAATTTCAAGAGTTCATCTATCCCGCCATGCCTGATTATCGTATTTTGTCCGTTAGGTTCGATCTGTTCATTTATTGTAGCGAGCACACTTAGCTAAAGTCTTCTGAAGATCTGTGACCACTCACTCTGCTCCATCAATAGTAATGTCATGCTGCAGTTGTCTTCCACGATGGCCAACTCAACATCAAATAGGAGCGCTAGGCATTGTCCTGAGAGATTCCTACGTCAGTCATAATTTAGGGTTAAGACTTGCTGTAATGAATAACAGTTTCTTATAGCATCCTATTACAGCAAATAATCAATTGGGCTTTGTGGCAACAGCGATAGACTATTCTTTACAAAGTCATTATTCGTTAGCTACGCGCTAACTTACAATTCAAGTCAATAAATTATTTATAAATGGATAACAATGATTTCCTTTTACAATTGTATAACTTCTCATTATAATATAAATAGCAAACAGTTCAGCGATACTTATTAAACAATCATTTATCTCTTTATTAGAGTCACCGGCTACAAATGGTTTAACAAGCATTGAACATAGCAACACATGTGCTTATGTTATCTCGATCATTTCTACAAAAATGCAAACATCGCTAAAGCCACTTAGCTTCTATGAGAAAAATACTTTAGTCACACAATCATTTAACAACCAATTATATATTTTACATAACATTCTATAAATAAGAAATACAATAATTTAGATAGTCAATTATAATTACCACTCTCGTCATATTCGTGTACGGTCAAACGAATGCAAGTAGTCTGCCCATGGTCAAGTGAGTGTGGTGGAAATTTGCGTCTAAGGGATTTAATTCATTGAAGAGTATATATGCATGGACTGTAGGTCAGCTAGCGGATTCTACAATATGGAACACAAATGACCAAGCATGGGTGTCTCGTACCCGGTTAACAATTTCCCCTCTCTGTCCTTCACCTTTTTGAGTGACCCATATCTTACTAGGTTATAAACAACTATTGCACCACCAATGCACAATTCGACTAGCGGAATTATACTTCTCACAAATAATAAAAGGATATTTAATAGAACATAGAAACCTGTTTAAAAAATTGGCATAATTTGCCTAGATCACTAGTAATATCCATGACAGCTAGTAATATCTGGAAATGTTCTAATTTTCTTACTTAAATTAATAATTAAATGTTGCTCCTTGCCACATCTGGAGAATATGGTGGAAGGTTCAGATTCATTACCCAAGATTTTGCCTAAATTGTTCCCAACAAAAAGCTAAAAAAAAGCACGTCAGTTTATCTGAAGAACAAACATGACACACTGTTACGAGTTCAAATGTACTTAGTGATGTTTTGTTTCATTGTATTGTTTTGCTTTGCCCGTTTGATTAAATGGGCATTATTTGCTTTTAGTTTCTTGAAAATGCTTGGAGTAGAGATTCTGGGAAACATTGGCAATTTAACTCTAGACTTTACCTTGGAAACGTTGGGAATATAATGCTAGACTGTTCCTTGGAAACATTGGCAATTTCAATCTCGGCCTTTCCTTGCAAACGTTGGCAATTTAATGCTAGACTGTTCCTTGGAAACATTAGCAATTTAAATCTAGGTTGCTCCTTGGAAAAAATTACAATTTATTGCTAGGTTGTTCCTTGCCAAACGTTTGCTATTTAGCGCTAGGCTATTCATTGCAAAACTTAGGCTGTTCCATGCAAACGTTTCCTATTTAGTACTAGGCTGTTCTTTTAAATGTTTGCAACATTACGCGCTGCAATTTCTTCAAATGGTGGCAATTTTAAGCGAGGCTGTTTTTGTTTTAGAAGACCCGAGCTTTGGTCTGTTGCTTGGATTTTGCATCTTGACAGTATATCTGTTTGTCAAGCACTCGCCGTACGGGAGTTCTGCGACAAAATTCAATATCAAAATTGGGCCATCCACCATATTTACCAAACGTTTTTCCCTGCAAATTTTGGCTGTAATCCAGTTATGAATTATGCATGTGTGTTCACTAATTTTTGCTTATATTCATCCATTTGTTTGACGTTGATATAGATTGCTAGTTTAACACTGACTGACTAAGATTAGAAATGATAAACCCTTATATTTCTCACCTTTTCTGGATCATACTTTAGTGAATCGAACAATTATAGTTATACTTTGCTTTTAATGAAGTGTAGTCAGTGAGTGAGTGAGTGAGTGAGTGAGTGAGTGAATGAGTGAGTGGGTGACTGAGTGAGAAAAGAAGGTAAGAAAGAGAAAACGTGTAACAAAGGTAGAAACATGTCCATAGATCTAAAGGTTTCAACACAATGTATCAGGGAAGCTACATTCATAATGGAAAGTATTATTGATTTTGTTTGTATGTGTGGCAGAGTACATTTTCCTGTCCCTATTTCAAAAAACTTAATTGTTGTATATGTTAGATGTCAATGTGACCTGACCTTCGGGCACTGTGCATGATGCTTTTGTAAATACCAGAGTAAATAAAAACTCAGGTAAAAAATATGCTAGAACTTGGTGATGCAATCCAGACCAGTTCCAAGTGGATAAGTACTTGTTCTGACTATTAATCTCATACTTGCTCATAACAATTTCATCCATTGGGAAGAGGCCCAAACTTACCTGTTACAGAGATTTATACATTCTAATCACTTTGATTTTGACGTAACTCAAGTCTGGTCATAAAGGCGATCGTTAGCTTACGAAAGGAGTGTGCCTTTTGGGCGTTTTTATTTTTAACCTTGTATTCGCTTGAGGACTGCAGTGACTACTGTACTCTAATTGATGGCGTTGGTATGTGTATCCAGTGTTGTCATCGAACTTATCAGTAAACATGCTGCTGTACATTGATTTCTGTGAATTCCATTTGAGAACCAATATGACGGAAAGTGAGTCTTGGGTTTGGTCTTCAGAATTCACAAAGTTTCTCAAACATTCCTCGTGATATGCTTTCCTAGCACAAATGAAGTTCTAGAATCTAGACGATTCTCTATGGTATGCTTTGTGAGCACATCAAAAGATTCTGGATCAGTTGTATAATGTGCCTAGAAGGGGTACACTGGAATTCCATATAATAAGAAAGAAGGTGACTTCTTGCAAACCACGTGACTGTGAACACATGCCAGTGACATTTGCATCATTGAAAAGGCTATGTACATTGACTATAAATATTTCTCTAAAACTCCACTCTCATTTCTGTGATGAAACTATATCAATGAACTTATGTATATATGTTAATTTGACTGCTCATGTCTATGCTAGAATAAACTGAATAAGGGTCTAAAGTTTAATCAACTTTGTTTTGAAGTGATGTAATATCAACGCTCTTTGATTATATTCATATGTTGTATATTTCAGTGTTGGTTTAATTATTTTATTCTTACATTTATTAACCTTCTTGCACATATATTAAAACGTTATATTGGAGTAGTAGTGGGTGTATGGGGCTCGTTAAATATAAATGAAAGACGGATTTTTATTACTCATTACTTATTTTTATTATTAAGACGTTTCCACCTACAGAAGTATTGTGTGACAATAAAACGTCTGTCTTATTATTGTAGAAGGGAGAGAACTTTACTACACCAGTATAATCTGCCAAGTGAGAGTCGTGTCGTATCTCCTTGGAAAATTATTAATAAACATAAATTAAGATTTCTCCATCACTTTTAATTAGTTATGGATAATTAATAATAATTATAATTATAATCATAACCAGTAACAAAGGGATGAATGTCACAGTATGTCTGTATATGTGCAATGAATAAATGTACATAGTAGTAGTAGTTGGTCATCATAGTTGTAGTAATAGTGGTCATCGTTGTCGTAGTTGTTGTATGCATAATATTATTATTTAATAACGTTATTATGGCATTTTTATTTGCAGACAGTCCTATGACGACGTCATATTTTCTGGTTTATTCTTTTGCAAGACTAATTCCAGAATATTCATTAGGGACTGGTTGTTTTACGTCACAGTTCTGAGATGTAAGTAAATATGATCTTAAGTATGGCTTAGAAATGTAAAGTATGTCTTAAAGAAGTACAGTTTGTCTTAGAGATGTAAAGAATTTAATTGAGATCTAAAGTTTTCATATGTAAAGTATGTCTTAGAGATGTAAGATATTTGGTTGATATCTACAATATCTACAGTATGGTGTAGAACATGAACAGCAAACTGTTCATTAAAGTTTTGAATTTCACAAAACTGGATTATTTGAATAAATTATGCACTAAGTGAAAACAGAATAAGTAAGCGATGAACATTATTTCAATAAACTATGTCTAAGTGGAAACAATAAACAAGCAATGAACATTATTTGAATAAATTATGCCTAAGTGAAAACAAACAAAGGATGAACATTATTTCATTAAATTTTGCACTAAGTGAAAATAGAATAAACAAACGATGAACATTTTTCTTTTTTGTTTTGTTAAGCAGGGACAGGGTGGGTCGTTGAATATTTGTTAAATTTTGATTTAAAGAAAAGTTACGAAACCAACTGAATACAAGACAAAAATCTTGAAAAGAAAGAAAGAAAATTTAAATGAGCAAAAATGGAAGAACAAAGGAAACATTTGTTAATGCGCATCAGGATTCAATGACCGATATATAATTGAATCTCTTTCCTATGGATTCATGGCTTGCACACTGCAAATTAAGCATAGAGTTTGCTCCTCCACCCAACAAACACACACACACATACACACAAACTAACACTTGTCTCTTCTTTCTTAATTACATGATCGTAATCAGTACGATGTAGCTATCTTGCCATGCTTCATTGATTACTTACACTCATCAACCATTGACTTACACAGAAACAATATGTTCTTCATTCAGTTCGAATGCTGATGCATTTGCAGATTGTGGCCTGAATGAATAATTCCTTTTATTTTATTGATTAGGCTGATTTCTCTTCCGTTTAATCGCTCGCTCGGAGTTATAATTTATTACCGTTTTACAGACTTACGAAAGGATAATACAAAAGACGTCTTCAAAGAGAAAGAGCGAATGGATACTCTTTTCAAAGGTAAATCTATTTTTAGAACTTAATAATGATAAGTAAGAGAGAGTGGATACTCTTTTCAAAGTTAAATCTATTTTAGGAACTTAATAATAATAATTAAGAGAGACTGGATACTCTTTTCAAAGGTATATCTACTTTTAGAACTTAATAATAATAATAATAATAATAATAATAATTAAGAGAGACTGGATGCTCTCTTAAAGGTAAATCGATATTTAATTTTTAATAATAGTAACAAAGAGAGACTGGATACTCTTTTCAAGAGTAAATGTATATATTTAATTCTTATAAATAGTAATTAGGATTGTCCTTACACAAATGATGATACTTCTACTAATGACGATGACACTATTTCTAACGATGGTTATACTTCTACGAATGATGTTGATTCTACCACTAATAATGATTATACTTCTAATAATGATAATACTGTTAATACTGATGATACAAGTACTAATGGTATTCTTCTGCTAATGATGATGATACTACTAAAATGATGATACTTCTTGATGATACTACTACTAATGATGATTCTGCTTCTATTAATGATGATTGCACTACTACTAATGATTTCTAACTACTAATAATGATCATCAATATTACCACTAATGATGATAGCACTACTACTGGTGATGATACTACTACCAATGATGGTGCCACTACTACTAACGAATACTACTACTATCATTGATGATGATTCTGCTACTAATGATAATTAAATTATCACTAATTATGGTGATGGTGGTGAGTGTGGATCATTGTCGTATGGTATTTTGCTGGCGTTAATAATTGCGATATTGTATTGACTACATCTGAGTTTTCATATCTTATTATTTCAAAAGGAAAGAAACAGTCCACAAATGCATTTTTGCAGACAATCAATTTTATATTGTGATTACTGGATTTATAACGTCATTGCTATGTTTCTATTTATATGCCCTAAATATTATAAATTAGTTACATAAATAGTGCTCTTGAATTAACCGGAATACTTTCAGTAACCGTCAGTTGTGAGAAACTATTTTACTAAATTAATTCTACTGAATCATAGCCATTTTTTATTTGCTTTGTAGCCCGTTCTTATTGAAAACAATCAATAAAAGAATTTAGAAAAAAATAGATATATTCTATGAACAAGAACAAGGTAATATTTGTATTCTGGTATATTTACACACATACATCTACTACTACTACTACTACCTGGAAAAAACGGACTTGCCCCAATACTAAAACCTTGAATTTTCTAGAATTTTGGTAAGATTCTGATAACCTGGTTTACACTGACAGTAGTAGTAGTAGTTGGGGGGAGGGTTGTAGGTGTGGTTGCGGCAGTGGATAGAAGAAATGATGAACATTTATTGCTGCAAGTTATCTCAAGAGAGCTAATAATCATGGCCATTTGTTTCATTGACTATGGATGGAGTGAAAACTTTGAAAAACGGACAGTCATCTTCTCAGATAGGTGGAAAATTAAATAGGAACTTGGAATTACGGCAGTTATTGGTGAACATTTTTTGTAACTGACAAAACCTTTGCTTGATTAAGAGTATTTTGTATTAGAATTTAGAGTACAACAGTTTTAAAGTTGTTTTCAGTTCTCTTATTTCCCTTTGGTTTAAATTTTGCTGTGACGTAGGACTGTGACTTAGGACTGTGACGTAGGACTGTGACTTAATTCTTGTTAATTAGAAAATTGCTATGTGAATGTTATGTGAACCTCGAGTATATGTTTCAGTAGTAGTAGTGAGCAAATGATGTGTTATGCTGTAGAAATCCCCATTTCCATTGAGAGTGTGAATTTAATTTTGTAGAAATATAATTATTTTCTTCTTGTGTTCTCTGATCTCAGTCAATTATTTTTGTTGTGTTTCTATGTGTATGTACGTGTGTGTGTGTGTGTGTGTGTGTGTGTGTGTGTGTGTGTGTGCGCGCGCGTGCGTATGCGAGTGTATTTTGCTTTAGGCGCAGTTGGTTCATATAAAGGCCACACATATACACACACACACTAAAACACACACACACACACACACACACACACACACACACACACACACACACAAACACTAACACTAACACACACAAACTCTAACGCAAACACAAACTAACACTCGCAAACACATACAGTAACACATACACTCTAACACATACACTCTAACACATACACTGTAACACATACACTGTAACACATACACTGTAACACGTACACTCTAACACATACACTCTAACACATACACTCTAACACATATACACTAACACACACTAATCAAACTAACGCATACACACTAACGCAAAACATTAACACACGTAAACACACACAGTAACACACAAACACAGTAACACACTTACACCCTAAAACACACACATACACAAATCTGCAGATCAATGCAAACCTCCATGTAAAACATTTGAACACGTTGCGATACTTTGTATAATATTCCTTGCGTCCAGTAGCTGAATAATTATTTGTTATGAACCCCAATATACTGTGCATCTTAGTTGTCGCGATTGTTAATAATTTGAAATAGCATAAATGTATTTTCTTTTCAGAGGAATTTGCGTTCTACATATTTGTTGCCATGGTAATCCACGACAAAACAGAGGCCGTTCACCGTTTACTAAAAGAATACGTTGCTCCTCGCTTGCAATTTAAGCAGTCGGGCTACACCTATATTTGGAAACACCTTGACGTCAGAACCCTCTTGCTCTTGTACAATTCTGATAAAATGAAGACAGTGACAAAAAGGGTAACAATAATTCTTACATTTGAATTAAACTGTGTCATTGCTCACAAATTGTTTATATTGATCCTCAACGTTTTAGATAACTGTTTTCTAAGGTAACAGTAGTGTCGATAACAGCATTATAATGACAAGGTCAATTCCTAGCCTTCAGACACTCGACTCCCACCGTTTTCCCTTCAGACCGATTGTTTCCCATTTTAATCACCATCATCTACTGTCCAGACCACTTCAATATCACCACATTCGCTTCAGTCATTGGTCAAAACTAAATCCCACCCAAAACATAGAATTCAAGTAGAAACTAAAATCCATATCAAAACAGAATCCAAATGAAAACTAAAATACACAACAAAACAGAAACCAAGTAAAACCTAAAACCCACAACACAACAGAATCCAAATAGAAACTAAAGCCCACAACTAAACAGAATCCAAATGAAAACTAAAACCCACAACACAACAGAATCCAAGTAGAAACTAAAAAACCGACAACTAAACAGATTCCAAATGAAAACTAAAGCACCCAACAAAACAGAATCCGAGTGGAAACTAAAACTCACACCAGAACAGAATCCAAGTAGAAACTGAACTGGTTGCTGGAACTCAAAGTCGAACTGGAATAAAGATTGAAACCTTTCAATGTCTAGCAGCGATTCTACCTAAGTATCGCACATTTCTAATGAGGCAAGTGATAACTCAATACCAGGATAGCTGCCTTTCACATCCAAACTGGTGTTAGGTAATTTGAACTCGATCCTACAATAATAATCAGAAGGCGATTCTCTAAACATGGAAATAATTTTACTTTAATGTTAAGGATAACCAACTATAAAATTTAGATCTCGCGGCAACTACAAATCTGACTACGGCAAAGGGCTATATAACTTAATGACTAACATGATATAATTAATTATAAGTTGAAAATGTTTGGGTAAATCATTTTTACTTTATCTCTCTAAGGTTCTGCTAGCACGTCTTGTTAGTTTTTCGGTTTCAAAGTACAACTTTTTCATATTTCACAAGACACACTAAAAATCATTGAACGAAGTAAATGTAATTAATTACCATCTTTAAGAGAAATATTCGGTCACAAAATTTAAGTGTCTTTAATCTTTTGACTTCCTGCTTATCATTCACTCGTTGATCATGCGTACACTGGCAACACAGTTTCCACTACAAAACAACCATCTTCTACTAGGTAAAACAACATCTGATGCCTAATTTTTTTGTACATTGCTGTAGCTTTCTCATCCTGTCAGATGACTGAGTTATGTAAGTACACACTCACATTATACGTTTGCATATTTCTCCGTATTGCATGGCTGAAGAATGCACAGGAGTAAAACAATCTTAATACAATAACAATCATGAGCCTTCTTGCAGTTATAAAGGTACGAAAATCGCCCTAAATAATACATCAACACTATACTTACTGTCTTGGACGGACAAATAGACAGACGGATAGATAGAGATAGATAGAATATCAATATCATTAAGCCTAGATTCAACTACAGAGAGGGACGTGAATCGAAAAACGGTAAGTAGGTTGGCAAGCAAATAGCTAGACAGACAGACAGACAGACAGACAGACAGACAGACAGACAGATAGATAGATAGATAGATAGATAGATGGATAAATTCATCGGCAATTGTTGAGTATATCTAGGGCAGCATTTCATGAGATGAGACATATTAGCACTATTGAGTCTTCTAGCAGCTGATGTTAGAAGAATAACAACACTAAACAACACTAAAGCAATAACAACAAAAATCCCCGAACGATAATATAACACATCGCCTAAGAACTCGTTGGGTCAGAAAACTAAAGGTCCTCATATCTTTTGTTCTTAGCCTTCAATTATGGTCTTATATATTTTACATTATAGCAATTGGTTTCAAAAGCGATTTTCAAACAACAATAATAGCGGATTATTTTAGTTCTAGAACCGGGAGATTATTGCATTTCAGAAGAATGAAGTGACATTCCTACACGAGATACGTGAGATCCAAGAAAACATTATGCAGAAGGTGATGAGAGCCAACGTTCTGAGATGTGCTGGGCGAGAGTGCCATTGTTGTCAGGATTATAGAAAAGGTACTTCGTTCTTTATTGGCCTCTCAAGCATAAAAGTAAAAGTGAAGAGACAAAGGTAACCCCTAAACAAACCATACACATTCATAAGCACAATTATAAAAACACACTCAAACATATAAGCGCAAACACAAGGACACAAGCACGCACGAAGCCATATACTGACACACACTAACGCACACAAATACACAAACACATACACACAAATACACAAACACATACACACACACAAAGAAACTCATACACACACACAAAGAAACTCATACACACACACACACACTCACACACACACACACACACACACACACACACACACACACACACACACACACACAACTATACCTTCAGCACCATTACAAAAAGCATCCTCAATTATACATTCAAACACACGCACTAACACACACAAGCACAAACACATATACAAACACACACAAGACATATACAAATACAACGCATACAAACGCACAACCACACAAATGTATACACACACACACACGCACGCACAACCATACAAACAAAATCACAAACTAATACTGCTATCGTCCAAGGAGTAATGTTTGTCTTGCTTTGGAGAAAAGATCTTTTTCCGAGCCACATGTTTCACGCTTCAACGAACTATGGCACGCACAAAGAGGGAAATAATATCTTCCTGTGTTTTTCAGGTCACTAAATTAAAATATAGAAATACTGGGGTGTCAAAAATGTTTGAAAATAATATATATATGTATGCATATGTGTTTGTGTGTTTGTGTGTGTGTGTCTGTGTTTCAAGCCAAACTTCTGGAAGAGAGAACAGGAATACTGGAGACATACAAGATGCGGTCATGCCTGCACCCAGTACAAGAATTGTTTATCTGGTGGCTCATTGCTGGTGAAATGGATTTTGCTCTTGCACTATGGACATTGCTTGACGTGAGTTATCAATGACTATTTCCAATCAAGAATAATTGTATTCATTCACAAAAGATGTATGCTAAATAATAGGTTTTGTTACGAGAATTAGAATAGCTTTTACACCAGTTAGCGTATGTAAGAGAGAGAGAGAGAGAGAGAGATAACGATGAGAGAGAGATTACATTACTTTAAGCTATATGTGTATAAAATAGTATTTTGTTGTTTGTAGCACAAAAGCAAACATTACGCATGATATACACTTTAAAGAAAACGTTACACTAATAAACAAACGCAATATGTTAATGCTGTTAAGTATATTGCTGTCTTTAATTATGATTCACCTGACATCCCTCAGCTGGATCTTCTATTTCTCAAACAACCGTCGAATTTCATGTAATTGTCAGGAAATATTTCTTATATATATATATACTTTGTGATAAAAAAAATCACCCTATGTAAATACATTTAGCCTTTATGAACTAATAATATAGAGATATTTAGTCTTTGTGAACTACAATTACATGTACTCTAAGTATGTAGATATACTTAGCCTTTGTGAACTACAACCACCCTATGTAGAGAGGTTTGTTCTGTCTAAACTACATGCGCTCTAAGTGTGTCGAGAGGTTCGTTCTGTCTAAACTACATGCGCTCTAAGTGTGTCGAGAGGTTTGTTCTGTCTAAACTACATGCACTCTAAGTATGTAGAGATATTTAACCTTTGTGAACTACAACCACCCTAAGTATGTAGAGAGGTTTAAGTATATAGAAATATTTAACCTTTGTGAACTAAAAGTACGCTACGTTTGTAGAGATATTTAGCCTTTCTGAACTACAATCACCCTACGTTTGTAGAGATATTCAGCCTTTGTGAAGTACACTCACGTTAACTCTGTAGAGATCATATGTATTTTCAAGGCATTAATCTTCTCTCATCACTTCTAATCATACCTAATACAAATATCACTGTCTGTATGGACCTGCGCTTAGTGTTTTAAAGATTATTTAAAAGCATGAGTTCTTATGACATGAAAGGAATAGCGTTCTTAAACAGGTTGATCCAGCAGCAAGTGGTTGTATAACAGTATCTATAAGTGACTTTTGTCACGTTTATCCTTGATTATGTTCGTAAATGAATCTGAGTTATGTCTTACTACACGAAACATACACTTGTACTACGTATTTAGATTCCTTCATTTACAAATTGTGCAATCATTTCCAACAGAACAAAGTAGCGGCTGCACTCGTGGCGAGGGCGACTTTAATGGGCGTGTCTAAGTGTCGATCCGTGGGAGAAGAGTTAAAAAAAGAAAAGGACGTGGAAAATTCTGGGTGTGTGTTCGTTGTGCCCTTCACATTAAAAAATCATTTGAATGTAAATAAAATAGTAAATGATTGCAAAAGACGAACTGTTATTTCAATAACTTATATTATTATTTTAATGTATAGAAGTTTTATTGCTAATGTTAACTAGAAATGTATTTAACATACAGGCAGACACACGTACATAGATAGATAGATGAATGGATAGATGGATGGATGGACGGACAGGCAGGCAGGCAGATAGACAGACAGACAGATAGATAAATAGATAGATAGATAGACAGACAGACAGACAGGTAGATAGATAGATAGATAGATAGATAGATAGATAGATAGATAGATAGATAGATAGATAGATAGATAGATAGATAGATAGATAGATAGATAGATAGATAGATAGATAGATAGATAGTGTGGTAGAGTAAATTTGCCTATTCCTATTTTAATACTTAATTGTTATATAGATTGTTAAATTGTCAGAGTAACCCGATCATGGGCAATCCTCGTGATTGTAATTTGTAACTGTCAGAGTTAAAGTAAACAAACAAAGTTGAGAATATGCTAGAAATTGCTGATGTAATGCAGACTGTTTTTACCCCATAAGATGGACAATATGAAATACACAACAATTGAGGTCAATCGCTCTGTTGGCTCATTAGTCCCCAGAGGAAGGTCCTCACATATAAGACAAAGATGGACACACGGATGGACGGACGGACTGACGGATAGACAGACAAAGACAGACACGATGATGACTACGATTAAATGAATGAAATGAAGGTGGTAAGAAACGACAGATGAAAATTAATAAAATATTTATATAAAAATAATTAAACAAATAAAGAGAAGAAAACAGCAATCAATTACAAAATACACATAAGACAAATATATGCTCATATAATGTCTATCAGAGGAAAGTTAGCCTCCCCTAGCTAGTTATTCCCTGATCAAGTTCATATAGTTTCTTCTCAGTTCTCCAATATCAAAGATTCGCACAAAGTTTCCAATAGTTCCTACACGGTTAGAGAATGTTCTCACACTCCTGGCCAAATGTATTATTTTCACTTAGTTACACTGGTGGAGTCTGGCATCGTCACTGGCTGAGTCTATGTAGACTTCCCCTCCTAAGCCATGTAATATGGCGTTCATACAATCCAGTGGCGGATTCACTTCAGCAAACTGGTGCCAACAACAGAAACAATGCTACCAAGATGCAAAGCCTCCAAAGTAAGCAAAATCCTGCAATTTATAAATATAGCACTCAGAGACTGCTAACATTCACTACAGAGTGTTTTTTAAATGAAGGCTAACCATTTTTTCTGAGCACAATCTCACTACCCTGAAATAAACATAAATTAATTATACATGGCAATTCATCATGATTAAATTATACATAAAATTATTAATCACAACATATTGTAAAGGCAACTCTACCTTCATTCTGCAAAACCACGGATTCAAGTAATCTGTAACAATAGCCTATGGATTTACTCATACTCTTTTTTTCCACTATGTCACAAAACGGGAGGGCTCATTACAAGCCGTCCCCGAGCTGAAGTTAGAGATGCAAGGGGTGAAGTCTATTTTTGGCCTGCTCCGGTGCACCTCCAAGAAAAGCCCGGTGACGTATGCCAGTACTACGTCGCGTCAAGTTGTTACATAGACACACATGACATACTCCATTGATGTTTGGGTGGGGCCCAGTTTATTAATGTCATGCCAAGGAACGTTTTATAGGCGGTGTGTGTTGTGAGTGTGTATCATAAATGTGAATAAATGGACGAACAGACGAACGGTGCAAACACTAGTACAAATTCTTTCGCCCCTCTCAAAAACTATGAATAACAAGAGAGTTGAAAGATGTTTAAATCAGGTTATTTATTTCCCGATTTAAAAGGGGCACTACTCTTTCGCACAGTGATTAATCATTCATTCAACTTTCCAATGTCATACACTCTGTGGGAAATAAGGGGAGATGAAAATGATGAAATTCAAAATATAAAATAAAGATTAATTACACAATTCTTATGCGGCAAATGGGGCCGCTTTAACAATAGTTAACATGTAAAATAAGCATTACTTTTAACATTAAAGTTCTTATTTTGCAAACGATATAATAGTGTTCATTTTCTTAGAGTTCTAGAGTTAAGTATGTGCGCGTTAGCCGTGCTAATTTTTACTCACTATTAATGTCAGAGTTCCAAGGAGATGACGTAATCTCACACGTCACTTATAAGCGGCACTTCAAAGTGAAGACGGGACGCAATTGAGGCGTCGCATTACAGGTGAAGACTCTGCAGAATCTAGGCACCACTTTCAGATTATCACTGGGGAGAAATCTGAAATTTAGCTGACTGTTGTCAACCTCGATAATTATCGTTGGTTCTTGGTTGTCGTGGAAACGGACACCTCAACGACGTTTAGCATTATCGGATGGAGTCGTCCAGTGGGATGTGTCGTCGCATTACATTGAGTGTAGAAATCCGGATATCTGTAAGAAAATCTCGGTGCTAGCCTTCTCAATTAGCGGAATAGATCTGTCAACCAAACTCAGACAGGGGGGATGACAAGTTGGTCCCTCGTGTCGTTAACTGCATACAACCAGCGTCGCATGCATCGGGTTTTTCTTGACAGCGAACTTTCCACTTTGCCAATAATTATACTGAGTAATTTTGCCTCGTTACTCAATATATGGCATCAGACGGATGGAAAACGGATGGAAAGAGATTATTGCAGCTTTCCTTTATGAAATCTCTGTACATGAGATAATTCATACGTGAAGTTAGACTGGCTTCAGACGAATCGACGTTTTCAACATTGAGAGTAAAATCTTCATTTTGCCTCTTATATAGCTCACTGAAGGTTCCCAGAACTTTCCAGAAGCTATGCCGTGTGACTCAATTTTTGCCTTGGATATATAGTGGTAATCGTGTTGCACGCTTTTCTGTGGTCAATTCTAATGCGCACTGGCCATTTCTCTCGTCAACAACATGTGACCGTAGTGCGCAGTTGTCCCAATCATTTAATATACATATCCTTCATAAACTAATATATATATTCAATATGATATATTAACACACACTGCGTCACGAACGTCTGTCTACTAAAGAGATCTTAGGTGACCGTTACTGGAATTTACATGCTACATACGAAAAATAACAAAACTCGGGTTACTTCGACTAGTTTTGTTAGCGGTTTATTAAAATGAAATAAAATATAATTTCTGTCCCTCATTTCCTGTGACACACTACTTTTGGCTTATTATTCAAACAGACTTTCAGATTTACACTACATTGAAATCTGGACTTCTGCTACACATATGACATATGTCATTGTCGTGGAAAAAGGTGTGGCTTGGATTTACTCCCCTATTTAAAAGCTATTCAGTTGAGTTAAGGGCAGGGGTGCATCCAAGCTTCCATTCATGCAAATGATTAACAGCAGACATCCAACTTTTGCCCCATTGAACTTACGTATGCCAATAAACCACCTCACTCCCTCTTTCATTCAGGCACTATTTAAGGTCATCTATATGCTAAGCATGTTTACTATAATTGACTGGTCAGATTTCTACTTGACCAGGGCTCACAACAAAGTCTCCCTTGCTGGGGAAATCGAACTTACTTTTCTTTGACCCAGAATGCATCTGTTCTATCTTATGGATGATGTAATAGCTACATCATATGTATGTATAAGCTCTTATTAAACTTTGTTTTGCATATCTACATTTAGATTTTTATTTACTACTTATTTCTTACATATACATTTTATTCCTTTCTATATTTCTTTCAATATTTATTGATGGGATCTGGGCAAGATTTATAAATATCCTGACACAAACTAGTTCAACTGGGTGAATAGTTTTATTTATCCAAAGGCTATGATTTACGAGAACAAGACCACCAGAAGGGCTGAGATCTAAAAGTTTACCTGCTGTAGAAAAATCTATTGTCTGATCACTTGAATTTGAAGTGGCAAAGAAATCTGGTCTTGAAATGCAGCCATTAGCTTTATGGTGAGTTAACTGATTGTTTGAGAGAGAATGGACTTAGAAACATTTCATGCATTTTTGCTCTTGTTATATTATACTTAAATGTTTGAAGTAAGCTGCTTGTGTATAGTGTGCTAATACTTGACATTGTTTCATATGCTTATGTTGTGTGCATGTTTCAGGCTAATAAATACTGTTGCATGAAACTATAAATTGAGACTGGAATGTAAGAAAGAATGGAGCTGTAAAGTGATAAACTGGAAGCTTAGCATTTGTTTCCCGATGATATTTTACAGAGACAAACAGCCTTTTCTACATGTGTGATTTGAACCTTCTGGTTTGCTGATTGTAAACTTTTATGACTGACTGTGATAGAGGCAGGAAGCAGTGTGTAAGTGTGGAGGATACAATACACTCCATTTGATGTATGGTAGTAAGATATTCTGCTGACTACATGAGCAATTTCTGGTATAAGAAAGTACTATAGTCATTGTAATTGTTAGTCTGCTTAAAGAAACTGACACTGCAAAATAGGGCACCCAGGTTTGGCTTTGAGAGAATAACAGCCCATCTGTGTTTTTTCAATGTGTGTGGGGAGAGACACATGGAGTTGATGGCCGACTATAAATTTGTGACATTGCAAAAAGAAAGATGTGAAAGACAATTGTGGCTTGTCTAAATCACGTTATGTAAAGACTATTATCTCTAATAGCTCAATTTCTGTTCTCTGAAAAGAAAAATCTTGTGATTTGTATTGACACTATTGGTGAATTGTATTTTAGGATATAAGACAGTGTTGTACAGAAATTATGCGAACATGGTTCATGGAAATACTGATACCAAGTAATCTATTTAATCGCATTTGTCATATTTATATTTGATTTTTTATTTAAAAATTTATTTTAAATTTATTTACCTTCTTACACATACTGATAACGTTCTGTTGGAGAAGAAAATGGGTTGATGGGGGCTCGCTAAATATAGACTAAAGACGGATTTGTCCTCTCCTTCAGTAAGAAGTTTTCCACCTATGGAATATTATGTGACGGTAAATGTCTTTAATGTTGGGGAAGAGAGAAAACGTTTACAGTGCCCGCATATTCGTCAAGTGAGAGAGACGAGTAACATTGTCTTCTGGAGAATTATTAATAACATAAATTAAGATTTTAATCACTTGTAATTAGTAATGAATGATTAACTAATTAATAATTATAATAAACTAGTGAAATTGGCGTCACAGATAGATAGATGAGAGGATGAGTCAGAAAGTTTCTCCTGTGACATATTTTAAAACTTGCAGAATTGGCTGTACAGATTATTTTGCGTACGAATAATAACACTAAATCTCGTAGAGTGTGTGTAAATGGCTGTTTCACATATGCATATATTAAAAGACGCTTAATTAAAAAAAATAGTACTTTTTCTTCATTTTGAGATGTTCTATGAAAATATGTAGTGGGATTCGATTCCTGCTAGCTAGCTACTATTACAATAATAGCACATTATTCACCAATGATTGTATTGCACATTATTTATCAATTCATTGTATTGCACACTATTGACCATTACATTGTATTGCACTTTATTTAACAATTTCATTGTATTGAACACTATTGACCAATGCATTGTATTCCTCTTTATTTATCAATTCATTGAATTGCACACTATTAACCAATGCATTGTATTGCACACTTTTAACCAGTGCATTGTATTGTATTTTATATATCAATTCATTGTAATGCACATTCGCTACCAATTTATTGTATTGCACACTTTTGACCTATGCACTGTATTGACACTATTGATGAATGCATTGTATTGCACAATATTGATCAATGCATTATCTTGTTAAACCAATCACACAAAATATTCTCTTGCATAGTAAACGGGCACATTGCGAATAGCAATGTAGAAATATGTATTAATATCGTCTCTACCTTGAACTATGACCTGTTCCTATGTAAAACTTCATAATGGACAATTATGTACTGCAAAAGAATGCCTGTCAACATTAACGATTTTACAGTCTTGTTCACGCTGAAAACACATTTTGTTAGCATTTACAAATAAAGTGATTACTATTTCTTGAAAAAAAAGTTTATTTGGTTTCTTGAAAA
The DNA here is from genome assembly GCA_028829895.1 of Sinotaia quadrata. Lineage (NCBI taxonomy): Eukaryota > Metazoa > Mollusca > Gastropoda > Architaenioglossa > Viviparidae > Sinotaia > Sinotaia quadrata. Next base: position 63,058,120 of record CM054178.1, on the reverse strand, counting down.
AAAAGAAGTTTATGTAATGTCTTGTAAAGAAAGTTTATATGATATTTTGAAAGTTAAATTAACAGGATATGGAAACATTTTTCTAAGTCGGTTTCAGGAGCTTGCCATAGCGATCCTGACCGAATACCCCGAGGAACACATGGCCAGCTTGCTTTTATACCAGAACGAATGGTGGGGTGGCCTGTCAGTATTGCAACTGGCGTTTGAATCTGGAAACAAGGAATTCATGGCACAGCCCACCTGTAAACGACAAATGACAAATATCTGGCGGTGTGCTGATGTAAATGTTTTATGCTTGTTTCCAATCTAAAATAATTTTATTAGAATTTTAAGTTCGGCAAAGTTATTTTATTTATGAGAGAAATGCTGGTAAAAACGTTTTCAAGAATTTTGTCACATAGATGTGTTATTTGTTATAAATTGTTTCGATTTTTTAAAATGTGCATTGCGTTTAATGTATACATACACTTCATCAGTTTACTGATGTCAGTATTATATGCAATGTAATGTTACATACACTCTTAATATGGATCTGATATCAGTATCACATGCACTTTAATGTATACATATACTTTTAATATGGATCTGATGTCAGTATGACTATGCTAGCTTGCACATTGGCCCGAAAATAAACATTAATTTAAAGAAAACTGTATTAAAATATTTAACACCGTATTAGTTCCTTTCATATGTGTAGTCCCTTGTTTCTTTCCTAACTTACGAGGTTACAGAATATGTACTGTAATTCTCTTGCAAGGTTATTGATTATGTACTGCTGTTCTATTACTGTATATCAATCTAACCGGGATGGGTATGGTGAAAACATATCCGCAGTAAGTCTCCAGCTGTAGATGTCTACAAATATCGTTTGCATTCGATTAATAATAGTCTATAGAACAATGCATCTCGATATATTCATTTATTTGTGGTGTACATAACATTCCTTAGTCTAGATTGTGTTGTAAAATTCGTCAGTACTGAGAAGAGAGTTTCCACTCCCACCCCCATCTCGAATCGCCTGTGCCTATTTTAACTCTTATCTATTATCGGTTCTGAGACTTATTCGTCATTTGAATTCAGATGTATTTATCGGTTGTACTCAGACTTAACTGCCATGCGTACTCAGACTTAGCTATCATATAATTGTCACATCTGATTTGTCATATCTAATCAAACTGAACTCTCAGAATCACAATGAACCAAGAACGTAAGCACCACCACACATATAGCTAGAAGAAAGAGACGTAAACAATTTATAATGTTGCATTAGATAATACGTATGTTGCTTTAGATAATAAATATGTTGCATTAGATAATAAATATGTTGCATTAGATAATACGTATGTTGCATTAGATAATAAATATGTTGCATTAGATAATAAATATGTTGCATTAGATAATAAATATGTTGCATTAGATAATTAGTATGTTTCATTATAATTAGAATTAGAATTGAATTAGATTATTAGAATGTTGCATTAGATAATTAGAATGTTTCATTATATAACATGGCTGTCTTTAAATAACTAGAATGTGTCATTAGATAATTTTCTTTAAATAATTAGAATGTGTCATTGCTTAATTAAAATATGTGTCTGTAACCGTCACGTGGTGCATTTTCCGATCTATTCGAGCTTATATGTCCGTTATTTACTTTCACAACTTCGATGTCTCTTACTGAAGTGTTCTCATATCAGTCCATCCCTTTCGTCCTTTTTGTCTTTCAGTCCATCCATTTCGTCCTTTTTGTCTTTCAGTCCATCCCTTTCGTCCTTTTTGTCTTTCAGTCCATCCCTTTCGTCCTTTTTGTCTTTCAGTCCATCCCTTTCGTCTTTCTTGACCTTTGTAAGTTTTTGAGTCCATCCCTTTCGTCTACTTTGTCTTTTGTAATCTTTCAGTCCATCCCTTTTGTCCTTTGTAATCTTTCAGTCTATCCTTGTTCGTTCCTTTTGTTTTTTGTAATCAATCGATCCATCTTTTTCGCCTTTTTGTCCTTTGTATTCAGTCAATACATCTATTTCGCCTTGTTTGTCCGTTGTAATCAATCAGTCAATTTTGGTCGTTGTTTTATCCGTTGTAATCAATCTATATATCTCTTTCGTCTTCTTTTTCCTTGCCCTTTGTAAATAGTCAATACATCACTTTCGTGTTTTTTTACCTTTGTAAACAATCAACATGTTTCTGTCCTCTTGTTTTTGTCCTTTGTAATCCGTCAATATGTCTCTGTCCTCTTGTTTTTGTCCTATGTAATCAATCAATATGTCTCTGTCCTCTTTGTCCTATGTAATCAATCAATATGTCTCTGTCCTCTTGTTTTTGTCCTGTGTAATCAATCAGTACATATCTTTCCTCTTAACGTTTTCATTTAATCTCAATTCCAAGTTTATGTCTTCGTATTTTCTCAGTAAATACTTCTGGCCAGTGCAGGAACACATTCTGTAATGATTTCATTCTACAATTCACGCATTTTCTGGCAAGATTGCGATTACTTCCATTAATGTCAAATATGTTCTTTGTCATTTACAAGAGTACAAACAGTCTCATGAATTCTGTGCCAGATAGAAGCGTGAAAAAAAAATAATATCATATTATACGACTATGTATCAATATTTAAAATATTTGTTCAAGTTTATAAACTATATTTCATGCCTTTTCACTAATAATGGTTTTCAATCTGTTGCACAGTACGGCATGGTTCCAAGTAAAACAGAAAGGTAATTCAATCCATTTTTGATACATAAATAGATAGATAGACAGACAGACAGTCAGACAGTCAGACAGACAGACAGACAGACAGACAGACAGATAATTCAGCATGTACTGTACATTTGTGCAACTGCAAGGTATTTACTGTGACGCCATATTAGTAATATTTGCACGACAGTTGCAATAGCGCTTCTCTGTCATTTAATGTTAAAATAATTACTTACAATCATCGCATCTGCTAGTAATGACTAATTTACCCAAAGACAATTAATGTGTCTGCTACTAAATGCTCATGTACCTACAGACAATTAATGTGTCCGCTACTAAATGCTCATGTACCTACAGACAATTAATGTGTCCGCTACTTAATGCTCATGTACCTACAGACAATTAACATGCTGAAGTACGTAAAGAAAACTAACCAATGCTTTACTATTCTAAGCAGTAACTTCAAAGAAAATATTACAGCAAAGTAAACACTTTAAAAAAAATAACTTCTTACTTCCACTGTGTGACGTCTGGTGGAGTGAGTAGTCACGGTAATTGGTAGTGTGAATGCAGTGCCCCCCCCCCCCATCCCATTCCTCATTAATTACATGCAGAAGATTGGACCACATGATAACTATGGATGATGTGATCGATATCAGATAGACAACAGTTTAACAGCTCTAATCCTCCAGCCACTGAATATTCCTGATTATTATTAGTTAGAAAATAGGAAAAGAATTAATAAAATTAGGTACCGTGTGCATCTCGTGGCAAACGATGTTTTAATGAATAAACATTATCTATAGGTGCGATTATGGTTGGAAATATAATTATGATTTTGTAATGTTAATTTTCTACTAATCAACGAGTTGACTAGAGTTGTGGATTTGTGACTCGTGAATGACAATAACAAAAATGTCAGTGACATCCACAAATGTTGAAGACTTATCTCTTTTATTCAGTGGAGATCTGGCTTCCCTTCAGCTCATAGTTGAAGATGGGCTGGATATGATGCAACTTATGCAGTGATCGCAGGTACTTCTGGAAACTTGTGCAAACTGGACGGATCTTGTTCTTGGTGTAGATGTTGGTGCACTGGCTGTAGAAGTTGTCACAGCTTTTGCTTCTGAGGGAAGAGGGGTCACTTTTAACCCGAGTTCATTCTAATCACAATGACTACAAAAATTACTCTTTCAGATGCAATAACTGTCACTATTGATTTAAGTCATTATACAAGTTAATTAAATGTACAGAATTTAACCTCATGTACAGTATTAATCACAGTCGACAAAGTTATTGTGATGGAGTGGTGAGAGTAGTAGCGTAGTGGGTCACCACAGGCTGTAAGACAATGATGATGCTAATGACGATGATAAGGACATCACACATGCCTGTTAACAGCCAGAGCAAGAGGTGACAACACACAACACTGTGTTTACATAAGAGGCTTATTTATTTCGATGCAATTGCATACTGGCTTGCCAACTCACACTATTTTCTTTGTAATACATGGTTCACTCTTTTTTCTTCTCTGCATTCCTACATCGACACACACACACGCATACACACACACCACACACACACACACACACACACACACACACACACACACACACACACTGTCAAACAAATATACCATAAAAGCAGGCTACCAGGTAAAACCCATCGGTAATTGGCCATGCTAGTTACAAAAAGGCCTTTACAGTTCTGTGCTTTCTCACTTTCGTTTAAATATAATTTATTTCTAAACTAATAAGATTTATGTTAAGATTATACTATCTAAAAAACTCATAACTAAATACTGCTTGAATACAACTCTTTCATAATATATAATTTGAAAGATAAAGTACAAAATAAAATAAATAATTTTGTTGGCATGCTAGGTAAAAACCATTCTTAAAAGAATAAATCATAAAATACACAAAGAAAATAATATAAAATAACACACCAACATACATAAATAAAAGCTATAATCTATTGCCTATCTAAATATACACACTTTAACTTCAGTTAATAAGTACCTACAACAATATACAACAATAAATGACGTAATCTAACGCCGCACATTACATATAACAAAATTGTTCGCATAGTTTAAACAAAGTGAAGAACAATTGCTGGTCCAATATGTTGCTACAGCTATGAATGTGAGAAAGAAGCAATGCAAATACCACACAGCAAAATAAAAATGTAATTAGCCTTCCACATTTCTGGCCACTAAAAGCCTATCAACGTCCTAGCTGATAAAACATCAGCTAGAAAACCTCATGAATTCTCAAGACCAAACTCAAGCTACCATTTTCTGCCATATTGGCTCTCACAGGAATCAGCTTACAGTAAAACATTATTGATCAGTTCAACGACAAAGTTGGATACAAACACCAGTGTGATCCGGTGGAGTAAAGTGGATTAGAGCATCAAAGATAAAAGATGTGCACCTGCAATAGTTAAATTAAGGCAGTACTAAATTTCAGGCATATTTCATCTCTAAACTCTTTTCTCCCTTACAGACATTCTCAAGTTACAAAGTCTGCAACAATATTCATTATTCCGATACACACAAGCATAAGAAATATAGCATCGATCAAAATTCACAAGCATAATGTACAACGTAATCAAATTAATGAACATAGAAATAATTGTTCAATTACATAAAGTATTCTTCAATTCAAATCAATGACCAACAGCAAACGTACGAAATATTTCTAAGTCCATTCTTTCTTTATCAGTCAGTTAACTTACCATAAACTAACAATCACCTTTATGACCAGACTCGAGGTATATTAAAATCAAAAGGATTAGAATATAGAGCTTCTTCAACAAAGTAACTCTGTCCATCCCCATTGGATGAATTTATTATGAACAAGTGTGAGACTATTAGTCAGAAAATCTACTCATTCAGATGGAACTGGCTTGGATTGCATCAGCAGATTCTAGCATATTCTCCACCTGAGTTGTTTACTCCAACTCTGACATATAAAAATCAGCATAAGTAGTGCCCAAGGTTGGGTCAATTTGACATTTAACAATATATATAACAATTGAGTTTTAAAATAGGAATAGGCAAATTTACTCCGACACAGATTCATCCAAGTTGTTGTTGGTTATCTGCACTGAAGTTCGCTGTTCATATGTGGTTAACAGCCAACCAGACTTCATGCACTTGTATGGCTGTCCCTAACCTCATTTCTGTTGTTAATGTTGTTGTTGATGGCTAGCGACCCTCATGGTTGCATTGGTTGTCTGCTGCCGTCCCACAGGCCGCGTTGATTTTTGGCTGCCGTCCCACAGGCCACGTTAATTTTCGGCTGCCGTCCTCTCATCAGTTGGCTGTTTCTTGCATCCTTCTGAACCCATCCTGCTCGCGATTGTAGTAGTTTAGTGGATCACCACAGGATGCAAGGCAATGATACTGATGATAGACATTACACAAACTTGACGACAGCCACAGCAAGACCACACGCAACACTGTGTTTGCATGAAGGCTTATTTATTTCGACGCGGCCACATATCGGCCTGCCAACGCATTCTCTCCTCTTTGCTCGACATTGTTCACTCTGTTTTTTCTCTGCAACTTGAGTGTGAAGTGTAAGAACAGATAGATCCAACTTAGTGATACACTAAAGTCGATACGGGCTGGGTTGGAGTTCAAGCCGGATGTTGTATTCTAATACACTAAAGTCGATTTGGGCTAGGTTGGAGTTCAAGCCGGATATTGCATTCTATGACAAAGTGTTATTATATTACTTCCCTTCATGTACACAAATTGTTTAGTTGAAATATATGTCACATTATTTGGTAATTATTTGTTTTCTCACCTATGCAACAGATGGTTAAAGGGTTCACTAGGTTTCTATCTTCTCATTCCATACAACAATTTACTCATCATGATTAAAAATATTTCCAAGTTTTCTGTCCTCTTATCTTTCAACAGATTGTGCATCATTATTAAATTGTGCAAAACGATTTTACTCTCAAATGAAATTTAAAAAATGAAAATATTCACTTAAAAACGTTATAATATCATCAAATAATATCTGTATATTTCTGGTTATATTATCAAATAATAACTGTATGTTTCCGGTTATATTATCAAATAAGAGCTGTATGTTTCCGTTTTTTTCTAGGACTATCCTCCCTCGTTTCTATTCCACGAATAGTCTTTCTTCCCAGTATTCTAGGAGAGGCCTTCACCTTATGTCAAGGACGGTTCCAGTTCATCGCTACACAATCAACCTGGCAAGTGTCTTCTGAAGTTATGAGAATAGTATATACTCTAGCATATGTTCAAATATATGTATGCATGTGAGCATTTGTGTGTGCATGCGTGTGCGCGTGAACGCTTATGTCCGTTTGTGTGATCAGTATTTAAATTCGAATACTGAAATTGATTAATCTTAAATTATTGCAATAAGTGTGTTTGTGATTTATATGACGTAAAACGTTGCTACATTTCATAGGTGACGTAAAATGTTGTTTAAACTTCATATAGTTAAACCATGGCAGGTATCATATAAACGGATATCTTTTTAAAACGTTACTACACTTCATGTATGACGTAAAACGATGCTTACACTTCATGTATGACGTAAAACGATGCTTACACTTCATGTATGACGTAAAACGATGCTTACACTTCATGTATGACGTAAAACGATGCTTACACTTCATGTATGACGTAAAACGATGCTTACACTTCATATAATTAAACCATGGCAGGTATCGTAGAGACATATTTTTTTTCGAAACTGCAAACGTTGGCACAATGTCACTCTGAGTGCAAGTAATGAAATCCTACGGTTGTAAAGTTTTTTCGCTCTCACTACAATGAACGTTTTATAAATACCATGTTAATTCTTTAACACCTTTCGCGCACTTTGTAAATAAATTATGGTAAACTGGTTTCTTTAGAAGATACGGAGGGTTCTAATAGGAACCTTGCATTGTGGATTTAAAAATCTTCCGTTTGCCTTGTGAATTGCTGACAGTGTTAACTAGAATACGTAGTGTTTACGGTATCATGTAAGTTCATTTAGATAACTTTTGCTTTTCTATTTCTGTGGGATGGATTTTTAATTCATTTTATTTATTTAATTATATAATTTAAATTATTATAAAGTTGTCTAGATTAACTACCTACTGCTAAAGATTTCTTGTAAGGTGTTTGCTTCTGAAGGGTCTGCATTAGCAACTGACAAATGTTTTGCTTTTTATGAAATCCATATTCCTAGTGTGGAAGTAGAGTAAATTTAAATTTTAATTATTACATTTGTTTTTGTTTTTTTAAATTTTTTTTTATAGAGGTGTGTGTACGTGTGTGTGTGCGCGCGCGCAGCGATTGTGTTGTGTTTTAGACGTGGTTGATTTATCAAAATTCACCTTCCTAATTGTGTTTTGTTTTAGACGTGGTTGATTTATCAAAATCACTTTCCTAATTGTGTTTTGTTTTAGACGTGGTTGATTCATCAAAATCACTTTCCTAATTGTGTTTTGTTTTAGACGTGGTTGATTCATCAAAATTCACCTTCCTAATTGTGTTTTGTTTTAGACGTGGTTGATTCATCAAAATTCACCTTCCTAATTGTGTTTTGTTTTAGACGTGGTTGATTCATCAAAATTCACCTTCCTAATTGTGTTTTGTTTTAGACGTGGTTGATTCATCAAAATTCACCTTCCTAATTGTGACGCAAACACATCACTAAGTGTCACTCGATCACCCTCATAATCCTCACTTGAACACCTCACTGCTAAACGGACACTTTATGGTCGCTCGACCTTCTTAATTGTCACGCGAGCACCTCCATAAATCGTCACGTGAACACCCCTACATGTAAACCATCACATGCATCATGTGAAATAGAAACCTGCATGACACTTTCTAAATGTACCTTAAATGGCCAAAATAATTGAAGATGACAAAAGTATTTGGCAAGTCGCAATATCATTTGATAAGCTAATGATTACATTTAGCATAGCTCAGTGGTATATTTGACAAAGTAATTGTTTGATTGAACCAAATTTAAATTGTAATGCAAACTGCAAGTGACTAAGGTCTGCTACATCTACTGAGTAGATTTCTAAATTTAGTTAGCCAAACAAAATTTGTTCGACAAATAACAGTATTATTTGAAATGTTACAAGTTGTGTTTAATAAGATAAATGCTATAGTTGGTAAATTAAATTAAAATAAATTACGTGTTTGGCTTAATCAAACTTTAACAGTGGTCCAAACCGTCAAGCAGTTTTCAGTCTGGTTAAGTCACTTGTGCATACAACACACTGGGGCATGGGCTTGGAGAAAAGACACAGCGTGTCTTGTGTTCAAATCGCTATGCGTGGTGGCAATTTTTAATTTCCTTGTACTCATCTGTTGCTACAGACAGACAGTGTATTGTCGCGTTATATATCTAACAGAAATAGTAGTGCAGATTTGTTTATGAATGTCGTAATTTTTTGTTTCGTGTTTCTAAACTATTCCTGTTCGAGCGATGACGAGCCCTTTTAGTAATCGGATGACGTCATCACACTCAGAATAGCAATAGCATGGGGCCGATAACGTTACATACTTGCAGGTTAAGGCGAATTTAAAGTAATTTATCAAAGAACCAAATGGAAGTAATTTATAAAAAATTAATTTCTCCTGGTACCCACAGGATATTGACCCTGGTCGTTCGCTTCATTTATTATTTATAATAATATATATCTACATGGTGATTTATTCGCCTCCAAATATGTGCCCTTTATTTCGTTTTCTCACTTTCTTTATGACAGGCTATGATCAAGTAATTGTTACCTGTTTTGCGTCCGAAATACTCGAAGCGAGTTGGACGTTACGATAATGTTAGTATGGTAAAATGTTGTAAAGTTGGACGTTACGACAATGTTAGTATGGTAAAATGTTGTAAAGTTGGACGTTACGACAATGTTAGTATGACAAATGTTGTAAAGTTTGCCTTGCTATTTACCTGCATATTTTGTCTTGTCACAGGTCCTTCAACTGTTATTCCTTGGGATGTTCACGAAGGTGATGCTGTTCGAATCTGGCCGTGAAATGACGGTGTCCTTCCTGTTTGTGATTGTCTGGATGGTTATCACCACGCTAGAGGAGATTAGACAAGTAAAGAATAGATCGCCTTTGTAGTGATTACTGTATTCGACACTTTTTACAGTGTCAGTTTCATAAATTAATTAATTATTTAATAATAATAATAAACGATGATTATTGTGACGAGTATAATTATGACAATGGTACTCTTTTTCTATTACTAGAACTACTATTACTCTTTCTATTATTTCTAGAACTACTATTACTCTTTCTGCTATTACTAGAACTAGTATTACTCTTTCTACTATTACTAAAACTAGTATTACTCTTTCTACTATTACTAGAACTACTAGTACACTTTCTACTATTACTAGAACTACTAGTACTCTTTCTACTATTACTAGTAATTGTATGTATCTCCAGGAACAGCACTTACCATATTATTAGAACTACTAGCACTGTAGCTACAGTAGTGACTTAACACTTATTCCTCAAACAAATATAAGCACGCTCTTCAATGCATAAATTTACGAAAACATTCAAGCAAACAGTTCGAGAGGCCATTTATAAAAATTATAAACAACAAGAAGCAAAAGTGAAATATAAAATAATTTTGCAAACGAAATGGTCATGCTCTTCCTGCGAATAATCCGTTTAGGCAAACAACTGCTCTGTAAGTACATTGCATACCTCGCCGACAGGTAACGATGTCTCGTGTCCTTTTGCAAACGCTCTTTACTCTTTGTTTCAAAATGTATAGTGTATTATAACCACCTTTAATTTGCTGGTATTCATCTGGCCAAATATCTTACACGGGTTCAGATTGCGTAGAATGTTTACAATATTTACCCAGCTTGACACTACGATTGCAGGAATATTTATCCAGCTGGACACTATGATTGCAGGAATATTTATCCAGCTGGACACTATGATTGCAGGAATATTTATCCAGCTGGACACTATGATTGCAGGAATATTTATCCAGCTGGACACTATGATTGCAGGAATATTTATCCAGCTGGACACTACGATTGCAGGAATGTTTACTATATTTACCCAGCTTGAAATTACGATTGTATGAATGCTTACTATATTTACCCAGCTTGAAATTACGATTGTATGAATGCTTACTATATTTACCCAGTTTGACACTACGATTGCAGGAAGAGTGCATAAAAGAGGAACATGCTACGTTTTGAAGCCCAGATTCAGCACGAGGAAAGACAACTGCTGTGCGATTGCTGTGTCAGTTAGCCAGCAGTAGTGCTCAGGGGAGGAGGGGGCGGGGGGGGGGGGGTGGAAGTCACATGATCGTGTATTTTGGCACGCCGAGAATGGTTGTGTTTACAATGCTTTACGTTTGCAAGATACGACTGTAGACTAGAGAGTAGTGCGACTTACACTAAGCAACACCCAAGAAGTCTCTTGTGAATGCTGAATACTCGTTTCATCTCCAGGAAATGGTGCACTCAGATAAACGCTACCTTTTACAGTTAAATGTGAATGTGATACTGTGGGATTCTGTGTTGTTTGAACTCAGAAGAAACAAAACCCAGGGTATATTTTTATTCTTTCATTTTACTTTTTATGTGAATCATACATTATATGTAAATGTACCATTATGTATAATTATATTATATGTATTTAACATTTTATATTATACGTATTTTACATTTTATATTATTATGTATATTCTATTAAAATTTACTTTATATTTTGTATTGTATTATATATAATATATACAAAATATAAAGTATTATAATTTATACTCTAACTATAACTTTTCATGTCTTTGAAGTATTATCGTTTAAACCTGTAAACTGTCTTTTGTTGTTTTGGTTTTGCTTTGCTGTTGTCTGTGTACATGACGTATTATGTTGTTAGATTCTGTCACCCCTAACGACAGCTGCCGGGCACTCAATGGCGCCAAATGGTGTTCAAGAACGAGGAACTCAAAGTCCTATACGCTTGAGGGTAAAGCGATATTTGTCGGATTTCTGGAACATCATTGACATTGCAATCAGCGTGATATTTTGGACTGGAATGATGACATTTTCAAATAATGAAAGTGTACACGTGACAGGTCGAATTTTACTCAGCCTTGACCTTTGTTTGGCCTACTTACGCATGCTCCAGATGTTGATGGTGTTCGAAAAGTTGGGGTTGATGCTGGTGATGGTGGGCGAAATGGTAAGTCCGTGAGAAATTCCAGAGAAAACATCAACTGAAATTTGCCATTAAATTATAAACTGTATGTTTGTGTATCTGCCTGAACAGGACTATAGTATAAGGCAACAAATGATATTTGTCATTAAGATTATAACTGTAATTGTATGTATCTCCAAGAACAGCACTTACCATATTGCAACAAATGATATTTGCCATTAAATTATAAACTGTACTTTTATGTATCTGCCTGAACAGTACTTTAACATCATGCAGTACAAACAATTGATACAATTATATAATCAACATGAACTTGTTGCTAAAATTACATACGAACATTTGCATATTAATGATTTCACATAACATAATGCAGTTATTTGGCCCGCTGTGATAATCGTTATATATTCACATCAAATGAGACTTGCACATTTTCGTCCATATTCGTAACAAAGTAGTCGTGCTATAATCACACATCAAGTGCGAAATACATTGTACACTAAGAGAAATAAAAGTGTATTATGTGTACGTAACCAGAGCACGTCACCCAGAGATCTGATATTGCACGTAACCTAGCGATCTGATATTACACGTCACCCAGCGATCTGATAATTATAATATTATAAAACTTGGTGATCAGGATAAAGTTTGGGCGCCACACATGGTATGCAAGACATGCACCGAGAATTTTCGTCGTTGGACCAAGGGTAAGAAGAGTTGTCTGAAGTTTGGAATTCCTATGGTTCCTATGTCGCTGACTTCTACTTATGCGCTATTGATGTGACTGGCATTAACAGAAAAAACCGGAACAGCCTTAAGTATCCTGATCTTGAATCATCACGTCGTCCAGTAGCTCATTGTGATGAAATTCCAGTACCTGAAATGTGTTCTGCTACACATTGGTAACCAATTTGCCTCCTAGCTCACTCACCTACTCTGAAGGAGAAGTATGAAGCAGTGAAGTACGTGCTGGAGAAAATTCGTTATGATCAGCATGGATGGTTACTTTGTGTTGACCTGAAAATGGTAAATCTTTTGTTGGGACAACAGTCTGGATTTACCAAGTACCCGTGCTTTCTGTGCATATGGGATAGTAGGGACAAAGCTCAGCATTACACGAAGCAGGACTGACCTGTACGGGAGGAATTGGTACCTTACAAAGCAAAGAACCTCATAAACAAATCTCTGGTGGACAGAGACAAGATACTTTCCCACCGCTGCACATTAAGCTTGGCTTAATCAAACAGTTCACCAAAGCTCTGGACAAGGATGGTGGCTGTTTCGCTTACTTGTGCCATGCTTTTCCAGGGTTAACCATTGAGAAGTTGAAAGCTGGCATTTTTTATGGTCCACAACTCCGTAAGCTAATCAGAGATCCAGAGTTTGAAAACTCAATGAATGAAGTGGAACTGGAAGCGTGGAAGGTTTTTGTTCTGGTCGTGAAAATCTTTCTTGGCAACAATAAGGCCAGGAACTATGCAGAGCTTGTTGTCAATATGCTGACTGCTTTCAGAAAGCTTGGATACAACATGAGCATCAAAATGCATTACTTATTCTCACATATGGATAGGTTTCCTGAAAATCTGGTATCAATGAGCGACGAGCAAGGGGAGAGATTTCATCAAGATACGAAAGAGATGGAAAACAGGTATCAGGGACGCTGGGATGCAGTCATGAGGCTGATTACTGTTGGACTCTAAAGAGAGACATTCCTATTGCTGAGCATTCTAGAAGTTCGAAGAGACGGAAGTTCATGCCCTGAATTCTGAACAATAATGACGCAATATTCAATTTACTTACCGTTATCAATGTCTACTATTCAATGTACACTAATCAACTTTTGTAACATTTAATAAATGAATTGTGTTAGAAGATTTTTTAAATTTTAAATTAATTTTTTTTTTAATTTTAAAACCTATTTTGGAAGAGAAATATTAACAAAAATTGCTTGATAATGTTACAAAAATGTAATCGATTTAACTATATGATAGGATTTTTTAAAATCGAATTAGATCCAAAACCTGACCTGATTTTTAAAAAAACCTGATGTTTTCAAATTTAGCAGTGCACAATTGTTCTAAATCAGTTGAAAAAAATCTTAGAACCCTTTCATTTTTTTATGTGTGACGCAGTGTAATTCACGATACCTAGCGATCTGATATTGCACCTTACATAGATAGATAGATAGATAGATAGATAGATAGATAGATAGATAGATAGATAGATAGATAGATAGATAGATAGATAGATAGATAGATAGATAGATAGATAGATAGATAGATAGATAGATAGATAGATAGATAGATAGATAGATAGATAGATAGATAGATAGATAGATAGATAGATAGATAGATAGATAGATAGATAGATAGATAGATAGATAGATAGATAGATAGATAGATAGATAGATAGATAGATAGATAGATAGATAGATAGATAGATAGATAGATAGATAGATAGATAGATAGATAGATAGATAGATAGATAGATAGATAGATAGATAGATAGATAGATAGATAGATAGATAGATAGATAGATAGATAGATAGATAGATAGATAGATAGATAGATAGATAGATAGATAGATAGATAGATAGATAGATAGATAGATAGATAGATAGATAGATAGATAGATAGATAGATAGATAGATAGATAGATAGATAGATAGATAGATAGATAGATAGATAGATAGATAGATAGATAGATAGATAGATAGATAGATAGATAGATAGATAGATAGATAGATAGATAGATGTTGCAATACTATTATTTTACTAAATAATCACGCACACATTCTTTTCACTGTAATACAAATATAATAGTAACTTGCTATTCAATTATGCATGCACTCAGTACAGATGTACTGTAAGTTTACAATGGAAAACGCAGACCTATAATGAAGAACATGTGATTTTGTTTGCATTGACATCTGTAGTCCAAGAGTACTGTCTACTTCATGATCATCCTAATGGTGGCCGTCATATCATATGCTGTTGCATCGGAAGCCATTTTGTACCCTGACACTGAAAGGGCACTCGCTAGCTTGTTCTACCTGCCCAGAAAGGCATACTGGCAAGTTTTTGGAGAACTCTTTTTGGATGAAATTGAGGGAGTTGGTAGGTCACTCAATCAGAATATGAAAAATTCTTGTCTTTAGAAATGATCTTACGTTTTGCCTTAATAACTTCATACACTCTTGTACCTGATGGAAATAATTGTGTTATGCTGTTATGTACATATATACCGGGATTTGTTTTGTCATGTCCTTCCTCCCATTCTGAGTGTCAGGTGTTTATAAGTGCCATAGAATTGTGTTCCATTCCGAATATAAAATTCAGTTTATGTAATGTATATTGTTTTACTGCATATACATAAATAAAATACATTGCAAATTCTTGTTTCTGAAAATTACAAATGATGACAGAACTATAAAATGAAACTTAACAATAATAATTCACTCCACAATTTCACGCGTGTATATTAATATTTTGTACAATATCTTATTCTCTACGTCATTATTAATTTGGTATTTCTTGTGTATTACCTTCGTTTTTGCATTATGCGTAACTCTGTGAGTATGTAAACGTAACTCAATATGTAAATATAACTAAGTGGGTATGTAAATATAAATATGTGGGTATGTAAATGTAACTCGGTATGTAAATGTAATCAGTATGTAAATATAAATATTTGGGTATGTAAATGTAACTCATTATGTAAATATGTGGGTATGTCAGGGCGCGCATTTGTCGGTGAACCATGTCTACCTGGGATCAGAGGTTTATTCTTCTGCACACAATCAACTTTAAAACATTTTCATTCACACCTATACTGTTTACCATGAAGAAAATCATCTGGCCTGAGTTTTTTTTAAGCGTGGTTTATTAAATTTTATGTGCACTATATTTTTTTTAACATTTACGACATTCTATTTTATGGTTCGGTTTACCGACAAATGCGCGCCCCGACAAATGCGCGCCGACAAAAACGCGATGGACAAAAGCGCGACGACGCGTTCTGTCCCTAACTCTAACCCTAACTCTAACCCTAACTCTAACCCTAACCCCTAATCCTAACCCTAATCCTAACCCTAACCCTAACCCTAACCCTATCGCGCATTTGTCGGGGCGCGCAATTGTCGTTCGCGCATTTGTATATAAAACAATTAACTTTTTAATAATTATTAAATGGAATATATAGTGCCAAATTAAATTAATAAATCTCCACAGATATTGACACATGTATATGTTTGAACCTTTGAACCCATGATGAATGAAAGATTAACAGGCAGAATCAGTGGTGCTTTACTACGGGATTGTTAAATGCCAGACAAACGAAGGCATAAAGCGGTGCCTTTGTTATAAACAATAATTGAATGGCATTCCCTGGGATGATTAGTTACAGGATTGTATTGGACATTGCTTTATAACACAAGTTGCTAAGCTGGTCAAGCTGAGTTCTTGTGTGAACCTAATGAATGCTATTGCTAGTCTTGGAGAGTCTAGTAGAAGCAGTGAATTTTTAGTATCAAGTTTTGTTCCTAACTTTACAGATGATTTCATTATAGCTTGTGGTGTGGTGTAGTGGTGACAACAGTTGTCGTGAAGGAAGTACGTTTGACAGCTAGACTCATTTTTGTAGTAATTCATTCTAGCGAGATGTTGTGAGATTATATTTTGAGACCTCTAGCATCATTTCAAAGAGGACTAGTTTCATTTGCAAGACTATAGCATCATTTCAAAGAGGACTTTGCTACAAACGCTTAGAGCATGATACAATGTTACTCTCATTCAGTTGTAGCTGGTAGAATACTTCCTGGCGATTTCAATCGTCTGCTGACACTGAAGTTGCCAGTGTAGTCCGACTTTAAAAGCTGATTTGCTTGAATCTGAATAATAATAAAAACGTGTGAATCTGAACCATAAACACGTGTGAATCTGAATCACATACATGTGTGAATCTGAATCACACAGATGTGAATCTGACTTAATCATATGTGTGAATCTGAATCATACACAGGTATGCGTATGAATCAATCATATATATGAATATGAATCACACACGTGTGTGAATCTGAATCATTCACAGTTGTAAACTGAATCATACAAAGGTGTGAATCTGAATCATACAAGGTGTAGTTGTCACATTTTAATGTCGTGAGAAGTGGTGAGTATTGGATACACTTGAAAAGAAATAGTTGTTGACCTCTGAACGATAAACTCCCTCTTGATTATGTCTGGACTGACTGACGTCCCTTTTTAGAACAGGAAGCTATAGATTACAAATTTGTAAACACGAGGTTTATGTTTAGAATCATTATACGAGAACTATTAAAAAGTGTATATAGAAATTTTCATGCGAGCATTTGTTTTCATTGAGAATGCATTCTGAGTTATCTAAGCAGTTGGTTTAGTTATGATCCGTTGTGGTTTGCATTGAGTCATAGGTGTTTATACACATTCGTCTACACTTGACAGATTTTGTTATTATCATCACCTCGCCAATTTTAAATATTCTTACGGTCTATGTCATCAAAGTGTATGCAGCTTTGAAGTTTCTTCTAATACATTTCTCAAGGCATATCACATTCCATCACTATCACCAACTCGGAGATATTAAATTTTCTTACAGTTCAGTGCTTCAACATTTAGCTAAGGGTTAATCATAAACTTTACGTCACCTGATTTTGTGTAAAGAGTTTTCTACGTCTTTGTTACGTCACCTGTTTTTGTGTAAAGATTTTTCTACATCTTTGTTACATCACCTGGTTTTGTGTAAAGAGTTTTCTACGTCTGTGTTACGTCACCTGGTTTTTTGTAAAGAGTTGTCTACGCCTTTGTTACTAAGTGAACATTACACTCCGTAAGTAATCAAGATTTAATAATAATCAATAATGTTTCATCAAGATTTAATAACAATCGATAATGTTTAATCAAGATTTAATAATAATCAATAATGTTTCATCAAGATTTAATAACAATCGATAATGTTTAATCAAGAATTAATAATAATCAATAATGTTTCATCAAGATTTAAAATCGAAAATGTTTAATCAAAATTTAATAATAATCGATAATGTTTAATCAAGATTTAATAACAATCGAAAATGTTTAATCAAGATTTAATAACAATCGATAATGTTTAATCAAGATTTAATAATAATCGATAACGTTTTCAGTTTCGCTTTGCTATGAAACACTTCTGGATATTGATGATGTTTGGATTTTTATTTTATTTTATTATTAAACACTTCTGATTACTTGTTATAGGTATAAAGAATTGCCTCCCCGTCCTAAATACCTCGCAAACCTCAAATAGCGACATGCTCAAGTGCCCCAGCAAACATGGCCGCTATGTCGTACAAGTGTTGTTGGGATTGTACATCGTGTTCACAAATGTGTTACTTCTAAACCTCCTCATTGCGCAGTTCAAGTAAGTACAAACACAAATAACCTTTCATTTAAGTTCAATTAAGTACACTGTTTTATAAATCTTCCCATAATACTTTTCAAATAAGTACACTAAACAATGAATCTTCACAGTTCAAATAAGTACACAATACTGAGCCTCCACATTGCTCACTTTAAGCTAGTATTTTGTACTTTAAACCCGCCCAGGTGAATCGTCCGAATATTCATATGCGCTATCAAAGCACACCATGAGGAATGTTCAAAAAGCATCATGAATTCTCCAGACCAAACGCAAGCCTCAATTTCCGTCATATTGGCTCTCAAACGGAATTCACATGAATCATCTTACAGCAACACGTTTGCTGATAAGTTCGACGACAACATTGGATACACACACAACGTGATTCAGTAGAGTACAGTAGTCACTGCAGTCCGAAGCAGATACAAAGTTACAAAACATCAGAAACATCAAAAGGCATGCTCTTTTCTGCAAAAGTGAAAGTGAGGGCAGCACTCAATTTCATGCATTTTTCATCTGCAAATTTCTTTCTCTCTTACACACATTCTCAACTTACAAATCCTGCACCAATTTCATTAGCCTGATAAATAGGCTGCATAAGAAATATAGCATCGATCTTAATCCACAAGTATAATGTACAACGTAGTCAAATTATGAACATAGAAATAATGGTTCAGCTACCTAAGCATTCTCCAATTCAAATCATAGAACAATAGCAAACATATACGACATATTTTAAGTCCACTCTTTCTTTATCAGTCAGTTAATTTACCATATGCTAACGATCACCTCTATGACCGGGCTT
Organism: Sinotaia quadrata; assembly: GCA_028829895.1. Lineage (NCBI taxonomy): Eukaryota > Metazoa > Mollusca > Gastropoda > Architaenioglossa > Viviparidae > Sinotaia > Sinotaia quadrata. Next base: position 63,038,984 of record CM054178.1, on the reverse strand, counting down.
TAGTAACGTCAAAATCAAAGTGATTAAAATACAGAACTTTTTTCAACAAAGTAACTTTCAGTCTATCTTCATTGAATGAATTTTTCTTTGAACAATTGTGAGACTATCAGTCAGAAAAACTACTTATCTTCTTGGAACTGTTTTGTATTACATCGGCAAGTTCTAGCATATACTTTACCTGATTTGTTATTTTAACTCTGGTACTTACAAAAATATCGCCAGGCTCAGTACCTGAAGGTCATGTCACGTGATATTTAGGAAATTATATAACAATTAAATTTAGAAATAGCGACAGGCAAATTTACTCCTCCACAGTGACAAATGTTCTTAGGTCTTAACAATATAAACAGCAGGGAAAAGGCCAAGGAGTATACTATATATATATATAATAACATGAGATTTGTTACCAATAATGATTAATTAATAGTGATAAAATTGTAATTCTATATATGTGGGATTACATATCTCATTTATTTTCTGTTGTAAATTATTTGTATGATATTATAAACGTATTCCCTTTGCACAGGAGAAATGAGAACTAAATTAATTTCTTGTACAACAAATAATGTATTACAGAGAACTAAATGTGTTATTGTCAACAAAAAGAAAAGCAACAAAATACATTTGTAGTTAGAGAGTAACTAAACGAGTTCTTTTCACAAAAAATAATGTATTTCAGAGTAACTAAAAATTTTATTGTTATTTCAATAATATATTAGAGTCACTAAAAACGGGATTCTCATTAAAATAATGTATTATACAGTAACTAAAAACGTGATTGTTATTAAAATAATGTATTATAGAGTAACTAAAAACATTATTGTCATTAAAATAATTTATTAAAGCGTAACTAAAAAAACATTATTGTCATTAAAATAATGTATTATAGAGTAACTAAAAACTTTGTTGGCATTAAAATAATGTATTATAGAGTAACTAAAAACGTTGTTGTCATTAAAATAATTTATTAAAGAGTAACTAAAAACATTATTGTCATTAAACTATTGTATTATAGAGTAACTAAATATGTTAACGTCAACAAAAATCACTAAGCGTCTGTAGTGAACTTAGCTGTAGAATAAAACACCGCAAGAGAAAAGAGAAATGTACATTTACCCAATAGTCGTGATATACAAGTTGAACAGTAGGTATGTCAGGATAAACATCGCCATTATTTTTGCTGACTTAAAGAAAGGTAAAAAAACTGTATGATAAATAATCTATGTATGTTGGAGATAACATCGCCATTATTTTCGCTGACTTAAAGAAAGGTAAATGAACTGTATGATAAATAATCTATGTATGTCAGGATAAACATCGCCATTATTTTCGCTGACTTAAAGAAAGGTAAATGAACTGTATGATAAATAATCTATGTATGTTGGAGATAACATCGCCATTGTTTTCGCTGAAATGTTCATTATATTCTCTTCCTCTGTTTCTTCTGCACTTCCAACTGAATTTTTTTTCAGTTTACTAATATTCAAACGCTATTTCTATTTTAAGAATTAGTGCCCTTTCCCCAACCATTGTGGTAGTCGCAATCAGGAAAAAAGCACTTCTTTCATCGTCATTTTCCTCACGCATTACAAATAAACAAGGAGTGACAATCTCACGATTAGAGACTATAATACACAGTTTTAAAAATACACAGATTAATCAAAGGTTTTCATCGCTAAAACATCGCACAAGGATAATAGCCACCTAAAGGGAAGTACAGTTTAATCAACTGATTAAATAACACTACACTAAGTTTTTGTTTCGGACATCTCTATTTTCTGCATTAAAATATGTGTATGAAAAAAAGAGGGTTAACAATATTTATGTGTCAAAATACGTATCAGAAAATGAAAGGGTTAACAATATTTAAGTGTCAAAATACGTATCTGAAAATGAAAGGGTCAACAATATATATATATAAAACCGTACCGCCTTCACGAAATTGATAAATTGTAACCGCACTGCTGTGGACAGTACAAATAGCAGTCATAGATATCAGGTATAGTCAGCACATGATGACACCTGCATTTCAATGACATCCATTCATGATGACAACAAGCGGGCTAAAAGTAAATAATCAGAATAAAGTGTTTTAATAGCATATATTTCAAGTAAAATTCTAATTAGAGGATGCTTAATCATTAAAGAAATGATAGCTGTGTCAGTGTGTTAATTTATAATTATTATAATTAGGTCAAAGAGGACAAGTATTTCGTAATACGTGTAACGATAAAAGAACACTGCTTACCTAGTTCAAACCACGTCTAATCTATGTTGTTCTGTTCTTAATGGTTTTTCATTATTTCTGCAGTCAAACTTACAACCAGGTGCTCAATGAAGCCAGCGAGACCCAGTTTTGGCACAAATGCAAATTGATTGTGGAATATAAGTACGTTATGACCCTTCCACCACCTCTGAATTTAATTCAAAGTTTTTTCAAACTTTGTCGCTTGTGCTGTTCCAAGAAAGCAACTCGACACTCCGGTAAGATTTCTTTCCGACATTTTGAAACCAATCGCATTAGTCTGCTTTATTTGCAGGATCGATTTCACAGCATAACATGTATTGAGGTATAATACTAGCTGATGTTCTATTCTATTAAATAAAATTACATAAATTCCATTTTACTACTGGTTAGATATTAATACATTTAGCTATAGTAAGCAATCGTTTTAATTTTGTTTTGAGCATTTGGCTGTAAACTGCTTCTCTCGGTTCATGTTCATAACACAGCCTTCCTTTCAATACAAAAGTAATCTCATAATGTCAAGATCCCCCTTCCCGCCATTGTGTTAATCCCACTCACATCAAGATTTTCCACATTACATTAATACAAAAGTAATATCACTCACAAATATTAACATGTACGTAATATCACTTACACGATGCTACCAAATTGCTATCACTCCCTAAGGGATTTCACGCACTTAAAGGTTTAAGATATTCCACCCATTTTTCTTTCATTATGCAAGAATCTTATCCTAAAATACAGCAGATTATGTCATTATGCTATACGTCTTGTGACGCCAACCCCACCTATTTAATGGTAATTATTATTATTAATAATAATTAATTAATTATCTATAACTAATTACAAATGATGAGAATTTTCATGTATGTTATTAATAATTTTCCAGCAGACACCACTCGTTTTTCTCGCTTGGGGGAAATGCGGACACATCCACAACATTTTACAAATGTTTGTAAAAGACAAACATTTACTGTTACACAATATTTCGTAGGTAGAAAACAACCTTACTAAAGGAGAAGACAAATCCGTCTTTAATCTATATTTAGTGAGCCCCCATCCATCCACTCTCTTCTCCAACACAAGGTTATCAATATGTGTAAGAAGGTCAATAAATTTAACAATAAATTTATAAAATCAACAATCAATATACACAAAACAAATACAATGAAAAAGATTACTTGACATCAATATTACTATGAAATCACATTTGAGTAATTTTAATATCTATACAGTCTTATATCCTACTATACAATTCAACAAATTTAGTGTCAATACAAATCACAGGATAGTTCTTATCAGAGAACAGAAATGGAGTTATTAGAAATAAACAATAATAGTGTGTACATAACCTGGTTTACGTGCTGTCTCAGTAGTCTTTCACATGCTTTTTGTTAACAAAGTTGCGAGTTTATTGTTCACGTTATAATGTCAGTTCCACATGATTCCCTCCTCACATTGTAATACACTGATTCTCTGCTATTCTCAGGAAGCTAACCTGGGCGCTCCTTCCATATTAGTTCCTTCAAGCAGAACAAGAATTATACCAATTTCCAGTAACTTCCTTGTACCAAAAATTGCTCGATGTAGTCAGCATACTTTGCCACCATACATCAATGGTAGTGTATTCCTTACTGTTACACTCTGCAGTAGATACTTCTCACGTCTACCATGGTCGTATTAGTTTATAATCAGTAAACCAGGAGATTCAAATAAACAATGAAATGCTGCTTTTCCATGTAAAATATAATCAGGGAACAAAAGCTAAGTTTCCAGTTTATTCATTTATAACTACATTCTTTCTTATATTCAAGTCTCAGCTTACAGTTTCCTGCAACAGTTTACAACTGTTTGCAACCTGATACAGGCACATATCATAATAAATACAAACTAATAGTTTATGAGCTGGTTCACTAGAAACAATGTCAAGTGTTTAGCATACTACTTATAAGCATTATAGTTCACTATTTGTAGAAATAATAGTCTACTCACATAATACATCTCCACATAAAGTGCAAGACATATCAATATGCAAAAATGCATGAAAAATTTCTTTCTCTCTCAATCAGTCAGTTGAATCACCATTAAGCTAACGACCACCTTTCATCAAATGACTTCTTTGCCACACCAAATTAAAATGAATAGATAGGAGAATTATCTGCAGCATGTAAGCATTTAATCTCAACCCATTGGCTGGGCTCATTTTCGTAAATCTAAACCATTGTATAATAAAATCTACTCATCCAGTTGGAACTTGTATGCAATGTATCAACAATTTCTAGCATATTCTCAACTAGAGTTCTTTACTTCAGCTCTGACACATACAAAAATACCATCATAAGGAGTGCCCAAGGTTGGGTCAGTATTAAAGCGCTTGCAGCAACAGAAATGGCATTTCTAACTCCAGAATGAATTGTGAGAGGTAAACCAGAATATTTTATAAAAAATTACTGCACGTTCTCGGTTTGTATTTAATTTCTTTCTTTCAGTGTCAGCCGAATTCATTAATAAACTATAATTGAATGACTGTAGGTTAGCAGATTGTAAATAGATACATGCTGTTTGTTATTCACTAGTTTAGACTATAGAATATTTAATATAGCTTTACAGAACTGTGCGTACATAGTCTCATAGTTCCGTTTTCATTGGCCATAACCATATTTACTTTATTAGTAGTCAATCTTTTGAAAGAGTGAGAGGGAATGAACGTAAGAAGCAGACGATAGACATTTCACAAGTGTGTTCATTGCTCAAGTAATCTTTCCGATTGTCTGACAGTGCGTGCCCAGTGGCTCATGGACAGCAACTGTCTGCAAATGTATCTCTGTGGTTTACAACCAGCCAAGTGCTCTGACGGACATCCAGTGAATGGTTTCATTATACACGCTTATGAAAAGGATCGTAAAGTCCAGTCTCACTTGGGATACAAGTGTATGTTTACAATAGTGGAATTTACGTATGGACATGTATATTTAAGTGTGGATATTTTTATTAAGGAGTGCAATGTACATACAGACAAGTATATTTAAGTGTGTATATTTTTATTAAGGAGAAGCGCGAAAGCGGCGGAAGCCGAAAGCGCCCCCCCCCCTACATAAAGAAGAAGATTAAGGAGTACAAGTGAATTCTTACTATTAATATATATACGCATTCTTACGAAATACTTCTTTTTAGTATCAACAAATAGAAATAATTTCACACACTAACTGAGATGAGAAATGGTGATGCAATCTCATTCCATATTTCAGACTAACTTGACTGTCACACATTGACATTACATGTTTAGCATTATGAAACTAGTTTTAGGTCCTCAAAATACTCAATTCATTACAAATATAGTGGATTAAGTCTCATAATTGTGACCATTAATCGCATATTACCGATATTGTCCTTAATATCTCTTAAGAGTGGAAAAATGGGAAAGGGAAATAATGCTATGGTACATTGTGCACTAAAGTTAAATATAATACGTCTCTTTGAGTATAATGCCATTTTGCCCAGGGCGCGTTCAGGTTGTTGGACCGTAAGCGAAGGAAAACGAAGGAAAACGTGATGAAAAGTTCATTTCTAATACGCTCATATTGTTTCAGATTTCTGAAAGATTTTCAGATTGTAATATAGTGGTATTGATGTTGAAGAAACATAATATTTCAGTAAGTGTAAAATAATATTTTTGTATTACGCACATAAGAATCCTTATCAAGTCACAGAACAAAGCGATTAAGTTCTCTCCTTATCCTTTACATCACAAGGAAATACTGAACAGAACATAAAACAAAATTACCTAAAACAGATAAACGTTTAGCCAACTGTTATCGGAAAGAAAGATTTCCTGAACCTTTGCTATACAAATTCCAGGACAATGATGAAATGAATCAGAATCGGGCAAAATGTTAAAAACAATATTACTTATAAGTTTTCTATCTTGGTGAAACATCATTATTGTATTTGAACAATTATGATATTCTTCTAACAAAAACTGTTTTCAAGCCACCCTAGTTATTGGTTATGATTATTATTATTATTATTATTCTTAATCATCCATAACTAATTACACGTAATGAGAGTCTTAATTTATCTTATTAAAAATTCTCCAGAAGACTACATGTCTCACTTACTTAACATTAAAGACAAACATTTTCTATCACACATTATTTCTGTAGATGAAAAACTTCTTACCAAAGGAGAAGGTAAATCTGTCTTTAATCTATATTTAGTGAGCCCTCATCCGCCCACTATCTCTCCAACATAAATGTTTATCAATATGTGTAAGTAGGTCAATAAATTCAATAATAAATTTATTAAATCAACAATCAAATATACATATAACAAATACAATGAAAATATTATTTGACCTCAATATTTCCAAGAAAACTCATTCGAATAATTTCAATACCCATACAGTCTTATATCCTAACACATAATTCAACAGATTAGTGTCAATATAATTCACAGGTTAATTCCTATCAGAGAACAGAAATGGATTTATAGAGAGATCAGAGATAATATTTTGTACCTAACCTTGTCCAGAGAATGCAGCTAGTCTTTTGCAACAAAGTCACAAATTTATTATTCACAATTGAATTGCCAATTCTTTATGTGTTCCCCTTGCAAGCTGTAGAATGTTCCATGAGCTGCTGTTCTCTCTCTCAGTCAGTCAGTTAATTCACCATTAAGCTAACAGCTGCCTTTTGTGACTGGACTTCTTGCCACGCCAAATTCAAAGTGATTAGAAAATACAATTCTTTTCAACAGGTAAACTTTGATCTCAGCCCACTGGCTGGTCTCGTTCTTGTAAAATCTTAACCATTGGATAATAAAATCTATTCAATCACATAAGACCGGCTTAGATTACATTACAAGCTCTAGCACATTCTCCATCTGAATTGTTTACTCCAAAAATATCATCATAAGCAGTGCCCAAGATCGGGTGTCGTTAACATTTAACAATTTATATAACAATATTCAGTTTAGAAATACGGAGAGGCAAATCCATGCACACTATTTTACTCTAGATTACAACGTTATAAGTACTTTGCATTCATAAAGTTTAAGTTTGTTGAAAATTAATATTTTCTTCAAATTCATACAAATTGTTTCTACACTATACTAATATGTAGTTAATGCTCCATAAACATTTAGACTGAACAATGTGTTTTTGCAAATTCATTCACAATTTTCTACACTATATTTCTGTTGTATAATTATTTTCCAGTTATTTAATTTTAGTTTATTCTATATTATATTTTTCCAGATACGATATTTACAAACCAACATTCAAAGTATGCTGCACTCTGGGACTTACAGCCATTACGTGTATACGAAGTTACTGTATTGTGCTCGAAGACTGGTTCAAACCCAACGGGAGAAGTCAAGATGACAATAGCAGCAACAGTGGATAGGGATTTTTATAGGGGTAAGCTACAGCAAATAGAGAATGGTAAGCAACATCAGATAGAGAGTGGTAAGCAACACTGGATAGAGAGTGGTAAGCAACACTGGATAGAGAGCAGTAAGCCATAGCAGATAGGAATTTTATCGAGGTAAGCTACAGCAAAAAGAGTGGTAACCAACAGCAGATAGAGAGTGGTAAGTAACACTGGATAGAGAGTGGTAAGCAACATAATATAGAGAGCAGTAAGTAACAGCAGGTAGAAATTTCATAGTGGTAAGCTACAGCACAAAGAGAGCTGTAACAACAGCAGACAGAGATTTTATAGGGCTAAGCAACAAGAGATAGAGATTTTATAGGGGTCAACAACAGCGGGTATAGAGTAGTAAGCAACAGCAGATAGAGAGTGGTGAAACAACAGCATATAGAAAGCGGTAAGCAACAGAAGATAGAGATTTGTATAGGGGTATGCTACAGTAGATAGTGAGCGGTAAAGAACAGCGTATAGATTGGTAAGCAACAGCAGATAGAGATTTTATAGGGGTAAGCAACAACGGATATAGAGTAGTAAGCAACAGCGGGCAGAGAGTGGTAAAGCAACAGCTTATAGAGAGCGTTAAGCAACAGAAGATAGAGATTTTATAGGGGCCAGCAACAGCAGATAGAGAGCAGTAAGCAACAGCTAATAGATTTTTATAGGGGTAAGTAACAGCAGATAGAAAGCATTAAACAATAGTGGATAGAAAGCAGTAAGCAACAGCAGATAGAGATTTTATAAGGGTAAGCAGACAGTGAATGGTAAGCAAATGCAAATAGGAATTTTATAGCGGTAAGCAACAGCAGATAGAAATTTTATAGTGGATAGATATTTTTATAATGGCAAGTAACAGCAGAAAGATTTTTATAATGGCAGGTAACAGTGGATAGAGAGGATTAAGTAATTGTGAATAAACATTTTTATAGGGGTACGCAGCAGTGGAAAAAAATTATATGGGAAACAGCAATAGAAAATATTTGTACTGGTAAGAAACTGTAGAGATCTCTATAAGGGTAATGCCAGAGGGGAACATAATGCTGTTTTCTTAGTTACAGCTTTCAGAGAATAGTTTAATGCTAATTTCTTAATTACAGGTGCAAGAGAGGAATTTAACGTTGGAAACTGCATCATTGAGAAATTCATGGTAAGAACACAGCACACCCATAACTGTATACACATTCCTTTATGTTTGAATGCGGTTAGTCAATTGCTATTGTTGTAATATTGTCAAATATATATATATATACACGCGCGCGCGCGATTGTGTATCTCAGCATGCGTGAGAGAGTTAATTGTATTTATTTAAATCGGCTAATTAATTGTATAAATTAAAAGTTTATATTTCAAAGCAACACTTCTATATTATTACATGAATAAATTGATGGATTTATGAAATACACTTTCCTCAAATCAGTATCATGTGGCATTAGTTTCGCATCACTTCATTTGGTGATGATGTTGATAATGATAATAATGAACATAAGAATAATGATATCACTACTAGCACCTCTATTTTTATTAACTAAACTAATAATATTGTTGTTTTATTACTGATGGTGATAATAATGACGACGACAATGATGACGGTGTACTGTGTCTGGATGGTCTCATGATACACGGTTAAAAAAAGTAAATAACAGATCTTATTTCTATGATCGTTACTATCAGGATTTTCTCAAGGTACACGTTTAAATAAAACAAATGATCATTACTGTCAGGATTTTCACAGGGTACACGGTAAAAATAAAATAAATAACAGATCTCATTTCTGTGATCACTACTGTTAGGATTTTCACAGAGGGCATTCAGATGAAATGTATTCTTGAGAAGAACTCAATTTACTGGTTGTGTTTCTTTAACGATAAACCAGAGAATATGCAAACTGCCATGTACGGTTCCATGACTTGCATTCCCTCGAAGGGTTAATGGGAAAGGCTATTATCTTAGCACTGTATCTGGACGTTCTGAATTCGCGCAAAGGTTAATGGTAAAGGTTACTATCTTACAGTATCTGGACGACTTCCGGGAGACCTGGACTGTCAGGTAAATAGTAACCACTATAAGAAATTGTTACTTTATTATTTAACCATTATTACTTTAGACAGATAAAGTGTAGTTCCATGAATATATACATTTTAGAGTATTTCGTTTTCAATACATTTAAAATATAGATGCTTCTTTTTGATTTGTTTCATTTCAGAAGAAGGGATGGAAATTTTATTCTAATGAAAATCAAAACTACAAGATGGACAATTTGCTTTCAAACAATATAGAAGCACAAATGGAAGCTTCTTTGAAAAAAATAGAAGACAAGATAGAAGAAACATTGAAAAGAATGGAAGAAAGATTGGAAAACAAATTGAAGCAAATGGAAGAAAAGCTGGAAGAAAATAAAATGGCTGCTAAAGTGATTTAATGAAAGTATTAAAACATTTAAGACACAAACACACAAATTGGAAAAAGTTTCCTATATTGACACTAAAACTAAAGGATGTTAGCTTGGACACATTAGCAATAAAACTCTTAGTGATGTTTGCTAGGTCACGTTAACACTAATACAATGAGTGATGTTTGCCTGGACACACTGATATTAAGACTTTGAGTGATGTTTGCCTGGACATATTGATATTAAGACTTTGAGTGATGTTTGCCTGGACATATTGATATTAAGACTGAGTTATGTTTGCCTGGACACATTCATATTAAGACTTTGATTGATGTTTGCCAATTGATATCCAAAGGGGACTCATGGCACCCAAAAAAGTAATATATGTATTTAAAATATCACTGTTAGGAGTGCCATGCATTTTAACTGTTATGTATGTAACAGCATGCATTTGTATTAATAATACTTGAAGTGCCCTGTGCATTTAATGTACCTTGTAATAGAACATGCTTGGAAAGTCCAGTATTTCTAATGTTAATAATTTGATTGGAGAAATACTTGTAATGTTAGGTACTTGTAACAGAATGTACGTGGAATGTCTAGTACTCGTAATATTAAATCTTTGGGTGCGAATTACTTTCACTGGTATGTACTTGTAATATCAGTATATGGAATCTTGTATACTTACACAATCAGTAAATACAACGTGTATACTTACAATATCAGTAAATAGAACGTATATACTTACAATATCAGTAAATAGAATTGTGTATACTTTTAATCCCATGCACTATAATGTCCGGCTTTTAGTAATGGAAGATATAGATATGCCATTTCATTTTTCTTGTAAATAGTTTAGTATGTGCATGTTATATACCAGTATTTTGCTTGTGGAATCATTTACTCGTGTGATGTTATGTGCATACCTCTCTTTAGTGTTGAAATAATTTGCCTTAAATTTTTAAAATAACTGTACTCTATCATGCGTAGCATTGTAAACTTTGAGCTTTCGTATGATTAAACATTTAATTCAGTTTTCTTGTAATGTTATAATCTTATTTTATTTAACTCTACGTTTGAGACCTGTTGAATAGTCACACGTGATGAAGCAGATGACATCAAGAGAAAAGGAGTGCAGTATACAAGTGTTATTCAGCTCATTTCTGAAAACAAAATAAAATGTCATTGCTGTCTGAACATATCTTTTAACAGAATAGTTCTTCCAAGAGAAATGAATTTGTACTGATGTTTTCTACTTTCTAAAGTATCTCTTTCTTAAATTGTTTCATTTCACTTTTGTAATTGGTCTTATCTTAATCTAATAAATTTTCTTTTGTATCCAGTTTAGTGTTTGATATACTACAATTATGTTATTTATTAATCTTTCAGAGTAAGTACATAATAACAATCTTCAATATGATCCCTTAATCTTACAATTCAATCGAGTTTACTTCTTACTCTAAAGGAAATAAAGAATCACATTGTTGTAGTCAGTACACGTGTATTTAATTTTCTCTCTATCTTTGTAGATGATAACAGAATCCCAACATCAGCTCTCTGCCCTCCCATTGCCTCCACCCTTACACTCTTCTACACAATGAAGACACGTATTTCACTCTTTCTGCACTGTCACGCAATGCAGACACGTATTTCACTCTTCATGCACTGTTACGCAATGCAGACACATATTTCACTCTTTCTGCACTGTCACGCAATGCAGACACGTATTTCACTCTTTCTGCACTGTCACGCAATGCAGACACGTATTTCACTCTTTCTGCACTGTCACACAATACAGGCACGTATTTTACTCTTTCCGTACTGTCACACAATGCAAACACGTATTTTACTCTTTCTGACTTCAGCAATACAATAGAGACACGCATTTTCTCTTGCTTCCATAAATACTGAGAGGTATTTCTTCAACCTTAGAAGTTTTCTCTCGTAATTATCAGAATTTGTCTCAATTGTTGAACTCAAGCCTGAAGAAAAATCTCACGTCTCGTAGAGGTCTGACGCAAAATCTCTCAATTAACGATAAGAATCCTTCTAAAACTCCTTCAGTGTATTCTTCAGTCATTTTTGACTTTCAATCAACAAATCCTATTAATTATTCCAATATGTTACGACAGCACGTTCATTTTTAAAGCGTTTGTGAGTGAAAGATAGACAGAAGGATGGAGAAATAAACTTTTGTCTGACCAAGGGTGAGTGGCCAGTTACATAGTGATGATTGCATGGCAACAGTTCAACAGGCAGCGTGGGCATTGATGTGCAGTCACCCGAATCTACTTGGAACGGATTCATTTTGCGTCTTATGTCCATCAAAGACCCATTTACTTACGTAACCGCGAAGCCAGTGTAGGATAAGTGGCGTTTTTGACAGAATATACATGTGGAAGACGTGCGATAGACGTTGCATATTAATTAGCGAAATGATTCTCTAATTGTATTCTGTAATTATATCGATTGAAAACCTAGACACGGGAAGACGAGTGGAGCCTCTAGATTAAAGCCCGTGTGTATTCGTAAACACTTCATTTTCGAGATAACTCTTTGGGTGAAGTATTTCCTGAGTACACGGCCTTCCCTACCGAGATAACAGTAGCGTTAATATTTCTAAAAGGAAGAGAGACAACCATTTCGAGAAAGGTAAAAACACTTTTGTATACGATTTGTGAATGATTAAAAAGTTTTATATGGCAAATACGAAATAGTTATATAATTTTATGTATTTAGTTAAATATTACAAGTATTTCTAACATTAGTTTAACAGAGGTCTAGATTCAAAGAAGTAAAACATTTTTACATTGCTGCCATGTATGTAGGATTCGAAATTAATTATATTCGTTTTTGATTCATACTGTTGTGCTTAAAATAATTATTCAAATTCTGAAACTGATGTGATACACAGTAAAAAGATCGTGTTGTTTGTGTGTGGGTACCATCGCCACGGTGTAATGTTGAATATTTGTTTGACAGTCTGTACCATTGCTACAATGTAGTACTGAACAGTAGTTTGTGTGCCTGTAGCATTGCTACATTGTAGTACTGAACAGTAGTTTATGTGCCTGTACCATTGCTACAATGTCACCATGTATTTGTAGGCGAAAAATGACATCAGTGTACAAAATTAAAATAGTTTTGATTATTTATAATTGAATTAAACACAGTTTAAGCAGACATTATGAACAGCGAAAGACGCTTTCCTGCATCTTGGAAGAGATAAATTATTTAGTGATATGCTTTAGGAGAATAAATTACCCTTCTGTTAATTGAAATACAGTTAGTCTTTTCTTTAATCATTTTTTTTTTGTTTTCCGTCGTGCATATGTGTTAGTGTAGTGCATCTTTGTTTAGGCCTATTTGCAGTGAAATGTACCAATAACGTAATTATATCGTCTTAGCCAATTTTCTTGTCTGTTTGTATCACATTCTGTCAGCCTATTTATGAGGCCTAAGTCAATATAACCGGCAGTGTTAGTCAAACTATCAGTAAAACATTTTTTAATATTAAAATTAGCATATCCAGTAGTCCATATCTCGCATCGAATTTTATAGATGTGTTATAATCTTAGCCATAAAATTTGAAATGGCATATTATTATAAGGTCACTAAAATGTACCTTTCGACAAACTGACATAGCATACCGATATAGCATCAAGCCCTAGAACACTGGTACCATATGAAGGCATAGAACAGCTATTAATCACTTATATAGTATCAAGTTCAAGATCAGCCAAGCGCATGATATGTTGTCCACCCCTAAAACAGCCTAGCACACTGATATGCTGTCCACCCCTAAAACAGCCTAGCTTACAAATATAGTATCAAGCCTTAAAACAGCCAGGCACTTGAATAACGAATATAGCATCAAACTCTATAATAGCCTGTGCTTCTCACTTTGTCCAAAGACTGATGCCGGTGCGCGGGCGAATGTCGCCGGTCCGCAGCAACCCCCAGGAACAGCAAGGATTTTGATATGCTATAGAACTATAGTTTTCGCACTTGTAAGCACAAACAACTTGAAACTTAGGCAATGATTGGCAAGCTGCTCCACGCGCATGTTCATGCTCGGCCAATAGTGAAAGGTATTTGTTAACAAGCTTCTAGTGTTACAAATATAATGTTTCATCATAAACTCTAGAGTTTTGAACATTAGCCTAGAGTTACAAATTATATTTCAGACACTTCTGAAATCTGGTGATTTTTAGTAAATTAATACAGAGTTTGGGAAATCTTTATTACTAGTGATTTTCAAACATAACCTCTTAGTGATTTCTAGAGATAAATTGAAATTTTGAAATTCCCTGGACAGAAATTAACTCCTTTTGCGAATCACCTTTAATCAGATCTGAGAACGTCAGTAATAAATAAAATAATTAATTAAAATACAAAATAATGTGATTCTTAACCAGGATCAGTTGATATTTATATGCAATTATGAAATGAGGATAAAATCATGTGTTTCGTTGGATATAATACACACACACACACACACACACACACACACACACACACACACACAGAGGCGATAAACAAGATTTTTTTCAAAATTCTCTATTATGTTTACTTTAAAATTAATATATGTGTCTCGTTCTCACCAACCTGGACAAGGTCACACAGCATGATTATAACAAAATTAAAAAATAGAGAATTGGTCAATTGATTTTGAGAATTTTACTTTTTAATATTTTCTGAAATTAGAAATAGTCATCTTTCTATTATGTTATTTTAAGACATATGTGCACTCCTTGCATACTAGAATCTTTATTTAAATAGCAGATCTGTTATTTTGTCATAAATTGTCCATAAATTCGATGAGTTACCCCATTGTTTCTGTAGGTCTTAAATTTTAATTTGGCAGAGTTTGCTCTCTTTTTTGACTGACTGGCCAAATGCAAATTTTCCGACTAACCAATCATACATACAGAATTTAAGAGAATGCCTAAGGGCTATGAAGGGATATGAGCATAGAGAGAAATTTTAAGATGGCCATAGAGAGAAATCTTAAGCAAGTACGTAGGCTAAGGTAATGTTTCGACAATTTTAATGATGTGTAAAACTCAGTATTGTAAATTCAACATTGTTCTGGCTGTATGGAAGTCAGAACACAAATAGAAAATTCAAACCATTGGCCGGTAATAAAATTTACATTCATTATTATTAGCCTAATTAGAAGACAAAGCAAGGCTCAAGAAGTAGAGTCATGCTACAATTGACTACGGGCTTCCATGCTCAATTCTAAAGTCCTATTACGAGCTACAATTGACCACATCCTGCAAGTGACCAGCTAAGGTGAATATGTGAGTGTCCTGCCTCTGACATCAGTCATTTTTACCCCCTCCCCAATGAAAGGGCATGAAGGATGAAATTGTACAATTCAGGTCAAGTCAACCTTAAAATATATCTATAAATAATCTGTCTTCTCCGTGATTTATGAGTGATGTATATGTTGGGTCTGTCAAATTACAGTGAAAATATTACCGGAACATTTTGTGAGGAGTTAAACAAATGCTGAGAAATGATAATAAACATTGAGTACTGGGCATGTGTGTGTGTGTGTGTGTGTGTGTGTGTGTCCAATTTTTTATATTTACTTAAATATTATAATTATTTTCTATAACGTTAAACGATAAATTAAAACTGTTAAATAAATGTCTATTTCTTTTGTTGTTCGTATAACTTCTTGGTTATTCAGAAGAAAAAAAAGGGTCGCCATGTAATAATCAGGTAATAATTAAAGTTTGGATGTAAAAAGGTCCCTTTAATAAATGAATGGTCAACCTCAACATGATTAACATTGGGTAGGATAGTTACAGGTGTTGAATGTTCTACCAATCCCAAAGTCTGAATTTGAGAAGTGCATTATGTTATAGATAACAAATAATATAACCCTCCCAAATTTAAGAGACACTTCTTCTCTTCAAAATACCTGTTGAAAAATACAAATATAGCTAGTATCAGCACTCTATCATGTGAATATATATAGTACCAACAGACTACAAAATAATAACAGCACACAACAAATAAAAAGGGTTAATTATTTTTCTTATTTGCTCTGTATAAAATATTTTACATGAAATAATTCGATTTCATTCGATTATTCATTTACTTTTTAACATTATTTACTTTCTAGTGGTTTATATAAAAGTGGTGGTTACATATTTACATAAAAGTGTTTTATTGGTTTGCATGCAAGTGGTTCCTAGTGGTTTGCATTCAAAGTTGTTTCTTGTGGTTTAAAATAAAGTGGTTTAGTTAATTCCTTATCTATTTAAATTTGAACTTTGTCAGTCTCATACAAATATAATTTTCATTCTTCCTGACAAAATTACATGTTTGTACAAAAGAAATGTTTCCTACTTGGTGATACAATTTAAATCTTTTTTTTACAAAATACACTTTTGTTATTTACTGACGAAATAAAATCTCTGTACAAGACATATTCTTCTTTCTTGCTAACAAAATTAAATCTAATGCAAAATCTTTAGCTTTACTTTAATATTTTCTGGCAAAATTTAGTCTTGTAAAACTATCCGTTTAATTTTATTTTTTCAGAAAGAAGTAATTATATATGTTTTCATCTTTCGCCTGCCAGAACTAACTCGCGTCCGCAGGGTCCACTCCCCACTCTGAAATTTTCTCGTTGTACTCTCATACGTATACTTGTGTGTTTCACTCTCCTTTCAAACCATACTCGAGTGTTGTACTCTCATACGTATACTTGAGTGTTTACTCTCCTTTCAAATGCATACTTGAGTGTTGTACTCTCATTTCATATTCAGTGTTTATATCTCCATTTTTTAAAATTCAAATCTGAAAGTGCAAAGTTTCACTGTGCTGTGCATTTTAAATTTGTGCTTGTTTCATAAAATTACCGTTCGTAAGGCTAATTAAAATCAAATTAGAATGGAAAGAACAGAAAGCTAGTGGGTGATGGGTTTTTTTGTAGTGAAAATGTTATTTTATTACTAACACTGTTTTAAGGATCAGATGATAAACTTTTTTGTAGTGAAAATGTTATTTTATTACTGACACTGTTTTAAGGATCAGATGATACACTTTTTTGTAGTGAAAATGTTATTTTATTAGTAACACTGTTTTAAGGATCAGATGATACACTTTTTTGTAGTGAAAATGTTATTTTATTACTAACACTGTTTTAAGGATCAGATGATAAACTTTTTTGTAGTGAAAATGTTATTTTATTACTAACACTGTTTTAAGGATCAGATGATACACTTTTTTGTAGTGAAAATGTTATTTTATTACTAACACTGTTTTAAGGATCAGATGATAAACTTTTTTGTAGTGAAAATGTTATTTTATTACTAACACTGTTTTAAGGATCAGATGATACACTTTTTTGTAGTGAAAATGTTATTTTATTACTAACACTGTTTTAAGGATCAGATGATAAACTTTTTTGTAGTGAAAATGTTATTTTATTACTAACACTGTTTTAAGGATCAGATGATAAACTTTTTTGTAAAAAATGAAATGTACGTGAGCCTTGAAGTTAAAAATAAAACTGCCTTCGAGAATCGTGAACAACGTCTTTCAAGTACACTAAGTGAAATTTAAAGCAACCTTTCACATTTAAATGTGTAATTGTATTTCTGCATTCATCTCTAGTTATAGGATAAATGTTATATTAAAGAAAAGTACGTTAAGTGTATGAAAAAGCTGTCAATGCACACTCACCTACATACATATGCACGCTCACGCGCGCACACTATCTAATACACACACACACACACACACACACACACGTATAACAGAGAGTATGGGGGGCAAGATTTAACTGTTTGAGGTTTACATAGGAAACGCATTGCAAAAACTTAAATGTCAATGCCAAAAGTGTGCGGGTGCGTGCGTGTATGTGTGTATGTGCGTGTGTGTTTTAAAACTTATAATTCCATGCACGAATGACAAGTGCGCAGGCTAATGTCAAAAACTAATAACAATGACGTCATGAGAACCAGTGCCTGTTTCGGGATACAACGATTTAACAGACAGCAGACTCAATGCAAACTTTATTTAACTAATGTCCGTGTATGTGCAAGTACCTTCAGATGTGTCACGACTCAGTGATGAAGACATAGTGAAGCTCCAAAAATAATGACAATGACGTCATAAGAACAAGTGCCCGTTCCTATTTAAGAAGGGAGATAAACACACATTTGGTTCAGAGCTAGCTTTTCAAATGTGCAGCCAGTGCCCTTGTTGGAAGAAACTGTTACATTAGAATTTCCCGACAGTAAGATGGATGCGGAAATTGACAATTATCGCTCACTGATTCATTTGCAAGATACAAGGTTTCCTTAGCGAATCCACCGAGTAAGCCTTTCCTTCCTGACCGTGACGTCAGAATCACGTGAATAAAGTCTGCTTTAACAAGCTAGCAGGTTTCAGGTTTAGTCAACCCATCAGCTGCCGGCCATTTTCTGCTGTGAGTATATATATTTCGTTTCAAGGGACAGAATTCAGAAATACTAGTGGTAAAAGTTTACAAAAAAAAAAAGAAAGAAAGAAAGAAAATAACATAAATATTTCTAGGCACTGCATACCGTACTGTCACAGTACAGTTGCTTGCATAAAATTAAACTATAAATGGGTTACAAAATACTTTAAATTCAAAGAAATGTGATATTTCTTAAACTTCATGAACATGACTGGATATTGTTAGGGACTGTTAGAGTGAGATCTTTGTTCAGTCAGTTGCACGACACACGGCGATTCGCGCATGTGCTTTGTCCCAGACAAAGGTGAAATAAACGCGTTTCTCTCTGAAAAATGTTTACAAGAGTTATGTTTTCTTTACTTGTAGCCAATCTAACCAGGGGATATACAAATATTTTAGTGGCCTGCTGCCAATAGCTCGAATGGTTTAAGTGGTGTTACAATTTGACATATTGTAGGTATTGACACCATTTAATGGTCGCTTGACACCAGGTTATGGAACTTGACACCAGGTTATGGACATTTGACACCAGGTAATAGACACTTGACACCAGGTTATGGACATTTGACACCAGGTAATAGACACTTGACACCAGGTTATGGACACTTGACACCAGGTAATAGACACTTGACACCAGGTAATAGACATTTGACACCAGGTTATGGACACTTGACACCAGGTAATAGACACTTGACACCAGGTAATAGACATTTGACACCAGGTTATGGACACTTGACACCAGGTAATAGACACTTGACACCAGGTTATGGACACTTGACACCAGGTAATAGACACTTGACACCAGGTTATGGACACTTGACACCAGGTAATAGACACTTGACACCAGGTTATGGACACTTGACACCAGGTAATAGACACTTGACACCAGGTTATGGACACTTGACACCAGGTTATGGACACTTGACACCAGATAATGGACGCCGTTGACGAGTTTAGAAAAGAATGCAAGTTAGTTAGTGATTATTAACTCAAACCTTCGTAATTTATATTAATCGGGATATAAATCATTAACTCCTCGCAATTAATTATAGGTCGACAACATATTTGTATTTTGTGGGACACGATATGTTACTTTACGTACATTTTATGTATTCTATACATACATGGGACAGTGTGTATAAGAGTGTGATTACTCTACATGACGTAATAGGCCTTATTTACATGACACAATACACTTTATGCATTCTATACATACATGGGACAGTGTGTATAAGAGTGTGATTACTCTACATGACGTAATAGGCCTTATTTACATGACACAATACACTTTATGCATTCTATACATACATAGGACAGTGTGTATAAGAGTGTGATTACTCTACATGACGTAATAGGCCTTATTTACATGACACAATACTTACTGTGTATATGACACAATACACGTTGTTTTCATGAATCAATACGCATAATTTAAATGACATAATAAGCACTGTGTACATGACATCGTATGCAGGATTTATGACACAATATGCACAATTTAAATGACACAATAAGCAATGTTTTCATGACACAATACACATAATTTAAATGACATAATAAGCACTGTGTACAAGATAATTGTACGCACGATTTATGATACAATATGAACAATTTAAATAACACAATAAACACTATGTTCAGGACACAATAAACATAATTTAAATGACACAATAAGCACCGTGCAACACATTACGTGCATTATTTACTTGAAACAGTGCGCATTATGTGAACGACACAATAGACATTATTCACGTGACACAATGTACCTTAATTAAATGACTATGTGCTATATGAGTGATGTCCTTAGTGAGAGTATGACACAATGTACCTTAATTAAATGACTATGTGCTATATGAGTGATGTCCTTAGTGACAGTATGACACAATGTACTTTAATTAAATGACTATGTGCTATATGAGTGATGTCCTTAGTGAGAGTATGACACAATGTACCTTAATTAAATGACTATGTGCTATATGAGTGATGTCCTTAGTGAGAGTATGACACAATGTACCTTAATTAAATGACTATGTGCTATATGAGTGATGTCCTTAGTGAGAGTATGACACAATATGCAGAGATTATGAGGGTATTATTATAGACACCGGCTTATAGTGATTACATAAAGTAAAAATAATTATCAATTTTAATGTAACAGAAACAAGACGCATAATTCCAGCAAAGTTTTATCAGTGCAGATCACACTCTAAGACCTCAAAGAGCCATAATGGGAGAAACAATGTGTTTAGTCGTGCACGTTTCATCGACATCGTACCAGTGGTTACCGATTCCTTTACGACGGTTTTCAACATTAGATGACAAAGAGGACGACAACAACCTCAACATTACTCTAGACGACGCACACATCAATCATTTCTAATGTTCTTTGTTGTCGTCAGCATAAAGTAATTTGCATGCATGACCTCAGAGAGAGAGAGAGAGAGAGATCAAACACGCAGAAAACAGACAAAAAAGTCCAGGGAGAAAAACAAAAATGTCTGCCGTTAAGAAATAACATTTCTCTTTGTGCTCTCTCTACGTCTATATTTAACATAACCGACGTAATTAGCGCATTCTTAGACTGCACGCATTCAAACGCATACAACATAATACAAGGCGTGTTTTACTTGTGACTCTCATATGACGCTTGTGACATTTATAGCATTGAAAACAATTGTTTGAATGACGTTAGCCGAGCCCTTGTCCTGGCCCTTAAGGTAACTAATATACAATCCGTCACAGGCCAGATGTAATTTGCCCACGAGACCTTGTTCTTACGCCTCCAGTTTATCTTAGTTTATTTCATCATATATATTTTTATTCATATACATCCAAAGTATGCCTCCAGTTTATCTTTATTTTTTTCATCATATATATTTTTATTCATATACATCCAAAGTATGCCTCCAGTTTATCTTTATTTTTTTCATCATATATATTTTTATTCATATACCTCCAAAGTATGCCTCCAGTTTATCTTTATTTTTTTCATCATAAATAATTTTATTCATATACCTCCAAAGTATGCCTCCAGTTTATCTTTATTTTTTTCATCATATATATTTTTATTCATATACCTCCAAAGTATGCCTCTAGTTTATCTTAGTTTATTTCATCATATATATTTTTATTCACATATCTCCAGTTTACCTTCATTTATTTCATCATATATACTTTTATTCATATACTCCAAAGTATTCCGACACATAGACACTCGCGTGCATACAGATATGGAATACAGGTAAAGGAAAATAATGAATGCAAGGTAATGAACTGAAAAATAAAAATATATTTCAATGATGACTGACAATCTGTCGGTGACTTCATTTTTTAATCCTGTGTTGAAAATAAAGTTGCAAGCAAGGGAGGGGGAGGTGTTGGGAAAATTCTTGGAATTTGATGTGTTCCTCTAAAATAATAGGACCTGGAAACCCAGATGAACTGGTATTGAGTGGTGTGCCATATTATGGTTTCGTTGTCTTAGAGCGGTTCCGTCTTTTACAGTAGTGAAAGGTATGCTGGTACTAACATACAGTTTTCAATAGGCAGACACACGTACATGCACGTGTATGTCAATGTGCATGAATATGTGTGTGTATGTATGAATCATTATGTCTCTCCAGCCAGCCAGCCAACCAACCTTCTATCTATCAACATATCATTTCATCTAGTTAGCTAGCTATGTGTGAGGGAGATTTTGTGTGTGTGTGTGTGTGTGTGTGTGTGTGTGTGTGTGTGTGTGTGTGTGTGTGTGTTTATGTTAAATATGCAACAAATTAAATATCACAATGGAAAGTAAAAAAAAAGAATTTAAAAATCAACCAAAAATAAGAAAATTTGCTCACGAGATATTGTTTTTATGAATCATCCTTCTTAGTCAACGAATGGTTTTAGAAACAGTATAAATATACTATTTGAATTCCAATATCAAAGAAAATATTAATAATAGAAAATGTCTAATGTTTTAAATCTTAATTTGTTTAACCATCCCTAGAACAAAAAAGTAGCAAACACTTCAAACTACGTAGAAAAAAGTGTACTGAATGTAGCATGTTAATAATTAAAACCTTACGTCACAATGCTATTTTTATAGATCTGCTGTTCTCTTCCTTGGCAGTTCTGCTGTTCTCGTCATTGGCAGCTCTGCTGTTGCCTTCTTTGGCAGTTCTGCTGTTGTCTTCTTTGGCAGTTCTGCAATTGTCTTCGTTGGCAGCTCTGCTGTTGTCTTCGTTGGCAGTTCTGTTGTCTTCCTTAGCAGCTCTGCTATTGTCTTCCTTGACAGTTTTGCTGTTCTTTTCTTTGGCAGCTCTGCTGTTGTCTTTCTTCGCAGTTCTGCTGTTTTCGTCTTTTGCAGGTCTGCTGTTCTAGTCCTTAGCAGCTCTGCTGTTGTCTTCATTGGCAGCTCTGCTGTTCCGTCATTTAAATCTCTACGCGAGTAGTTCAGTGCCCTACTAACCTCTTCATGCATAACTATATGTTCAGATCATATTAATAAACATCGATAACTAAATAATAACTATATGTTCAGATCATATTAATAAACATCGATAACTAAATAATAACTATATGTTCAGATCATATTAATAAACATCGATAACTAAATAATAACTATATGTTCAGATCATATTAATAAACAGCGATAACTAAATAATAAATGTATGTTCAGATATTATTAATAAACATCGAAACTAAATAATATTTAGCATAAAGCTTTTCTTTCATTAAATAGATTCTCAAAAACGGATTGTTCGCCCTCCCTCCGGTTCCCCATGAGTGGAATTTGTTTAATGGTTTTCTTTCGCTGATTGATAGATTTTACCGGCACTTTGAATCACAAAAATGTATTGTTTCATTCTACTTTTGTCTGCAAGTTTACAACGTCACACAAAATTCAGTGACGTTTACTGTCTTGTTGAGACACATGACAATGTGCAATTTTTTTTTTTTTTTTAAAGAAAGGAATTTTGATAGTACTGCAGAAATGAAAACTTACAATTTATTTGAAAATATTTGAAAATTGTAAATAGATGCTGACGAAGAATTTAATTGTTGCACATTTTTCTTCATGCACTTATATCCTGATTGCATAAAATAATTAAGACGACTGATCTAAACAGGTAACTGAATGACAACATGGCTGATTTCGTTGATGTAGACTACAGAATTAAGGTTGCTGTAGTCGGTCAGGAAGCTTCCGGCAAATCCTCGCTCATCAACTGTTTCTCGGGTCACACTGTTTCTGAAGGTGTACTGGGCGGAAATGACGTCATTATTAAGCTCCTGCGGCTTCACACTGGAGAACTCGTGCAGGTTCAGGTGTGGGATACCGTGGATCAACCGTCTTCGCGTCGAAGTCTCGCCCCGCATCACTACAGAGGCGCCGATGGTGTTGTCATAGTTTATGATGTCACGACCCGAAACCCGCTCGTGAAAGTCCGGGAGTGCTTGAAGGAAGTGCGGACACACACTAAAGGTTCTGACGTCGTAGTTTTTGTAGCAGGAACAAAGAGGGATTTGGAAAATAAAAACAAACATAGCATCGAAACCTTGCAAAAAACAATGGCTGCTGAAGCAGACGGCTTTTTTGAGACGAGTTCCGTGACTGGAGAGAACGTGACGGAACTGTTTCAGACGATGGCGGAACTGCTGGTAGCTAGAAGATCCCTCGGGCTCGGCCGAAGCTCGCGTCCGCATTCTATAAGGCTAGGTCAGGACCCCGAAGCCATCGGCACAAGGGCAGATAAGCAGAGACGGAAATGTTGCTCCTAATAGGAACAAAAATTGAAACAAATTCTTCTCATTAACACGAACAGTTGAAAATGCCCTTTTACATAATATAAACATTTTGGTGTTAGTTACAATATTACTGAGGTCATACGTCTGGTGACAAAAATAGTATTATACTGGTGTCGTGTTTGATGTGATGCATTTCGCATCAGTCTCAGTTTTGATGACGCATTTTGGTGTCAAACACGTTAGTGTATTGGTGACGTACTTGTTGTCAATCTCAGTATTGCATTAGTGACGCACAAGGAGTCTCTCTAACACCTAACAGACCGTGAAGATTGATAGATTAAAAGTTGGTAAAATTAAAGATTGTTTTATCAATAAAATTAAAATGATTGTTATTGTTTGTATATATTAGAGATAATGAGTCAAGATAATTGTACATGATAGAAAGCGTTATAGCGTATTGACTTGAAATTAAGCTATAATGACTTTTGCGGTACTTAATTAACTGTAGTATGGTTTCATTGTTGTGATTCGTTTTATGGTCCACAAAAGGCTTTACAAATTTCGGAGCATTGCCAGGAAATAAACGATAGGGCAGGTTTGACAGTAAAGGGAAATAATCTTTACGTAAAGATGAATTACTTGGCGTATTACTTGTATTCTCCCTTTGTCAGAAAATCTATCGTATGTCTGCAGGTAGAATGATGCTACACTGGTTTGTAATGTCTCGAGAGAAATTAACATGCTAAGATTATTTGTACTTATACCCAACTTTATTTCTCATATTTGCTTGTAATGTGCTTCTTTCTTTTTTTTTCTTTCTTTCTTTCTTTCTTTCTTTCTTTCTAAAAAAATAAATGTGACTGCTGTGTCAAGTATTTTGTACAGGGAGGGGTGTTCCTTAAATTTTGAGAATTATATTATTTTTTCATCTCTAACGTAATGTACTTCTCACATGGGGACATGGATTCTAAGAGCAGTCTCCAAATACACTTTCCAGTGTTAACCTTTGTATTATAGGCAAACACTAAAGGTTAACATTGACCTGGCATATACCCTGAAATTCGTCAAGGATTACCACATTCAAAAAGCCCCTTTATGTCTGACTTATTAATTATTATATGAAACCCACCACCATCACGAAAAAGAGCTTCCTTTCTCTCTAAATATTTCTCTCAGAAATAATGATTGTTAACAAAGAAATAAAGTTTTATTACGTTTATTATTAAATCCATCTTGACACAATACACAGCATAATTCAGTACAAACATTAGCCTTTATTCAGTGTGTCTGTCTGTTTTTCTATCACCTCATGTTCATTCACAACATAAACTTGTCTCAGTTTAGCAGGACAGTTTCTCGATAGTTCCATACTTTATTAGAGGTATAAAATCTTTTTATAATGCTTTCTTTTTCAAACATATGCTCATGCACTAATGGATGTGTGCCTCATCATATGCTTGCACAGTATTAGTAATATCACACAGAGTAGTTAATCTCCTCTCTGCACAGCATTAGTAATATCACACAGAGTAGTTAATCTCCTCTCTGCACAGCATTAGTAATATCACACAGAGTAGTTAATCTCCTCTCTGCACAGCATTAGTAATATCACACAGAGCAGTTAGTCTCCTCTCTGCACAGCATTAGTAATATCACACAGAGCAGTTAGTCTCCTCTCTACACAGTATTAATAATATCACACAGAGCAGTTAGTCTCCTCTCTACACAGTATTAGTAATATCACACAGAGCAGTTAGTCTCCTCTCTGCACAGTATTAGTAATATCACAGAGCAGTTAGTCTCCTCTCTGCACAGTATTAGTAATATCACACAGAGCAGTTAGTCTCCTCTCTGCACAGTATTAGTAATATCACACAGAGCATTAAGTCTCCTCTCTGCACAGTATTAGTAATATCACACAGAGCATTAAGTCTCCTCTCTACACAGTATTAGTAATATCACACAGAGCATTAAGTCTCCTCTCTACACAGTATTAGTAATATCACACAGAGCAGTTAGTCTCCTCTCTGCACAGTATTAGTAATATCACACAGAGCAGTTAGTCTCCTCTCTGCACAGTATTAGTAATATCACACAGAGCAGTTAGTCTCCTCTCTTCACAGTATTAGTAATATCACACAGAGCAGTTAGTCTCCTCTCTGCACAGTATTAGTAATATCACACAGAGCATTAAGTCTCCTCTCTGCACAGTATTAGTAATATCACACAGAGCATTAAGTCTCCTCTCTACACAGTATTAGTAATATCACACAGAGCATTAAGTCTCCTCTCTACACAGTATTAGTAATATCACACAGAGCAGTTAGTCTCCTCTCTGCACAGTATTAGTAATATCACACAGAGCAGTTAGTCTCCTCTCTGCACAGTATTAGTAATATCACACAGAGCAGTTAGTCTCCTCTCTGCACAGTATTAGTAATATCACACAGAGCAGTTAGTCTCCTCTCTACACAGTATTAGTAATATCACACAGAGCAGTTAGTCTCCTCTCTACACAGTATTAGTAATATCACACAGAGCAGTTAGTCTCCTCTCTACACAGTATTAGTAATATCACACAGAGCAGTTAGTCTCCTCTCTACATATTATTAGTAATATCACACAGAGCAGTTAGTCTCCTCTCTTCACAGTATTAGTAATATCACACAGAGCAGTTAGTCTCCACTCTGCACAGTATTAGTAATATCACACAGAGCATTAAGTCTCCTCTCTGCACAGTATTAGTAATATCACACAGAGCATTAAGTCTCCTCTCTACACAGTATTAGTAATATCACACAGAGCAGTTAGTCTCCTCTCTACACAGTATTAGTAATATCACACAGAGCAGTTAGTCTCCTCTCTACACAGTATTAGTAATATCACACAGAGCAGTTAGTCTCCTCTCTGCACAGTATTAGTAATATCACACAGAGCAGTTAGTCTCCTCTCTTCACAGTATTAGTAATATCACACAGAGCAGTTAGTCTCCTCTCTGCACAGTATTAGTAATATCACACAGAGCAGTTAGTCTCCTCTCTTCAAGGAATGTCACCAAGTTCGGTCAGTAACTTTCCATTTCAAATTCACATTGCATTTCTCCTTCTATTCCATCAAAATCACGAGAGATTCCCGCGCATTCCATCCAAAGGTCAAACAAAGTGTCCAACCTCGAGAAATATTCGGTATGTGATTCATTGGGCTTTCTCTGAATAAACACCTGCATTGCTCTCTTGTGACTTTATACCAACAATGTAAACTATTTTTCAATGCCTCAGAATTGTCAGCCACTTCTTCTGGCAATGCATGAAAACATTCTAACAAATTTCCATGCAAATGACTAGACAAATTCAAATCCCAAAACGTTTTTGGTATCTTCTGTGCTTCTGCAATGCATTCAAATTGCTTCAAAAAAAAGCATCAAGCTGTTCTGCTTTGTTTAGAAATGGTTACAAAGAAAATTGAAGAATGCAATTGTTATGGCTGTCTTAGTAAAACTTACAGTCGTTCACATTTTTGTCTGCTTTGGTGCTGAGGGGTTTACATTTAAAATATGTCTCAAGCCTCAATTTTGCCAGCTGAAAAGCTCTCATCTGTCTCACACATCTCTCTCTCTCGTTGAGCTTCACGCTCAATTCTATTGAGATAATTTTGTCTTGTTCTTGAACATGCTTTTAAATCTCTTTACCCTTAATCCTGAACACGTCACTCACTTCCTCATACCACTTCCTTTTTAACTCGTCACGCTTGGTTTGTTCCATTTCTTTAAATTCAAAGTACTGTTACAATACCCTTAGGGCTTTCAGGAAGGTAATAACGTATTTGTTTACAGAACACTCTCGCTCATAAACATGTGATCAATTTCAATCAATAGTTCAAATTAAATATTAATAATACAGTAGAGGTATAAGATACCGTCCACTTCTCTCAACACAAATGCATTCAAAGTCTTTTCTCTAGCTCATGAATATCATCAATGAATGTATACTAATACTAATAGCAAAATATGAGCATGTGTAAGATATTACCCAAATTCTCATAACACAGTATTCAGTCATACATTCAAATCAATTGACATGTATAAGGTACTTCTCACTTCTTTTACCACAAGTCTAGTCAAGTATAATATAAGTCAGCATATGTAAGATACTACCACTTCTCTTACCATATAATTCATTCATGCTTTCAAAGTACTTTCTCTGACTTATGAATACATATCAATCAATCACACTCTATGCATAAAACACATTGCTATACAGTTTCAAACACACAAAATTTAAATATCATCTCTTCAAATGTGCAGACATGTTATAGCAGTAAAATTCAAAATGCATTCAAATAAAATAATAAGAAAAATTGGAATGTGACTTCAATGCACTAAACGTGATATCATTCACTGCAAACATTTTTTTTCACGCTCACATTTAAATAACGTTTCTTTCCTTACGGTACACAATAAATCTGTCTAGAGATATTCCCTAAAAGGTTTTGAAAGAATCTTAAATGAGCCCCTATTAATATGTCACCACTGTACTCTAGGGTGACTTTCTAATAATGAATCATATCAATGTTAGCAGTTAGTCATGATACAAAACACCTAGAAGTGCTGATGCAGACTATGGGCCACTGGTTATACATGCATATCTGCAACTGTTAAACAGATATGCGAGTGCACCAACATCAATTCAACTCACCGAGACAAACAGAAAAAAAAACTTTATCTAGCCAAAGGATCACCTGTTCCATAAATAACTTGTGCTAGGGAGGGACCCAGTCTCAACACTCACCCAAAGAGTAAGGAATTTCTGTGGGTTTTTTTTTTTATTATTATTCTTGAAACCACATCCATCTCTACCCATACGCGTGTAAAAGAAATGACGCACACTTTCCTCTCGAACTACTTGAGCTTTATGTTTGTCATGTCTATTCCTTCAAGCAGAACACAGTCACAATGAATCTTGTAACTTCACACAGCTGTACTTAGCATCCTTTGCCTTGATACATCAGAAAGTGTGTAGTGTTCTCCTTTACGCTCACACAACAGATATTCCCGCATTTTCCCGGTCGTTCAACTTATAACTGGTGAATATGTAGAGGTAACTGTAAACTGTAAACTTGAAGCTTGAAACTTGACACTCAAGACTCAAAGGTGAAACTCAAAGTTGAAACTCAAAAGTCAAAAGGCCTCTTGTTCAATGCAACATATAATTAAGGAGCAAATCTAAGTTTCCTGTTTATCACAATATAACTCCATTCTATCTTATATCCCATTCTCAACTTACAATCTCCTGCAACAGTATTTATTAACCCGATATACACACATGGAAAATTAATAAGGTATATAAAAAATTGGTAGAAATAAAAGTCAACTCACATAGTACATCTCTACATAAACACAAGTATAACATATCAATAGTAATAGAGCATGAAATGTTTCTAAGTCCATTCTCTCTCAATGAGTCACTTTTAACTCACCAAGCTAATGACTGCCCTTCAAAACTGGACTTTCTCCTTCCACTTTAAATTCAAAACTCATGAGAGAGTGGAATTTTCTACAGCAAGTGAATTCTTTAATATCAGCCCATTGGCTGGTCTCATTCTCATAAGTCATAATCATTGGATAACAGAAAACTACTCACTCAGCTTGAATTACATCAGAAATCTAGAATATTCTTGCCTTGAGCTGTTTACTTCAACTCAGACACTTTCAAAACTAACAACACAATGAGTTCCCAAGATCGGGTTACTCTGACAATTAACAATTTGTATAACAATTTAATTTTAAATAACGAGAGGCAAATTTACTCTATCACACCTTCATACTGTTTAAATCTGGAGTTTTTTTATTTTAAATTTGTAGTCGAAGTGTGCATTAAAAATTTGATAATGAGTTTTTAGATTAATATTTTGATAATATATACATAGTGGAATGGATTGTTATTTAATGTTTCTTATTTAATATATTAGTAGGCTGATGACTCAATTTGAAGTTTGTCCCTTGCTCGAATGTTTTTGTTAGGCCAGAACGAGTGTTATTACTTTGCTTGTGTGTGTGTGTGTGTGTGTGTGTGTGTGTGTGTGTGTGTGTGTGTGGTTTTTAAAACTAAAATTCCCATTTCCAGTATGATTGAATATAGTTTAGTTTAAAATGATATTTGTTCTTCTTTACCTTTTGCCTTCATTCTTCTCTCTCTCTCTCTCTGTGTGTGTGTGTGTGTGTGTGTGTGTGTGTGTGTGTGTGTGTGTGTGTGTGTGTGTATGTGTTGGGTTAGGCGCTGTAGTTTCCTTCTGTAAATATCTTCGTATGCATAAAATTAATGCCCTCGTCGGGTATATTTAACAATAAAGTTAGAAATCGCATATATTAACATCAAAGTTAAAAAGTCAAATAGCAAGGCTCTAAATATAAATATCCGACAGTTGTCCATGAATAGACAAGGAAGTAATTATAGAGTGCAAAAATCGAAAGTTAATGCTGAATGCAACAATCGAACGAAATGACGATTTCTAATACAGTAGAGCAAAAATCGATTTCATTCGATAAATGGCTTAATCGAGATAGATTTAATTCAGTGAATGAATTGACTTCTACAGCAAATTGTCGTATTATAGTAGAGAAAATACTTGTGCCGCTGGTGAGTTTCAATTGTATTTCAACAGCGTCCTTTTCACTGACATTTCCATCGTATTTGTATATCCATAGCACTGCGTCGTGTGTGCGGAGAGAATAGCATGCATCAAGCTGGAAATGACAAACAGCTCTAAGCGTTTCCGGACATCACTTCCTGCCCCTACAAGTGATTTTTCCTGAACTGACTGAAATCTAAACAGAACCTAGAAACTAATTACTGTACATGGGCGACCATCAAGATGGGGATTTTTCAAACAACTATTTTTAGAACCTTATAACCTCGCGGTCAAGTCAAAACAAGACCCAGTGGAGAACATCTAGAGTTCTAAACAAATATCGTTCTCTCGGTCACGCTCAAGCAGTTCGGTCAGTCACAAATAGATGACATGCACCTAGTAGAGCAGCAGTGTCATTTGTTGTCACATCACTGTCACGAGATGTCACATGAATATTTGAGTAATACTGGTGTGCCTGCTTGATATTACCACTAGGTAAGTTTTATTATTTTCTTGACTGTTAAAGCCTTTGAGGTTTTACTCGCTGAGGTGAGTGTGGTGGTGTTTTTTTTACCTCGGATTGTGGAGTTGGGGTGCATAAAAGCGTCCACTTTCAGAAAACTCCAAATGCAGCAATTACTATTATCTAGTGCAAATATTTTAACCGGGTTATAAATTACGAATGTAGTAGCCTGCTTTCGACTGGATATGAAAGAAAGTAAAGCTCTTGTGTGCATTGTCACAGCACATAGCCGCTAAAAAGCGCACATGATTATTTCTAAGCAGTGTGAGAGGGCGTATATGCAGATAAGTTTTCCATACAGCACTCGGTTTATTACAGTGACTGTTCATAGGTCACTGACATCAATGTATTGTCCTGTTGAAAGGTGTATAGACGAAATGTCGACCCCACTAGATAATTTTGTTTTAGTATATCTATCACGCGGGGTTTTTTTTCAATCTCCGTGTTACGTTGATTTTTTTTTTTCGAAATACGTCGCAATCGTGCTGTCTGTGTGGACGAGAATGTGTGAACTTTAAGTATATATTTAACTGTCTGTGTGAACTTTAAGTATATATTTAACTGGTTTCAAGTGTAAGCTAGCACACAGCCGTTTTGCACCTCCCTTTTCTCGTCAGTGTGTTATATTATGATCGTTCCTCTGACTAATCTTCAAATTCTTCCACGGAATAAATTTTTTTTTAGTAGGGGGTTCCCCCCTTCCATTAGACAGTAACGTCTGTGCTCGTGTCAATTTCTAACGATACGTTCTAGGATTAATCCCTTGTATTGTTCACAGCCAGACGACAACACACCTGACCTTTCGTTAATTTCATACTTCATGTGGTTAAAAATAGATAAATCCATCAATGCACATACAAGCACATCTCAAGGAGACGATTCGTAAGTACACTAAAAGAAACAAATATAGTGTCGAGATTTTTAAAAATGATATTGACGTCATTTATTTATGATTGTTTTCCGAATATGCTGTGTGCTGACATGTACCGGGGGGTGGGAGTGGTGGGAGCACATAGATTTAGCTGAAAATCAAGTCCTCCCAAAACTCAAGCCTTCTTTTCTGTAACTTCTCTCGAATGTATTTTACTTCTGTACACCCCAGGCTTCTTACCCGTACCTTCTTTCAATGAGTGTACTTAACACCCACAAAGGACAGTTTTTGTGTCGTCGTATTTGTACTCGCGTGTAGTGTGTACACGTTTGTGTGTCGTCATTTATTTGTACTCGCGTGTAGTGTGCACATGTTTGTGTGTCTTCATATTTGTACTCGCGTGTACTGTGCATACGTTTGTGTCGTCATATTTGTACTCGCGTGTAGTGTGCACACGTTTGTGTGTCGTCATTTATTTGTACTCGTGTATAGTGTGCACACGTTTGTGTGTAGTCATATTTGTACTCGCGTGTAGTGTGCACACGTTTGTGTGTCGTCATTTTACTCACGATATAACGTGTACATATATATGAGCAATGACGTTTGACCTGTTTACTGACTGGTTACTTTTCTCGTTTTAAAATAAAATTCTTCATTTGTGGTGTTTGTGAGGGGCATTTGCTAGAGTACGTGTGGGTTTGTACTTTTGAGTGTGTATATTGATTTATGTGTGTGAGTGAGCATGTGAGTGTATGTTCATATATGTGAAAAAGAGTATGGTTTTACATGTGTGTATGTGTTTACATTTTGTTCAGGACGTGTATTATAAAGGCTAATAAATACGTTACTGTCGGTTTAAAATCGAGGTCAGTTCAGTCTCGAGTTATTTATAGTACACAGTTTATAAAAAGCTGTTGACTCGAGCCACTTGAAGTGTCGTGTCACTGTGTCAGACAGCGTGTACCATTTCAATCCCCAGCCCTGAGCAAATGCTGCAGAAAGAGATCGAGAGGGAGAGAGAATAAGAGACATGGAGAGACACAGGAAGAGATAGACAGGGAGAGAGAATAAGAGACATGGAGAGACACAGGAAGAGATAGAGAGGGAGAGAGAATAAGAGACATAGAGAGACAGAGACAGAAAGAGATAGAGAGGGAGAGAGAATAAGAGACATGGAGAGACACAGGAAGAGATAGAGAGGGAGAGAGAATAAGAGACATGGAGAGACACAGGAAGAGATAGAGAGGGAGAGAGAATAAGAGACATAGAGAGACACAGGAAGAGATAGAGAGGGAGAGAGAATAAGAGACATGGAGAGACACAGGAAGAGATAGAGAGGGAGAGAGAATAAGAGACATAGAGAGACAGAGACAGAAAGAGATAGAGAGGGAGAGAGAATAAGAGACATGGAGAGACACAGGAAGAGATAGAGAGGGAGAGAGAATAAGAGACATGGAGAGACACAGGAAGAGATAGAGAGGGAGAGAGAATAAGAGACATAGAGAGACACAGGAAGAGATAGAGAGGGAGAGAGAATAAGAGACATGGAGAGACACAGGAAGAGATAGAGAGGGAGAGAGAATAAGAGACATGGAGAGACACAGGAAGAGATAGAGAGGGAGAGAGAATAAGAGACATAGAGAGACAGAGACAGAAAGAGATAGAGAGGGAGAGAGAATAAGAGACATGGAGAGACAGAGACAGAAAGAGATAGAGAGGGAGAGAGAATAAGAGACATGGAGAGACACAGGAAGAGATAGAGAGGGAGAGAGAATAAGAGACATGGAGAGACACAGGAAGAGATAGAGAGGGAGATAAAATAAGAGACACGGAGAGACAGACACAGGCAGAAAAAGAGAGACAATTCGCACTCTCCCAACACAATTCTTACTCTTCCGACACAAAATTCATACCCTCCAAACACACAATTAGTTCTCTTACCGACACAAAACTCATACCCTCCAAACACACAATTAGTTCTCTTACCGATACAAAATCCATACCCTCCAAACACACAATTAGTTCTCTTACCGATACAAAATTCATACCCTCCCAACACACAATTCGCACTCTCTAAACACACAATTCTCACACTACCGATACACAGTTTGTTCTCTCCCAACGCACAATTCGCACTCAAAGAACATGCAGTTCATACTTTGCTAACACACAATTCGTATATTGATTACAAGCCAGCTAAAATAGTGTTTTAAAGATGGGGTAATATTACTGAATCATGACAGCCTATTTGCATATGGTTTGACGTGGTCTGTATATTTAAATAGTTGTAGTTTATTTTGGTATAAGCAAGTGTGTCTCAAATTGCTTGACTCCTGTTATCAGCTGTTCACATTTAAAAAAATATTAATGTCAGCTAATTACAAGGGGTATAAAGACCAGTATCTTTTTCTGTATGTATGTAAGTAATGTACACTGAAGTTCTTTAAGATGTTTAAGTCCTTCAAAGTGACTGTTTGAAATTTAAATATTGACATGTTTTGGATACTGTGAAAATTAAGTTATGTGAACAAAACTGGATAGTTATTTAACAGTTTATTGAGGATTAACCAAACCTGTATTGAATAATAATAATTAATTTCATATTCAAATTTGTACTAAAACAGATTTATGACTAAACAAAAATATGACAAAATGTATATATAAACATGATGAAAAGACGATGAACAGTTGTGACAAAATGCTGAGTTATTACTAATGACAACTGAGTTGTGAGGAAATGCTGAGTTATTACTGCTGACCACTGAGTTGTGACAAAGTAAAAGCAAATTTGAAATGAGGTTTGCTTCGAAGTGTTTCCTATTTTAGAACATGTTTCTTTTGTTAGCATAAGTGGAATGGAAGATAACTATGCATAGACGGTAACTCTGTTCAGGTATGAGTGGTACCTATGTTTTGTGTATGGTAAGTAACTGTGTTTGTGTTGGAGAAGAAAGTGGGTGGATGGGGACTTGATAAATATAGATTTAAAGACGGATTTATCTTCTCCTTTAGTAGGAAGATTTCCATCTACGAAAATATTGTGTGGCGGTAAATGTTTGTCGTGTTGTGGAAGAGAGAAAACGTTTACAGCGCCCGCATATCCGCCAAATGAGAGACGAGTGGTGACTGCTAAAGTATTATTATAACATGAATTAAGATTCTAATCAATTGAAATTAATTATGGATGATTTATTAATAATAATAATAACCATTAAATAGATGGCGTTGGTGTCACAGTGAGGGTGATAATTATGTTCGTGTTTGGAACGTAACTGTGTTTATGTATGAGTGGTAAATATGTTTCTGTGTGGAAGGTAACTGTGTTTATGTATGGGTGGTAAATATGTTTCTGTGTGGAAGGTAACGTGTTTGTGTATGAGTAATACTTGCAATTGTCAGGGGAAGAAATGTGTTTGTGTTAGGGTGATACTTGAGTTTGTTTATGGGTGGAAACTCTGCTTGTGTATGAGTGGTAAATGTGTTTGTGTATGGGTGGTAAGTGTGTTTGTGTATGGGTGATAAGTGTGTATATGGGCGATAACTGTGTATATGGGTGGTTGTGTATGGGTGGTAAATGTGGTTGTGTATGGTGGTAACTATGTGTATGAGCAGCATTTGTTTTGTGCTAGGTGACATTTTTTTATATATGAAGAGTTTGGCCTATCCCTATTTATAAACTTAATAATTATATATTTGTTGCCAATGTTAATGAGACTCGATCTACGGCATTGCTTATGATATTTTTTGTAACGTTGGAGTAAACAAATCAGGTGGAGAATATGCTAAAACTTGCTGATGCAATCCAAACCAGTTCCAAGTGGATGAGCAGTTTTTCTGACTAATAGTCTCACTCTTGTTCATAACAAATTCATCCAATGGGGATGGACTGGAAGTTATTTTGTTGAAGAAGTCCTATATACTCATCACTTTGATTTGACAAAACTTTAGTCATAAAGACGACCATTAGGTTATCATAAGTTAACTGAGTGATAAAGAAAGAATAGATTTAGAAATATCTCGTACATGTTTGCTATTAATCTGTGATTTGAACTGGAGAATGCTCATGTAATTGAACTATAATTTCTATGTTCACTAATTTGTTCACATTGTACGTTATACTTGTGAATTTTGTGTTTCGTTTGTGCTTCTCAGCCATTTTTATTTTTATTCTGCAGCACTTTGTGACACACGCCCAGTCATTACATCTTTAAACGTGATGCGCGCGCGTCGCGAGTGTGTGTGTGTGTGTGTGTGTGTGTGTGTGTGTGTGTGTGTGTGTGTGTGTGTGTGTGATTCGTCAGTCGTTTTAAGAGCGACTTATGTGTTACATATCAGTCGTTATGTCCTTAAGCGTGCTCTGTCACTTTGAGCGTCAAATGTGTGGCACTTGTCAGTCACAGCCTCTTTGCGCGCACTGTGTCACATGTCTCTTGTTACGTCATTATGGTTTATAGTGTGTCAGGGCAATAACATTGTGTTTTTACAAAGAACTGCGTCACTCGTTCGTATTAAGAGTGAATTGTATATCACATGTCACTTGTTACGTCTTCATGGCTTGCGGTGTGTGAGGGGAAGAACCTTGCAATGCACTCTTTGTCACTCGTTCGTATTGAGAGTTAATTGTATATCACATGTCTCTTGTCATTATGGCTTGTTGTGTGTCAGTGAATAACATTGTGTCTTTACAACTTATTGTGTCATGTCACTGTCATTACATCCTTTCAACGCTTTGTTTGTGACATTACAGAACAGAGAGGTGTGCTATCTCGTGACAGGCTCCGTTTTGACAGAGGGTTATACAGTGCAGTTCTTGATAGAGGATTATACAGTGCAGTTCTTGATAGAGGATTATACAGTGCAGTTCTTGACAATAGTGTTTATAACCAGTCAGCTTTCGTTATTTTACTGTACATCCTGTGCCAAGCCTGGCAGCTTCTAAATACGTTATGTCGACAGTAACCCTTGCAATCTTTCCTGTCTGTCTTGTTGTCATTTTGTCTGGACAGTGTGTAATAGGTATCTAACTAGCTAGAGAGACAAACAGACAGACAGATAGATGGATAGATAGATAGATAGATAGATAGATAGATAGATAGATAGATAGATAGATAGATAGATAGATAGATAGATAGATAGATAGATAGATAGATAGATAGATAGACATTTTCCCTCATATCTAAGTATATAGTTATTTGCACAAGGCTCCCTTAGTGTCTAAGAATGCAATTATAACACCTTAATACTTCGTGGTCCTTTATTTTTCTTCATAAATGAAAGGATTTATTTATTTCTTTACTTTTCTCTCGTTTATGCATTTTATGAATAACAAAGTACAGGTAATGCGTTTCATCATTAGTGTAAATGTTGCCAGCTGTAAATTAAAGTAAAATATTAGTATGTACTAGGAATTACTGATGTATTTCAACACGGCGTATCGTTACTTATTTAAAGGAAAGCTTGAAAAGAAAATCTATCTAAACCCCTAAGGAAAGGTCACCTATTTAACAAATTACGACGTGAGCACTGATGACACACGATGACATGGAAAGTGCACTGAGTTCAAGGTTCAAGAAAACGTGTAGCAGAGTTCATGCTGATGATGTCAATTGTACACCAATAAATGTTCGAAAATTTGCGTGATTGTCAATCTTGTAGAAAATTTGCCAAAGGCGTAATGAAGAGGAAGTGTGACATTGTGGAGTACTTGACTCCAAGATTAAAATCCCATTAACGGCACAACTTCCGGTCGATGAGTTTATGCATTAAGGGATACGATTGTATTCGTGATATCTCTGAGACAAACAAATAAATATAGTAACATAATAAATGTAGCAATATAGTAAAATCTCTGACATTGAATATGACCTTGGCTTCCATGCGTCTGAAAAAGAGTAGTAACTGAGGAACGCATTCTTTGTCATGGAAAAAACAACAGCAACAACAAATTATAAAATAAGTTTATAATTATGTAAACAGGAAGAGACAAGAGAATCAGTTGTGATTGTGAACGATGTAGCTGATACACGTAAACAGGAAGAGACAAGAGAATCAGTTGTGATTGTGAACGATGTATACGCTTAGCTGATACACGTAAACAGGAAGAGACAAGAGAATCAGTTGTGATTGTGAACGATGTAGCTGATACACGTAAACAGGAAGAGACAAGAGAATCAGTTGTGATTGTGAACGATGTATACGCTTAGCTGATACACGTAAACAGGAAGAGACAAGAGAATCAGTTGTGATTGTGAACGATGTAGCTGATACACGTAAACAGGAAGAGAATCAGTTGTGATTGTGAACGATGTAGCTGATACACGTAAACAGGAAGAGACAAGAGAATCAGTTGTGATTGTGAACGATGTAGCTGATACACGTAAACAGGAAGAGACAAGAGAATCAGTTGTGATTGTGAACGATGTAGCTGATACACGTAAACAGGAAGAGACAAGAGAATCAGTTGTGATTGTGAACGATGTAGCTGATACACGTAAACAGATCAATAACGACGACAGTAAATCAGGAAAATGGCGACTGAGTCTCATATTCCCAAGTGCAGCCATGTGTGGGTATGTAGAGATAGACAAGACATACAAATCAGTGGCGTAGCAAGTATTTTGTTGTCTACCCTTGTGCACAGCTTCGGTGATGGGCGTGTTCGATTTCAAACTACTTTTTAAAAAAATAAGACTCCGCTCGTTGCCCGGGGCACACGTGACTGCCGGGGCCCTTTTATATTATGTTGGTATATTTCATATTGTCTCGGCATATTTCGTATTGAATCGGCATATTTTATTGGCTTATGTCATATTTTAGGCTTCTATCTGAATATGATAAAGAAATTATATGGCCTAAATATGTTACAGAGATGTGTTATAAAAACAACACAACGTCATTTCTATTTATAGTCATTTGAGAGATATATAAATAAGGTAAACAAAACTGTGCTCTGTATGTAACGTCAAATCTATTATAAACTAGCACAGCATCATGGACATTTATAGATCTCCGAGGTATATAATTAATACATGAATAGATATTTGAGGTAAAATATTAATACATGAATAGATATTTGAGGTAAAATATTAATACACATATAAATGTTTGAGGTATATAATTAATACATTTATAGATATTTGAGGTAAATAATTAATACATTTATAGATCTTTGAGGTATATAATTAATACTTAGGAATAAGTTTGAGGTATATAATTAATACATTTAAAGACGTTTGAAGTATATAATTAATGCATTGCTAAATGTTTGAGGTATATAATTAATACATTTATAGACGTTTGAAGTATATAATTAATGCATTGCTAAATGTTTGAGGTATATAATTAATGCATTGCCAAATGTTTGAGGTATATAATTAATACATTGCTAAATGTTTGAGGTAGATAATTAATGCTTTGCTAAATGTTTGAGGTATATAATTAATACATTGCTAAATGTTTGAGGTATATAATTAATACATTGCTAAATGTTTGAGGTAGATAATTAATACATTACTAAATGTTTGAGGTATATAATTAATACATTGCTAAATGTTTGAGATATATAATTAATACATAGGTATGTGTCTGCGGTATACAATTAAAACATTTATACATTTTTGAGGTATATATATAATTAAAACATTTATAAATTTTTGAGGTATATATATAATTAAAACATTTATAGATGTTCGAGGTATATCATTAATACTTTATAGATGTTTGATTTATATGATTAATACATTGAGAAAATATCTTGCGTGTTAGAGTCTGTAATGAAAAGCACATGTCTATAAATACTGGTAAATATTTGAAATATATTATTATTAATGGAAAGAAATTATACATTATGTGCTTGGAATCAGGTCTGTATTGAGGAGACAACTTCGTGAGTAGTCTATAAGATTACAGGACTAAGGTCAAGAAAGATATGCCCCCCTCACCCCCCCTTGAGTCCTAGATCAAGATTATTATGAAAACACACATCATAAGTATTTAAAAATAACTACATGTCAGGTCGGGTTTATTACCAATACATATAAGGATAACAGGCCAGCATTATGAAAACAACACAGCATTAGTATCCATAGAGATGAAAGATATAAGACTAAGATTTAAAAATAAAAACAACATAATATCCTGTGTGTCCTGATTTAGGTCGGGTCTGTTGCGAATACAACACAATGTCAGACTTATTATGAACGTGTTCATGCAAATACCAGGATTCCTCTATGTGGTATAGACGAAGGGAAAAAACCTCTTGCCATTGATTGACGTTATGGCGGATAAGTTTTCTCCCCTCCCACTCTTAGTATGGACATTATAAAAGTGGTTTCATACTTAATGTCAAGAGTGTAAGAACGTATGCATTGTATAATGGATTTGTTTATCATGGCAATTTTATTGTCATAAACAATTGCTCTATATCATTTAAAAATTTGCGTGAAATCGGCCTCGGCCGGATGTGCTCCACATAAATTAAGAAAGTGATTTAAAAATAAATATAAAAATCTTTGGAAATCATGTAATTCAGTGGTCTCGATTCTGGAAACAATGACATTTAACCCATTAAAAAAAAACAACAACCTTGTATAATAAATAGTATGTTAGACGTAACGTAATACTACCTGCTTTGTATACATTTTGCATTTTCGCGTTACAACTTGGAGAAAACAATGATACTACTACAGTGTTAATACAACAATTATTTAAGTATTTTAAGTATAATTTAAGACCCGACATTTTCTTAAGCAATTCCTAGTTACACACTCTTAAAATACAATGTTTAATAAAGCAAGAACAAACTCTAGTGGCACGGTTTTTGTGCGTGCATTCCTTCTTCAAACTTTCGTGTGAAATTTATATGTAATAAACATCAAACCGGTCAAATTAATTTTAGCTGTCAACATTTCTGAAGTCCTCTACTTTGCTTGTAAATAGATCTTTCAGAACTATAGCCATTTTGTCTTTTCACGCAATATATTTTTAACGTGCCGTGCAATTGACTAGATTACAAACAAAGCAGCCAATGGAAAATGAATATTCATGTCAATAATCAAACCCAGCTGACGATGAGGTGGCTTTGCATAATCTTTCTATGTCATCAAATAGTCCGGCGAACGAAGAGTTAAATGAAAGTTAATAATGGAACACGTCAGACTGTCACAGGATGTAAATTTGATTTAGTTCTTAATTGTTCTCCAGAGTGCGTACAAATCAGTCACGTGATACAAGCATGTCATATGAGTGACAGTTATATATCTAATTACTGTTTCTTCCGTAATTTATTAGTGTACCTATTAATTTAATCTCTATTGACATGCCAGTTTCCTATACAATATTTTAGTACATTGAAGACGTGTACATATCAATTTGTTAATAATATTTTAATGTACATTAATCCATTTTACATGTCAATTTTCTACTTTATATTTGACAGCACAGTTAACATTTTTTGTATCATCGTGCATGTCTTTTTCCTTTTTTATCAAAAACCTAGCAAAATAACAAAATAATACTTGTTTTTAAATAATTTGCTTATTACTGTTTACTGGTTCTCTCTCTAGTGTGACTATGAACGTAGACTGTGTGTATGTTTATGTGTGTATGTAGTTCTATATTGTGTACTCTGATTTTAATATATCAGAGACAAATAAGTAGAGTGTGTTCCTTTTGAAATTACTCATAAAAATTCGCTTTTTTAAAATCAGCTTGAGGAAATAGAAACCAGTTGTTGAGAATGACGTGTACCTAGATTAAATATTGACAAGCCATGCACACGAAACGCTTCTTTGTATTATTAATATATTAAATAAACAATATTTGTATTTAAATCAGTGGGCTCCATACACCATTTATATATTAAATAGTAACATTTAACGTAAACAGAATGAAAAAAAAAGTGATTAAATGTCACGTGATTTTACTTAAACTACGAGATGTTAATAAGGACGTGTGATGTATCTTCTTCGTTTTCTCTTTCAGGTCTTTCGCATCCACTTGTGCCCGGGGACACGTGTATTCGCTTGAAACGGTGCAGTATTATCCAGAATGCACTGATGCATGAATAACGGCGTTACGATAGGTGACAGTGTCAGCGGTTTACGACATACTTTATGGTCTCCCTGTTGATGTGGTTTACAGTTTAATTTTCAATTGTGGACAAAGCACGGATGAGCAACATTACTGCGAGTTGATATTTTATTTTATTCTGCGGGAAACAATACACAGCACAGTTTATAGACAGAGCGCATTCTTAATAAGGTGGCGTCAATCATTATATCATACAAGGTCAGCGTCAATCACTAAATCATACAAGATCGACGTCAATCACTACACCAGGCAAGATCGACGTCAATCATTGCATTAGACAAAGTCGACGTCAATCATCACATTAGACAAGGCTTACGTCAATCATTACATTAGACAAGGCTGACGTCAATCACTACATTAGACAAGGCTGACGTCAATCACTACACCAGACAAGATCGACGTCAATCATTACATTAGACGAGGCCGACGTCAATCATTACATCAGACGAAGCGTCGACTCTGCCCAGCCCGAGATGATTCGCGAGAACCCCATAAACTTCAGATTCAAAATTGCCGTGGTGGGAGAAGAAAATTCGGGCAAAACGTCGCTAGTACACTGTTTCGCTGAGCAATCCATGTCCCGGACTTTGATGGGAAGGAATGACGTCCTGATGAAGACTCTTCGTCTGCGAAGTGGAGAACTGGTCGAATTGAAATTATGGGACACGGTGGAGTCCTCCCGCCGAAGCCTCACTCCGTTTCACTACAGAGGGGCCGATGGCGTGGTCATAACGTATGACGCCACGATTCCCAACCCCGTGTTGAACGTGCGCGAATGGCTGAAGGAAGTGAGACTGCACACGAAAGGTACTGACGTGGTGATTTTTGTCGCAGCGACCAAGTGTGATCTGCAGTACAAAAACATGCAAGGCATAGAAGCAGTGCGAAAACAGTTGGCTGAGAAAGCAGACAGCTTTTTTGAGACCAGTACTTCGAAAGAAGAGCATGTGCAAAATTTGTTTCGTACAATGGCGGAAATGCTAGTAGCGAGACGGGTGCTGGGGTTTGACAGAAGTTCGAAAATGCACTCCATTATTATTGGTCATGACGACGATAACTTCCAAACGGGTGCCAATGAACAAAGTCGAAAATGTTGTTCCTGAGTTCAGTGACGTCTGAGAATGGTGTCACCGTCCAGTCTTAGACAATGTCACTTTGACAGAGTTTTACATATTACGGGGGGAGAGGGGAAATTACACCACTGTTTGATGAATTGTCAGTATCGTACGACATGTTTAGGGTTAGGTCATGGTTCAGGGGTTACGTCAGTTATGAAACGCTGTAACAGTTAAGTGTTCCATACAGTTAACGTTGATGAGAAAAGCACATTGAACAGTAACTTATCGAAACTAAATTTGTTTTGTTGCATTTAACGGTGAATTGCTAACTGGCCGACCGAATAGAGGGATATGCTGACAGATATACAGACAAATGATAAAATATCGTACATACAACACACACACACACACACACATGCATGCATACCTGTACACATACATATATACCTTCATACATACACGTACACACAAATACATACACACACACACATGCACATATACATACACACATATACATATTAGAATTTACTAGTACGTAATGGCACATCAAATGTATAAATTACGGCATACAACAAATAACTCCCATATATATTACAACTTTTCAGTCTTATGCTCTTTTATCAAACTTATAATTCTATGGAAGATATATACTATGATAACAGCCTGATTATACAATATTATCTATGATCCCCGTACCATTATCATTATTTGACGTCATATTTAGCTCTGAAAAGGGTTCTAAATCGTTACGCCTGCTACAGTCAATGAATGACAGCGATAGCCCACTTAATTTTAATAGTCACTTAGAGATTTATTTGATAGCTCTCTCTCTCTCTCTCTCTCTCTCTCTCTC
Source organism: Sinotaia quadrata (assembly GCA_028829895.1). Lineage (NCBI taxonomy): Eukaryota > Metazoa > Mollusca > Gastropoda > Architaenioglossa > Viviparidae > Sinotaia > Sinotaia quadrata. Next base: position 62,994,697 of record CM054178.1, on the reverse strand, counting down.
TCTCTCTCTCTCTCTCTCTCTCTGTATCTATTCCCTCCTCCTTCTTTCTCAAAAAGCAAATAATTACAATCAATATTTGTGGAAAAGCAAATAATTACAATCAATATTTCTGGAAAGGCAAATCTGAAATTCTGAATAGCCACATTCCTGAGCTGATGGTAACCCTTAAAAAATCAACAAAATAACCCCCAAAACATAAATGTATGTCCATCGACTCTGTCGACTTTACTTTTCTACGTCACATTTCGTTTGTCTACCGCTTTGTCCTGGTAAGAAACTTTCGAAGGTTCAAAACACTGCAGCAAGGATTTCTCTCAGAGCTCCAGCGATCGATCACACACTCCATTTCGTGGGTTTTCAACGGACGGCTGATTTCTCTTCGTTTTGATTCTTTCTCTGGTTCCAAGTTTAAATACCTGTTTGACCTCAGACTCGAGTGCACGTAATATTTTGACAGTCATCGTGCATGACATTTCTTTATTGCGAATGGCTAAATATAAACTGTACATTTATTGACTTATCAGGGCTTCTTTCTTTAGAGTATTGCTGCTTTTTTCTCTGGGATACAAACAGATCACGGTTGTTATCAAAGGGCTCTTGAAGAAAAATTTATTTTATCCGCATGAATAGCGCTTTTCATATTTGTGTTTTCTTAAATTCACAAGAGTACATTTGTAGATCCGTGTATAAATGTTTCTTCAAAAAATTACAGGAACGTGTGGCTGTATTTTGTCATGCATTTCGTTGTGCTTTGTTTCTTTATTTTGTTATCTTTAGCTTTCGTGTGTCAGTTTTTGTGTGTCATCATAATGTAGTATTTTGTGTGTGTGTCACGAAAATGTAGTATTTTATGTGCAATGGTTCTAAATCACTGAGAATGATTATTAGATGAGATACCTTATCAAATCAGAGTCGTTAATATTATGTTATTATCCTTTTTTCACGACAGTTTTGACAGTCTCGGAATCTTACCAAGATTCTGAGAGATGCAAGTTTTACGGACACTTCCGAGGAGCACTGCTTCTAGCAATGGTGATGATGATGATGATGATGATGATGATGATGATGATGATGATGATGATGATGATGATTATGACTTTTCTAAAGACTGCTGTTGACTGTTGGTTGTGATCCAAGGTCTCGGAATCTTACCAAGATTCTGGGAGATCCAAGGTATTACGGAGGATGTGGGCACTTTCGAGGAATGGTGCGTTTAGTAGTGGGGCAAGGCTGTGGTTTCCAGGCAGTTTATTAAGATAAATTATCATCATCATCATCATCATCATCAACAACATTATCATCATCTTTATTATCATAGCAGGCACATAATATCATAACTGCAGCATAGCACCAAATAAGGAAAATAATACTATATCTGTATTACAACACCGTAGGGAACAATATTGTCTTAGCAATACCAAATCTACCTCATCATACGACATCAGACAATAATACCGTGTCAGAAGTCACAATGCTATATCTGATTCCACAAATTGCCATGTCAGCCTTATTACTCTCGTCTTGAGCGTTATCCTGATCATTTATGCACAATGAAGGTGTGACGTCACGCACGTCTTCGAAAGTAAAATCCTTGTAAAACTGTGCAAGAGTACTCGTAAAACAATACTAGAACACGCATAAAACTACAATACTCGTACACCTATACCAGACAACTCGTAAAGCTATACCAGACAATTCGTAAACCTATACCAGACAACTCGTAAACCTATAACAGACAACTCGTAAACCTATACCATTCAACTCGTAAACCTATACCATTCAACTCGTAAACCTATACCCAACAAGTCGTAAACCTATATCTGGCCATTAAAATTTCTCCTCGAATCGATGTCAGAACACTATTATAAGAGCACGCCATTTCTGTTACACCGCACCAAGGTCAGTAATACATAACAGCACTGAAGTACACTTTCCACAGATCTCGAGTTCTTCATCAGAAATAATGTTCATTGCCACAAAGACTTAGAGTACCTCACCAGTCATAATATTCATTGCTAGAGAGACTGTAGGAACGTATGTAAGTCTAGTTAGTGTAGAGACGTGTGTAATGTTTAATTCGTGTAAGGAGGTGTATAATGTTTCGTTCGTGTAGGAACGTATGTAAGTCTAGTTAGTGTAGAGACGTATGTAATGTTTAGTTAGTGTACAGCCGCAACCTACAACTGTAAGTGGCGATAAAAATACTGGTGTTTCTTTAACTGTAAATGTTAAAGGTGAATCTAGCATTTATTAAAAGATGTTTGTGTATCTTCTCCAACTGTGATAAATGCAAAGGTGAACTTACGCTTGACTGTAAAATGTAAAATGGTGAATAGAACTTTAAGTGCATTATAAGTGCTATGGTGAGCCTGTTTCTAGCTCTGTGCTATGGTGAGCCAGTCTCTAACAATATGCTAAGAGATATGGTGAGCATGTTTCTGTATTATAAATACAATGGTGAACCTAAGCTAAGCTTGTATAAGTGTTGGTAAGCCTGTCTATAACTGTACGATAAGCGACATGGTAAAACAGTGGGCCTGTGCTCAATTTTATTAGTAACAGCTAAATCTGCTTGTGAGATAAGTGAAATGGCGTGCTTCTTTCTCTCTTTCTCTGACGTAAGTGAAATGGCGTGCCTCTCTCTGAGGTAAGTGAAACGGGATCCTCTCTGCGAGGTAGTGAAAGGTGTACCTCTCTCTCTCTCTCTCTGCGAGGTAAATGAAAAGGCGAGCCTCTCTCTAAGATAAGTGAAAAGTCGAGCCTCTCACTGTGGTAAGTTAAAAGGCGTGAAAGGGCAAGCTTCTCTGCGAGGTAGGTAAAAATTCGTGCCTCTATGTGAGGTAAATGAAAAAGCATGCCTCTCTCTGTATGTGAGATACTGAAAAGACATGCTTGCTTCTCTGTGAGGTAAGGGAAAAAGGCGTGCCTCTCCCTGAATTCACCACAAAGCCAGAAAACGATCGATCACATCCCACATAACTCCGTCACATAACAGATCAATACCAGGCACCGACCATTAACTGTTTCCCTGCTAATGTCGAGGCAGCGACTTTAATTCCCAAATTCTCCTGGAGACCGCCTGAGTGGAATGTGGTTGATGACAGTCATTCGATGTCTCACAAAATGTGCAAAACGAGCGGACACACACGGTGACAGGTCGACACAGCATTGTCCTCGTGAATACACGCACGGTCAATAAAAACCAGCCACAGACAACGGTCAATAAAAACCAGCCACTGACAACGGTCAATAAAAACCAGCCACAGACAACGGTCAATAAAAACCAGCCACAGACAACGGTCAATAAAAACCAGCCACAGACAACGGTCAATAAAAACCAGCCACAGACAACGGTCAATAAAAACCAGCCACAGACAACGGTCAATAAAAACCAGCCACAGACAACGGTCACTTACGCCAACCCAGGATAATTTAAATATTCTTCCATTGGACTGGAAATCTGTTATGACTGATTCACATTCAAGTCCATTGCTGCATAAATTTTGACATTCTGACATCGATAGTCCAGTGAAGGTACATTTTCAACTATCCAAACCACGGAGTCATTTGTGACCTGTCACCACAAAAAGATACTTAAGTCGGATTTTGGGGGTATTGAGATATATATATCAATAGAAAGAAAATTGAAAGGGCTTTCTGTTGATATAAAAATAAAGAGTGTAGGACAAAATATGGAAAAGTTATGTTTGTTTGAAGTGCACTACTGTCCGGACGGCCATTTTGAGAAAATCGGCCTCAAAGATTGAACACATTTCTGAGAGGTTTTTCCTTAGCAACCATATATTAATCTGCTTCATTTGCAATCAGAGTTGAAGAAGACACAATAGCTAACACTGTAATAACTATAAACAACAAATATATTGTTACATCATTTACAGACAACAGTCTTTTTAAGCCATAACGATTAGAATTTCTGTATGCGAGAATGATTATTGTGGCTCACAGAATATTCTAAAATTAAGACATAATATTGAATTGATACCTCTTTCTAAATCTGATGCTAGCTCCACTAAATAAATCACAGATTAAAGCTGCATTACTTTCACATTCTTAAAAAAAATATCGTTTAAATAATCCAATAATTATAGCACACCTTTCACTTCAGTGTACAGTCAGTTATCGTCAGCTGTCGTCTGCTTCGTCTTTTTCGTTGTTCGATCACGCGATTCGCTGTCCGTGTCACTTTCAGATGAAAATCCATCAGCTATATCCTCATTAGCAAAATAATCAGATATCAAATCTTTAATCTGAATGCTTTCTTTTTCTAAAATGTTGCTTTCTTTACATGAATTCAACAAATTAGCGATTCGTTTCTCCATGTTTACATTACGCATTACAGGACGAAACTGTCTCCCTTGTGTGCGTTTCAACCAATCGCGACCGTCTTTTTATGAGAGCATGCTTGGTAACTTATAGCAAGCTTTGATAAACTGTCTGCGGATTGGCTGACGCTTTTCACTTTGTTTACGCCAAGCACAGCCTTATAAAACATTCTGATTAGACGTTATAAATAAATAAATAAATAACCAGTGTCGTCAGCATAAAAATAGGCTTTTTCCTGAGCATTCTGATATACAACATGATGAGGTTCAGCCAGGGATTTTACCGTCTACGATCGTCAGATTATAGCACTTTTGGGCCATATTTTTCCTTCGAAGTTAGACAGTAGGTCACAAAAAAATAATAATAAAGCTATTTCTAGTTCGAATTAAAGAAAAACACGCTAGTAATTTGTTGTTCGATGGTTTGGGAACACGCTAAAATGAAAATCTCAATTTCACCCATGTAGACCCCCACCTTCGTTTTTGCCGTTTTTCTCGGCTTAGCCTTGCGCGACTTAAGTATCTTTTTGTGGTGACAGGTCACATTTCAGTATGATCCCGAGGACAAGTGACCCAAAGAAACAATACAATCCATTTTATATAAAGTTGGTTACTCATAATGCGAAAGTGGCGGAAGCCGGAAGCGCCCCCTGCATTAAGCAAGCTAGCTTAAATAATTCGAGTCAATGAAATATTGAGGGAGAAAGGGTTAAACATTTTCGTTATGTTTTGTTCCGTGCTCTTTTACCACCTACCACCTCTTCTGAAGTATTGTCTTCGGCCTTGACCTTTGTATTTTTGTAACTGTTGACCCTTCCTCCTTCAGTTTCTCAAGGTCTGTTTCACCGGGCGTCTTTCATTGTCTCTCTCTTTTTATTCTTTCTCTCACACACACAGACGCACGCAAAGTCACACACAGACGCACGCATGGTCACACACACACAAATACACGTTATTTCTCTCAAAATCAATTTTCTGTTCCTCTCGCTCATGCACTTGTACCATGCCTGCACTACACTGCCCCATCCTGTCTGTGTCCTTACGCCTACATCAATCTTTTGTCGGTCAGATGATGCAAACAAGGCACCACAAGCACTTGATCACGTAGACAGAAGTGAAATCCCAGAAAGTGGTCGCGAGCTTGTGCTGTGCAAGAATTCGAACAGAGACGTGTTTTCATTTGAGAAAATAGTCTGCCTCGTAAGTGTAGACCATTTTTTTTCTTTCTATTTTGTATTGTGACTATCGATCATATTATTTCTTTATTGTTTTATCGTAATTTGTTTAGCAATTATAATTTATCGTTCATATTTAAATATATCTGTGTGTCTGGATGTGCTACGAGTTTCACATTCACTTGCAAAGAACTTTTCCATAAAAGTGGCTAAGTGACTTATTTTCTCATAGAAACATTTTCAAAATTCTCGATGGGATATGACATGAAATGATTTCTCTCCCTGAGTAGTGAAATGAACACGACTTATTGTAAGCGTGAGAACAAAATAATGACGGCTTAAGAAAATCGACTGCGTTCAGTCATAACGTGAAATAATACTAAATATTGATGAGACATTTAAAAGATTTCTTTGACATATTTATTATAAAATAAAATGAAAACACATTTTCGTTAGCTGAATTAGGTGTACCTATAACTAATATGATGAGACATCATGTAAACACATTTTATTTGAAGTTAAAGATATTATTCTGATTTGATTTTATTAGATTTGATTCACTTTACTGGTTTTGTAAAAAAAATATTTAAAATCTCCACTATAAGCAAACAATATATTTGGAAACCATATTTTGCTGGATAATAATTAAGCTTGTTTACCCTTCCCTTTAATAAAAATATATTTTCTTTTTTAAAAAAAATTACTTTATTAAGAAATTAATTTCTTTATTAAGCGAATAGTAGTTCTGAAAGTGAATTAACTCCCCCTACACCATGAGTCGCCATCTTTTCCGGTGTGGCTGCTATGGCGCTACAATGGACTCAGAGTTCCATGGATGAGCGTTGACACCGTGTACCGTGGTATCTTCATGGACCTCTTTGGCGTTAGCAACTGATGGAAGAGGAGAGTAAGACTATATGAGCGGCTAGCGGCTGCACTTTAATCCAGACACACAAAGTATTACTCTTTTCGTGGACAAACATTGGGATCTGTTTCGCCATTGATGTCATCTCAGACAGAAGACGAGTGACGTATGTTATACAAAAAGTAGATTATAGCTGCAGATCATCTTGACCTGTTATGTTCCTTTAATCCGCATGAAAGTATATGTATAGATTTTTTTATTTCTTTACTATTTAACAACATTATTTAACGCGTTGAAAATCTACATATACGTCATTTACAATGTTTGTAAACATTGTTAGTTTGACGATGCACACGCACGCACACACACACACATACACACATACACACGCACACACACACACACACACACACACACACACACACACACACACACACACACACATACACATGAGTTACCTTTTTTTTTTCTCAATTACGAAATGTTCCTTTCAATCCTCTAAAGACTGACGTTATAGACACTTGTGACGTCATCTTACGTCATTAAAATTTGTGGCCTGTTTAAAGACGTGTTTAGTACTTTCCTCTGAAAATAATTAGCTGCTAAGGAGATACAAATTTCGTTTGAATTAATGTTCAAAAAGTATTTTTCACTAAGATTTACAATACTAGAAGTGAATACAACAAACATAATGGCATTGAATGGCCACAAAAGTGTTCTTACATTGAATGTCTTCAAAACCATGCTCAAGGCAGAAGAAGTTATTAATTTCCTATGAGATACTGACATCAGAACGTTTCCGTCATTAGAGAATTTTACTGCAGTAGTGACACAATTTATCTTAGACAATATTTGTAGATTCCCTTATTTCCTGGAGTTTGGAAGGAAGTTGGAAGTTTAGAAAGAAATAAGGAAGGAAGGAAGGAGATCACACTGTCTGTATATGTGCAATTTGAACAGGTGCAAGAATATTCACTTCTCTTTGAATTTCTTATATAAGAATTAAATTTTAATCCAAACTATATGAACCGTACCCGGAAAAAATAGTTGCCAGTCTAACCTGGTCAGTGAATTAAACTCCCATATATTGTTAGCAAGTCCAGTTATTATACAGTGTGGTCAGTTTGTCAAACTCTTGTGTACTGATATCAGTGAGCTGAATATCAGGTCAGTGAGTCAAACTCTTGTGTACTGATATCAGTGAGCTGAACTTAGTGGGTGGATTGGGGCTCGCTAAATATAGATTAAAGACGGATTTATATTCTCCTTTAGTAAGAAGTTTTTTTTACCTGCGTAAATATTGTGTGACGGTAAATGTTTGTCTTTAATGTTGTGAAAGAGATAAAACGTTTACAGCGCCCCCTATATCTGCCAAGTGAGAGAGACGAGTAGTAGTGTCTTCTGCGGTATTACTAATAACATAAATTAAGATTATCATCACTTTTACGAATGATTAAATAATAATCTTAACCATTAACTAAGGTAGTATTGGCATCACAGATAGATAGATAGACAGACAGACAGACAGACAGACAGACAGACAGATAGATAGATAGATAGATAGATAACCTGGATAGAAAGTTAACTATAGAACGAACTGTGACAGTATGGTTGATAATTTTCTACCTTAACCTTGCCTTATAACTATTTTAGGTCACAATATTCGAGTCGCGATGGACCATGATGCAAAAGCTAGGATTCTGGAAACGGGTTGGCTGTTCTGGGCATTCATGCTAGTGGTAAGTGATTGTGAATAATATCATGTGTGTTACGATATTCTTTAGTTCACACCAGTGGTAAGTGATTGTGAATAATATTATGTGTGTTACGATATTCTGTAGTTCACACCAGTGGTAAGTGATTGTGAATAATATCATGAAAATGTGTGTTACGATATTCTGTAGTTCACACCAGTGGTAAGTGATTGTGAATAATATCATGTGCGTTACGATATTCTGTAGTTCACACCAGTGGTAAGTGATTGTGAATAATATCATGAAAATGTGTGTTACGATATTCTGTAGTTCATACCAGTGGTAAGTGATTGTGATTAAAATGAAAAAGTGTGGTACGATATTCTATTGTTATTTATAGTGATAAATGACTAAAAGAAATAAAATGCAATGGGTGAATTATAATATTTTGTAATTCGTGCTGGTGGATAAGTGACTGTAAGAAATAAAATATAATTACCTCTGGCGAGGGGTACCAAATTGTAACTGACCAACACATCACTGTTTTTCAAGGGATCAGCTTCAAATTTTGCACAGAGTCACACCAGTGTCCCTAGTTTAGAGTTTAATAATTTATTGTGTGATAATTTTGATAGACTTTCTTCTAAAATTAATTATTTAAAAATAATGAGATGCGAACTTTATAAAATATAGGGCTCACTCTTTACACAGTAGCTCAAAATAAAAGCATCCCTGGTCCTTGAGATTTTTTCATGTTATTTTCATAAAATTATTTTGGGCATGAACTAAAATAGAGTGTATGCTACCTATACTACTTATTATATGGTCATCGGAAAAAAACACACTAAATTCCAACGCTTTACACCTTTACTTGAAAAATTGCAAATAAGTCTATTATCAAAGTACAGATCTCATTCTAGTTCATGCCCAAGAGAAGGCTGCCAGCTGGTAGCATGCAAATTTCCAGCAGATATCTTGATAAATACAAAAGTTATGATGTAAAAAGTATTAATATTATTCGTTTATAGGAGAAAAAAAAGGACCGCTAAAAATAGATTCATTACTTACAGTATGCCTCAATGAGCTCCAGCCAAGTAAGACTGACCCTCCCTTTCTGCTTGATCTTCCTGCAGCCCTAGCCTCCTCTGCCTCTTCCTCATTCTCCTCTCTTTTGTTGCCTGTAATTATATTTTGCAATACATAGTTTTATGTTCATGCAATTTCATTTTGCAATACACACCTTTGCATTACGTTAATGTAATTATATTTTGCAATACATAGTTTTATGTTCATGCAATTTCATTTTGCAATACACACCTTTGCATGTCGTTTATGTTCATGTAATTCCATTTTGCAATACGCAAGTGTGTATGCCTTTTGTTTGTGTAATTACATTTTGCAATACACACCACTGTATGACGTTTATGTTCATGTAATTACATTTTGGAATGCATACTTTTATGTTCATATAATTCCATTATGCAAAACATACCTTTGCATGACGTTTATATTCATGTAATTACATTTTGCAATACATATCTTTGTGTGACGTTTGTGTTTTCCATTAATTAATTTTATTATATAAAGTAAGTAAGTAAGTAAGTAAGTAACCGGTACGCGAATTGGATAATATTTATGATTAACCTTAAGATAATTGGTTGCAATACGTCATATTCACATCAAACGTACATAAATGAATGAAAATTAACGAACACTATTTTAAGTGCTTTAAATATATTTATTTTTACTTGGACTGACAAACCAGGGCTTTAACAACGGCATCCTGGGACCGTGTCTACCTGACCTTGAGGAGAGAGTGCACGCGACATTAGACAATATCTCGCTCGGCTTCTTCTTACAAGGGTCGGGCTTTCTTACGGGCCTGCTGATTGGTTTGCTCCTGGAGAAACGATTGGATAGAAGGTTGCTGATTGGTGTATACGTTCTGGCTGGAAGTGGAGTCAATATCTTCTTGACCTTAATTCCAAACTACACCTATCTTCTGGTAATGATGAGTTTGCAAGGGGTGGCTAAAGGACTCACAGATTTTGGTGAGTAGAATGAGCTTAATCCCATTTTACATTAAAAGCAAAACTGATTCTTTGTATTTAAATTGTCAGTAAATTTAAAATGTATTTTTTCTTAATGCAGGTTTGACATTAGCAAGCGGATCCGGAAGAGGGGTGGGGTAGCGCTTGGGTAAGGATGGCGTTAATCTGACATGGAATTTTAGCACGAATACGTCATAGGCAAACAGACGTAATGTCCTATGACATTGACCTAGATTTAGTTGAACCAAGACAATACTAATCTCCACGTTAATTTAGAATTATCTCAAACAATAAATTTAATATTTCACATTCTATAAAGTAAGTGTAATCAATATGTTAATTCCAGTGTGGATTCATTCAAAATATATTTAATGGAGCGTATTTTTTTCATGTCAAGCATTCATTGACGATATTCATGGCATAATGGACTTGGATAATAGGTTCTGACTAGCTATTGAAACAAGATCCTATTGCGAGTTAAATGGATCAAATGGACTTAGATAATAGGTTCTGACTAGCTATTGAAACAAGATCCTATTGCGAGTTAAATGGATCAAATGGACGTTCTGACCACTCTAGCTATTTAAAACACGAAAGATTCTGACCACTTTAGGTATTTAAAACATGAAAGATTCTGACAACTCTAGCTATTTAAAACACGAAATGTTCTCACCACTCTAGCTATTTAAAACAAAATCTTATTGCCAGTTAAATGAATCAAATGGATATTCCTTGTAATAACTTTCTATTGAAGCAGCAATGTATGCAAATAGGACGCATGATTTGATCATTAATAATTAATGAGTTTAAATTAAACATATAATAGCTCTATAAATTAAAAAAGATGTAATGTCTGTATAATGAATAAGAATGTTTATTTCAACTGGATTTAGTATGGCCTGAGCAAAAATAGCATGCTTAAACAAGAACAGCATGTTCACATAAACATGTTTTTTTTTCCAATTACAAAGTTCATATTTATTACATTATAAACAAATAAAAGAAAGTAGATTGCGCGTTATATGCGAATTGTAAATAACCGTAAAGGTACATGCACTTTGTTAGAGGTAAGTAACTGCTTATAGTGTACATGCACTTTGTTAGAGGTAACTGCTTATAGTGTACATGCTCTTTGTTAGAGGTAAGTAACTGCTTATAGTGTACATGCACTTTGTTAGAGGTAAGTAACTGCTTATAGTGTACATGCACTTTGTTAGAGGTAAGTAACTGCTTATAGTGTACATGCACTTTGTTAGAGGTAAGTAACTGCTTATAGTGTACATGCACTTTGTTAGAGGTAAGTAAAAGCTTATAGTGTACATATTTGTTACACAAAGTAAATGCATAAAGTGTATATGCTTGGTGTTACAAATAATTAACTGCTTATATTGTGCATATTCTTTGTAACATATAATTAGCTGTACACAATGTAAATACTGCGTACTTTTAGACAACTATACATAATGTAATACTTCTTGTAATATATTCTACATACTTCTTGTTACATATTCTACATACTCTGTGCTACAACTAAGTACTGGAGAATGGTGAGTATGTTGAGTGAAAACTATTGTTCAGTTAATATAAACAGTATATTTTATGTCGTGGCTAGGTGATCTATGCAAACAAAATGACTTATCATACTGTGTATGTGTGTATGTGTATGTGTGTGCTCTATTCATATGTGTTATCCCTATATTGTGATCTTTATTCACATTATGACTGTGTGTATATATATATATATACACGAAACTCTCTATCCACACACACACACACACACATCTATACTTAAATGTCTACATGTGCTGTCACCCTGCTATGTGAGCTCTGTACATAGTATGAATAAAATATATACTAATCTCTGTCTCTCTCTCTCTCTCTCTGTCTCTTTGTGTGTATATATATGTGTTTGTATGTCCTGTCCTATCCAGATGTGCTGTCGCTGTGCCATGTGAGCTCTGTACTGTATATGACTATATATTCTAATTCTCTCTACTCACGTGGCCTCTCCAGGTGTGCTGTCGCTATGCAACGCTTTATGGGATGATCTGCGAAAGCCCCTCGTCTTCCAGTTCATCGTCCTGGGTGCCGGTTTCGCCACTTTCATCTCTCCTTTTATCGCCCAACCTTTCATCACAGATAGTTTATCATCTACAGTCTTCTCGAGTCTTTCGTCATTCAACGTGTCTCAGCTGGGCGTGTGTCCAAACCTTGTCAATATCAGTGTGACCCCGACTCTTCTGGCGGAAGACACTGACACGGATGACGCGAGTGAACAGCTCGACAATATCATTGAACGCGGGCGCTCATTCCGGTTCTCTGACATCCGAATGCCTTTCATCATTGTCGGATTCCTGACTCTACCCCCGGGCCTGGCTTTCTTGTACTTCTTCTTCAAGAGGTCTCGGTTAGCCGACGCCTTGGGGTCAAGAGAAGAGTTAGTCCCCTTACCTTCCGTAGCTGTAGCAGAGAATGCCAGTGCGTCCGAAACTAGTGAAAGTGAGAAGACGCGAAAAGATACAATCTCCAGACTAAAGCTCTTTTATCGATTCTTGGTTTTTCTGCTCAACATCCCTATTTTTGGTTTGTTGTTGACTTACTCCAATCTCATCATGCCGATCGGGACCACGTCACCATTGTGTATGACGTCAGGCGAGCTCATTTACTTGTCAGTCATGCTGTGGGGGATGTTCACACTGGGGCGCGTGGTAAACATGTTGCTGCTGATTTGTCTCTCGCAATTTCTACTCCTGCTGCTCAATTCTGTAGGCCTAATTGCGGCTGCGCTCGTTCTAGTCGTGCTTGCTACAAGGAACCCTCTAGCTCTGTGGTTTGGGACCGCCGGGTTCGGCTTTTTTATCTCCCCATTTCTGCCGGGATACATCGCTTGGAGCGCGGACGTCGTGCCTGTTAGCAGTGCGTTCATTAACGCCTGTTTGTTTGCGTCCGGCATCGGGGAGATGTTGTTTCCGGTCGTGTGTGGCCATTTGCTGGCGGCGTTTGGACGAGAGGCCTTGATGGAGTTTGTCTTCAGTGTTACGGTTGCTCTTCTTGCTTTGTTTTTGTTGACTCATGGTATTGGTCGAAAAATACCGGGCCCTTGAAATTCCAATTAAGATCAATTGAATTTATTAAAGGTTTTCTTTTCTTTTTTTTATGGTAGTGTGGGAATGACCAGCCGAAAGTAAGTTGTGGGAGAGGATGGTTAATATTAGAAGCATTATTGAACGAAAATATCTTTAAATATAATTGTACATTATATAATTATGATATTCTCTTGGGTATTACTCAGAACATGACAATCGCCTATTTACTAAAATTATTTTTATGAAATACGCTTGGATTTTGTGGACGTCTAGCTATATTTACGATTGATATTAGTTGGCTATATTTAGGACTGATTCATTAGCTATATTTAGGACTGATTCATTAGCTATATTTAGGACTGATTAATTAACTATATTTAGGACTGATTAATTAGCTATATTTAGGACTGATTAATTAGCTATATTTAGGAATGATTAGTTAGCTAAATTTAGGATTAATTATCTTTATATTCAGGATTGATTAGTTACCTGCATTTATGATGTCTAATTAGGTATATAAACGATGATTAATTAGCTATATTTAGGATGATTAATTAATCCTATTTAGGACAAATGAATTAATCCTATTTACGACCTATAATTACCTGTATTTAGGATAATTAATTAGTCATTTATGATGTTTTGTTAACTATATTTATGAGTGATTAATTACGCTAAAATATTTTTGTGAATATAGTTATATAAAATTATATAGCCAACAAAATTGTATTATCAAGACCAGCATTGTCTACCTAGCTGTAAAATGAGCATTTGCACATCATTAGAAAAAGTAATCAAACAGCTCATATGTATTCCATATTATGTGTATAAAGTTTCTGCATGTCTGTGCGTGTGAATGTTTGTAAAGTGAGTGAATGACTATATTTTATGTGAACCTGTTATAGAGTTAATTAAATATTGTCTGTAAAGATCCTTACTCGTAATACTTAGATTAATTAGATAACACCTAGACTAATTAAACGTTTTAGTGCTTTTATATGTAGATTTATTGGTGAAACATATATTGAAAGTATGATTAAGTATTGGTGTATGTTTACTGAATATATTTACTGGTAAAACATATTTAAAATAAAATGAAGTATTGTTATGTGTTTTTGCGTATATTTACTGGTAAGACGTAATGAAAATAAAATGAAGATATTGTTATGTGTTTTTGTGTATATTTACTGGTAAGACGTAATGAAAATAAAATGAAGATATTGTCTTATGTTTTCTGCAAATGAAGAATCGTTCCTGTTTCGTTTGTGTTTCTACACGACAGTCATGGTAAATGCGGTAATGTGTACTTGATATAAGTCAAAACATAATATCTTACCCAAACAACTATAGTGTAGAATGCCTTAATTATTTACTCAATACAGCCTTACTCTATAATTATATGTAGCCGACTATTTAATACATCCTTTACTCTATATTCAGTGAATTAGTCTTACTCTATATTATACAGTCAGTTACTTAATACAGCCTTACTCTATATAAAATTCAACTATTACAATGCGCATGTGTGCTGGTGTAGTAATGACGTAAATAAAATTTGAAGTATTAAATAGTCCATTTCCCAACAACTCTATGCCATAATATAAGTGAAACTTCACCATGGAGGCTCTTAACACGCGGGTGACTGACGCTGTAATCTCCCTTGGTAATTGATACGGCGCTCGAACTGATCAAATAAAACATTCCTTTTCGACTATTATTATTCGGGTTTATATTTAGATTTAATTTGAAATACGTGTGGCTTAGCAATGTGTATATTTGTGGAATTGGCCGTGCATGCGCATCTGGGATTGCATATATATATATGTGCGTGTGTGTGAGTGTGTGTGTGTGTGTGTGAGAGAGAGCTAGAGAGAGAGAGAGAGAGACAGACAGACAGACAGACAGCGTGCGCACGTGTTCAATTGACGTCAATGCCATTGATTTGGGTCAGTTATAGGCAGCCTTTTATTGGATATGTTAGTTTATTTTTAGATATACTATTTCTAGTGCGCTACGCCTGTGTATAATTGTGCAATTAGCAGTTCATGCGCATCTGGGATTGCATGTATATATGTGTGGGTGGGAGGGAGAGAGAGAGACAGAGAGAGAGAGTGTGTGTGTGAGAGAGAGAGAGAGAGGGAGGGAGGGAGCGTGCGCAGGTATTCTCAATTGACGTCAGTGCCATTGATTTGGGTCACTCATAGAGAGTATATTAGTTTTCTTTTTAAGATATACTATTTATAGTGCGCTACGCCTCAGAGAGATCGGTGCTGGAGTGTTGATTTCACCGCAGTAGAAGACAGGTAATCGTTCGCATTTCAAAAAAATTAAAACAATGTTTTTCCCGAGCTTTCCACACTTTCTGATTTCTCTGTGTAAGATCCATTTTTGGGCATTTGGACTACAAAACCATTTCCTTTAGTTACTCATGTTTCTATTAGGTAGCATCATGGCCATGACATTGATGTGTACGGTTATTAACTCATATTTCTATTAGGTAGTATCATGGCCATAACATTGATGTGTACGATTATTATCTCATATTTCCTGTGAATATAATTTTCCGCTCATATTTACATTAGATAATAACATTGAAATAATGATATTCAATGATGAAATTATCAACTGATATTTCTGCTAGATAGTAATATTCACATAATGATATACAGTAATATGATTACCAATCAATTTATATTTCTGTAAGATAGTAATATACATAAAATTATATACAATAACATGAGTATGAACTCATATTTCTGTTAGATAGCAAAATACTTATAATTATATTCAATAATGTGATTATGAACTTCTTTTTCTGTAAGATTTCGATATAATTGTAGTGACCCAGAATGACGAGATTGTCGACTCCTATTTCTGTAAGATTTCGATATAATTGTAGTGACCCAGAATGACGAGATTGTCGACTCCTATTTCTGTAAGATTTCGATATAATTGTAGTGACCCAGAATGACGAGATTGTCGACTCCTATTTCTGTAAGATTTCGATATAATTGTAGTGACCCAGAAAGACGAGATTGTCGACTCATATTTCCGTTAGATAATAAGATGCACATAATGAAATAGAATACAGGATAACGAATTTATTTGAAAGGATATACATTTTAATAAAATGTGTCATAGAATATATTTACATCCTTAACCAGAAAGGTGTGGGCCTGACTATATGTGTATGCTGAAATTAGAACTGAAACTGTATTCTGAAATTAGAATTGAAACTGTATGCTGAAATTAGAACTGAAACTGTATGCTGTAATTAGAACTGAAACTGTATGCTGAAATTAGAACTGAAACTGTATGCTGAAAATTAGAACTGAAACTGTATGCTGAAATTAGAACTGAAACTGTATGCTGAAATGAGAACTGAAACTGTCATTCAGCTGACGACTAGTTTACCAAGAATATTTTTGCATATAAATGGGATTCCAGGTTATTCTTGTATCCATGACATTACGGGAAAGAAGCTTTTTGGTGTAAGAATGGCAAACAAAGAAGATTCCAAATTACTCTAGTATCCATGACACTTCAGAAAGTATGAGAGAATGGTAGTAAAGAGTTCTAGGTTTGCCTCTGACAACGATGTTTGTTTAAGACTTACAAATAAGTACACATATATTTAGCATTATAACACCTCGAAGTGACCAGTAACTAGTACATTACTAGAGTATGTATTTGAGTTATTGGTGTATTAACAGCATGTGAATTACTTAACTTATTGTTAACTCTGCAGTTTAATCAAAGTGTACTGTGGCTCACTGATTAAGAACAGATGGAGAATAAAAGAGTGAATGGAATTGAACCGTCATGTCGTTGGATACACTTTTACATAGAATCGATTTCTAATGATGGAGAATTCATTTCGGGAGTTAATCACTTTTTTTTTTTTACACCGATATGGTAATAGAATCATCTTTATTTTTAAAACCATACAACAAACTAAGGAAAGAGAGTGAATGGAGAAAGGTGTGTGTGTGTGTGTGGAGAGAGAGAGAGAGAGAGAGAGAGAGAGAGAGAGAGAGAGAGAGAGAGAGAGAGAGAGAGAGAGAGAGAGTGGATACATTTTTCATATGAAAAGATTGCAATGAGTATAAATGTTGACACATTAACAACAATTAAATTGGCCTGAGTAAATTATTTTTATTGAGAAAATATAATTGAGATTTTTCTTCCATTTACAATTTCTTCTATTCTCTCTTTCAAAAGTAGCAGTCATACATTTATGAATAAAATCAATAGAGTGTGTCTTCTCTACTTCGTCTTTATCTACTTGGTACATCACAAATACACAGAGAAAAACAGCAGTTTTCTTTAGTTAAGCTGTTAATACGGTTACACAATGAACGCAATAATGTTTTGCATTTCCTTCCAAATTCAACACCTACACGAACAGCCTATAAGTTCACGTCTAGACAAAACACAAGAGTTATGCAATAAATACGTGTTTGCCAGTTTCATGAACATTCCAACTTTCAGGTCCACTAGAGACAAACGTGAACCGTAATACACAAAGCACACAAAACTAATATCATGGCAGCATTTATTCAGTAGAAACTTGTTTCGTTATGGATTGCTTCCCAAAATGACAATAAATGCCAATCGATTAAGTTGTCTATTGTTTACGAGGTGGGAATGAATTCTCTCTCTCTATCAATGCAAATTATTTTGAACAATAAACGTAGTCTAAGATTTAAAATTTGAAAATGTTGATTATTTCTTCTATAGTGACATTCAAATTTTAAATTATCTGTGCTTTGTCAAGCTCACTTCAGGAATCCCAATAAAAATGCAGAGATAACTGCAGCAATGCGAGTTAGTTTTAACTATACGAGTTACTTACCTTGAACTATGCATATTAATTTTAGCTTTAAAGATTGGTGTAGATATGCAAGTTAACTTTGAGTTTGAATTCGCGTCAGCGATACAAACAAGATGAGTTTCACAATTTACTTTAACTTTTCGAATCCGCTTTCGATAGTAAACAAAGTGCCCTAAAGTATCAATTTACTTCAGTTATATGAATTAACACTGACTATACCAATTATTTAAACTATTCCATTCCGCATTAGATAGTATACAAAATGCCTTCAGCTGTCAAATTCTGTAGTTATGAGAATTGATTTGAGCGGAACTAGTAAATATTATATGACGTCAGCATTAAAAATTACTTTTAGTTGTCAAAATTAGTTTTAGATATACAAAGTAACTTTAGCTCACGAATTAGGTTTGCCTGTACCAAATGTCTTCAGGTAATCAAATTAATTTATCTATGCGAATTAGCTGTAAGTATGCGAAGTTGTGTTAGCTATACAAAGCAGCTTTAACTATACAAAGCAGCTTTACAATACAAACAATACAAAATAGTTTTAAGCATACACAGTACTTTTAAGTATACAAAATAGTTTGACCTGTGCAAAGTAGCTTTAACTATACAAAGTATGTGTAGCTATACAAATTTGTGTTGCGAAATCCTATGTTGGCAAGCTCACATTGTAATTTTATAATAATATAACAAGTAAATTTCCAACAAAACGGGGAAGTTATGGAAAGTATACACAAGACCTTAGATTTCACCTAACAGGCTTGAGAGAAGTACAGAAATTTCACTGGGTTGCTGGATTTAAGTCAACATATTTCTAGAAAATAGAAATTAATAACAATATCTCACTAGTTGCTATATTTCACTGGTTACTAAATTTTTATCACATTTCAGTGTAGAAAATATAGTAATAATTTCAATCAGGTAGAACACAAAATGCAGTAACAATATTTCAACGGCTTGCTAGCTTTACGTACAAACATTTTCAGAGCGGTGAAATGACCCTAATTGCTCTCCCCTTTTGCTACAATCCTAGTGTCACATTTCTCACACAATGATAAAGAATATCAATAATTC
This sequence comes from Sinotaia quadrata, assembly GCA_028829895.1. Lineage (NCBI taxonomy): Eukaryota > Metazoa > Mollusca > Gastropoda > Architaenioglossa > Viviparidae > Sinotaia > Sinotaia quadrata. The sequence goes on along the minus strand of CM054178.1, from coordinate 62,975,572 downwards.
ACGCTTCCCACACTGAAATAAAAAGTATAAAATACACCGGATAATCAAATTTTTTGACAGTGAAAAAACACCAATCACAAATTGTTCTTCATATGCAGGTTTTCTTTTATATGGAAACCGCATGACAGGTCGCATCAAGCAATTTGCATTTTGAGCGTCATGTTGCTTGACGACATTACGTCATGACAGGATAGATCGACGTTTTAAATACATATTGACTCAATGTTTGTCAAGAAAAAGAAAAAATAGTAACAAACTATTTTGTAATAAAATGTGAAAATAATTATTACTTATTAATTGATGATTAAATAAGCAGATAGTAAAATAAATCTATAATTAGAATTTCGACTTCAAATACTGTATAAGTTTTAGCAAGTTCATGTAATCAAATACATATTGGAAAACCACACGTCTTATGTATCCAGATTGAACCTTGGAATTTAAAAGTACAACTTTCAAGTATCCCCATTTTCGAATATACAAAGGAATAGAAACTCGAAAGAAAATTTCATCTTTTAGTAAGATACATTCAATATCTCACCTCCCTCATCCTCAAACAGTATATCAGTCTACTTCGACAAACTTAAAGCTAATGCATGAAAATACAAATGTACAAAATAATTTTATTTGACCTCACTCTTGACTAACCCTCTGTTCACAATGACCAAATTTTATATATAAATACATATTTATACTATAATCTCACCCTGACTTCACAACTGACCCCCCCTTGTGTCCACAATGACTAAATTTTAGATATAAATACAAATTTATACTATAACCTCACTCTGACTTCACAACTGACCATCACTGTGTCCACAATGACCAACTTTTAGGCATAAATACAAATTTACAATATAACCTCACTCTGACGTCGCAACTGACCTCGATACGAAAGCACGACAGCGGAATACCACCACATTTAGAAATCATGGTACTCAACTCTCGTATTCACAATTGCAATTGCGAAAATGGGTGCTCTCCCCTGACTCAACATTTCTTATTAGGAATGGTATTGTGAACACGCATAATCAGCAGAGTCATTGAAATATAATTACTTAAAGTGAATAATTAAATTAGACCCTGCTAATATTAGAGAAGATTATTTAACTAAGACATTGCCAGCCAAAACGACTGGAAACTATGCCATGCTTTGGCAAATCGCAAATTGTGGACGGTTTTTCATGTTTTTTTTAGGAGAAAGCTACGCTGAACCCAGTATCCTTAATCTATCAACGAAATGTTTCTGTTCATTACAAGACAAAACCTTTCTACTTTTTCACTTTTTCCATTCACCACAAATAATCTCTCTCTAAGTACATTTGCACTTGTTCTCAAATTCGACGGAATATTTGAAATGGAAGAAGAAAGCAAAACTCGGTTCCTCACTCATTCATACAGTCACTCAGATAATCGCTCAGTCACTCATTCGCTCAAATACATCAGTCGATCTAATAAAAAAAATCCAGTCAATAATCTTAATATAGTAATATAGTGTCATTACTTCAATCAGATCAATTCAAGGACACTTGATAAAGACTTTTTTAGAATTTATGTGATTAAAATACCATCTTAAATATACGAACAAGTGTTCACGACAAGCGAAATATAATATTATTATAATAATCATGTAAACAATCGATTCATAATTTATTACAGTTCTAACAAAGGCAAGAGTTAAGCAATCAAGACAAGGGCTGGGGTTAAACGCCAGTCGACTCAGACAAACCAGTTCTAATAAGAGAGTCAAGATTCAATCTGAATGAATTTATAAAACATTGTATTGATTGTAGGGCAAAGCAGTATAATGAGTGTCTAGTAAGAGACTTTTGCGATTTTCCCCCCAGAAAAATATATCAGCTGAAAATATGACCTATTAGAAAAGAAAACTCGTCCTGTTAACTCTTTAATGCTGACATTTTGGTAATTTTCGTCATTATGGAAATTGAAAATGATGACGACACAAAATGGCGAATTGAAGATAGTGGCTTTGGGCTTAGACCAGTTTCACCTCAGACCAAGGAATAACAACTTTCGCTAATAAGTCTCCGGTCCGAGACAAATTCGACATATTTCTATGACAATATACACGCACGAAAGCAGCGAAAATCATGTCAGAGTTTTGCTGACTAAGAGGAATGGAAATATTTACCGAAATTTTGCGTCATAAATACGATCGTCTCAAATAATATTAGTAAAGTCTACACAGACCATTGTGCAGGCAGGCAATGAGAATAAAAAAATAAACAATGAACCGGCAAGTAGCGCAACCACGTGACTGGTGATGTAAGCGCCTCGTCAATATGACCAGACTCATAAACAGGCTTGGACGGAACGAGATCATTTGGCGAAATGCTTAAAATATAAAACAATATAATTCCTGAGTCGAGTTTTATCCAGAAGAAGAAACAAACATATACTTTGTATACGGCATTGCTGAAGTAGGTCGCACTCTAAGTGTGACTAGTTTACCATAGTCAAAGTACATTACGATGGGTGTTGGGGCATTGATAGCTGCACGGATAACTCTGAGACCAGTTGTAATGTTTGCTCACATATTTCCAAGTCTGAGTCTTGGGTCTATCACCTCGTGCTATATTTCTGACTGCTGTTACTCCTGTTACCGCTGTTCAAAGACACAGGGACGCACAACATGGAGGAACGTGGTCGCCTGTCGATGTCTTCTTTGTAGTAAATTTTCTGCTCCTCCGTCAAATCGGAAATGTCAGCGCCGTATTTCAATAGTTTGCGTACTGCAAAGGCGTTGTTTTGTGACGCTGCATAAAACAGCGGCGCTCGTCCTAAGCTGTCACGCTTGTTGATTGAGGCACCATGTTGCATCAGGAGTTGAATGATGCTGACATCCCCTCGGTATGCCGCTAGGTGGAGCGACGAGCACCTTCCGGGCAGGCCGTCCGGAAGTCCCATCTCCAAGTCAGGGTGCACGCCAGATTTAATGGCTATTTTGACCAGCTTTCGGGCTCCGCGTAGGGTGCATGCGTGCAGAGGAGTCCACTCTTCTACAAGGGAGGTAAATACATCGTGAACGAAGCGCTTATCTTTCTTGAGCAGAGTCTTTGTGCGGCCAACCAGGTGATCTTCATTGTGACGTAACAGACCCATGAAATTCACCGCTTCTTGTCTCGCGTCACAAGGCGATTTCATGTGCGTGGAGCTGACGTTCCCGAATATGGACAAGGACAACGCGGGAACTTGTTTCTGGAAAATACAAGCAACGGCAATAGAGAAATGTGTTTGTAGAATTCACAAAATAAATGTTTTCTAGACTAAATCGAGTACATTTCAGTATGGCAATGACAACAATTAAACTTTGACCCTGAAACAGACTATAATTAGTACTTAATATTCGATTCTAAAATTACTCTTATTTCTCAGATACAATCAAATTTGACGCTATAACAGATTCACAAAATTATAAATATGTATAACCCATTTCACAAACAATAGTAGCAACTTATAGCAAAGCAACGAATGTACCAGTAACCAAAACAAAGTGGACTTAGAGAATAGTTCTATCAATAAAAATAATTGTCAAACCAATTGCGCGCAGGATTTAAAAGAGAATATCGAACGATTTTCTTGTGTTATTATTACTTAAACAGAATGTGTGTGTGTGTGTGTGTGTGTGTGTGTGTGTGTGTGTGTGTGTGTGTGTGTGTGTGTGTTTATGCGTGCAGTTTTAAAAAAATAGTACCATGAATGACAAGGTGTACTGGCCGAGACTAGTAGTCAACATATACTTTACAATTACAGTTTATAATATAAAAACACAAGATACTAATAGACAATTCATTGACAAGTACATCTCGCGACATAGGCCACATATTATATTCTTGCTGAAAAATAATTAATGAGGCCCCTATTACGTGGTACTTTCAATTAATGATGCCTTTCATTAATCCCTTGTCACTCTCAATTCATGATGCCTTCAATTCTTTGGAAGGCTACTCTCAAAAAAATGGTACCTTTAATTCCTTGGTACTCTTAATTAATAATGCCTTTCGGTGATTCCATGGTACTCTCAGTCAATTTGTACCGCCTTTCATTAATTCCTTGGTACTCTCAATTCATGATGCCTTTAATTCCTTGGTACTCTCAATTCATGATGCCTTTAATTCCTTGGTACTCTCAATTCATGATACCTTTAATTCCTTGGTACTCTCATTGAAAATGCATATATGACGTGATATTACTCTGAATAGACATGATCAATACTGGTCTAGGAAGTAGATTAAAAACCAGAATCATAAAGTCAATAGCACTTTGTGAAATAAACATCAACACTGGGTTACGAAGATGTTTTTAAAAAAAACAGAATCATAAAAGGCAATAGCACTTTGTGAAATAAACATCAACATTGGGCTGGATGAAAGGGTACTAAAACTAAACCATACAAGCCAAAAAGGCTTTGTGAAACGAACATGCAAATATGCAGATGAGACATAATAATATCACACAGTAAGAACTAAATAAACTGTAATTAGCTTCAGAAAGTTTCTTAACACGCATTAGTACGCATTCCGCTACACATATACAAAGATAGGTGGACTGTAAGAGTAAACCACAGTTACAAATATACAAAGATAGGTGGACTGTAAGAGTAAACCACAGTTACAAATATACAAAGATAGGTGGACTGTAAGAGTAAACCACAGTTACAAATATACAAAGATAGGTGGACTGTAAGAGTAAACCACAGTTACAAATATACAAAGATAGGTGGACTGTAAGAGTAAACCACAGTTACAAATATACAAAGATAGGTGGACTGTAAGAGTAAACCACAGTTACAAATATACAAAGATAGGTGGACTGTAAGAGTAAACCCACAATTAGAAAGTAGACAGCACACAAAATAAATATATGGCATAAAATATAACCTCGGTTTGTAAATTTAAGTAGTGTTCAGCTAAGTACTTGCCATGACACTGCAAGACAGAAATATACTGTCTTAAGTATATGACGTCACAAACACCGCACCACAAGTAATGACCACTACCGCGGCAGATTTCATAGTCACGCGCACATCGAGAGAGTATTTCATAAGACACACTCACATCCTATTCATGACAATGCCCTTCATTGCACTGCTTTCTCACGACTATAAAGTATTTTTTTTTTTTTAGTTTTATATAACTCCCTACTTTCACATTGTTTCTTACGACTGTATAGTCACTTGTTTTTCTAACACTGTCTCTTCACTATACTGATTTCTTACGTCTGTATAGTCACTTGTTTTTCTAATACTATCTCTTCATTATACTGATTTCTTACGTCTGTATAGTCACTTGTTTTTCTAACACTAAATCTTCACTATACTGCTTCCTTACGACTGCAGGTATTGTTCACTGTTGTTTCAGCAATACTGCCCCATTCATATTTAGTATTTACATGGGGTTTGATTTTCTATTCGGTTTTAAGATTTGTTACTCTACATTTATATCATCTTTATAACACTTAACACTGTCCATTCACTATTGTTGTCTTTATACTTTCTATTCATTTTCGTCTTTATAATATTTAATTATAAATTTTATCTTTACACAACTGTTTATGAACTACTGTCTTTGCAATACATTTTATGCAGTATTGTCTTCATACTATTTTTCATTCACTATTGTCTTCATATTATTTTCTATTTTCATACTATTTTCTTCATAATATTTTCTATTCAGTGTTGTCTTCGTAATATTTTCTATTCACTATTGTTTTCATAATTTTTCTATTCACTATTGTCTTCATAATATTTTCTATTCACTATTGTCTTCATAATATTTTCTATTCAATATTGTCTTCATAATATTTTCTATTCACTATTGTCTTCATAATATTTTCTATTCAATATTGTCTTCATAACATTTTCTATTCACTATTGTCCGTACAAGACCGTCTATTTACTATTTTCTGTATAACAATATCTATTCACTAGTGTTTACAAAAGACTGTTTACTCACGGGTGAGTTTACAACGTTATTCACTAATGTCTGTACAAGACTGTTTATTCACAAGTGACTTTACGACACTTTTATTTAGATTTGTTTTTGTATTTCTGTACTTTATTATTACACTTGCTTTACAACCTGTTCACCTTCGTTTTAACACAATTATCATTTCATTCTTACATTTACACTACTGTCCATTCACAGTTATATTTACTCTAGTGTCTATTCACTCTTACATTTACACTACTGTCCATTCACAGTTATATTTACTCTAGTGTCTATTTACTCTTACATTTACACTACTGTCCATTCACAAGTTATATTTACTCTAGTGTCTATTTAAGCTACACTATTGTCTATTCACCTTTGTCTCAACATTGGTGTTCACTTATGTCCATCTATACACTAGTTTCCATCCAAGTGAGTGATGTCCAGTTGCTGAAGGTTTCTATTTTATTCTGTTTTCTTCAAAAAAATCTCTTACAGTATTTTCTCTTCTCATTTCTCAATATATCCATTCTTTTTGTCTTCACAGGGGTATTTGTCAACATTTTCCTGTACTCTACTTCTCATTTCTCAATATATCTATTCCTTTTCCTGTACACTACTGTTCATTTGACGTTTTCCATGTTAAATACTGTCTAATCAATCTTGTCATTAGAAAGCTGACAATTTTAAAATTGACTTTAAAACAATTCGGTATTGACTCACATCTTTTCAAAAGAGTTCATTTACCTGTGATATTATAAGTAATTCTCTTTCTAAAATAAAAATGTTCTCTGTGCCTTTACAAGCAATTATAACTTTTACAAAATCTGTTTTTCTCGACAGGTGTACTGTCCAATTGTCGTCAGTATCAAACTGCTTACAATGCTCAAAACTCTCTTGGAATACTAAATATTTCAATGCGCACACAAAATCCCCTAGTTAAATGTGCAGATAAAATCACGTGTTCAACTTTCCGCCCACACCCACAAACAAATTATACAAATTATACTTATACATAGCAAAACAAACACTCAAAGTGCTACTACTGCTATTATAGGCTGGTGCAAAGAAAACAATACAATAACAACAATAATTATCTCACGAACACTCAAAGTGCTACTACTGCTAGTATAGGCTGGTGCAAAGAAAACAATACAATAACAACAATAATTATCTCACGAACACTCGAAGTGCTACTACTGCTAGTATAGACTGGTGCAAAGAAAACAGCACAATAACAACAATAATTGTCTCACTAAATTTCTATCTCGATCTGCAATCTCGTGGAAAAGCCACAACGAAAGCACGACGTCAAACCGCAAAGTAGGTCATTTCAAAATTACCAAACCCAACACCGGCCAAGCCAAATGGTGTCCACTAGTTTCTGAAAAAGAGCAAAGTAAAATCACATACCGAGCTTCCTATACTGGCAATGTTCAGCACCATTGTAAATTTGTAATTCCCTTCCAACCGCCGCGCTTTTACGCCAGCTGTGTATGTGTGTGACAGGCCACTTTTATATTTCACAACGCCAGGTATCCCAGGAAATGTGAATACACCGCGTCGCCGTCACGTGATTTGGGTCGATAAAGAATGTCGTAAGAGTGGCGTGACAATCCAGCTCTAGGTACTCTAGGTGAGGGAAGGGATATAATGTTAGTGGAATGTAAAACCACCGGTGAGTTTCTCCGAAAACATCCGCAGTGTACTACAGATGGGGGGGGGGGAGGCAACTAGAGGGAAGGTAGTTAGGGTTTAAAGTCAAGTTTTATCTGATCCACTTTTGCAAATAGAAATGCTATTAAAAATGAAACAAACAAACAAACAAACAGCACATTACAAATCTAACATGGAAAGCATAGAAGAGAATGGTGTCGATAATTTTGTCAGACTATGCATGCGTGTGTGCGCGCGCGCCCGCGTGTGGATGTGTGTTGTATGCATGCTCTTATGTCTTTCAAATCATGCATGTTTGTATTTATACTTGCTATCTATCTATCTATCTATCTATTATAATTTTGCAAGTATGAAGAGTTATACAGGAGTTATGACTTGTACGTTGCGTGACTTGCTACCTCAAGGGTGGTTGTGGTGTGGGTAGGTGAATTGAAGAGCGTGTGAATAATGGATTTATCTCTGAATGGAGCAAGGTAATCACTCGGAGTACGGCATACGGCTCATCATTAGCCTTCCATCTCACCTCGTACTCTCTAATTACCTGAAGCACAATCTACTTTACAAGGTTATGCAGATCAATATTTTTTATTAATGCGTATGAAAGTCACTTTTAATAACGTTCACCAGGAACAGTGTTCACACTAATGACAGTGAACACTCAGGTCAATACAAACTCAGTGAACATTCCTAGAAGTACAAACCGTGTGAACAAGCTCACACTGACGGCAGTGAACACTACTAGCAATACAAACTCAGTGAACATGTTCACAGTAATGACAAAGTAACTACTCCGAGCAACACTAACTCAGACAGTGAACACGTTCACATTAGTTAACAGTTAAAGCTCCAAACAAAGCTCAAACAGTGAATATGTTCAAGTTAATGACAATGAATACTATGAGCATCTTAGTCCCAAATTCACCACCATCACACTCTCACTCACAACATCACTTTTCACAATCACACATTATCACACAGTCTGAGACGATAACATCTCTTCCTTCGCTCACTCCTGTTCACGCCACGTAACCATCCTTGTTTGAGTGTGATATATATTCACGTGCTTTTATTTATAGATGTTGGAAATTGTATTCGGTTCTGGGCAGGAAAACGAAAACAATCCGCGACATTGTAAAATGCACTGTTGGAATGACATTGATAAGTTTGTGAGCGGGGAAGAGTTATAGATGTGGCAGGCAGACATTTTGAAAGTCCTGTCGACCAAGCAAAAGTGTCAAGACCTCAAAATGAATTTCCGGTTTTAAAAAAATCAAGCACACAAAAAAAAATGTCTAAACGAACAAAACAGAAGATTGTATTCTATTGCACAAAAGAGTATTCATGTTGAGTTATTTCTTTTATAACTATGCGTCATGACAAAGTTAACTTATCCTGGGTTATCAGAAAATAATTCTAAATTCACTTCTTACTCGTATTCATGTGTGTGGCGGAGTAAATTTGTCTATCCCTATTTCAATACTTAATAAGTATATCCTTGTTGCTAATGTCAAAGTGACCCGACCTTGGGCACTTCTTATGCTGATGTTTTTAAGTGTCAAAGTTGGAAGTAAATAACTCAGGCAAAGAATATGCTAGGGCTTACTGATGTAATATTGTTGTAGGTGGATGAGTAGTTTTTATTTTCCAATGGTTAAGATTTACAACAACGAGACCATCCAATGGGTTGAGTTCAAAGTTAAACCTGTTGAAAAGAATTGCATTTTCTAATCACTTTGATTTTGGTGTGGAAGAAGTCTGGTCATGAAAGGTGGCCGTTAGCTTAATGGTGAGTTAACTGATTGATTAACAGAGAAAGGAATTAGTAATATTTCACGCATTTTGCTATTGATATATTATACTTGCATTCAAGAGCAGGGGTGGAACAAAACGCGGGCTCTGTGCGGCCCGAGACAGGGCTCTGTTCGGCCAGGAAGACTTTTGGATGTTACCATTATTACGAATGTAAAGCACATTATTTCATTATTTGTGTTGTTGTTTTTTTTCTACTGAGCCATCCATGTGGCGGCCCTCCACGCACTATCAATTGGAAATTTGGTCCTCTGGCCTAAAATGTTTGTGCACTCCTGATATAGAGATATATTATGTAAGTAAAATATTACTTCTACAATTGTGAATTATGCTTGTAATTGTCATGTTACACGCATGACATTGTTTCTAGTGAACACATTCATAAATTATTATGTTGTAATTATTATGCTGTACATATGTAGCAGACTGATAAAATCTGTTGCAGGAAACTATAAGTTGAGACTTGAATGTAAGAAAGACTGGAGTTATGGATAATAAACTAGAATACTTTGGCGTTTGTTCCCTGATTATATTTTACTATAGAAAAAGCAGCCTTTTTAATTCTAGAATTTCCCCTTTTTACTGAAAAGGTTGACAGCTAGGCGTAATTTTGAACCATGCAGGCTAGTTAATGAACACGTTATGTTCAAACAACAGAGTGACAAGCCAGATAATAAACCTAAAACAGAATCATCTCTTGCACCTCCTCCATATAGTAAGACAAAAGATAGAGTACCCACACCTCACCCCAACAGTAAAGACAAAGGTGTTATGAATGAACCAGTAGTGTGCTTTAGCTGTGGTAAACCAGGAAATATCAAACATTTATTGTCCAGGTATCATAAGTGTCATAGAACCAAGTGGTACACCTCATTTTAATGCTTACATACATGAATGAACATTGTGTTCCAGTCCCTGTGACTAGAGAAGGATAGTGACTACACAAGAGACTTTCAAACAAACAATCTATCCAATAGTGTAAAAGATACGGTAACCATTGTGATGGTAGACATAGATAGCAAGTATTATTGGATGCATTCAGTCTGTATGTCTTGTAAATTGTATTGAGAGTGCTATCATGGGATGTAGATTCGTTCTCAATGGTGAGGACACCCATATACACTCGACAATGTGTGCATACTCACATACAGGCAAGCTGCAATGCAGGAAGTCGAACCTAAGGGCATGTGTGAAGGTATGCAAGGTGAACCAGGAAGAGTCAATAGCAAGTGTGAAGGTGATGCATCAATGACTTTGGCTGAAACTGTCGTTGGTGGGGCATGTCACCAGGAAGTCATACAAGACTCAGTCATGGCATGGCAGATCATGGTTTCTGACTGTCAGAATGTGGCTGAACCTTGGGGGGGGGGGAAGAACTTGCTCAAGCAGCACAATTGACAGATGATTCTCTAGAGAAATGTCGAGAGACAACTAAGCTCTCAGGTCGTACATGTCTAAATAGTTCAGCAAAGCTATTGAATTTCGCTGGAAGGATGGTTTCTTGATTCATAAACAGGAAGGGAATGATAGCAACCAGTTAGTAGTACCTCTGAGCTATCAAGCAAACATGCTGCATTTGGCTCATGACACCCACTGCAGGTCATAAAGGACCAAGGAACACTTTAGCTCGTGTAGATGCTGAATTTTATTGGCCTGGTATGACAGGGGACATCATTTGGTATTGTCAGTCATGTGATATATGTCAGAGAGTAAATAGAAAAATGAAACACCCAGTTCCACTTCGTGAAACCCCCACAATTGATATCCCTTTTAGGTGAGTAGCAGTTGATCTCATTGGAAAATGTGTGCCTTCATCAGGTTGAGGCCACATATGGATTCTCATTGTCATTGATTATGCCATGTGATACCCTGAGGAAGTTGCGCTCAGCTCCAATAGTACTCCGTATATGTAGCAAATGCGCTATTCACCATTTTCTCACATGGAGGATTTCTAAAAGAAATCTTGTCCTATAGAGGGACTCAATTCATGAGTGAGTTAATGAAAGAGATTAACTAACTATTGAGAGTAAACAGTTTAAAACTACTCCTTATCACCCTATGTGAAACGGGATAGTCAAAAATCTTAATGCTACACTTACCAAGTCCTTGAGAAAATTTTGTGTAGAAAGACCATGTAACTGAGATTTATATTTGCCAGCACTTTTGTTTGCATTGTGCAAGTACCACAAGATTTTACCCAATTTTTGCCCCTTCGAACTCTTATACAGAAGGACCATTAAAGGACCCATGTCTATATTACAAGAGTATTGGACAGAGAGTGGGCTAGTAGAATCTCTAAAAAGCACATATCAACACGATTGAATATGCTAACTGTATTGATACATGTCAAATAGTGGCCGAGAATGTACACAAAAGTAAAGGTAGACCAGCAAGTCTGAACAATCGTAAAACAAAAGCATTTAACACTGAAGTCGGGTACATGGGTGTTGTTGTTACCTTTGCACTAAAATAAATGAGATATATCATGGCAAGGACCCTATGAAGTTACTGAGAAACTGAGTAGGTGCAAGTTCTGAATTTAGATCGGATCGAAAGCGATACTTTTTCATGCTAATTTGATGAAAGTGTATAATGAATGCCTGGATAACATGGTCGCTTTTATTGTAATAGAGGATGATGCTATCTCTGTACCTAAAGCTGAATCCAAATCACAACCAGGTTTGACAGGTGTTGAAACTTGCATCGATTTACCAATAAACAGAGCTAAACGAGTCTGTGTGAATTTATGGTTGTGGTATAAGATCATAATCCAATCCAGAGCACCATTTTGCTCGGCTCAGTGGAGCAAAATGTTTTTCTAACTTAGATATACCGTGGAAGGCATTAAAGGAACCGACAGTGTAAGGGGCTATTATTTGTCCTGAGCAGTATGCTTGACACTTGACATTGTTTTGGTAGGCTGTATTTATTTCGCTATGTGCATGTATTGTGCTAATAAATACTATTGCAGGAAACTGTAAGTTGAGATTGGAATTTAAGTAAGAATGGAGTTATGAAGATATAAACTGGAAGCTTAGCATTTGTTCTCTGCTTGTATTTTGCAGAGACAAACAGCCTTTTCTGTTTTCATTTCAACATTTAATCTGAACCTCCTAGTTTATTGTTTGTAAACCACTATGATGACTGGGATAGATGCAGGAAATCATCTGCTACTGTGTGTGTGTGTGTGTGTGTGTGTGTGTGTGTGTGTGTGTGTGTGTGCGTGTGTGTGCGTGCGTGCGTGCGTGCATATATGTGTGTGTGTGTGTGTGTGTGTGTGTGTGTGTGTGTGTGTGTGTGTGTGTGTGTGTGTGTGTAATGTATAGAAATACACTATACCTCATTGATATATGGTGGCAAACGTATGCTGACTACATGAGCAATTTCTGGTATAGGTGAAGTTGCTAAAAATAGCTTCCATTGTTGTTCTGCTTGAGGGAGCAAACTTAAGTGAAGGTATCCAATGTTAACCTCGAGAGAATAACAGTAAAACAGATCTTTCAACATGGAGTGAAGCACATGGAGCCAACATAATAATGGCTAACAATAAACTTGTGTCTTTGTTGCAAAAGCACTGAGAAGGACTATTGAGACAGCAGTTAAACAAGGTTATGTCGCTTATCTCTAATAACTCTATTTCTGCTCTCTGATAAAACTATCCTGTGATTTAAAATGACATTATTGTTGAGTTGTATATTAAGCATAAGACCGTGAATTATATAAATTATTCGATTGTGGTTTCATAGAATTAATTGATGTCAAGTAATCTATTTCATTGCAGTTGTCATATGTATATTTGATTGTTGAGTTAATAAATGTAGTATTAAATTTATTGACCTTTTTATACATATTAATAAATTATGTTGGAAAGAAAATGGATGGATGGGGGCTAGCTAAATTTAGATTAAAGTCCGATTTGCCTTCTCTTTTAGTAAGACCATTTCCACCCACAGAAACATTGTGTGATGGTAAATGTTGTCTTAATGTTGAGGAAGAGATAAAACGTTTACAACGCCCGAATATCCGCCAAGTGAGAAAGACGAGTTTTGCCTGCTGGAGAATTATTAATAACATAAATTAAGATTTTCATCACTATTAGTTATTACTGATTAATTAATAATAATAATAATGGTCATTAACTAAGAGATGTTGGCGTCACAACAAGCAAAAGGAAATCCACTTAATACCGGTTCTGTTTAGAACTGCTAATTTTCAAAGCGGGAAATCCCAACGAACCGGATTTCGTAATACATAAAACAGAGTTATCTACACATTCCATGGCCAGAAATAATCCTCTTAGAATTAATGATCTTTTGCATCAGCGATAAAGAAACTAATGTACAATGTGCAGCCCTGGACTTTATCTTACTTTCATAAGCATCCCGATAACCACAACACCTTTTTGTGTACAAAGCAGAGACAATACACACAGTCTGGAATTTAAATGTACAAAGCAGAGACACAATACATACAGGCTGGAATTTAAATGTACAAAGCAGAGACAATACACACAGTCTGGAATTTAAATGTACAAAGCAGAGACACAATACATACAGGCTGGAATTTAAATGTACAAAGCAGAGACACAATACATACAGGCTGGAATTTAAATGTACAAGCAGAGACACAATACATACAGTCTGGAATTTAAATGTACAAAGCAGAGACACAATACATACAGGCTGGAATTTAAATGTACAAAGCAGAGACACAATACATACAGGCAGGAATTTAAATGTACAAAGCAGAGACACAATACATACAGGCAGGAATTTAAATGTACAAAGCAGAGACACAATACATACAGTCTGGAATTTAAATGTACAAAGCAGAGACACAATACATACAGTCTGCAATTTAAATGTACAAAGCAGAGACACAATACACACAGTCTGGAATTTAAATGTACAAAGCAGAGACACAATACATACAGGCAGGAATTTAAATGTACAAAGCAGAGACACAATACATACAGGCAGGAATTTAAATGTACAGGCGCAGTAGTTTTACGATGAATAATCGATTACAAATTATCGATTAAACTGCCAATGGCTTTCTTCTCCAATTATGCAATAATGTTTAAAAAGGGATTTTTAAGAAAAATCTTCTTTGTCAGAGGTCTTTTAATGTCGGATATCCAGAAAGGAATGGACGACAAACTTTTTTCTTGACGCTGTAGTATTGATTGAAGTACAATACAAGTACTATAAGATTTGTACAAGTACGCTGTAGCATTGATGATTTTTGAGAGAACAGTAAAACTAAATAAAATGTTCACATCTTAAAAATATATGTCTTGATTCCTTCCAGTCTATTTATTAGTACATATTCCTTCCAGTCCCCATTTACTAGTCCCAATTCCTTCCTCCCCACATTTACTAGTCCAACATTTTGCAAACAGTAGAGGTACATGTCTCTATACCTGAAATTAGTGTCAATGTCAATTTCCATTTGTATAAATAATACAAGTACTACTCTCATATCCTACAATGAATGCAATCCCAATTGTACAATCTCATCATTAGCACAAGCAGCGTTCCGATTTCTATAAAGACATAGTAAATACAAAGCTAATCCCCATTTCTATGATATAAACACTAGTCCACATTTCTACAATAAAAGTACTAGTTTCTACAATACAGGTACTAGTTCTTATTTCTAAAATACAAGTACTAGTTCCTATTTCTACAATGCAAGTACTAGTTCCTATTTCTACAAGTACCAGTTGCTATTTCTACAAGTACTAGTTCCTATTTCTACAAGAACCAGTTGCTATTTCTACAAGTACCAGTTCCTATATCTACAAGTACTAGTTCCTATTTCTAAAATGCAAGTACTAGTTCTTATTTCTACAATGCAAGTACTAGTTCCTATTTCTACAATTACCAGTTGCTATTTCTACAAGTACTAGTTCCTATTTCTACAATGCAAGTACTAGTTCCTATTTCTACAAGTACTAGTTCCTATTTCTACAAGTACTAGTTCCTATTTCTACAATGCAAGTACTAGTTCCTATTTCTACAATGCAAGTACTAGTTCCTATTTCTACAATGCAAGTACTAGTTTCTATTTCTACAATGCAAGTATTAGTTCATATTTCTACAAGTACTAGTTCCTATTTCTACAATACAAATAATAGTTCCTATTTCTACAAGTACTAGTTCCTATTTCCACAATACAATCACTAGTTTCTATATCTACAGTGCAAGTACTCGTTTCTATTTCTACAATACAATCACTAGTTCCTATCTCTACAATAGAAGTACTAGTTCCTATTTCCACAATGCAATAATTAGTTTTTTAAATCTACTATACACGTACTTGTCACCATTTCTACAGTACAATCACTAGTTCCTATCTCTACAAAGCTAGTTCCTATTTCTACAATACAAGTACTTGTCCCCATTTCTACAATACAATCACTAGTTCCTATTTCTACAATACAAGTACTAGTCCCTATTTCTACAATTTAATTTCTAGTCCCTATTTCTACAATTTAACAAACACTACTCCCCATTTCTACAATGCAAGCACTAGTCCCTCTTTCTACAATTCAACAAAATTCAATCCCAAATTTTACAACTCAACAAACATCAGTCCCAATTTCTATAACTCAACAAAAACTAGTTCCGATTTCTACAACTCACTAAACACTTGTCCCAATTTCTACACCTCAACAAACACTTGTCCCAATTTTTTCAACTCAACAAACATCAGTCCCAATTTCTATAACTTAACAAACACTAGTCCCAATTTCTACATCTCATGTCTAGATCGTTATTCCCCAACCTCCATCCTTATTTTTTAAAGTTCTTTTTCAAGATCTTATCTATTAAGTATGGAGAGTTACCCCCCTCTCCTCAAACTGTTTTTATTACTGCACTTTTTCTTAAGGTCTATACAGTAATCTCCCTCTATTAAACTGTTTTCATTATCGCTAGTGTATCCCCAAATATAGGTTGTCATTGATCGGCCGTACTCTGTTATCAAAAGCAACGTCAATTTTCTTTCATATAATGATCAGCAGAATTTTTCCCTTAGTCATGGGTTTACATTCGTATCATCTATACTTATGACTTTCTTTTCATTGAAACATTTTTCCATTATATTTCCTCATTTGCATAAAGCCAATGCTCCACAATGTGGTAAGTCGTTAGGGAGTGCCGTGACGCAAACTTGAAGGGGTATGTCTGTGTCTATGTCGCAATATGCGTGTTGGCACAATACATTTTGACACACAGCCAGGGATTTCTAGCGAATAAGGTAATAGGATCCTGGATTAATTAGACCGGTAACAGAGTCTGCTTGCAGAGAAATGGAAATAAGTTCTGTTAAAAGGAGCGAAGTTTACTTTCCGTTGCCTTGGCAACCCGCAATGACAACAAGGCCGACCAGAATTTGGTGCTACACTTGGGGTCGCAAGCGCACTTTTTTTTTATTACTAAAATTGGTTTTAATCGATACCATTTAAAACACCAGGAGTTATTCCTAAATTTAAGTCATATTTAGAGTTGAGGGTGATGTTTACTTAGGCATTATTCAACTACATTCGGTGTTTGAAGGCAACTGTTATAGAACTGTATTAAGTTACAGCTGATGTGTATCTACTGCACACGGTTGTATTTTTGAAATAAGTTAATGGTACAAGTAGTCGGTGTTTGAAGGCAACTATTGAAGGAATATATTAAGTTACAGCTGATGTGTATCTACAGCTCACAGGTGGTTTTGGAAATGAGTTAACGGTTCAAGTAGTCGGTGTTTCTCTACAACGTTTGTAGTACACTCGCATCATTACCATATTAATAGTTGTATTAGATTACATTAGACATTTTGTCGGGATAACTTTAGGTGCAGATGGACTAATGTTATGAACAAAATATGCATCTGTGTTTGGCGTTCTGGATGACACGGCGTAATGTTGGAGTAATGCTACACTCAAAGTATTCATTAATAGTTGATGTTATTCTAGCATACACTGAGTGCAGATGTACTAGTATTCATTAGTATTTGGTACTCTAGTATACATTTAGTTACAGATGGACTAGTACTGTTTTTTGACTGACGGAAAAATAATTACTGTGCGGGTAAAATGTAAAAGTTGCCTGTTCTTGAAAGCATGATCGAACGAGGTGAATGAAGTCCATTGATTACATCTTTGCCAAAGACGATCGAACTAAATGGCTACACTCTACTAATTATATCTTTGTTTTTACAAATGCAGTGTAAATATTGACACAGTCGCAGGTTTGTAATTTTTACGTTGTACAAAAGCAGTGGAAGTATAGGTTTGTAATTTATATGTTGTACAAAAGCAGTGTAAATATTTCAGCGTTCAAAGTACTAAGTATACAGGTTAAGATGCTTCTGGACGGGAAGATATTTAACCGGTGTAAACTGCTGATTTCAACTGTCAAACATGAAAAAAAGACAAGGACGGAAAACTATTTTTAAAAATACACATGAAAACAGGAAGTTAATGGCAGGGTTTGCAATTAGTGAGAACAGGATAACTTATTACAGGGTTTACAAGTAGTGAGAATACGATAGCTTATGACACGGTTTACAAGTAGAGAGAATATGGATAGTTTATGACAGGGTTATGACAGTAGAGAGAATATGGATAGTTTATGACAGGATTTATAAGTAGAGAGAATATGGATAGCTTATGCCAGGGTTTATAATTAGTGACAACATGGTATCTTCCGAACATCATCACGTTTTATAGAATAATTTTGTAAGACGTTTTAAATGTTTGCAATGTTATGCTCTACTTTGTTTTGCATGATGAAATGTGTAGATCATGAATTTATACAGTATAATTTTAAGACCTAGTGTATGCCATCAACACGTATAAAATATTTTAAGATCTAGTGTATGTCGTCAAGTTATATATACAATAATTATAAGATCTAGTGTATGTCATTAACTCGTATAAAACATTTTAAGATCTAGTGTATGTCATCAAGTTATATACAATAATTATAAGATCTAGTGTATGTCATCAACTCGTATAAAACATTTTAAGATCTAGTGTATGTCATTGTCACAGGAAATGAGGGACAGAAATTATATTTTATTTCATTTTTAATAAACCGCTAACAAAACTAGTTGAAGTAACCCGAGTTTTGTTATTTTTCGTATGTAGCATGTAAATTCCAGTAACGGTCACCTAAGATCTCTTTAGTAGACAGACGTTCGTGACGCAGTGTGTGTTATTGTATCATATTGAATATATATATTAGTTTATGAAGGATATGTATATTAAATGATTGGGACAACTGCGCACTACGAGTCACGTGTTGTTGACGAGAGAAATGGCCAGTGCGCATTAGAATTGACCACAGAAAAGCGTGCATCACGATTACCACTATATATCCAAGGCAAAAATCATGTCACAGGACATAGCTTCTGGAAGTTTTGGAAACCTTCAGTAAGGCTATATAAGAGGCAAAATGAAGACTTTATTCTCAATGTTGAAAACGTCGATTCGTCTGAAGCCAGTCAAACTTCACGTATGAATTATCTCATGTACAGAGATTTCATAAAGGAAAGCTGCAATAATTTCTTTCCATCCGTTTTCCATCCGTCTGATGCCATATACTGAGTAACGAGGCAAAATTACTTCAGTATAACTTTTGGCAAAGTGGGGAGTTCACCGTCAAGAAAAACCCATGCATGCGACACTGGTTGTATGCAGTTAACGACACCAGGGACCAATTTTGTCATCCCCCTGTCTGAGTTATTTGACAGATCTATTCCGCTAATTGAGAAGGCTAGCACCGAGATTTCTTACAGATATCCGGATTTCTACACTCAATGTAATGCGACGACACATCCCACTGGACGACTCCACCCGATAATGCTAAACGTCGTTGGCGTGTCCGTTCCCACGACAATTATCGAGGCTGACAACAGTCAGCTAAATTTCAGATTTCTCCCCAGTGATAATCTGAAGTGGTGCCTAGATTCTGCAGAATCTTCACCTGTAATGCGACGCCTCAATTGCGTCGATCTTCACTTTGAAGTGCCCTTATAAGTGACGTGTGAGCTTACGTCATCTCCTTGGAACTCTGACATAAATAGTGAGTAATAATTAGCACGGCTAACGCGCACATACTTAACCCTAGGACTCTAAGAAAATGAACACTATTATATCGTTTGCAAAATAAGAACTTTAATGTTAAAATTAATGCTTATTCTATATGTTAACTATTGTTAAAGCGGCCCCATTTGCCGCATAAGAATTGTGTAATTAATCTTTATTTTATATTTTGAATTTCATCATTTTCATCTCCCCTTATTTCCCACAGAGTGTATGACATTGGAAAGTTGAATGAATGATTAATCACTGTGCGAAAGAGTAGTGCCCCTTTTAAATCGGGAAATAAATAACCTGATTTAAACATCTTTCAACTCTCTTGTTATTCATAGTTTTTGAGAGGGACGAAAGAATTTGTACTATTGTTTTGCACCGTTCGTCTGTTCGTCCATTTATTCACATTTATGATACACACTCACAACACACACCGCCAATAAAACGTTCCTTGGCATGACACTAATAAACTGGGCCCCACCCAAACATCAATGGTGTATGTCATGTGTGTCTATGTAACAACTTGACACGACGTCGTACTGGCATACGTCACACGGGCTTTTCTTGGAGGTGCACCGGAGCAGGCCAAAAATAGACTTCACCCCTTGCATCTCTAACTTCAGCTCGGGGGTCGGCTTGTAACGAGCCCTCCCGTTCCGTGACAGTCATCAAGTTATATATAATGAATATAAGATCTAGCCTATGTCATCAAGTTATATATATATAATAATTATCAGATCCAGAGTATGTCGTCAAGTTAAATAGAATTTTTAAAAGATCCAGTGTTTGTCATCAAGTTGTATTATATAATTCTAAAGTCTAGTGAACATCATCACGTTATATAGAATAATTTTAAGATCAAGTGTATGTCATCAAATTGTATAGTATAATTTTAAGATCCAGAGTTTATCGTCATGTTGTACGGTATTATTTTAAGATCCAGAGTTTATCATCATGTTGTATACTATAATTTTAAGATCCAGAGTATATCATCATGTTGTTTACTATAATTTTAAGATCCAGAGTTTATCATCATGTTGTATAGTATCATTTTAAAACCCAGTGTGTGTCATAAATTTGTACAGTATAAATTTATGATCCAAAGTATATCATCAATTTGTATAGTAATAAAGTATAATTTTAAGATCCAGTGTATATAATAAAATTGTACAGTATAATTTTAAGGAGTAGTGTAAGTAATAAATTTGTAAAATATAATTTTAAAGTTCTAATGTATGTCATAAATGTCTATGATATAGTTTTAAATTCTAGTATAGACAAATTTGCATATAATAGTTTTAAGTTATAGCGTTTAACCTAATTTGAAAAAAAAACGGTAAAATGTATGACATTTTTATATGGTGAAATGTAATCTAATGTATGTAGTATCTTAATATAACAAAATATAGTCTACTGTATAAAAACTTTCACCGCAAACGAAATGTGCCCTACTGTATGCCATACTTTAGTAGATCAAAACATTTTATATATGTAATTCATGGCATCTTCCATGAGCAATACGGGCAACGGATAAAATGAGAAACGGGAGATAATAATTAAAAGCACTCGTGAGGTACAGAGAATGTGAGAGGCAAATTAAAAGAAAGGTCGAGAGACAGAGACGGGTATATAAACAGTAAGAAACAGATATGGAGACAGACTAAAAACAGGAGGAAATATTGAAAAATTATACTAATAAACTTACTGATGAAATACTCAGTCAATGAGAGAGAGAAAAAATAGAAAGACAGAAAGAGACCCAGAGAGAGAAAAAAATAAAGAGAGACTCAAAGAGAGAAAAACAGAAAGAGAGGAACCCAGAGAGAAAAATAGACAGAAAGATACCCAGAGAGAGAGAAGTAGAGAGAGAAAAATAGAAAAGGAGAGACCCAGAGAGAGAGAAAAAATAGAAAGAGAGAGAGACCCAGAGACGATGACACAGAGAGAGAGAGAGAGAGAGAGAGAGAGAGACGTAAAAAGAGAAGAGAGCGGTGTAGAGAGGTGGACACAAAGTAGTGTGCCATGTAAGTGTCAATCATAAAACTAAGACACACGTGACTCTCATTGATTTATTTTTTATTTCGCTAGTTCAGGCTGGAGCGTTCGCGGAGACAGTTGTGAGGGGAGGTAATTCAATTTTTAGCTCGAGAACCGATGAAACGTACGTGACAATCGTCACACAGCATGGGATCCCAAACAAGCCAAATGTTGTCAACAAACTAATATGTACAGCACAAATGTCGAAATCAAGAAAGCGTGCCAACAAATAAGGAAGTACAGTTCGGATGTCTAAATAATCCCAATGTGATCAACAAACAAGAAAAGTGATCAGTGCTACTTTCTTGTTTGTTGATTACTTCTATCCCAAACGCTAAAGTTCATCTCGACAATATTTAGCATTCCAAGAACCTCTCTACCTGTAGTGTACAAATTTAGATGTCTAAGAACATTTCTAAGCACTCTGTTCAAACGCAGCATTCCAAAAATATATATGCACGCACGGTTCAAATTTAGTAGCCTGGGAACATTTCTACACACTCTGTTCGTATTTGGCGTTACTTGAACATCTCTACACATACTGTTCATATTTAGCGTTCCTTCAACAGTCCTACATACACTGCTCTTATTAAGAATTCCAAGAATGTTTCTATTCCTAAGTAATCTCAAAAGAGCGTTCAAATTTAGCAAGAATATTTCAACACCTGTTCACATTCAGCAGAACAAGAACATTTCTATACATTGTTCACATTTAGTAGTACAAGAACAATTGTACACTATGTTCACACTTAGTAGTACAAGAACATTTGTACACAGTGCTCACATATAGGAGTACAAGGATATTTCTACAGTGTTCACATTTAGTAGTACATTTCTTCACAGGGTGTTCCGATTGATGCTGCATTTTAATGCACTTTTGAAATGCTTACTGTTATGAAAAGAATGTTGTTTTAAAAACGAGCTTAAAATCTATTCCTCTCTGAAATGTTCATTATTATTAAGTGAACAGAATGTATACTGAGCGTCCACGTACCTAGGTAAAGTTTAGTATTTTGAACACGTTTTGTTTGCTCAGCGTGACCACACCCATACCCTTCAGAAGTTTGAGGCAAATTCCTAAGACACTAAACTGCTTGTATTGCTGGTAAATTCCGACCTTTGTGCCTGAAATAAAGTGGAGAGAGGTAAGCACTATCACTGTGCAAAATATTACCTGCATTTGTAACATGCAATAATCAGTCAATAAACTATAATTCCCTCACACGTTATTTTTGTTCAGGGCAGTGTGCTTAATTAGTTTACGTCATATGTTGGTGAGGAATAACTCAAAAGCCCGTATGAAAGATGTAGTTAATGTCAACGTTTGTGTCGTTTTTGTAGTAACATTATAACTGATCATTTCAGTTTATCTCTCTTCATTCTAAGACATCCGTATGGCATTGATTATAATTTCAGTTATCTCACTCTATTCTAAAACATTCGTATAGCAATGAATATTTCAGTTATCTCCCTTGATTCACCGAATGAATGTGACTCAGTCGGGATTCCTCACCTCACTCCGACTCAGAAAATCAGCAATAACATTTTTGCTAACTGATATATAACTTACCACCATCTGGTAATGTATGCTGCGGGACTTTAACTAGTGTGTCGGTTGTTAGCTCAACTCAGTCAAAGGGCAAGTAGGAACAATTTTAATGTTGCTAAGGTCCCTAGTCTCTCTTTCTTCCCTTATGACAGTATCAATGCTGTTTCGGCAGTGAGATCCTGAACGAATGAGTCGTGCATGGTGGCAGATTTACTTCAATTTAAATTGCAACATGAAAATTTATATAAAATATATGGGAAAATTCCCCATCATATAACATAGGAGATCATCATTTCAGTTATCTCCTTTTATTCTATAACATCTGTATAAGATTGGTCATTTTACTTATCTCTCATTATTCTATAACATCTGTATAAGATTGGTCATTTTACTTATCTCTCATTATTCTATCTATAACATCCGTATAGCAGTGATCATTGCAGTTATCTTCCTTTATTCAATAACCTCCGTAGAGCATACACCTTTCTATAAAAATAAAAAATAAAAATGGCTAGACTAATTTCATAGCAATGTTGTCCATTTATGAGATTTTTTAATTTTTGATCTTTCATCTTAATTATGTTTAACGTTCTAGGAACACGGGTACACAAGAATTTGTAGACGCCTAACGGGTGTAGCGTTCTCACAGCAGCAATAGTGGACATTGAAATCTTCCCTAAAGCATTGAGAAATCTGCGAATGACCATTCTTTTACTAAGCTATGAAAACATTTCTAGTCATTAATTCAGCACCATACCCTAGCGTTCGCACTTAAAATTTTCTTTCTAGGAACACTAATAAAACTCTTGAGGAAAAGACGGTTTCGCAATTTATTATTGCACTCTCTTTCGTCATGCTCGAGCAAGCATGTAATTTAACGACAGTAAATGTCTGGGTGCGCTAAGCCATGATTGAGTGATTTATCACATAACAATATTAATAGCAAGGCTTGAAGATCTAAAGATTTCTGCCTGCGTTCTGTAGTCGTCAGCATTATGTTGCACAGACTAAATCCTCATAAATACATTTCTTATCTCATCTATACATTATAACGAACGATAACCATTAGCTTAACCTCAAAACAGATTGTGACAACAACTACTTGTCCACTAGTCACACCTTAAGGAGATATTAAATCTGATTACGTGAAAGACTCCATCACGGATACAAGTTAACAAGGCGGATGTCTAGCGTTAGGCCACGAAACAGATGGTACAAGCTTATAAAACATATAAAACACTCGTAAACATACTCGCACACACATAACACAAACACGCACGCACGTACGCGCGCGGTCATAAAAACCATTGCAAATGCTTATCCTTGTTGAATTTCAGATTGTCTATGATAACTCTCGATCCTAGTTACTAGCCAGTAACTTTCCTACTAACAACTAAGTTTTGCGGTGCTTAAATAGTAGTGCTGTTTCAAATTTCCATCATTTTGCAAATGTTTGTATTTTAGTTCGTGCTCAGCTTCGCATTAAAACCGAATTTTGGAAAATTGTCAGTCATGCACGAGTTGAAATTTTACATGAAAACAATTTATAATTTATACTAACGAATTATAGTTAAGATAGTTATAAGGTAAATATAATTTATACTAACGAATTATATTTAAGATAGTTATAAGGTAAATATAATTTATACTAACGAATTATAGTTAAGATAGTTATAAGGTAAATATAATTTACACTAACGAATTATAGTTAAGATAGTTATAAGGTAAGAGACTGATTTTAATCTGAACTATTCGAAAAGTAACCTTGATCTTTCCTTGTATTCATTGTGTGTGAATGAGGGTTAATGATGTTTTTATTCAGATAAATAAGTTTGAGAATGAGAGACAGATTAACATATTTTAATTTCATGATATTAAAATATTAATTCCGTTCTTATGTTTAAGGAGTGATACAATTTGCATTTTCTATTTTGTGGCCTTGGGGTTTTGTAAATCCATCTCTCATGCGATTTTCCATCATTACTCATTAATTCTTATGTATGCATGTATGTGTGTGTGTGTGTGTGTGTGTGTGTGTGTGTGTGTGTGTGTGCGTGTGTGTGTTTGTGTGTGTAACAATAATAATTAAGGTCACCATATTTGTATCTGTTGCCTATTAGTTATCGTTTTATTCACTTCTTCAATTCTTCAATAATACATACAGGATAGGTAGAGCCAGGGTCAAAGGTCATGGGAAGATGGACGAAGCTTAACAGAGTGAGCACTAGAGACTGGGAGGATTGGAACATTATGGCTATGTCTAATGCTGGAAGTTTTACAGGATTGATGATGGAAACAGAGTGTCAGTGGGATGTGAATGTGTGATCGAAGGTGAGAGACAGGTATGCAGGGTTGTTGTTTGTCACAAGGGTTGTTGTTTGTCACAAGGGTTGTTGTTTGTCACAAGGGTTGTTGTTTGTCACAAGGGTTGTTGTTTGTCACAAGGGCTAACTTTTAGCTGGTGTGCTTAATCTCTAGCCCGAAGTAAGAGCCACGTATACACCCTGACCAGTGGGAAAATCTTTGAAAGTACCCTGTGAGAGAGCAGATGCTCCCCAGATAATTCTTGTGGACAAATATTCCATACGATAAACTCTAGACGGTATGAATGAATGAGATTTTTATTTTTTGGTATAGGTTTATTTTATTCTAGCTTGTGAAATAAGTATATTGTATGATTATATTTCTTAATGTATAGAAATAGAAATTTAGTGCTGTCTCTTTCTGAATGTTGCAGGATGAGTCAATGGTCAAAGGTGACTCTGGTTTTGCACAGTTTGAGATGTTGAGTATTTTGCTAAGACACTTGTTCTACATTTCTCTCGTTTCGATCATTTTGCTGTTGAAGATTAAACAATGGTTCTGCTATGACATATGTTTCAAGTTTCTTTGGTTGTGTTGTTATTCGCACTGTTTTGAGATATAGGGATTTTGCTATGATTGGTATTTTAAAATTTTCTGGGGGCAGGGTCAGGTTGTTGGATTTTTCTCTGTTTAAGGTACTCAGTGTTTAAACTATGATGATTTTTGTTCCAGAATAGTGTTCGTGTATTATTTGGTCAATGGAGAAGTAAATAAATATATCCAATGCACAAAGTGACTCTTGTTCAACTTAGGGTACACAACAACAATTGAACCTTCTGAATAAGTGAACGATATTTATATTTGAGATATAATTCCTATGCTATGAATATTAAATGAGATTACAGGCTTATGAATGTTTTGTTGGAGCAGTAATGGATGCAGTTATTAAGCTGTAGAATCGATAACCCATTAGCTCAGAATTTGTAGAGGTGAAATTTACAGCAATGCATTGAACTGTGGAAGAGAAATCTACAGCAATTTATCAAAATGTAGAGTCGAAATCTATAGTAATTTGTTGAATTGTAGAGGCGAAATCTACAGCCAATTTATTGAATTGTGAAGGTGAAATGTTCAGCAATTTATCGAATTGTAGAGGAGAAATCTACAGCAATTTATCGAATTGTAGAGATGAAAATCTACAGTAATTTATCGACTTGTAGAGATGAAATCTACAGTAATTTATCGACTTGTAGAGATGAAATCTGCAATAATGTATCGAATGGTAGAGGGGAAATCTACAATAATTTATTGAATTTTAGAGGCTGGTGATTCAGCACTTTTCAGCGCCAAGAGGAAGAAGTTATTATTTTTAGTTTTATGAATAAGGTGGACAGCAAGCGTTAGTTATGGTTGTCACATTTTCGGCCGTCTGGCGATCCATTGAAGGAAGACAAAGTTGCAGTTTCATGTGACTGGAGCTGTGGGCCCCTCTTCTAACCCCTTATTTCAAAGCGAAACAACCAGCCAGGAATATATAATTTAGGAAATATAATTTTGTATTTCAAAGGAAAGCGATTTGCATTATTTTGTAGTTTGTTTACCTCCCTATTTCCTACTCATTCTCTTTTTATTATTTAATTAATATTAAAAATATTTATTTATGCCATAGTGCCAAATCTGCTAATTTGTCACCTTAACAGAACTATGTGATCTAACATTTTCTTGTGTGGCCAGAAATAAGCAGGTGAAGGTTATAAAAGAAATGTGTCAATTGTTCTCTTCGTTATTTTGTCTTATTTAGTTTGCGGCCGTACCATCAACCATGAGTAAATGTATTCAAGAAATGTTTGTATGAACGAGCCAAGTATGTAACTATTGTTAAGTGTGTTTGTTTGAACATTATAAATTTAATTTTTTTAATTTTTTTTATTTGCTTCATCAAATGTTTATTTATTTTAGGTTGATTAAATTATTAATTATTTCATTTTTTCTACGTCTTGTTTATAAGTCGATGGTCGTGACGTTCTGGAATGATGGCTATAGAAATCAGCAATTAAAGGGGTTGCAACTCTATAGGAAGATAGCCTTCGGGCGTACTGAGGCTAATTTGCAATTCAGGGTGTATAGATATTTATAATTTATTTCATCATCATCATAGTCAATACACGTAAGAAGAGTTTAGCGTGGATTATCTCCCCACCTGTTATCTGTCTTGAAGTGTGTGTGCGTGTATGTGAGTGAGAGAGAGGGTGTATTACATAGTAAAATTCCTTGTAGCTGTACGTATGGTTGAACTGTGAAGAGAATGCCAAAGTGTGCGTGGTGTTAAGTATTTTGACACAATTCATGAACATTGAACTGGACTCATCGTAACTGCACGTCACACCACGAACTGTAGCAACACGTCAATGGGTTATAAGTTTCCTTACGATTTTCTATTGCTTTAATTTCTTCTATGATAGAAACATAAAACTGTTTTTCCTGTCGACATCTTCTATGATAGAAACATAAAACTGTTTTTCCTGTCGACATCTTCTATGATAGAAACATAAAACTGTTTTTCCTGTCGACATCTTCTATGATAGAAACATAAAACTGTTTTTCCTGTCGACATCTTCTATGATAGAAACATAAAACTGTTTTTCATATCGACATCTTTTCACGCCTTTAATTTCTTCTATGATAGAAACATAAAACTGTTTTTCATATCGACATCTTCTATGATAGAAACATAAAACTCTTTTTCATATCGACATCTTCTATGATAGAAACATAAAACTGTTTTTCATATCGACATCTTCTATGATAGAAACATAAAACTGTTTTTCATATCGACATCTTTTTACGCCTTTAATTTCTTCTATGATAGAAACATAAAACTGTTTTTCATATCGACATCTTTTCACGCCTTTAATTTCTTCTATGATAGAAATGTAAAACATTTTTCTTATAGACATCTTTTGACGACCTTTCATTAAATATAGGTCAAGGTGAGTGACATTTGTAAATCCCCAAGATTTTGTGGTCAACTTCAGGTTTTGTGAAAATGTTACTGAGAAAGTATTTTGTTTTGAGTCACTTGCTAGAAGTTTAGTCATTTTTGAGAATATCACATAAGCATGGACACTTTGAGCGTAAGATTGGATATATAAAAAGATATGTTAAGGGAGACGATCAGACAGGTTAGAATTGCCGCCCTGACTTTCTATTTTTAACTTCGACTGGTTTGCTTAGGCACATTTATTTGTCTCAAGGCCACATTGTCCTTGGATACCGAGTACTCGACGCTTTTTAACCGTCTTTCTTTTGCGACCAAGATATAACTCTGAATAGGATGGTCAAAGGAAGGATATTTATTAACACACAAAAAACTCTCTGAGAAGATTTGTCAGCCGCAAAGCAGATAACCATTATTTTTTTGAGGTCTGATTCCAATGGCGTTCGATAAAAAGCGAAGGGTGCAACATATTAACAGCAATATTCAAATGTTCAAACAATTTTGATTTTTTTACACACTGATGAGGAAGTGAGTAAAAAGGAGGATGTGTTGAGGGAGGCGATGGTGAAATTATACTGCTCTAAGTAATTCCTTACAGTATACAAATTCCTTGTTGTTTGATGAAATGTGGCGGATAAGTAGATTTCTTCTTCTGCGAAAAGGTAGCTACTTATAGACCCACTAAAAGTTGCCCTGAGGAATTCGATTAGGGGTGATTATCTAAAATGGCTAATAAATTAGTTTATAGCCTGCACGTTTGAATTTTCGTTAATTATATATTGTTTTAATTACAGAGTTACGAGATTATTAAAAACGTTACGTTTAATCATAATGACAAAGAAGAGAAAGGAGCGTCACATTATAAAAATATTTATAAATGTAAATATGAATATATAGTTTATATGTAAGTGTGTGTGTGTGTGTGTTTCTCTCACTCTTCCTCCTCACAATATAGATAGATTATTAGATAGACACACATACATATACATAGATAGACAGATAGATAGATGGATGGATGGATGGATGGATAGATAGATAGATAGATAGATAGATAGATAGATAGATAGATAGATAGATAGATAGATAGATAGATAGATAGATAGATAGATAGATAGATAGATAGATAGATAGATAGATAGATAGATAGATAGATAGATGGATGGATGGATGGATAGATAGATGGATAGATAGATGGATAGATAGATAGATAGATAGATAGATAGATAGATAGATAGATAGATAGATAGATAGATAGATAGATAGATAGATAGATAGATAGATAGATAGATAGATAGATAGATAGATAGATAGATAGATAGATAGATAGATAGATAGATAGTATTTGCTCAAAGTAACAATTTCTGATCAAATTACCAAGGCATTTTTGCTGTTGTAATGTGGGGCCACTATAAAAGGGAGTCCGTAGATGAAGCGGAGATTACTGCGAAACCTGTCTCTTTAAATTTCCGTTATCGATTAATTTGATTGATCTTTCGTTAGTTTGAACCACTCATCGACGGAACCAGCAAACGATGATCGATGGACAAAGTTTAGTATTTGCAAAGCAACTTCTCACACTGAGTAAGCACCCGATATTTAACGTTGCTAAACACTCGTGTGCACCCGCAAGTACCCGGACGTACTACAGACTGACTGTACATCCGAAAGGAGCCAAACGGTGCCAAAGACTGACTGTACAACCACATGAACATGAGCGGTACCAAAGACTGACTGTACAACCACATGAACGTGGAGGGTGAAAAAGATTCACTGTACAGCCACATATACATGGACGGTGAAAAATACTGACTGTACAACCACATATACACGGACGGTGAAAAATACTGACTGTACAACAGTATGTACCCGAGCAGTACCAAGGACTGAATTGCACTCGTGATAATATTTAGTTAAAATGTCCAATTTTGACATCACATCCTTTCCACAATGTCTATCACATTCTATTTTAAATTGTAACAACTCTTTTGACTTTCAATCTCTATATGTGTAAAAAAAAAAAAAAAAAACTATTTTAAATTATAACAACACTTATGACATGTTTATCAATATGCTTCAGAAAAGATATAAATTCACGGTTCTTCTCATGTTGTAAATTGGATCTCCATTTAATTTCCTAGTTTTAAATCTTCTTTTCAATAAGGATGAAACAGCTATGTATAAGGCTAGATTCGTGTATCGAATGTAATAGAAGGTACACTATAGTATAAGTATTCAAGACAAAACTAGCCAATTTTTGAAGGGTAAGGGTACATTTATGCGGAAGTACGTTAATGTGATCGTTTGTAGTTAAATGCACAAACAGACAGACGTGGCTACAAAAATGCATAACGTTATTGGTAGAA
Source organism: Sinotaia quadrata (assembly GCA_028829895.1). NCBI lineage: Eukaryota > Metazoa > Mollusca > Gastropoda > Architaenioglossa > Viviparidae > Sinotaia > Sinotaia quadrata. The sequence continues at coordinate 62,944,791 of CM054178.1, read as the reverse complement.
ATTATTGCAATACAGAAGTAGGTTAATGGATAAAATATAACTTGTCGGCACACACAACTAGACAGATGCGTGTCGTCGGTAAAAGGAACAGCAATACAAAAGTAGGTTAGTGGATAAATATAACTTGCCGGCACACATACTAGATATAGGCCTACGTGTGTCGTTCGTAAGAGGTTCAGCAAACAATAGTTAGACTAGTATGCCTTTCGCAGCTAAAGATAGATATACTGGAATAGTCTAGTGTTTATCAATTATGGTCGAAAATAGCCATAATGAATAGGTTAGTGTGTGTAAGTGGTAATTATCGGAGCTAGAGAAGTTCACTGTTGTTTATTAAAGGTACAGTCACACAGGCTAGATTCGTACATTGATGATTGTTAAAGGTACAGTTACACAGCTAGATTCGCGCACAACTAGTTATGAACCAGACATTTAAACAGCGCTAGACTAACAAACCGCTGGCTTTGGAAAGCACTAACACAAAGGACTACACTATTGCTTCTACGGCAGAGATAAAAGTCTACCAGACAAGATCATACTACATGACCCAGAACAACATTATAGATACGACTTTTAAGCTGACAACATTTTAATTGTGTTTCTGACTTAGTTTATATATTCGTTGCCAATGTTGCCAACGTGACCCGACCTTTGGAAATGCTTATGATTTTATTTTTGTAAGTGTCAGAGTTGGAGTAAACAACACAGGTGGAGAATATGCTAGAACTAGCTGATGCAATCCAAACCAGTTCCAAGTAGATGATTAGTTTTCTGAATAATAGTCTCACTCTTGTCTACTTCATCCAGTAGGGATGGACCGAAAATTATCTTGTTGAAGAAAGTTCTATATTCTAATACTTTGATTTTGACATAATTCGAGTCTGGTCATGAAGGTGATCATTAGATTATGGTAGGTTAACTGACTGATAAAAAAAAGAATGAACTTAGAAATATTTCTTAAATGTTTGCTATTGATCTGTGATTTGAATTAAAGAATGTTTATGTTATTGAAATATTTCTTAAATGTTTGCTATTGATCTGTGATTTGAATTAAAGAATGTTTATGTTATTGAAATATTTCTTAAATGTTTGTTATTGATCTGTGATTTGAATTAAAGAATGTTTATGTTATTGAACCATTTATTTTATGTTCACTAATTTGATTATGTTGTACATTATACTTGTGAATTTTGATTAATGCTATGTTTCTTATGCTGTGAGTGTATCGAGTTAACAAATAGCATTGCATAATGTCTAAGCTGAGAATGTGTGTAAGAGAGAAAGGAGTTTAAAGATGAAATATGCTTGGAATTTAGCGCCACCTTAGTTTGACTTTTGCAAAAGCGTTCCCTATTTGTTTAATAACCCTGCTTCAAAATGCAGTGATTACTGTATACCAGATCTTGTTGGTGTGTATATTCAGCATTGTCATCGAACATATCAGTAAACATGTTCCTGTAAATTATGTTTGAGAGCCGATACAGTGGAAATTGAGGCCTGACTTTGGTCTTGAGAATTCCTGAAAGTTTCTTGAATATTCCTTATGGTGTGCCGAGTAGCGCACATGAAGATTTGGAAACATTCCTCCTGATGTGTTTTGATAGTGCATACGAAGTTCTGGATGATTCTCCATGATGTGCTTTCTGAATTCATCAAAGATTCTGGAACAGTTGTGTAATGTGCCTAGAAGGGGTATGTTGTACCGTCGTCTAATAAGAAAGAAAATCACTTGTTATAATCTGTGTGATTGTGAACATAGCCAGCAATAACTGCCATCATTGAAAAGGTTACGTACATTGACTATAAATATCACTCTGAAATTCCACTCTCATTTCTAGGATGAAACCATATATATGAACTTTATTATATACATATATATGTTCAATGGTTAAGATTAATGAGAATGAGACCAGCCAATGGGTTGAGATGAAAAAGTCTACATGCTGTAGAGAATTCTATTGTCTGATCACTCGAATTTGATGCCGCAAGAAGTCTGGCCATTAGCTTAATATTGAGTTAACGACTGATTGGGAGAGAATGGACTAAAATATTTCGTTCATTTTTTTTTTATTGATATATTATACTTGTGTTTTACAGTAGAGATGTATTATGTGAGTAGACTGTTATTTCTACAAATTGTGAATTGTGATGCTTATATGTGGTATGCTAAACACTTAACATTATTTCTAGTGAGCACATTCATAAACCTGATATGCTTATTTATTATGCTGTGTCGTGTCTCGGGCTAATAAATACTGTTGTAGGAAACTGTAAGTTGAGACTTGAAGGTAAGAAAGAATGGAGTTAAAAAAAGGATAAACTGGAGACTTAACATTTGTTCCCTGAATATATTTTTACAGGGACAAAGCAGCCTTTCCTTGTGTTATCAGAATCTTGTGGTTTATGGATTTGAAACTGCTATGACTGTGTTAGATGTGGTAAGCACAGTGGTGTAAGTGTAAATAATACACTACTCTCCATTAATCTATGATGGCAGGGTGTGCTACATCGAGCAATTTCTGGTACAAGGAAGTTACTGGAAAATTGCTACACTTGTTGTTCTGCTTGAAGGAGCTGGTAGAGTGAATAAGCACCCAGGCTAACTTCGGGAGAATATCAGTGAATCAGTTTCTATGTGAGGAGAGAAACACATGGAATTGACATGTACATATGACTTCGATACGAAAATCACGTGAAAAGGACATTGCAGCTTCATCTAGACAAGGTTATGTAGAAGCTAATAGTGCTTATCTCTAATAACTCCATTTCTGTTCTCTGATAAGAAGTATCCTGTGATTTGTATTGACACTAATCTATTGAATTATGTGTTAGGATATAAGAATGTATAAATATAAAAATTATATGATCGTAGTTTCGTGGAAATATTGATGTCAAAAATTCATTTTTTCATTGTATTTGACATATGTATATATTGTTGATTTAATAAAATAATATATTCAGTTTATCTTGTCTTGTGAGGCTAAATAAAACACTCCTGAATCATCATTTACTTTGCTTTGTATCGTAAACAAAAGATATTTTGTTTTGCACCTTATTTTGCCTTGGTCGATTATTAAAGCACTACTTTTGCACATTGTTTCGCCTTTTGTTGTATACACACGCAATTTCATTCGTTATTTTAATTTGTGGCGTTTATTAAAGTCCTATTGTTTCACATATTATTTTAATTTGTGGCGTTCACTAAATCCCATTGTTTCATGTATTCTGCCTTTAACTGAGATGAAGACGTTAAAGGCACAGGAGAGCGGATAGCGAGAGTACAAATGCTGATCTGGTTATGTACAAATCATTCTAATTTGTGCAACAACGCACACAAATACACACACACGGCACGAACACACACACACACACACACACACACACACACGTATGCACACACTCTGATGTTTCATTACGTTACAGAAACAACAGAACACTATTTTACTCTCTAAAACTATTGTGATCACCTGTAAACTCAATGAACATTTATATATCAACTTCATTCCACACAATCTATCTATCCATAAGAACATACTTATATCATATATACTTTTACAGTTGTATATATTTTCTAGTTTTATAAATTTTCATGTTTTATAAATTTTCATTTTCTAGTTTTATAAATTTATTTTGCCTCATACCTATAGAGATAGTACATGGAATAGTAGTGCTTTATTAATGACGTTTATTACCATGTGTCGATGTTGACAAGATTAATTTCTTCAACAAAATAACTGTCTCGATTTGGGAATTTAATAATAAAACAAAAGCGCTGTTTTATGTCATGAGAGTTGCACATGAACTCCTACTGGTGGGACGGGTAGTTATTTCTTTGAAAGATATAGCGATTACCGGGGTGCGATGCATGTTTCCCTGGCAACATTAATACAGTCAGATGAAAATAGCTACAGACTCAACGCCGAAAGTACACTGTCACGCATTCCCGCTGTGAAAGGACGCGATCGACTTAGTAATTCTTATTGAATGGCTCTCTAAAATTATTTCTGGACAATCAATATCTCGAACTGCTCAATCAAGCTAGGAAGACGAATACTAGGCAGTAGTTGCTAGGAACAATACCGCAAGCGAAACGTATAGTGGGCTAACAGTTGTCGAGATCTATACTACGACATTTATTTAAAACTGTACTTAACTATCAGTTGTCGAGGTCTATACTACGACATTTATTTAAAACTGTACTTAACTATCAGTTGTCGAGATCTATACTACGACATTTATTTAAAACTGTACTTAACTATCAGTTGTCGAGGTCTATACTACGACATTTATTTAAAACTGTACTTAACTATCAGTTGTCGAGGTTTATCTACGACATTACTTGGCACTGTACAGTTGTCGAAGTCTATACTACAACATTTATTTAGAACTGTACTTAACTAACAGTTGTCAAGAGATCTAGTTTGCTTACTCTTTACTTGAAAACCTATGTTTAGGTAAACGTTGGCGAGAACTATCTTATTACATTGATTACTTAGAACCATACTTAGCAATAGTTAACTAGTATTATCTTAGCTTTCCGTTTCAGAAATATATTACCAATATATTTACTCACATTTCTACTTAGCAATAGTTGACTATCATAAATGGCAATTGTCATGAACTCTAGGGAAAGAAGAGTTGTCTAAAACAATACACAACCGCTAACTAGAATTATACTCAGAGTTTGTCAAGTACACTTCGCAATATTTACTTGTACCGAGTCAAAATGTTCTAGTACTACACACAGACAACCGCTAACTACAATTATATTGTCAAAACGTGCATAGAGCAAAGCAACACATAGACAAACGTCCACTAGAATTATACTGTCAAAACGTGCATAGAGCAAAGCAACACATAGACAAACGTCCACTAGAATTATACTCAGTCAAAATGTGCGCTAACTAGAATTATACTGATCGAAAAGTTACTAAGAAATATCGTTAGATACATATCAAGACACAAGCGTCGGCAATAGCAACATAAAACAATTTTAAGTGAATTACTACAAGCGCTCAAGAACTAAGGTCAATACACTGTACATTGCTCAATACGACATGGATTATTACAAGCGCTCAAGAACTAATGTCAATACACTGTACATTGCTAAATGTGACATAAACCGAGTTCGGGGAAATGCAGATTACTAAAAGCGATAATAATTGAGGTGAATACGCTGTAGGATTACTAAAAGCGATAATAGGTGAAGTACATACAGTGTAGGATTACTAAAAGCGATAATAGGTGAAGTACATACAGTGTAGGATTACTAAAAGCGATAATAGGTGAAGTACATACAGTGTAGGATTACTAAAAGCGATAATAGGTGAAGTACATACAGTGTAGGATTACTAAAAGCGATAATAGGTGAAGTACATACACTGTAGGATTACTAAAAGCGATAATAGGTGAAGTACATACAGTGTAGGATTACTAAAAGCGATAATAGGTGAAGTACATACAGTGTAGGATTACTAAATGCGATAACACTATGTAACACAATTTTTGTTCCTGGCTTCTAAGTGTTATATTTCAATTGCTTATGTCTAAAGTACGTGAAAAAATGACTTCATTAAGCACAAACTTTGCTTACACGACAACAGCATGAAGAAAACTCGGTTTTTTTGTGAAAATAGTACGATTTTTTTTCATTTTCGTCATTATGATCAGGTAAAAACAAAAATTGCACAAGGAATAGACAAACACAGTCGGAAACCACTCAACAAGGTTGAGAAATGTGTAGATTTTCTAGATTTACGATTGTACTGTGAATCACTCTCTCGAAGTAGCCCCCAAATGTAGTCCCCCATCATGCTTTCGTTATACTGTCCTTAGTAACGACGTTCAAAGTTCAATATATCTTGATGAAAGCACTCGCCTTGCTCCTCCGAGTAAGCTCCCATGTTCTCCTTGAATTTGTCGAGATGCGAATCAAGGATATGGACTTTCAGAGACATTCTGCATCCCATTGTGGGCTAATTCTTTATGAGAGTCTGCACCAACTCCACATAGTTTTCAGCTTTGTGATTACCTAGGAAGCCCTGAACAACTGCAACGAAACTGCTCCAAGCCGCTCTCTCCGTCCTGTTCAAAAGCTTTGCGAAATCCTCACATTCTATGATCTTCTTGATCTGTGGTCCGACGAATATACCAGCCCTGACCTTAGCCTCGGATAGCTTTGGAAAAAGATCTTGGAGGTATTGAAATGCTGCTGACTCCTTGTCAAGAGCAGTGACAAATTGCTTAATGAGGCCTAACTTGATGTGCAGCGGTGGCATAAGCACTTTATGAGGTTCTATCAGCGGCGCCCACTTCACATTGCTCTTCCCAACAGAAAACTCGGTCCGTTGTGGCCAGTCCTTTGTGCGATAATGCGCCTTAGTGTCACGGCCGTCCCAGAGACAGAGGAAACAAGGAAATTTCGTGAAACCTCCTTGAAGACCCATGAGGAATGATACCATTTTGAAGTCACCGATGACCTCCCATCCGTAGTCGTCATACTTTAATGCACTCAGCAACATTTTGACACTGGTGTAGTCCTCTTTGAGATGCACAGAGTGGGCCATCGGGAGAGACGGGTAGTTGTTTCCATTGTGAAGCAACACGGTTTTGAGGCTCCGGGATGAACTGTCTATGAATAGGCGCCATTCAATAGGATTACATGCGATACCTATAGCCTGGAATAGACCGGCAACATCATTGCAGAAGCACAGCCCATCACGCTGACTGAAGAAGTTGGAGAATCTTTGATGCCGCTTCCTCTGATCCGTGACTTGTACGCTATCATCAACCAAGTTCCACTGTTTGAGCCTGGATATCAGAAGCTCAGCATTCGATTTCGTAAGCCCGAGGTCCCTAATTAAATCGTTCACGTCTTTCTGGTTAGGGAAGTACAGCTTTCTATCCCCAACTTCATCTGCGGAATCGTAGTCCATATCTCCAGTATCTGCCTCGCTATCTGACTTGCTGCTGTCTCCTGAAGATGGCCGATGAATGAATCAGCTGGATGCAAACAATCTCTTGATGCCATATCAAATAAATAACTTCTCTTCAACTACGAATCGTTATCCTTTCAGTCTGCAATAACACGAATTGGAATCTTGGTTCGAGACACCTGTGCTTTTATACTTGTACAGCTACTTTTGGAACGTTCAAGAACGTTCTAGAAAGTTCTGAGAGTTTCTCGAAAGTTCTGGAAGTTTCTTGAACGTTCTAGAGTGTTCAGGAGAATTGTAGAAACATGTGGACAACTCTAGCAGTTCAGGGAGGAAGCTCGGCATTGAAAGCAAATTGAAAATTTTCTCGAACACACGCGATTTTCCAAATTTCATTCCCGGTCACAGAAGCAACGTTTTTCTGGAATAACAGCGATTTCCTTTCTGTTCTAGACCTAACGGATTAGGAAAACACACTTTCAACCCAGGAACAGAACAAAAGTGAAAATTTGTTACATAGTGTAATAGGTGAAGTACATACAGTGTAGGATTACTAAAAGCGATAATAGGTGAAGTACATACAGTGTAGGATTACTAAAAGCTATAATAGGTGAAGTACATACAGTGTAGGATTACTAAAAGCATTAATAGTTTAGGTGCATACACTGTAGGTTTAAAAAAAGTGACAAGTATTGAGTCCAATAAATAAACAGTATTAAAAGTGATAAGGGCAGGAATATTAAATTGCAGATTGCCAAAGGCCATAAAAGAATCTGTAGATAACTAAAACATATAAGGCTTTAGATAAACACACACACACACACACACACACACACACACACACACACACACACACACTAAAATATTAAAAGCTATAATGAATAAGGTAAACATACTAGAGATTACTAAGGCCTTCAAAGAATATGTAGGGGAGTAAATTTGCTTGTCCCTATTTTAAAACTTAACTATTATATAATTGTAAAATGTCAACGTGACATGACCTTCGGGTACTGCACTTGATGATATTTTTGTAAGTACCAGTGTAAAAATAACAAGTAGGATAAAGAATATGCTAGAACTTGCTGATGTAATCCAAACCAAATGAGAGTGTATGAGTAATTTTTGCTAAGGTTTTTTAAGGTTTACAAATAATGAACTAGCCAGTAGGTAGAGACAAAACGTACCTATTTAAGAAAGATCTATATTCTAATTACTTTGATTTTGACGTAACTCCAGTCATAAAAGGTTATCTTTAGCTTAATGGTTAGTTAACTGTTTGATTGAGAGAGAATGGACTAAAATATTTCGTACACTTTGCTATTGATATATCTGTAATTTAATGAAAAGATGTATTATGCAAAAAGACTATTATTTCTACAGTTGTAAATTATTTTACTTGTGTTTGATATGTTAAACACATGACATTATTGCTAGCAGAAACGCGTTTGTAATTGATTATGGTGTATTTATTATTTTGCATGGATGTATCAGGCTAATAAATATTGTTGCTGGAATTGTAAGTTGAGAATGATTGTAAGAAAGAATGGAGAATAGAGATGATTTAATTTGGAATTTAGCGTTGCTCTCTGATATGATATTTCAGAAAGGAACAAACCTTTTAAATTTTTTTTCTGTGCATGCTTGTGGTAGATTCAAGAAGTTTCCATCCTAGAGTGTAGAAGTTGTGTTGATTTACTGTACCATAGTGTTGGCAAGTATGTCTGACTTCACAGTGGGACTTCCTTAGCAAAAGGAGTGCTAGAAGTTGGTTGATGTGATTGCCTACTCGAGAAGCTAATACAGCAAACGTGTGACTAGATTATCCTTGAGGGATCTACAGTGGTGGAACATGCTACAAGGTGCTTAGCAGAGGTGTGGAAGATTGATTATTCTATTGGGAACAATAAACTTGTGACATTGTTACAGAAATATAGAACAGCAACAAACGAATACAACTCCATACACTGAAATAGAAGACAATGAAACTTCCACAAACTCACAACAGCCAATTGCAGGCTGGGGAAATTCCAAGAGACTTCACTCAAAAGCAACAACGTTTGTTTGAAGACATAAAAAGTTTCAGGGACAGAAATAAGCCACATGTGGCAGAACTCCAACATGAAGGCTGCAAAACAACAAAGCACTAAGGACAGAAATTCAGAATGCAAATGAAGTACTAAAACGTATCCCCACAGCCGATATCACAGAAAACAACAGTCTACGCCACTGCAAAGGTAATTGAAAGATATGCAGGGCCAGTCAAGGTACAAACACAGAAACCATCGGTACCACCATGGAAGAAAAGAATAGAAACGAAAATCGAGTGTACTAAGAGAAATAACCCAAATCACAACAGCAGCACAAAACAAGTCACCAAATACCATCTCGACTGCAGAAACAAGAGAGCAATAGAAGCAAGGACTTCAAGAACTCAGTCACCATTTGAAGAGATACACTGCAAGAGGTCAGCAATTCCAACAGAACAAAACATTCCGAACTGACCCTGGAAGACCATATCAAGAACGTAAAGGAAATTCCAGAACAGAACAACAAATGCCCAACATTCAGGAGACCAAGACCAATACCACCATGGAAGAAATACGCATAACACCTCTGCTAGATGGATTCAGGAACTGAAAGATGATCATAAAGAGACACCTGTACAATGCACCGTCACAATCACTGAGAAAGACATGAAGAAGAAGATAAGAAAGATGGCAAACTGGAAAGCCTGGGACTCTGCCAGCCTGGATGGTAAAGGGAAAAACAAGTCTGATTATGAAAGACCAAGAGAAAGGCACAACACCAAACAACTATTGTCCAATCACATGCCTAACAACTACCTAGAAGTTACTATCAGGAATTAAATCATGACTCACAGAACCTAATTCAGGAATCAATGAAAAATTGGCAAACCACACTCAACAATACAGATATTGCAGACATAACAATAAACTGTAATAATCTTTCAAGGTTAATCCCTATCACCAATGCTGTTCTGCATTACCCTAAATCCTCTCAGTCAAGTGATCCAGAAAACAGGATTAGGATACAAAATGAAAGCTGGACAGTTCATAAGCCATTTACTGTACATGGACGATCTCAAGTTTACGGTGAAAATGAACGTGACATCATATCGCTAATCAATACTGTCACGATCTAGAGTGAGGACATCAACCTGACATTCGGCCTTGAGAAATGTGGAAGAATTATCATCCAGAAAGGGCAAGGTCAAAACAACAGAGGGCCTACAATTCGATATCGGAAAAATCAACGATGTTTCAATGCAAAGGGGATATAAATACCTGGGAAACTTCAACAACAAGAAAATTTGCAGTGAGACCACTATTTATTACCTAAGATAAGAGTGAGTATGAAAAAACGGTTAGACAAGTCCTGAAGTCCAAGCTAATTGGAGCTAACAAAATACAAGCCCTTAACGCATACGCAATACCTGTAGTAAGCTAAACTGGAGGTATCATAGATTGGACAGCAAATGAAGGAAATGAACCCCCAGAATCTTGGTAAGATTCCGAGAATTTGGATCACAACCGACAGTCAAACTTAAGTCGTAAAAAGAGGAATAATAATAATAATAATAATCAGTAACAAAGGGGTGCATGTTACAGAATGAAATAAACATATAATGTAAATTCAAGAATATCAAAGGAATGAGGTAAACGCAATGTAGATTACAGAAAGCAATAATAAATAAGGTAAACACAATATAGATTAGAAAAGGAATGAGGTAAACACAATGTAGATTACAAAAGAGCGATAAGGAATAAGGTAAACACACACAGTGTTGTTAAATGTTATTGTTATTGTAGAAAGGCATCATTCCGCTCATGTATATCGAGCTCGGTAATAGATAGATAGATAGATAGATAGATAGATAGATAGATAGATAGATAGATAGATAGATAGATAGATAGATAGATAGATAGAGAGATAGAGAGAGAGAGAGAGAGAGAGAGAGAGAGAGAGAGAGAGAGATGACTATTTTAAAACTGAATATAGTATGAATAGTAGAGGGAGTAAAGAATATTTAATACTCTGGAATCAAGTCAGAGACAACTTATTCTTTTCCGAAATGTTGCTTCTCCTCTTTTCCTGAGAAATTTATTTGTTCATATTTAACTGCTTTAAACATTCCAGTCGTACATTTAGAGCTGTTGGGGGTGTGAGTTGTACCTTTTATTGTTTTGACCTCGTGCTTTTCTATCAATCCTCCGAAGATAAAAGTGCATTTGACACAGCAAGTTAATAAAATTTAATGGCTACTCACCTGGTTGATAAGCAGTGGTCTTACACAGCAGGTAATAAACAGTGGTCTCAAACAGCAGCCTGGCATATAGTGTTCTCACACAGCAATTTGGTAAATACACAGCAGGCAATAATCAAGGGTTTCATATAGTCGTCTGGCATATAGTGTTATCAAATAACATTTTGATAAATACTACAGGTAATAAAAAGTTATCTCACGCAGAAGTCTGGCACATAGTGTTCTCACATAGCAGAATAAATAGTGGTCTTACACTGTAGTTTGGCAAATAGTGATTGTATAAAGAAGTCTATCAAATTGTGGTTTTATAAAGCAGTCTATCAAATAGTGGTTTTATAAAGCAGACTATCAAATAGTGGTTTTATAAAGCAGTCTATCAAATTGTAGTTTTATAAGGCAATCTATTAAATAGTGGTTGTATAAAGCGATCTATCAAATAGTGGTTTTATAAAGTAGTTTTGCAAATAGTGGTTGAATAAAAGGGTCTATCAAATAGTGGTTTTATAAATAGTTTGGCAAATAAGGGTTGAATAAAGCTGTCTATCGAATAGTGGTTTTATAGAGTAGTTTGACAAATAGTGGTTTTATAAAGCAGTCTATCAAATAATTGTTTTATAATACAGTCTATCAAACAGTGACCTTTGTACAGCTAGTTCACGTAATTTTGAGAAATAATGGTCTCACACGGAGGGTTGACTAAAATTGGTCTCACACGGAAGGTTGACTAATAATGGTCTCACACTGAAGATTGACAAATAATGGTCTCACACTGAAGGTTGACAAATAATGGTCTCACACGGAAGGTTGACAAATAATGGTCTCACACGGAAGGTTGACAAATAATAGTCTCACACGGAAAGTTGACAAATAGTGGTCTAACACGGAAGGTTGACAAATAATATTCTCACACGGAAAGTTGACAAATAGTAGTCTCACACTGAAGGTTGACAAATAGTGGTCTCAGGTAAAAATTCGCATATAGTGCTCTTAACACAGCAGTTTGTTGAATAGTGATTGTACACATCTGTTTGATTAATATTGTTTATCCATAGCAGTTTGATGTATAGTGGTTGCACACATCTGGTTGTTCAATACTTTTTATCCATAGCAAGTTGATGAAGATTTCTTAATAAGCTTTTCTAGAACATTTTGAACAGAAACTGTGTTCTATAAACAACTTCATTATCACCAGCACTGATTTACCTGCACTCTAGATCTTTTGTATTAGTTTCATAAACATAATCATAATTATATTTTTTGTCCTTCTATTACACGGGATGGTCCAGTTCATACGTCTTTCTCTTGTTAAGGCTGACTGCTCTAAATGGTATATTAATTCTTTCCAACACGACTGATCTAGTCTTAAGTCTCTCTAAGTCTGTCTCATGACTCTTATCACAATGTCTGTCTCATTCGATCACACTTGGCTGATTTACCATGGATGTCTATCTCATTCTAAAGTACGTAGGTGATCTAACCTGCACTTATGTTCTCATTACTCGACGCTTCATGCAATTCAATACGTTTTTTTCTCGCTGTCGACTTACCTCGACAAGAGTAACAAGAACATATTAAGACAGGAATTGAGTCATTGTTTCATTACGTCACATAGAAAGTTTACACGTCAACAAATTCCACGCACGACTTCCTTTAAGTACGTCATCGTGACTGGTGGCCTCTGAGGTCAACACTAATGACGTCAATGATACAAGTATGGGAGAGTACTTTTAACTTTGATATGAAAATCACAAGCAGAAATCGTGAAACAAATTCAGACATAATGAAAAGAAAGTGCCTTTCAGTTGTGTTCACTGTTATCTGTTGGTCTTTGTAGGCTGGCGTTTATATTACTGTATCGGGGAACACACAGTACTACACTACAACTCGGGGACTGATAGTTCTTAAATGGCACGTTCTTTACGAGAAACAGTAAAAGTTTACAAATCGATTGAAGACTGTTTTGCATGTTCATTTGGCAGTAAACACTGTACCTTGACTTATGGCTGTTGTGGTATGTTCATTTGGCAGTAAGCACTATACCTTGACTTATGGCTGTTGTGGTATGTTCATTTGGCAGTAAACACTATACCTTGACTTATGGCTGTTGTGGTATGTTCATTTGGCAGTAAACACTGCATCTGACTGATGATTGTGGCATGTTCATTGAACAGTAAACATTGTATCTTGACTTATGGCTCTTGTGGTATGTTCATTTGGCATGAAAAGCTGCACCTTGACTTTACAACTAAGCAATATATACACTAAAGTGTTAAAGTAACTTTGATTACAACTAGGCAATATATACACTTAATTGTTAATACATCTATGATTTCAAACTAGGTAATATTAAACTAGTGTGTTAATGTAACTATGATTACAAACAAGTCAATATATACATATTGTGTATACATTAAGTGTTAAGTTAACTGTAATTACAAACTAGGCAATGTATATAATAAAGTGTTCAAGAAGCTGTCATTACAAACTTGGTAATATATATAACAAAGTGTTAAAGTAACTAATAACAAACTAGGCAATGTATACACTAAGTGAAATAACTATTTGAGTGAGCTAATTTTACACTGAAGTGTGTTAAAATAAGTTTGTTCCTCATACGTCAGTGCACACAGTAAAGTGTGTTTCTACACTGGCGACAGGAAAGTAATTATCTCAACATCAAGAGTGTACTGAAATGTCTGTGGAGTCGTGTTTTCGTACTGGATAATGTCTGTCCGCCAATAACTATAACACCCAAAAGCGTATATATCATCACATTACCAGTGTTAAACACATCACTATACCAGTTATGTTTCAAATCGTTTTGATAAATTCTATAATAGTGTTACACGACACAATATACCAAAGAGTGGTTGATAAAATTATGTTCACAACTTCAGTTTAAACAGCACAATTTTCTCATCGGATACTGTGATTTCCTTAGATAAAGACATTTTAAAATAACTGGGGTGGGTGTGGGGGTGCGTGGGACAGGGAGGAGCAAGGTCGTTATGGAACAAGCTGGATGAAACACGATATGAACAAGGATATGAAAAAGATGTACGTCCTTACGATAGACTGGCATGCGCAGTAATGTTTTATATAATTGTATTTTTTTAAAGCCCGCATTGCCATACATAAGACTGGCTTGTTTCGTGTCTTTACAGTCCAACATCGGTGTCATGTCGCATTGTTCAACACTGACATGCACAATCGTATGCAAATGAGCTGCGTTGGGACGTAAGCAGTCATATGAGTATCGTCTGAGATGTATCTTAAATTATTATATTTTCCCAGGTTGGGGTGACATAATGAAATAATATATTTGAATTTGCATCAGGTGCTTTCCAGTGTAACCGATTTCCGTGTTAGAGCACTTTTGCTCTTGTCACGCATTGACCCGAGTACTTACTAGAGTAGCGTCCCTTGTGCTCCCTATCGGAACATGATCTGTAAAAGCCAATAGTGTCAGGGAAGAATGTTTTTTCTCATACACGAAGGATGTTATAGTTATTGGACATACAACCGACATTAAATCATTAACAGTCAGAATACTAAGTGCATACATAAAATATAATTTTACCAAGAACATTTTATATATTATTTATGAGTATGCTTATTCCCAGGTTGCTAACCACTCACAGCTAATTCCCAATCTGTTAGTTATGACTCAGGTTGTCCCTGGAATAAGAGGGCTTCGTCCTCCCCCTCCCCCGAAGGAGGGCGGTTGAGGGTGTGCACCAAACTAGGTGCGATCTGTTTCACCCCTTTCCGCCAGCCCTCCTGCCCTCCACCTCAGACGTACCGCAAGGCTGTGGGGCTCCCCCAGAGGCAGCCCAAGACTGAGAACATTGCGGCTTCTGGGATGAGAGAGAGGGTAATCATCATCATCAGGTTGTCCCGGAGGGCGGTTGAGGGTGTGCGCCAAACTGGAGCGACCTGTTTCACCCCGTTCCGCCAGCCTTCCTACCCTCCACCTCGGGACGCAATCTGAAGCTGTGGGGTTTCCCCAGAAAGACTGAGAATATCTTAGGATAAAATGTCTAATGCATCTTCTGGGGTGAGACAGCAGGAATTTTTTTTTTAAAGTTGTACATCACAGAAGACTAATTCCCATTTTAATTTTCACTGACTGCTATTTCCAGATATTTTATCACTGAGCGCTACTTCCCAGACTGTTTATTGTTGGGTGCTAATTCCCACTTTGAATAGAAATGACTATTAATTTCAAATCTATTTATCAAGGACTGTTAATTCCCAAACTGTTTATCACGGATTGTTAATTCCCAATCTGTTTATCACGGACTGTTAATTCCCAGTCTGTTTATCACGGACTGTTAATTCCCAATGTTTATCACTGACTGTTAAGCCATGTATTGCTTTAATTGAATTTTGTCATTTATGGCATATTAATTAAGTATGCCATGTATTGTTTTAATTGAATTCTGTCATTTATGGCATATTAATTAAGTCTGACATGTATTGTTTTAATTAAAGTCTACCAAATATTGAATTTTATTTTACATCTACCGTGTATTGTTTTAATTGAAGTCTGGCATGCATTGTGTTTTAATTGGTCTGCATGGTATTGTGTTTTAATTGAAGTCTGGAATGCATTGTGTTTTAATTGTTCTGCCGGTTATTGTGTTTAAATTGAAGTCTGTCTTATGTGGTGTTTATTTAAAGTTTACCATGTAAGGCGCTTTAATTGAAGTCTGCCATATAATTGCTTTAATTAAAGTTACCACATATTGCGTTTTAAAGAAGACATGAATTATCTAGTTTATTTAAGAAAGAAATCTTGTTAATTACAAGCACAATTGTCATGAAAGCATGTGAAACAAACTCATCACCAAAACAAGAACGTTGCTAAAACGAGAAAAAACAGAAAGTATCTATAACATGAAAAACAATAACAACATACAGAAAAAAGAACACGTCGCCATAAGCACTCAAGAGTAAAATCATCGTCAAAAAACAGAGCAAAAAAACTCAAAAGTAACACGGAAAACAAAATCTAGCCAAAAAGTACAGAACACAAACAGCATTCCCAACCAAATAAAAGCAAAACCATATTATTATCCAAAATTGGAAATCAAACTTTGTCGCACTAAACAGCTGCAACAATAACATAACGTGCAGAACAAAGGCAACGCCTCCCAAAAAACAAAAAAAAAGGTATTACAAATGTGCAAAACATAGACATAGTCCAAATCACGCAAGTAAAGTCGTCGTCAGAATGTGCAAAAAATTTAAAACATAAAATAAAATAAAATTGTCACTCGATGAATGCAGAGAAGACAACAGTTCTGAAACGAAACGGGGAAATGAATTGTCTCGATGAGCCATGAGTCCTCTTCCATAAATTATCTTTTTATAATGTTTGTAACTGACAAAGGGTGTACAGAAGCAGACGCCCCGAACCAACCGCACATTTTAACTGCAAAGTGTCAGTACTGACGTCATCAACGGGGGATTGACAAGACAGCTAGAGTTGCAGGCCTGACTAACTTCCTGGTTGGCGAGCAGTAAGCACTGATCGGGTGACAGCAAACCATCCAATCAACATCTTAGGGTATTATTCGAACGTATTATAATAAGTCGGT
This sequence comes from Sinotaia quadrata, assembly GCA_028829895.1. NCBI lineage: Eukaryota > Metazoa > Mollusca > Gastropoda > Architaenioglossa > Viviparidae > Sinotaia > Sinotaia quadrata. The sequence continues at coordinate 62,927,968 of CM054178.1, read as the reverse complement.
CAAGAATGCAGAAGATATCCGTTCGTGAGTACTCAAGTAAGAGAAGGGCGTACAAAACAGAGAGAGAACTTTAAACAGCGGACTTTTATGTTATCAGATGCGTGTTGATAACACTAAGCTATATTAGAAAAAAATAGGCGGGCAGAACTTCAAAGCAGAATATAGTTTGCATAAAAGCAGAACGCACTAAAATAGGACTATATTAGGCATAATAATAGGCATAAAAATAAATAGGCGTATAATTGAAGTTCTGAAATATGATTGGTTAGGCTATTAGAAGTCCTATACACAGTCCCATGTATTGAGGCAGAAAATTAAAGTATTACCCGTGTTATTTTGTTTTAGAGACATCAACGATTGCGTTAATAACGTTATTTTGTTTTAAAGACACAGACATCTGTTTACTAATTTCTATTTTGTTTTAAAAACAGAAACTAGGTTACTAATGCTATTTTGTTTTAAAGACGCAGAATCCTCTTACTAATGTTATTTTGTTTTAAAGATACAGACAGATGTTATTTAATGTTATTTTGTTTAAAAGACACATACATCCGGGTTATTAATGTTATTTAGAGACAAAGGCACTTTGGTAGTTTTCAAGAGAACTCCCAAGAGACAACTTTGTCTTTAGCAACGAAAGTACTGTCTCCTCTTAGTGGGACTATAACATTGATAACTTCATATTATGTGTGTGTCCTTTAATAATTGCATATATTTGTTATTGTCACCTACTGCCCTGCTCTCCGGAGAAAGGGGAGTGGTTAGTCCACGTCACGTAGGACTTGCGTAGATGTTTCCGCAAAATCCACACAAAAAATACCACGAATATTTGTTTGGCTCAAATTTATTCTGCATGCAGGTTACGAGTTGTCGACGTGTTTGTATGTGAGATTGTGAATGGGCAAGGAATTCTGGTAGAGAAAGGGAGGAGACTCTTCTTTGCGTTTCTCCAGACCCTTGTCCAGACTCAAATGGTCATGTTGGCAAATAACTAAGACTTGTTTTTGGACACAGTGAAAGTTGCCGGAGTCCACCCCACTGTTTTTAGCAAGCTGTTCCAGCCATCTACGGTGTAATAAACCAGTCAAGCAGACAGTCATCTCGGGACTTTGAAGAAACTCTGTGCCAATGCCTCGAGTGTATCGGTCACTTTCCAGGCAAAAGGACTGATGGGAGTGTGACGTCATGGTGCAAGGGACACATCACTGACAGGCAACGAGCAACAAGGGGGAGCAACAAGGGGGAGCAACAACAGTAACGAGACCACTCCCGAGCCAGTTTACGGTGAGACAGGTCAGACCCGACGACAGATTCCAGATCCGTCACAACAACAACAGGTAGAAAGTGACAAGGGGTAAAACGAGACGGGCAGTAGTGGAGACTGTTCGAGTCCGGTTCCGGGAAGGGAATCATGTCAACACTAGTGACAGTGTACATTTCTTCGCCTCAAAACTTCCTGTCTATGGATTTGAAAGAGTGGATGTGGTTTGTTATTTCTCGTAGTATTGTCTGTTACACTTCACAAGAACCGCACGCGCACACACACACACACACACACACACACACACATACACACACAACTTATGAAAAAACATCTGCTTCCCCCATCCGCACACGAACCACCTCAAAGTTTTCCCTGACGTTTACACACTTCTTCAATCTATGCGTCAGAGTCAATGACGTAAATTTCTTGTGTCTGCCCTGAACGAAATCTACTGAAACAAACCTCAGAGCACATAACCTCAATGGACCTCCTCTATTTTATTTTTATTTTTAAAGCTACATTACCACAGATTAATACCAGTAATAGCGTCAGTAAAACATCAACTTCAACATGAGAACACGAAACCTCCCCTATACTTAACTCCAACAAGAGAACATAAACGTTCCCCTATACTTAACTCCGACAAAGAGAACATGAAACATTCTCCATATATAACTCCAACAAAGACAACATAAAACATCCCCTATACTTAACTCCAATAAGAGAACATAAAACCTCCCCTATATTTAATCCGACAAAGAGAACATGTAACATTCTCCATACATAACTCCAACAAAGACAACATGAAACCTCCCCTATACTTAACTCCAACAAGAGAAAATAAAACCTCCCCTATATTTAACTCCAAAAAAGAGAACATGAAACATTCTCCATATATAACTCCAACAAAGAGAACATGAAACCTCCCCTATACACAACTCCATCACACTGTAAAGTAACCTTCCACATAATTAACTCTGTTAAAAGTACAGAAACCTTCCTCAGACTGAACTCGTTTAAAAGTTAAGAAATCTTCCTCAAACTTAAGTCTTTTAACAGTTAAGAAAACGTTCTCAACTTTAACTCTTTTAACAGTTAAGAAACCTTCCTCAAACTTAACTCTTTTAACAGTTAAGAAAACTTTCTCAACTTTAACTCTTTTAACAGTTAAGAAACCTTCCTCAAACTTAAGTCTTTTAACAGTTAAGAAAACTTTCTCAACTTTAACTCTTTTAACAGTTAAGAAACCTTTCTCAACATTAACTCTTTTATCAGTTAGGAAACCTTCCTCACACTTATTTAACTCTTTTAACAGTTAAGAAACCGTCCTAAACTTATTTAACTCTTTTAACAGTTAAGAAACCTTCCTCAAACTTAATTAACTCTTTTAACAGTTAAGAAACCTTCCTCAAACTTAATTAACTCTTTTAACAGTTAAGAAACCTCCCTCTGACTTAATTAACTCTTTTAACAGTTAAGAAACCTTCCTCATACGTAACTTTTTAACATTACAAAGACCTTCTTCATACTTAACTTTTTTAACAATGAGACGTTCCTCATACTTACAGAAACCTTCTTCATACTTAACTTTTTTAACAATGAGACGTTCCTCATACTTACAGAAACCTTCTTCATACTTAACTTTTTTAATAATGAGACGTTCCTCATACTTACAGAAACCTTCTTCATACTTAACTTTTTTAACAATGAGACGTTACTCATACTTACAGAAACCTTCTTCATACTTAACTTTTTTAACAATGAGACGTTCCTCATACTTACAGAAACCTTCTTCATACTTAACTTTTTTAACAATGAGACGTTCCTCATACTTACAGAAACCTTCTTCATACTTAACTTCTTTAACAATGAGACGTTCCTCATACTTACAGAAACCTTCTTCATACTTAACTTTTTTAACAATAAGACGTTCCTCATACTTACAGAAACCTTCTTCATACTTAACTTTTTTAACAATGAGACGTTCCTCATACTTACAGAAACCTTCCTCATACTTAAATCCAATAATAGTACAAAATCATCCCTCATACGTAACTCCAAACAACGGGAAAGAGATGTTCCTGATACTTAATTCCAATTATCAGGATAGAAACTTTCCCATATTTAATTCCTTTGACAGAAGGGAAACGTTCCTCTTACACATCTCCAGTAAAAAGGGAGAGAAACTTTCCACAAATAAGCAAAGCACTTAGCCTGAAGCAAGCTATTCATAAATCTCTACCCTCTCTGAAGATATTATGTCAAAAATTCAGAAATCACTAGAATGTGTCATTAAAGCATTATTATGTAAATCATTCTGAAATCAACATCCATAGTTCCATTGAAGCATTATTATGTCAGTAATTCAGAAATCAATATCTATCAATATCCACAGTGCCATTCAAGCATTATTATTTATTATTAAATCACACACCTAACTAACGTAATAATCTAACGCAATGCGCGCGTCTGTGTATGTGCGTGTGTGTGTGTGTGTGTGTGTGAGAGAGAGAGAGTGTATGTGTGTGTGTTTGTGTGAGAGAGACTGTGTGATTGTGTGTGTGTGTGTGTGTGTGTGTGTGTGTGTGTGTGTGTGTGTGTGTGTGTGTGTGTGTGTAAGCTTTTGCTTCATTTGTTTGTACATTATTTTATTTCTTATGTAATTTTTCTTAAAATATGCCTCTGTCGAATTAATGGTTATATATGTAGCAAACTACTTTAACTTTAAAATATATTTTATTTAAGAAGAAACCATTCCAAATATATCATGACATTTGCAATTAAACAATGGCATTATTAATAAAAGTTAGTTTCTTTATTCTATAATAAACTACTGTTACAGACAGTTAAAATATTCCTAAGATGTCCCGTTGACTGTAAATAAATACTTTAAAATCCAAGGTATAAAGAGATCAATTTGCATGCACACAAAACCTGTGTTCAGCCTTATTAGAACTGATAATCTTTGACTAGGACAGAAAAGCCATGGTTGCCAAATCCGGCCTCGCATGATAAGAGGACCACGAAAACAAGTTCTGGTATTATTTTGAACTTTAAATTTGTCGCCCTTGACCTTAATAGATAGCAAGTGCGAAACTAACCCCGGCCAGAGGTGCCCCAATAATGTCAGTAGTTCAGGCCTATTATTCTCAGCTAAGGGGACATAATTGTGCAACGTTAGAAGTTTGATTAGCTATACTAGTATTTACAATTGTTTGTTTCACACTTGTCTCTGAGCTTGACCTATGACTGTTTGTACAATCAGTGCAATTTGTAAAGCATTTTATTATTTATTTTTATTGTTTCATCTTTTTTGTTGTTTGTGTCGTTTGGAATCTATAACGTTGTCAATTTAATGTCTTTACTTCTGTGAATAAAAATGAATTAGTGTAAAGACACAAAGAGAATGCTTGTAGCATTAAGTTTTCAATGCAGATTAAATTCGAATGCAACGACAAAAATGCTTGTGTTTGTTGAAACAAATGCAGTTCAGGGGTCATTGCACTCTTTGTAGTACAAAATATTTCTGAGAATAACTTGTCATAATTGTTCATTTCCGTCTTATTAAAAGAAAATCGGGACATTTACAAATATTTCTACCATGGAATAAGCACAAGAAGTTGTATGTGTGCGTGTGTGTGTGCTTGCCTGCTTGCTTATCAACATTATCAACATCACCGAAATAAATTCTATCGCTTGAAGGTCATGGCCTAAATCGGTGTGCTGATACGAAAAGAGCTCTACCAGATTTACTGAGAGAAATAATATTTGTTTCGACGCAAAATAAAATGATGAAATATATGCTGTGCATTTTTTCTTTTCAAAAGTGTTTATCTCTTCATGGCCTTGTCAGGAGAGACACACTCCTCTGTGTCCTGATTCTGGACGGCACCGTTTATTCTTTCTTCTCTGTGACAGCAAATCGAGGTCAGCAGAGAATTTCATGAAAGACGAAGGAACACGTGATGAAGAAGGAACACGTGATGAAGAAGGATCACGTGATGAAGAAGGATCACGTGATGAAGGTGTGGATGCTAATTGATGACGTGACCGTGACCTCCATTTTCAAAGCTCTGTGAAATGTGACGACTTCAACATTCCCAAACCCCTCCCCCCTTCCTGTTCCTTGTTTTTAGAAGTGTTTGTTTTCTTTTTCAATTTATTTACTTCTTACACGCGAACCCCGGCTGCTTCCTGATCGATTCATATCTACGCATTACAGAATAATAAGTTTGATTTGTAATTACAACAACATCGAGCTGCAATTTAGACTAATAATTAATTAAAATATGTGATGTGATGTGATTTGATGTCTTTAAAGAAAAAAGTTATAAGAAATGCAAAAAGTTACAAGACGCAAAACACCTTTCAGTTGTCCTTAATCTAAACCAAAGATGCAGAAAGAAAGTAAATTCCAAACACTTGGTTATCAAAAGAAGACAAATTAAAATGTGCTTACAAAACTGATTTGATATTTGCAACATGAGTAATTGTTATATGGGTTTTACTGACTTCATATATAACCTGTCGACGAGTGCAAAATAAACGATTGCAGAAAGATACATAATAAACACAAATGGATCAACTTCACAATGTGTCAAAATATAACTGAATGGGCCAAAGAGTGTGAGTGCATAAAATATAACTGAATGGGCCAAAGCCTCCGGGAACATGAAGTATAACACAATGGGCCATACTGTGCGCTTGCATGAAATACAGCTGACTGGGCCATAGTGTGTGCTTGCATGAAATACAGCTGACTGGGCCAAAGTGTGTACATGCATGAAATATAACTGGATAGTCCATAGTACGTGCATGCATGAAATATAGCTGACTGGGCCGTAGTATGTGCAGGCATGAAATATAACTGAATTGGTTATAGTGTGCGCATGCATGAAATATAACTGAATAGGCCATAGTATGTGCATGTATTAAATATAACTTAATGGACCAAAGAGTATGCATACAAGAAATATAACTGAATCTGCCAAAGTATCATTGCATCATAACTTATTGAAGGGCCAAAGTATACGTGCATCAAAACATATCCGAATTGGCCAAAGAGTCAGTATATCAATACTTAAGATAGTGTATTGGCAACAAAACATATAAAGGGGCCAGACTGTTGGTGTAGCAAAAATATTTAATGGAACAATATATTCATGCACCCAAACATAAGTGGATGCGCCACAGTGTCATAACATCAAAACCTATTACATAATCCAAAATGTCAGTGCACCAAAACATATGTAAATGGGCCGAAATGTCATGCACCAAAACATATATGAATGGTTCAAAATGTCAGTGCATCAAAACAAATATGTGTGACGTGGTATGTGGGTCGTTTGCATAAGTCTGTTTACTTATGATATGAAGCGCCCAAGGTATTATGAATTTTTTCAGGTATTTCTGTGAAAGGTGGGGGGGGGGGAACATGGGTTGGGTCCAAAAGCGTGTATAGGCTTACAATTATCTGCACAAAAAGGGTGTTGTCAAAGAGGGATGGCACGGTTACAGCTTTTGTAATTTGTAGGTCCACATTGTCAATGAAATGCCGGTTTCAGAAATTATGTCTGGTTCATTAGGAATTTATCTTATTAATTAATAATCGCTATTACATTAACTATTACATACCGTGCTTATGTTCTAAATAGAGATTTTGTTATTTTTTGCTGAAGTTTTTGTTATGTATGCTGAAGCCAATAGCAGTTTGTAAGTTGTTTATAAATAGTGATTTTGTATTTTTTTGGTACATTTTAAATACATCAGTGTATTCTGAAGTCAATAGCAGTTTGTAAGGTTGTTTACTAATAGTGATTTTGTTATATTTTGTACATTTTAAAACACACCAATGTATGCTGAAGTCAATAGCAGTTTGTAAGGTTGTTTACTAATAGTGATTTTGTTATATTTTGTACATTTTAAAACACACCAATGTATGCTGAAGTCAATAGCAGTTTGTAAGGTTGCTTATATAAACACTATCCGTGTTTGGATGTTTATAAGAACATTATCAGTATTTAGTTGTTTATAATACCATTGCCTATGTATGGATATTTATTAAAAGAAAATATTATCAATGTTTTATTGTTTATAAATTATTAGGGCTTGTTTGTGTATAATAATAGTATCAGGAGTATTTAGAAGTTTATATATTGATAATGTTAGGTTGCTTATATATTGCTAGTGTTTGATTGTTTATAAATTTCAGTGTTTAGCTGTGAATAATAAAGTTATCAGCGTCTGGTTGTTTATGATAACAGTGTCAATGTTTGGTTGTTTTACGATCTTTCTTTGCTTATAACAATTGTGTCAGTAGTTGGTTGGTTATAATATCAGTGTCAATGTTTGGTTGTTTATCATATCAGTGTCAGTGACTGGTTGTTTATAGTAACAGTGTCAATGTCTGATTGTTTATAATATCAGACAGTATTTGATTGTTTATAGTAACAGTGTCAATATCTGGTTGTTTATAATATCAGAGAAAGTGTTTGATTGTTTATAGTAACAGTGTCAATGTCTGGTTGTTTATAATATCAGAGAAAGTGTTTGATTGTTTATAGTAACAGTGTCAATGTCTGGTTGTTTATAATAAAATTGTCATTATTTGAACGTTTCGTGTTGAGAACGTCAGGGATTAAATGTTCTGTAACAGAAGTAGTCGGTATTTGATTGTTCAGGCTCCACGTCTTAAAATTGTTTTAATAAAATTAAATAAATAACAACCTTTTATTCATTCCTCAAGATCTTCATTACTTTCCTAAATGTACAATATTTTCTTTTTTTCAGATCTTAACTCCCTTTTTTATGGCAATGGTTCATACATCTGTCTTTCTTTGATCCAAACAGCTATCGTGCATTACAATGGTCATTATATACCTATATGAGTGAACACCTGACTTTGAGAGATTCTCCGTTGAATGATCATAACAGTTTCCTCTAGACCACAAAAGGGGTTTCGCCCCCCGCCCCCTTTCAGCCAAGGACAGTGCGTGCATTTTATGCGTAAATTTAATGACAACTCTTCACTAATGTTCCTTGAATGACTGCACGATGTCTCTTGTTTATTTCCTTGGAGCTGACACATAAGAGTATCAGGAACATTTTGCAAAATAATAGAATGACGTAACAGTGATCAAAGTTTTATTTATTTCCTTGGAGATGACACATAAGAGTTTCAGGAACATTTTGCAAAATAATAGAATGACGTAACAGTGATCAAAGTTTTATTTATTTGCTATTCTATCATGGTCTGCCCTACCCCTATCTATTTATAACAAGTAATAGACCTTCTGCTTTTTAAAGTAGTGTAGAATTAAATATAATTTAGTGATCATTCTTAAATTTAGTGTATGTTACCATGTAATAGTGTACATACACAATACAGAGTACAATATATGCAATGATACAGAAAATAGTATAAAAATTCAAGACAATCATACATTATGTGCTTACATTTGCTATTTCTTTTATTGTCATAGTAAATATGATATAGTGTCTTAGGAAAACGCTATGAAAACGCTATGTCTTACTTAGGAAAAGTACTGTCTGTGATAGACTGTGTTAGGAAAACTCTATGAATTTATACATTGTCTTACTTAGGAAAAGCACTGACTGTGATAGACTATGTTATTTAGGAAAATACCATGACAGTGATACACTGTGATACTTATGTCACATGACTGTGACATACTCCTTTCTTAAGAGAGCACTACTTTTTTGATACACTAATACTTAGGAAAACAATACGACTGCGATACACTGTAATCCAGGTTAGTGATGCAAACATTTTGCAAGCCATCTTGCACGTTCTTACTACGTTATCAAATAGCAGTTATCAAACAATTACCCATTGAATAAGTATACGTAAAATAATTCCAATCGTTTTGTACATACGAACGTTTATTTCTTTCTGACTGGCGAGTACTTAGCTAACTAGATACTAGAGCTGTCTAGTTTTGCAGTACTTAGCTAACTAGATACTAGAGCTGTCTAGTTTTGCAGTACTTACCTAACTAGATATTAGAGCTGTCTAGTTTTGCAGTACTTAGCTAACTAGATACTAGAGCTGTCTAGTTTTGCAGTACTTAGCTAACTAGATACTAGAGCTGTCTAGTTTTGCAGTACTTAGCTAACTAGATACTAGAGCTGTCTAGTTTTGCAGTACTTAGCTAACTAGATACTAGAGCTGTCTAGTTTTGCAGTACTTAGCTAACTAGATATTAGAACTGTCTCGTTATGCAGAAACCATCAAAGTGGAGCCACTCATCCCAACGTATCACCATAAAATTACAAATTTAAATGCCATTCATTTCGACTGGAATAAATTTACAAAAGCAAATGAAAACTAAATAAATGTACAACAACAACAGCAACAAATTATAATTCCTCCTTTCAGTGTGTTGAAAAGAAAATAATATTCAGTTAAATACTGAGAAGGGACCAAATGCGGGGATTTTGAAAACTTACAATGTGTATTTGACAAAGAGACAAAATTAATCACTACTAAGATCACACAGCCTATCTTGCTGATCTTGCAGACATCCGGCTAAATCTAAAACGGTTACACTCTACTTATAGAACTAGCGCTACCTATTGACTAATTTCAATGGTCTGACCCATTTATCGCCCCAATTGCTCGAAGCACCTTGAGCAAAGAGGTTATAATTATAAGCTTAGTGCGCTTGTACCATAGTACACATGTCAGGGAGAGTGAAGAAACTTTATAGAAACAGAAGAAAGGAAGTGATGATTCGCTCTAAAGTGTGTGTGTGAGTGTGTGTGTGTGTGTGTGTGTGTGTGTGTGTGTGTGTGTGTGTGTGTGTGTGTGTTTGTGAATTTAGCAAAGAATGAACTCCCTTGGCATACGATCTTAGGTGCAGTTTATTTACATCATGCAACAGGGGACATGATGACTGAAATACGATTTCTGAAATAAGACAGTCTGTAGTGCAAGAATTTCTATTTTAGCAAGACATTTGACAGTCACACCACAAATACCTGGTATATTGCTATGAGGTGTAAATACAGTAGTGCTAGTTACTTGACAATCCCAAATGTTCCCTCACTGACGTGATCTGATCATAACCTATTGGTAAACTCAACAGGCATACCCTAAAGGCATTTCATAGTAGTAATAGTAGTAGTAGTGGTGGTGGTTTCCCTTAGTGGGATGGGACATTCCATTTTCCTGTACACTTGCTGACATATATCACATAGCTGTCAGTAACGAGTGACATCCCACATCATACCAGGCGAATAAAAAGTTAGCCTCCACATGTGCTAAAGTTTTGCTTGGTCCAAGATGACTGGCAGTGGGTAGATCATGAGCCAAATGCAGCATGCTTGCTCGATAGCTCAGGGGTACCACCAACTTATTCCCCTTGGTCCCTTCCCATTTACAAATCAGGAGACATCTTTCCAGTAAAATTCAATAATCTTGCCAGAAGGTTTAGACACATGCGATCCTGAAGCTTGATCTTCTTTTGACATTCTCTAGAGAACTGTCTGCCAATATTGCTGCTCTGAGAAGGACCTTTCAGCACAGCCTGAGTCAGAAACAACCATTTTCCCTGCCATGACCGAGTCCAGTGTGTCTTCCTGGTGACATGCCCCAACTACGACAGTTACAGCTCATGTCATTGGCATGTCACCTTTACACTCATTACTAACTGTTTCTGGTTTCATGTGTACTTTCTGTATGTGTCTTTTGATGCTACTTTCCTTTGCAGCCAGCTGCTTATGTGTGAGTACTCATGCTATCTAGAGCATTCTTGCCAACTAATATTTCTTTCTTTTCTCATTTCTCTATGTTCAGACTCTCTTTTTTTTGTTCTCATCAGCTAACTCTTCTAGTTCTAAATTGACCACCCTCTCTATCTCTAGTCTTTTTTCTTTCAATTCTTCAAGTTTGAATGTTAACTCAAGATTGTCACAGTCTTTTACGTGATGTCTGGTGATAGATTCTTAATGCAAGTAGTTGTTGTCAATCTTTAAATTTAATTATGCAGACGGTGGTGGTTAGAATATGACAATGACATTGATATTTCTACCTTTGACATATTACAATGCTACTATTGCTATTTTGATGTTTATACTTCTATCTTGATGTTTATACTGCTATCTTTGACAATGTAAGATATTGGTACCACTGTCTTTGATGCTGTTTAATACTGTTACTGATGTCTTGGATGTTTGATGTACAATCTGTTCTCTTGATTTTTGACATTGTTTCTGCTATCTTGATGTTTGACTTACCCCTGTGAGCCAGCATATACACCAAAGACTGATCCCCAGACTTGTACAGTGCCAAAGAGCACCTGTGGCTATTGTGTGTTTGTATCCACCACATCCAGCCAGTCAAATATGGAATGAATGAAGAGAGGCCTGATCTCTACTGAACAACAGAGTTAAGTCAGCAACTCTTTTGCTTTCACTGAAATCAATAGCTTTCATTTAATACTTACATTCGTGAGTTACATGCCAGAAGTCCACAACCCTGGTCATCTTGATGATTAGTAGAAAATTGACATTATAATATCCTAATTATAGTATCAATATGTTTATTTGTTAATAAAGTTTGCCACTAGAAAATGTTATTTGCATTTTCTTTCTTCTTATTATCTGAACAATTATATTTACTTTACTTATTTATTCTTTAGACCGGTATTATTGTTATTGTAGAGTGTACATTCATTACTATCTGTTGGCTAGGAGGCAATTGCAGTCAACTATCTTTTTACACCTAGTGTGGGAAGAGCAGAAAATATATATTTGACTGACAGGTGAGAGCAGAGGTCATGAGAATCCATTGCTCACCCCCTGTTTGTTCGCCTCTACAGCTGTCAGTCCAGGGCATAAAACTTTGCCTGGCCTCACATCAATAACTATTAGAAAAGAGTAATGAAAAAAATAAAACCTAGATACAGTAGGTGTATAAAAAAAGTCTAGTGCAAACACACGTTTGACGTAGTTATACACGTCACTAGTAGATCCCAATGGCTGTTCTGCTGGAATAGAGGTCCTAGGGAAGTTGATCAGTTAATTTAAATGTATATTTTCATGTTGGTAATCTAACATTGGCCATGGAAGTGTCTGCGGAAATCCAACAGTTCCAGTATGTGTAGGCGTATAAAGATAGCCTTGACCAAAAGTAGGCATCCATGAAGGTGTAGGGATGGGGGGAATGGACTCAGAAGTCTGGTGGCAACTCATTGAGTTGTATGAATGAGTGAGCTTGAGAAGTAGCCTTGACCCTTAGGTTAGTCTTTAAATAGGGGAGACAAATGGGTAGCAGGGGATTTTCTCAACTGTAGACACATCTCCATGCGTAAAGGGAGAGTGAAGACAGATATAAAATTTTGTATGAATGAATAGCATGCGTAAAGGGAGAGTGAAGACAGATATAAAATTTTGTATGAATGAATAGCATGCTGAATGTCAAAGCAATAATAACCTCAATGATTGCAACAACCACATCAAATATAGGAGTAACAACGTCAAACAACATAAAATAACACCAGTAGCAATGTCAAATAACTTAAGAGATAGCATAAATAACCTCCAAGATAGTTTGAATGTATAAAGGATATCTACAGAAGAAACATTTGCTGCACCTCAAATTGCGTAAATGACTTCAGATTATTTGCACGACACATATCGAGGGCCCCATGGGGATATTTCGCAATGTCATGTGTTTACCTGTGTATTGCGAAAAGGGAATTTCCTTCAGCAAATGTTTGCTGGGATTCTAAAATGACGTTGACAGTAGGCATGCTACCCACACCAGTCAAGAAATAGTCCTAATAATATTAAATATCAACGACTTCCAGTATTTGTTATCGTTGTCAAAATTGTCGAAGATAACCCCTATGACATTTTGACTAGGTTGAGGTGCTAGAGACAACTTTAACCCTGGACAATTGTGCCTTCCGAATTAGGCCAGCACTCGAGAATTTTCCGGTCACGTATTCAGAATCTTATTCAAAAACATGGTCAAGCTTTCCATGTAAATATAAAGTCGTGACCCATTTCAGAATTACTTTAAAGTTCTAATTATAAATGTTTTCTGGGAAATACTTTGTGGACCGATTAACGCAAAACCTACCACACAATATCTATGGTAAATGTTGTGATACATCGAGCGTTGTTCTTTCGAATTATGTGTGTTTGTCAGTGAGGTGTATTGGATTCAAGACCGGTGCATATTAGACACACAGAAGAAAGAAAAGAAAAAATAATCCAAACGAAAAATCATATTGCATGGTAGTACAAATACACTGGGCTTATATACATTTGTACAAAGAAATAAACAACAATTTGAACGCAGCAGATGTGCACCTAAGATTGTCCGTCGAATTCAATACAGACAGTCGTAAGAATCGTAAGCCAACAGAGTTGTCAAGAATTGTAAGCCTACAGCGTTGTCAAGAATTGTAAGTCTACAGAGTTGTCAAGAATTGTAAGCCTACAGCGTTATCAAGAATCGTAAGCCTACAGAGTTGTCAAGAATTGTAAGCCTACAGCGTTGTCAAGAATTGCAAGCTTACAGCGTTGTCAAGAAATGTAAGCCCACAGTGTTGTCAAGAATTGAAGCCTACAGTGTTGTCAAGAATTGTAAGCCTACCGTGTTGTCAGAAATTGTACGCAGACGGTGTTGTCAGGAATGGTAAGCCTACAGTGTTGTCAAGAATTATAAGCAAAGTGTTGTCAATAGCTGAAGCCTAGTGTTGTCAAGAACCATAAACCTACAGCATTATCTAGAATTGTAAGCCCAAATTGTTTGTCAAGAATTGTATGCGAACAGGGTTGTCAGGAATTGTAAGCCTAGTGTTGTCAAGAATTGTAAGCGTACATAGTTGTTATTAATTCTTTGAGGACAGTGATGTCTAGAACCGTAAGCCTAGTGTTGTCAAGAATTGTATGCGGGGACAGTGTTGTCAAGAACTGTTTAAGGTTGGTGTTATCAAGTGTTGTATGCGGACAGTTTTGTAAAGAACTGCATAAGGTCGGTGTTGTCAAGTGTTGTATGCGGACAGTTTTGTAAAGAACTGCATAAGGTCGGTGTTGTCAAGTGTTGTATGCGGACAGTGTTATCAGCCAATTTCGTACTATAAGGCTGCATCATTATTTCTTGTTTTGTTTTGTTTTTCTTTTTAGAATGCAATTCTCCAGCTTTATGAACAAATTGCAAACTGAAAGCCTACAACTTTGTCAACCACTTTTTAATTTAGCAACTTTATCAACCAGTTCCTATATGCAAATCAGTCTAGTATTGCCAACATTTTTCTCAGTATAGACCTGCCACATTGTCAACATGTTTCTATTTATAAGCTTACTAATTTATAAACCATTTCAAACTACAAGCCTCAGTTGCATTTAAGATTCTAATTATAATCTTTTAATATTTGTTTCCAAATTGTACTCCTGTAATATTGTCATTCAGTAGGTAACATTGTTACTATCGGCAATTATGAGTATTTAAAAACTGTCTCAACATTTGTTAGTATTCTTGAATAAAATAAAGTAGTATATTAAATTTTCATATAATTTTGAAACACTTTCTAATTTTATCAGATATAATCTCATAAATATAACATTTTCCCTCACCTTGAAATTAATATTATTTTCACGTTTACAATATTTAAAGCATTTCTGCTTAAGTCAAACTCCAGTTTTTTTTCTTTCTAACATAACGTCAACCGTTTGCTATTTTTTACACTGTTTTCTATTTCTATACTAAATTCAACCGTTTGCTATTTTTTACACTGTTTTCTATTTCTATACTAAATTCAACCGTTATCTATTTCTAAATTAAATTCAAAAGCTTTCTATTGATACACTAACTTCAATCGCTTTCGTCTTTCTACAATAACTTCAACCGTTTTCTATTCCTACTTTAATTTCAATCGTTTGCTGTGACCAAAACCGTTTTCTAATTTCTAAGTTCAGCCGTTTTAATTTCTACATTAATTTCAATCGTTTACTGTTGGTGTAAAAACTGCAATCGTTTTCTGTTTCTACACTAAGATCAACCTTTTTCTTTTTTTCTTTAATATTAACTTTAACCTTTTCTTTTCTTACACTAACATTAACAGATTGCTTTCTACACTAACCGTTTTCTATTCCTATACTAACTTCTACAATTTTCTATATCCACATTAACTTCAACCGATTTCTAGTTTAACACTAACTTCAACAGTTGATGTTGCTAAAATACGTTTCCTGTTTCTACAATATCGGAAACAGTTTTCTATTCTACACTAAATTCAACCTTTTTCTATTTCTATGCAAACTTCGACCGCATTCTGGTACTACACTAAGTGAAATCGTTTGCTGCTATTTCTACACTAAATTAACAATTATCGATTTAGCCAATGACTTCAACCGTTTTCTATTTCTGCAGCAGCTTCAACCGATTTCTATTTAAATACTAAGCTTAATCGTTTTCTGTTTTTAAAGTAAAAGCTGTTTTCTATTATTCACTAAGGCCAACCATTTTGTTTTTACAAGTTCAATCACTTTCTGTTTCTAAAATAATTTAAACTGTTTTCTGTTATTCTCAATGCAATATTTTGTATTTCTACAATAACACTGTGGTGACTACGCTATTACATTTTGCATTATTTTTTTTAATGGGATGTTATTAAGGTGTAAATGGAGTCATAAGTTTCAGATCTATTTACAATTCAAAGTTATTGAAATGCGTGACCTAGTTTTGGGTATGTAGCATATTTGCAATATTGGGCATTAAGAGTCAACAGCACTGAAATAGATTTTACATAAATATTGAACAGTTAAGTTACATAGGAAAAGACTTTATTACAAAGCCATAATTTGAAAGGAAATGTAGAATAGATGCAAAAGAAATGTTTTGGGGCTAAAAATGTAAAGATTACTTTTTTTCAAATCGACCATTCTGAAAGAAGTCTGCAATAATATGCACGTATTTATCATTCTAATACTCTCCCTACCCCCACCCTTTCATTTTCTAGTGTTATCAAACCCTTCATTCTATAAGTTTTAAAAGAATTTTAGAAAAATATAGCATCCATATACTAAACATGATATTGTCGAAACAATTTCGCTTTTTGGTCAAGCAAAGCCGAATGTCGCATTTTCACAGCTGTTATGAGTAAAATGTTGTTTACACAGAATGCGTCGACTTCTCTTAGGCAATATGATAGTCTAGTGGGCTAACATGTCCTTTTGCAGATCTGATGGAGGGGTGCTTTCATCTTTTTCCTTGGAGGAGGTGGTGGTGGTGTCTGAAAGTCATCTTCAAGTGACGGCCGGCCAAGTTTTTAGCACAGATGAAGGCTGTTTGTATATTAGCTTGACACTTCTTATGGTTCGTAATTTCTTAATGAGAAGATTAATTTTGATAGCAGTCCCTCTTGTGGAGAAGCCAAACATTCATTAGTGCAATTTTCACATTGAGCCAAAATATCTTCATGTACCATTGTTTTGATTGCAATGGGAATCGGTATTTTGCACAAAGGCTGTTAATAGATCTACACCACTCGTCTTCGCATTATATAACAACGTTTTGCAATGTCCAGTGATTTTGTCCGATATATGTGGATGTCAGTGTGACACACTTTTATCCATCAATCTCAGCGTTACAATGTTTTTAGTTTGTTCCACCTCAAAATCCATTGATCCTTTCCCTTCCTTTTTCAAAGATTTTTCTTCTTTTCAGTCACATCCCGGCAATCTATTTTTTCGAACAATCCCAGCATAATGAAAGACTTTATAAAGTAATTCATCTTGAAGGGGTATACCAGTGAAAAAGTTGATAACAAACATTTTATCATTTTTTTCCTTCAGGGAGTGTTGCAGTCAGTTTCAACAATGATTTACCTCCAACACCAAAGATAGATAGATGTCAAGGTCACAAAAAATGCCACTTTCACTTGCACTGGCCCAAACTTTGAATGCCCAAGGATGGGGTTTACTCCTTATGTACTGCATGATTTTGCTGTTTCCCTTTAAATGGGGTTTACTCCTTAAGTACTGCATGATTTTGCTGTTTCCCTTTAAATGGGGTTTACTCCTTATGCATGCTTTTGCTGTTTCCCTTTAAATGAAGTTTACTCCTTAAGTACTGCATGATTTTGCTAAGTTTCCCTTTAATTGGAGCAATCATCTCATCAATATCATTGCATTCATCAGGTACAACCTTCAAATACTTAATTTAGTCAACAATGTTGTGTTTGTTTTCAACGACTTGTCTTGTTTCTCTTGTTCTGTAATAGCTGAGTTGGAGAAATACAAGCTCCTCAGTAAAGCCTCAAAACGATTTCTGTTCATGACGTCAACTATAGGGTTCAAAACGATCTCTGTTCATGACGTCAACTATGGGTTCAAAACAAAGGGATATGGTAAAACAATCTCTCACATTTTGTATTTTTGCATATTCATTCCCATCAGTTTCTCTATTTCTTTTTTTGTCTGTTGCAATGCACTTTGTTGTTTTCTGCGTAGAACAGAGATTTGTTCTGTAAAACACAACGTCATTTAACATTTCATCTGTAATGAACTGTTGAAAGTAAAAAAGGGGTGTTCTGATATCTATATCAACTGGATGTTTTGACCCCCAAAAAGTGACATTAGGCGAAACAAACTGCTTTTTTATCCATTGGTAACAAATGTGGCAAATATGCAACCACGGACATTAGAGTGTTTTTTTCCAATTTTATCCATTTTAATTCACTTCTACAATATTTTGTATTTTAATCCAATTTTTTGAAAAAAATAATGGCTAGCCTCTTTTTCCTAAAGTAACGTCCGTCGTTGAATATACTGACAGTTATTACCGAAATTGTAACGTAGTTATCAAGCAGTGCTACACACTTTATCACTAATATCTTCTATATATTGTTACCCTCATAACTGGAAGAAAGAATATAACCTGCTTTGTTTTCACTTTGACAATGCCTGAAGCCGGACAGTTAACAAATGAAGAACGGAAGTCAGAATGACACTGATTGCTAGACGGATGACACTACTAAAGTATGTCAGGAAATGGAGTCATGCAGGTCAGAACATAGTGACCCTGAAGGAATGAGGTCATGCAGTCAGAACATCGATACACAGAAGGAAGAGTGATGCAGGTCAGAATGGAAAGACAGTGAAGGATGAGTGAGGTGAACAGTCCAAAAATGGGCGTGTTGTCAGAGTTCGTGACAAAGGCAATGCAGTGGGACGTGACTAGCATTTTGTTTCATTTGAAAATGAATGTCACAGACAGTGACATGAACTGAGTTACTCTGAGCGACTTAATAACATAGTCTGAATGATTTAGTGACAGTATGAGTGACATGGACTGAACAGTAAGGACTGATTAATATGGAAAGTAATGTGGAATGACGTAGGTTGAGTAACATGGAATCTCGACATGGACTGAGTTACTTACTTTGAATAACTTAATGACACTGGAGAATTTAAAGGTCCATGCAGCAGTGAAGTCTATGACCATTCTCTGAAAGGATGAATTAAAAAAGTTCCATTTAGAGTGCTACCGTACAAGTTCTCTATTTTGAATATTATTTTGTCTCTGTTATTTCACAAGTAATATGTTTTGACTGTTAGTATACAAAAGATTTTTTAAATTGTTATTATCATTACATCTATATTTTGACTGCTATTGTTCATTGCTTATTTTGACTCTAACAAATGATACATTTGACTGTTATCAGGCAAATTATATTTTTGACTATTATCATGAAAATTACTTAGTTTGATTGTTATACAAATTATATCTTTCGCTTGTTTTCATGCAAAGGATATCTCTTGGTTGGTTGCTTGGTTGGTTTGTACTTTCTCTAAAGAAAGTTATTTTTTGTTGCATGTGAACGATGGAATTTAAAATCAAGAAATTAGTGTCAGACAAAATCGATTGTAAGATGGACATAAAGCACATTTTACTATTTGTCACATAATGACTTATGTAGCTACACCCACCCTCCTCTAAAAATTGGCTGCATACAAACCTACCTTCTAGAACGTCTGACATTATCTCCAGGCTGGAAACATACCTGAATATTCCAGACATTCTAACGAACCAATCAGAGTGCCACTCAATTGCATACAAATAAATGTACTAGAAGCTCACCTAATAATCGTCAGTCCAATGCAAATCAACCATAAAGGTGACACACGTTTGGCTCCCAGCCTTAATAAGTTATAACCATAAACTAACTCTTACTGCCAGTTATCAACAGCAGTAAATCATCCACTGTATATATTACTGCCAAAAGTCGGTGGTTTTGCTTGTGTAACTAAACATTATATCGTCGTTCAATAAATCTTAACTGTATTTTATATTGTTATATTTTGCTTATGATATTAAAATGTATGATGACCATGTAAGTAAGAGTGTTCTGTCAGAGAACACATGAGGACAAATTCTTAGCCCAGTGTATTTTACTGGCAGATCAGCACTTTATCTCAGACGTTGAGCTCAATGAGTGCTGAGCCACAAAGCAATGCCAGAATGGAACAACCTATGGGCCAGAGACACAGTTCCATGGAACACGTGCGAAATCACATACACGTCACTGTGATGTAGATGACACGTCAGGCAACCCTTAAGGTAAATGATCGTAAAACCAACAAGCTGAACAGCGTCAGTCAAAAATCAATCAAATTCACTCGAACCTTAATCAAATAGTTTAGAATTCACTCAGAAACATTCAGTGTCCTCCTATAAAGTCAATTATGGTTTGCTCATATGAATAAACCAAATTACTTTGGTGCCATAGGACTCAAACGAACTTTCTCTTACGACATCACATGGTCATGATTATGAACCTTAATCATTTATAAAATCTTATTGTTACTGTTCAGTCAATTGCTATATGTAACCATGCTTTCTTATGTTATTTCTTGTTGAATACAGTTATTGCCAATACTTAGTCTGGAATATACTCAGGAATATGATACACAAACATATAAGTAAAACAACTCAGGAATATGATGGACACAACATATAAGTAAAACAACTAAAAAAATATGATGCACAATCATATAAGTAAAAAACCCAGCAGTAGAGCACAGAATAAAGTGAATACATTTCCAATTATACAGGTTTGAATCCTTGACAGGTATTTTTTAGATTGTAGCTTATTGTTTTGTTTAACATTCATTTACTTTTAAAAAAAAAAAACCGTATTACGTTGTGTTCCTCTGTCTCTGTGTAATTTCGTTTTAAATATTTAACAGTAAAGTTGTCAGACATATCTGTAAAAGACATGACCTTATTTAAATTTAATTTTGTGGCTATGATCTTGACATTGTGTTATCGTTGATAGTTTGTAAGAACTTATCTTTATAAATATTTAACCCCATCTGTCTCGTTCCTCGTGACGTCACCACACCCAAAGACATCGTTTGTACACATAAACACCCTTGCACTTTAGCAGCAAAATTATTTTTCACGCTGACTTGTGACAGAATTGATTTTAAGAAGTAGGTCATTCATTATGAAATGGGATTTATTTAAAAACTTCTTTGCAGGTCTGAATCCTACTCTAATAAAATCGTAAATTATAATTTTGACACTATGCGGTAATAATTTAGAACATCATTCTTATCTTTATGATTAATCAACATTTTACTATGTTCATAATAAATTTAACCGTAGCCCTGTTTGTTACTGAGCAAAACTAACAAAACTAATTGCCGTATAAAAATTGATATTGTCTTGACTAACCGTACCCAGACAGTTTCCTGATTGAAATTATCCTTTCTGCGTATTTTTCTCTGTGTATGTGTGTGAGTGTGTGTGTGCGCGCACGTGTTTGTGTCTGAATGTGTGCACATGTTAATAATGTGTGAGAGCGTGTTCGCACGCACTTAATGGAGTACTCTACGAGGACTCCAGTACCTCATAATCAATGACCTTCATTCGAAGTCCTTGACGGTTTTCTTGGCTTCTGAACTTGAAATACACACGAACCCGTTCTTATCAGAGAAAACTCGTGCAAACGAATCATAGTTAATGTTTAACGACGTGTCAAATAATTCTTGAATGCAAACGCCCGCGCGCGTGTGTATGATTGAATTGAGGAGAAAAAAGAAATGCCAACAAAGGTGCAGTTTTGCAGAACTGATATTTTTTAAACAACAGCATAGTTATCTCTGTAGCAGTGTTTATTTTTAAAGTGTAATATAATTGAAAAATGACAGATGTTGAATACTCTGTTTGAATGAATCATGTCAGATATACTGTTCCCTGCTGTTTAATGGGTGCAATGCTTAATCTTCCTTATTGAACTGCATATAGACACATACACAAACATGCGCACACACAGAAAATACACACAAACATGCGCTCGCAAAACACACATGCGCACGCATAACACAAACACGTGCACACCCTTTTCATTTTATTACTCAAAAGCTCGTGACAGTCAGACCACGGCAGATGATGTGACGCAACACGTCGACCAGGCCACAGTAATCTAGGTCAGTACGGCACACGTTCAGCTTGATTGTATACGACTTAGTACTCCAGCACGCGCCAATGACTGACTTGGTCACTTTGGTTCGTCGGAAAATTGCTGAAAAGCGATGGACATTCAGATGTTGTTTGAAAATCAATAACATTTGAATCATTACCTGGATCCATATAAGAATGAAATTCAATTATTAAAACATCATAACATACACTTCACACTAAAGGCACTCCCTAATATATGTTGCCAAGTAAATGTGTTACACACTTTACGGCCCGCGGTCGAGGTCACCACTGGGAAATATTTCCAAACACGAAAACTAAGTCCTGCTATAGCAGTTACTTCTATCCAATAAGACCACTCCACTTGTAACTATTCTTCTTCGAATGTTTTACGCTTTGAATGGTGAAGGACGAATTGTGAGTTCATTAGCAGATTACCTTGGCGGACATTTGGCTAGTGTTTGGTTATATAGGTTGGTTGGCTAGTTGGTAGGTCAGCTGGCACTATCTTAAAAGCACAGATTATAAAATCTATTTGACCAGAGTTTCAAAATACAAATCTGTTTATATATTTTTTCACTAAAATTTAAGGGGACTTAGCCAAAAAAAGAAAAGGAGATAATAATAATAGATGATAATGGGGAATCGAAGCAGACGACTGGTCTAATTCTCAGTTACGATATTATAGTCAATTGAAAATTTCATACTTGCACACTTTTAAAGACCATATTAAATTGTGTTGATCAAAACTAACACTGTAAACTATTTATGTTTTACTCAGTAAATTGACTTACTGACCGAATTGGGGGGGGGGGGTGACAGCAGCTTCCAAACTGAATCTATTTCCCTTCAGCGATTATATTTTTCCTTTCTTATCTGTGTACCCTCCTGTCATCAAAATCTCTCAGTTTTCCCTCTGACTCACCACGTCTTCTCGGGAGGATAGAGTAGAAAGGGAGATAAATTATGTAAATAGACATTCAGTAGTTGCTAGGTGTTGCAGACCCTGATATAAAGATTACCAGTAGAAAAGAAAGGAATACTCGAATGAACTAACCGGGAACAGAATGACGTCACAAAGAATGTGTGCGTTTGTTGAGTTTTACTTCAATATACCTGTAGATATACAATACGTAGATAGTTTACAAAGTGTGTGTGTGTGTGTGTGTGTGTGTGTGTGTTGTGTGTGTGTGTGTGTGTGTGTGTGTATGAGTGTGTGTGTGTGTGTGGGGGGGTGTTACAATGTGCGATTACTGAAGTTCTAGTCCATTCTGCTCTACTTATTTTGAATTAGATTAGAATTAGATTGTTCCATACACACACAATATACGTACACGCGCACGTGTGTAATAGTATTTGCTAAAGCTCAGTACACTTTGCAGTAATTACACACTCAATACACAGCAAAGTCTTTATGAAACTTCTTAAATACATAAGAAATTTTTTTAAAAAATACAAATCATACATACTTTACAGTTTACACCATTTCCATTCGCTCAACTGCTCGGAAATATGTTCCTCTTCATAAACCAACATAGGCAATGGAATAAAAATAAGTTCAAGTCATATAACTCTTACATGTCAAGTTTCAACATTCACATAATATGCATTAATACATAAATAAAATATAATTTACAAAAAAATAACTAAATCCCATGTTGATGGTGTATATATCTATACTAAACGAAATCTATACGAAATTGGCCTATCGAATCTTGTTTGTTTCAATGTACAGTGTTTAATAAGGGACCTTTCTCTTCTTATTTCTTAGCACATAGTGATTGTATACAGTGTTTAATAAGGGACATTTATACAGTGTTTAATAAGGGACATTTATACAGTGTTTAATAAGGGACATTTATACAGTGTTTAATAAGGGACATTTCTCTTCTTATTTCAAGTTAGCACATAGTGATTGTATACTGTTGTAAAGGAAGAAAAGTAGTGCTGTTGTGTTGGTGGTCTAGTGCTGCTGTTAGTATTAAGGTGGTGCTACAATAACACTAGCTCTGCAACACTATAACATCAGCATAGAACCACTATAACACCAGCACAACACTACTACAACATTAGCACATCACCATCATAATACTGCTACACCGTATCAGATCCATCTTAATACCAGCACAGCACCACTATAACACCAAACATAAGTGGTACTATGTTGGTGTAATAAAATGGTGCTGTATTAGCATTTTAGAGGTGTTGTGCTAGTGTTATAGTGGTGCTGTTAGAGTTATAATGGTGTTGTGCTAGTGTTATAGTGGTGATATTTTTGGTGTTGTAGTGATGCTCTGGTAGTTTTATAGTTGTGCTTTGTTGATGTTATATTGGTACTGTGAAAGCGTTGTAGTGGTGCTGTTGTGACGTCTGGTGAAGTGGGAGGTCACAATAAATAATACTTAATGTAAATGTACCCTCCCCTCTCTGCATTAATTAAAATTACAGGCAGAGTTCATATTCCAGGATTGGACTGCAAAGTAACTGTAGACGATTTAATGGTTATAAGATAGACAATGGTCTAATATTTCTATCCCCCAGCCTCCCAACAATCCTGGTTATTTAGATGATATGAATAAAATAGCTACTCTGTGCTTTTCTAGTGGCAATATTTATTAGTGAATAAACGTTAGCTAAACATGTGATAATGATGGTAATATAATTAAGACACTTGAATGTCTCTTTTCTTTTCATCATTGAGTTAACGGATATCAAAAGAAATTCTAAAATAAACATTCGTTCAGGCTGATGACTTAACTTATTGTAGTAGAGGTCAAACCTCATTCGGCTCACGTTGACTGGCTGCATAGCAATATACAGAATGGCCCTGGTGCACATGGCAATGACACAGGGCCGGGGATCAATTCCTTGGTGTGTATCTGGAATGTGTGGCTGTATGTCATTACAGAAGTTGCATGATGCTGTCTGAGGAAAGGGGGTCACTTTTATTAGAGTTCTCTCTAGCCACAAATGACTTCAGGTCTCCCCCCCCCTCTCTCTCTCTCTCTCTCTCCCTCTCTCTCTCTCTCTCTCACACACACACGCACACACACACACACACACACACACACACACACACACACACACACACACAACAATATACATAATAACTACTTGTTAAAACAAGGTTATTCAGCAGAGTGATGTGAAGAATGTGACAAGACATTAGTTGATATGACATGAGATTCATCTCAGTCATTATATTATACTAATTAATTAAAGTACAGTACTTTAACACATGTAGGGCATTCATACACAATCAGCAATGTTAATAATATTATTAATATAACATGAATTTGTCAAAGAAAATTAGTTTTAAAAAAAAACAACGGAGGGTACATCACATTGACAATCACAATTATAAAATTTTCAAAAACAAGATTGATTTAATGCCTCTTTTATTTTTTTCCTCTTGTATGTACATTTACGCCAAGCACTGTACGTTACAGCGTTTTGATCTAAAGCTTAAAGCGTAATGTTAAATGTGAGCTTTCGTTGTAAGATTATAACATGGACAATTAAACCCAGAGGTTAATCACAAAAATCTATTTTTGAAACAGTTATGGCAGCGCGCATGTTATTGCACTAGCAGTCGGCTGTCTGTTGTCAGTGACCAGTCAACTGTGAACATTCATCTATCAGTGTTCATCTAAAAGTCGTCAATTTCCCAGCAGGCCAGTGTTGTACGCAATTTCTTCCCTAGCACTTGGGCAGAACTTCAACTCAAACCTTTGCGACCAGCCAACATTTATTGTTGGCGACTCTATGGGAAATGAGTGACATTCAATAGTGTATGTTTGGGCGGTGGGGGAAACAAAAACATGACAACACACAAAACATAAATGACGTTTCTGAAACGCAAAATAATATGGCAAACGACAGTGAATGATTAAAATAATTATTTACGCGGCAAGAGTAGTCGACGTTTATGTGTGTGTGTGTGTGTGTGTGTGTGTGTGTGTGTGTGTGTACAAACTATGAAGTACGCACACACAAACCCTGTAAAATATAATGAAGATTTTCCCCTGCACATCTTCCGGTAATCGCTTATCGATCTCTCTTAAATAAGCGCTTACATTAAACATGCAGTATATATATATACTTTTTCTCTCGTTCTTATCGATCTCTTTTAAATAAGCGCTTACATTAAACATGCAGTATATATATAATTCTTCTCTCGTTCACTGAATCACCTGCTACTTCAGGAAATTAAATGCAATATTACTTCTCACTTTTGCTCGTCACTTAATTTAACTTCCATAAGGGTTCTCCAAAATGCCACTGTTTTAATGTCTTTTTAAATCTTCATCTGGACCATATCAAACAATCTGGACCAAGTCAGAGGCCTGTATCTTTCTCTTCTTAAGTATTCATCTGGACTATATCAGAGGCCTGTTTCTATGTGTTCTTGTCTATCTGGACCATATCAAAGGTCTGTTTCTATGAAAACAATCTGTTCTCTTGTAGATGGAACTTGATCCCTATCACTGGAACTTGCTTACCGACCCCTTTCTATGAACTCTGGGAAGGGGGCTGGGGTGAGATGGTGGTGGGTCGGTCAGGTGGTTTCTCCTTCCGATTTCCGTACTGAAGATATTTCTCTCTTGATTTTTGACTGATTGGGACAGTTATAGAGCTGCAAACGTTAGATCGCCGGTTTTCAGACTAGGTCGATTTTTGTACCCGTGATACAACTGTCTTTAGTGAGAAACAGGTTCTGCCTTAGTTTCTGTGACTGCTTTTGTTGATATTTCTTTCTCGCCATCGATGTCTAGTCCGGAGAGATGTCTGTAAGCTATAGTTAATTTTGAATTTTAATTAGAGAATTTATGGAATTGCTGAAATGGCGATTGCTTGCTTTTGCTGTGACGATGTCATTGTGGTGGTGCGTGTATTTTTTCTTTACGGTTTGGGCACTTGCCTCGATGTATCACCGCATTGTTATTTGCAGGGTTATTTCTATTCCATTCAGTTCATGCTGTGCAAGTCCACTTGGTTTGGAATTGTTGTTGTAGTCGTTCTCTTTGGACAATTAAATTCTGCATCTAATCTGAGACCTTATGTTGCATCCTGGGAGAGAACATCGTGATGTAAACCGCCCACTGTGTGTGTGTGTGTGTGTGCAACAGCACGAAAAGGGACGTCACCATTTTGTGAAATAATTCCCTCAAGTACATTAAGGTCATAGAGTGTGTACTCTATTTGCCATAAATGCTTATAAGAAACTATTGAGTGGAAAGAAAAAGACTGAAGGAAAATCTATAGAAGATACATAAACTTTCCTTGGGGAAAAAACTAGCAGGTGTATAATCCTAGCCTACAACATTACTTAATACGTTCTAGGGCGCTTTGCTAATTGCTGACAGGGGGAATAAATGTTGAATAAATCGAAACATCCATTATGTTCGGTTGCTTCCCTTTAACTGTTTTCTCTATTTTCGAATCCTCAATCATGGAGATTTTATTTAAACTGTTTACAATAGAACTTCAAAAAAAAATCTAATGCAGATCAACTAAACAAACAACATCAGAAAAGTACATATACTTACAATTTTTTAAATGCTGAACATTGGGATTGTTTGACAAACGTCTCATGTTCACTGATTGCATCAGGGGATTTTAATGATGAACATCTTATGACGTCATCAGTCTGCACTCTCCCCTGATCATCCTTTCACTGGCTGAATTAATATTACGTAAAGATGGTCAGCCAAACAGAGAAGCAGAGAAGTCAATACAGAACCCATCAAAATTCCTAAATAAACTGAATGCTATCGATCTGAAATACCAAATAATAAACTATGATAAAACATCTTCACCAGTCATATATATATATATAACCCTATTCCCAGACTTAAGCGGACCAAATAAGCTTAAAAACCAGACTTATGTCGACCTACAGCAATAGGCAGACCGCCTCTTGGTCTGCCTAAGTTTCAGATTGTTCATTCTTATAAATAAAGCTTAATTTTGCCATTTTTCTCTCATAGCTTTATCTTTGTTGTTATTATCTTTGACATAAACCACTAAATTTCATATTTTAATAGTTTTTCCTGTGAGTTTTCATCGAAATTCGGGTGCGATTTTGAAGGTTGTATACTTCGGGCATTATTGATATGCTTAAAATCCAGAGTTATGTAGACCGTTGAAAAAGTGGTTGTAACTATGTAGTTTGCGTGTATACTATATACTTCCTAAATCTCATCGTTTAGAAAAGAATGTCTTTCATCGATATAACTGATTAATTTTACTAAATTCAGTTTATTTCTACATTTAATTAAGCGTGAGGTTAGAGTACCCTGTTGACAACGATTTTATGGTCACACTACGTACCTAATTAAACACAATATGGAAGTGAAAAGAATGCTCTGGAAAGGTAAAACTGAAACCGGCTGATATAATGTGTATATTAAAGTCATAATAATCAAATTAGAATCTCCATACACTTTAAAATAATTTTAAAACATATTTTTTGTAACTCGACTCGAACACGTTAAATTGGATTGCTTCCCTTTTCCTGTATCACTGTTTAAGGCCCCAAAATGTATATTTTTATTTTCTACAAACTGGCTTAAACTAACGATTCAAGTGGCCTTTCTCTAGGTCAAGAAATTACTTTTACATCTATTATAAACAAATAGAATGCCGCTTTTGTGGTTTAAAGATTAGAATATTGCTTAAACTCGCTCAATCGAAGAACTGATTTTTTTCAAAATGGCGGCTTACGATTGTCTAGTACTGTAAGTGTAAGTAGGTTGCACAGAAACTATAAACCAAAATAAAGGCTAAAGGCTTACTTAAATTTGATATTAATAATGATATTTAATTTCTCAAAGGAAAGAGCTACACAGTTTAAGAAGCATTATTTAAGTATTTTATTCTGAACTCGATCTCAATGTACAATGACAGCCTATATTAGTTATGCATGTAAACAACAAAGAGCAAATTAATTGTTTGGTTTAAATTTTAACAATTATTGTATTTCCAAAAACGAATAAACTGTTACATTAAAAAGTCTGCTTAGAAATCAGTAGAGGATTATTTGCATAATTTTCAGAGTTTATTTTCTTGAAATCACCATTAGCTATATAGATTTTGCAAAATTATTGATTAAATAAGTTGTGGAAATATATTAGATTTTATAAATCAACATCATATGAACAATAGAATTAAATGTAACATTAACTATTTATTTTTATTTTTTTATATGTCTATCTAATTAATACTCTTGTAATACAAGTTATTTCCATTTAAAGAATTGTGAAAGCACTAGAAGTAAAACTACTATTCAAAACAAAATTAAACCATGTGATACTTTGAAATATTTTTCAGATTTATACATAATATATTAATATTAGTATAATTTTAACACTGCAGATTTCATTAAGTCAGACCCATTTGGTACTCTGAAATCTTGTTTACAGCAGATGACATTTTTCCTAGTGGATATTACTTGCCTCTGAAATACACTCCCAACTGGTATTTATTTGGAAAAAATAATTAATTTCTATGCAACACTTTTATTAAATATTGACTTTTCCAAGGAGGATTGTGAGAGACTTGTGTAATATTCAAAATTCCTTTCAAGATAATATGTTCTTACCAACAAGAATAGCTATCCCACTTCTTTGTAATTAATTCTAATTTATACATGCATGTTTGTAAATCAATTTCTGCATCATAATAATACATTCCACCATTCATTTAACTGTGTACTGATGGATTTGACTTGTTATACATTGTCATAAATTTATAAATATCATTCAGCTTGTAAAATGCACTACTCAGTTGTTAAGCTCTCTAATTTATAGATGTATGTTGTAAATCCATTTCTGCACCATAATAATACATTCCATCATTCATTTTACTGTGAAATGATGGATTTGATTATTATACTAAATTATAGATACGTAAATATCATTCAGCTTGTAAGATGCACTACTCAGTTATTAAGCTCTTATATATTTCCAGGTCTTGAAAAAACACACTCTGCTATGTTTATAGCAGGAGTGCGATTATTACTGCTATGTAAATATAATAATTTCTAACAGTAGTAATAATACTGAAGTCCAAGAAACTGAAGAAAGATATGTCAATAGAAAAACTGAATATTTACTGTTTCCATTTAACAAAACTGTTTGAATAGTGATAGTGATAGTTAACATGTTCATAATGTATAACTGAAAGTTACAGGGCAATATTATATACAGTTAATACAGCTTATATAGCTACAAAATGATCATGGATTAGGAAAGTTGTTAAAAAATAATAGAACATACTACCAGACATATAATAGATAACCTGAAATAAGACAACTACCTTATATTCAGTTATTCAGTTAATAGTTAAATACACTAATAAAAAAAATAAAACATAAATAATAAGATTGTTGCATTGTATGAAGCAAATAAAGTAGCACTAAAGTGACAAATCCATTATGTTTTCAGCTTGTGTTGTATACAGCACTTTAGACTCTCACTCACTGATCCACTATTAAAAATCACTAATCTTGTGAATACATATGAAATATTTTCTTAATAATAGAACTGACTCAGATTGGATTATGAGACTATTAAAAATATGTAATGTTGCAAATACATATGAAATATTTTCTTAATAGTAGAACTGACACATATTGGATTATGAGACTATTATTAGGCTAGTGACTTTAATGAGGGATGAGGTACAGATATAATGTATAATGTATTTTAATGTAAAGGATATCCAGCAATATACAAATAAATAATAATTTAATTTGGAATATATTTTAGTGTTCCAGAATGTCAGTTCTAAGATATGAATTGATTATAAGAAATTGATAATAATAATAGTATATTACAAAATTTCACACTAAACAACAAAATTCACTAGCAAAAATGCCAAGTTCAGCATTTCAAATCTTACATATGCACATTGGATAAACTAAAAGATACATGAGAGCTATTAATAATATATGCCTACATGAGAAATTAAAACAATAATTATCATTTTAAAGTGGCTGTATCTCTACTGGTCACAAAGAAACTTTTTAAATCTTATATTTTTTAATTTGCTCTATGGATCACTATGCTATAATTGATTTATACATTTATGAAAACTAAATGTTTTCTTTATATTAGCTGCAAAAACTAGTACTGTATTAATATAACTTATGTATATACATATATATTTATTTCAAATGTAATTTAGAGTAAGGGTGTGCAGCAAGTATTATTTCATCCAAAAGTAAAAAGAAAAATTTCAATTCGGTTCAAGTTTAGGATGATTGGAAACACAACTGTGTACAGAGATGCAATGAATATTTCTTTACTTCTTCAAATCCTTTACAACTATGAACAATAACTGTATTAGTCTCAAGACTGTGTATTTACAGTAGCTGATGCAATAGAGTAACTTATGTGGAAACTATAGTTAGATTTAATTTCACTACAAAAAGAAATGACAATGTGTGCTATTTTTTGCAGTCCATAACGTTATTCAAAACTGTGTGGTAGTATTTAAAGTAATATTTATACTGGTAGTTTAAAAGTGAAATAGAAAAGATATAGAGCATTGTGAATGAAATGAAAATTGATTTATTTTTATAGATAAATAAAATACTTCTCCTTGTGGTTTTTGACTCGCACAAAAATGAAAGAAAAATAGAATACTCCTTTCTATCTTTTTTCTCTTAGCCAAATTATTTGACTATCAACTTTTAGCACTGTCATATAGGTGCTACGAACTTTCTTGTGTCAGTTTTGCACGAATAGTAATTAAAAGTTTTCAGTCGAATTGCACTGCCCCTTTTGTCACGTGGAGAGCTAATTCCCTCAACTCTGTCGTGGTGGAGATAATGGGCTTTCTTTTGTCAACTCAAAGAGACCATCCTATTGTTCGTATCTTAACGGTTTATAGTGGGTTTTCCAAACACCCTGACCCCTGTCGTCTTCCTAACAGCCAGGCGGCTTATATCAAAAGTTAATCCTTCCTCCTCGCCTACACTCGTACACGTGAGAACAACAGTACCTATCTTTACTACTGACTGGCGATTGTTGTGCAAACATTTTTTTCTTCTTAGCAGTGTTAGTGAATGGCTACGCATTCTTTCGTACTTCCATCAAATCAACACTGCACACATTTATGTACACAAAGGTGTGTACGGTAGACCCAACAGCTCCATACACAATTGTCGTGTTTAAAAACAAGGGGGTCATTATACGTAATATCGAAGGAGAGAAGTTATATGACATATATCTAGATGCAAAGTGTTACTCGATGCTATTTTTACTGCAATATTTAAGTTATTAAAACACAAAATTTAACAGAAACAAAATCTAAATCAGGAATAAAAGATATATTCTAAAATTTATATTCGTTTTTTTTATTTACAGCTAATCCTAACCCTAACATTTCTCTTTAAAAAAAACACCAAAACTATCTCTAAAATTCCCTAACCATATTTTTTCTCTAACCTAAAACAAGAGAGTTGTGTATTGAGTCGCTTCTAATCAACGGTGAGCAATGAGCGGGAAAATATCAGGAAAAAAGTCACAGGAAAAAAAAAAAGTCATAGGAAATAAAATCACAAGAAAAAAGTTACAGGAAATAAATTCACAATATAAAGTCAAAAGTGTCAGAGTGTATATGTTATAATACTTATTAACAGTAAGTGAAGCAGGAAAAGGCAAGGAGGTTAACAGCTCGATCAAAATGTGTGTGATTCAAGTGTATTTTATATACCGTATAAAAGCTTTGTAATACATACATTTAGTTAATTAATTTTCAGTGTAAGTCGGTATGCTTGCTTATTATTGAGTGAATAACAGTAAATGGAAGTAAGCGATGGCTCATTAGGATCCTCGTTCGATTCTCGCTCGTTGAGGGTAAATATGTGTGTGTGTGTGTGTGTGTGTGTGTGTGTGTGTGTGTGTGTGTGTGTGTGTGTGTGTGTGTGTGTGTGTGTGTGTGTGTACGTACTTGCGAAGTTTCAGTTCTGCGGTAAATTGCTTTATATGCAAGTTGCTGGAGTCCTTTCAAGTCTTCTATAAATGTTTCAAACTTGTTCTACCAAAATTGATCAGAGGCTCCCACTTTATACAGTTTATCAGCTATTAATTATTCACTGTGTTAAATTTGTAACCAGAAAACGTTAGTTTGCCTTCACTCGTGCGTATAATCCAGCTAATCAAACGTAGGCATGACATTTTAAGGAGTGTGGCATCTTGGAAGAGCAAAGAGCACTTACTTCGCGATCAATCGATTCACCGCATTCCCTCAAAGGACTATGTGCTCTGTGTACATAGAAGCCTACATAACTTTTTCTTGTTTTCAGTGTTTCAAGCCGTAAGTAAGAAGGAAATACGCAATGTAATAACCAAACTGAAACTGAAACAAGCAAACTGAAACTTACTTAAAATCATGTGAAATATTGAAACTCGATTTGACAGTTATTTCAAAACTTTAATTAAACTAGTTTATTTGATATTAGGAAAAATATTAAAAGTTTAAACTAGTTTCATATATCATCAAATAATAAGAAAGCTTCAATTAATAAACATTTCTATATGTGCCTTTGTACTTAGTAAGAAGAAGTGGCAGGAGAATGACCTGCTGTTTATTAGTCATATGCTTGAATCATGAATCTATTTTTATTAATGCTATCATCCTTTTAGTTCATTCATATGTAATGCTTGTCTGTAAATGAGGTCGTGTGGTTTGCGTGGAATGTGTACACGTTAATAAAACAAACAGATAGAGAGAAACAGAGTAGTAATTTACTAGATTATATTGTAATAATTCAGTGAATACACAAATGCGTTCATTTTTAAAGACACAAATGACATATTATCTTGCTAATCAGTATTGGCATACAGCTTAATTTTCGCCAAACATTTTTATCTATCTCTCTATTGATTTGACGTTAAATTGCTCGTAACATTGAGTAAGCAGATGCATTTCGATACGTGAAGAAAAAAAAATTTAAATGTGTAGTTTGTTTGTTTCCATTCTATTGGTTATTTTTTCTTTTCTTAAGGAAGATTAAATCAGCAAACATTTTTTTGTTTATAAAGTGAGTATGGAATGTCGTCTTTGTATTTAATAAAAAATGGCAAGAGAATGACCTTACAATAACTTTAGTATAATATTTTAACTTTATGCGCCCAATTATGAAAAAAACTACATTGTCTTCTTCTGCTTTGGTTTACAGAGTGACCAATAATATTTTAAAGATATCAAACGTAATACTAATTTACACCATCTCTGTTATAGAAAAATAAATATGGAAATACAGAATCTGAAATCAGTGAAACACGACTATAAAGAATAGAGTAAGCGATATCTTTTATTCAAATAAAAGTGATCATTGCTTAGAGAAACCTCTTAAAGCGTTCTAAAAGGAAATAAGCATTATTTAAACTTTTATTATGTTAATTAAGTAATTGATTTAATTAAAGAATATTAAGGCACTCTGATAGGTTAATTGTCTTCTTTTGTTGATTCTGATTCTGACAAAATGGAGCAATATTACAAATACCTCTTTGAACAAATAAAATGTTTCTGCGTGTGCTGAACCCGAATCTGAAGTTAGTTTTATTAAATTCCTCGTACTATTCCGCATAATTAGAAAAATAAAATTTTCGCAAAAAAAATCATAATTCGAGAAATATGAAATATTATCATTTCAAAATAAGCCACGCGTATTTCTGCATAATCCTGCAAAGGCTGTCAAAATTTCAGCGACTTTAGTAGAAAACGCGATTTGGCGCCAAAATTTCTTTGTCTCAAAAAATCGACTTTACCTACTAATAATGCAAGGCGCTAACTGAAGTCGACATTTTGACAAAAGCTGAATTTCTACAAAACTAATTGTCAGAAAAGGACTAAAATTGGTAGGCATGAAACTAAATCCTTTGTGACTCGGAATGTAAAATAAAAAGTCTGATATTCCAAAGAACTCTACAGAAAAACCCGTTCCTGCAACCCTTCTGCAAAAATTGAGTTTTCTTGATTTTTCGAAGCGTTCGTCTTTTTATCTGACGAACGCTTTACTCTACATGCATTAAATTCAGGTACCTAATGCACAACCATGAGTCTTATGACTTCTATTTATTGAGTATTTTTAGAGTAATCCATGTCGGAAATAATTAGGTTCAAACTACTTAAAATGGCCCATTTCCCGCTTCGGCTCGTTCGGATGGCCACAGTCACCTGTAATGTTACTCCTCAGCTCCGTTCTCAGGGATGATTTCGAAAGAGGAATCTATGGGCTACGTCCAGAAGTTAAGTGTATGATTGTATGTCTATAACTGCGCGCACCACAATAGGGTAATCACGATGACCAAACTTTGCAAATCGGCCAAAGGTGCGAAAATATCCAAACGTCAATTCTGACAAATTGGCGCAATATTACAAATACCTCTTTGAACAAATAAACTGTATCCGCGTGTGCTGAACCCGAATCTGAAGTTAGTTTTATTAAATTCCTCGTACTTTAAGAGAAATGCGCATAATTAGAAAAATAAAATTTTCACAAAAAAATTCATATTTCGAGAAATATGAAATATTATCGTTTCAAAATAAGCCACGAGTCTTCCTGTATTATCCTGCAAAATCTATCAAAATTTCAGCGACTTTAGTAGAAAACGCGATTTGGCGCCAAAATTTCTTTGTCTCAAAAAATCGACTTTACCTACTAATAATGCAAGGCGCTAACTGAAGTCGACATTTTGACAAAAGCTGAATTTCTACAAAACTAATTGTCAGAAAAGGACTAAAATTGGTAGGCATGAAACTAAATCCTTTGTGACTCGGAATGTAAAATAAAACGTCTGATATTCCAAAGAACTCTACAGAAAAACCCGTTCCTGCAACCCTCCTGCAAAAATTGAGTTTTCTTGATTTTTCGAAGCGTTTGACTTTTTATCTGACGAACGCTTTACTCTACATGCATTGAATTCAGGTACCTAATGCACAACCACGGGTCCTATGATCTGTATTTATTGAGTATTTTTAGAGTAATCCATGTCGGAAATAATTAGGTTCAAACTACTTAAAATGGCCCATTTCCCGCTTTAGCTCGTTCGGATGGCCGTGGTCACCTGTAATTCTACTCCTCTAATTGTTAGAAAAGGACTAAAATTGGTAGGCATGAAGCAAAATAATTTGTGACTCTGAATATAAAATAAAAAGTCGGATATTCGCAATATCTCTTGAGATAATAAAATTCGTGCACCTGACCCCCAAATTTCTTTTTTTCAATTTTTTATTTGCTTGACTTTATATCTGTAAATAGAATTTTATACATATTTTTAATATAAAAAGACACTATCAAACAACTGAAATAGTTACTCTGATTTAGAAAGCAATATTAATCAGTTCATGCATAAAGAATATTTATTGACCCTAATTAGAAAGTCGTTTTTATCAGTCAATGATCAATCCTGCTATTTTTTTGTGTGTGAAATATATTTTAAACAACAAAATCCATCTGAATCCATCAAATTCAATATATGGTTGCAATAAAGTTATTGCTTTGAGATAATTATAATGAATTTACAACCTCGTAATTTTACTCCTCAGCTCCGTTCTCAGGGATGATTTCGAAAGAGGAATCTACGGACTACGTCCAGAAGTTAAGTGTATAATTGTATGTCCATAACTGCGCGCGCAACAATACGGTAATCATGATGACCCAATTTCGCAAATCGGCCCAAAGTGCGTGTCAGGCGAAAACAAAACTTAGCCCGGCATCACTCCATAAACATTAAAAATTTAAAATAGTAAAATATAGATACACAAGGGGTATAGGAACAATAGCACAAAATACACATTCAAATCATTCAACCAAGACACAAATTACAAGACTGACCAACCACTCCAAGACATTAGCAGGATGTTAGAGTTATACAAGACTGACCACACATGGCTAGGGCACAGGAAATGGTTAGGGATCCAAGGGTCACTTGTAGCTAACTGATAGACTCACACTGAGCTATGGGCTAGGGTACAGGAAGCGGTCAGGGGATCAAAGGGCCACTCTTAGCTAACGGTAGAGGGAGGGGTTAGTTTTTAATTCATATTTAAATAACTGCAAATCAGAAAAAGGACACACCTGGTGGATCGCAGGAGAAATAATTCCTGAGTCATAAGGAAATGTGGAAATTCATATAACTTTAGAACTTCCCGACGGATCAACATCCTTGTACCCCACCCACCACAAAAAATTACAAACAAACACACACACACACACATACACACACTCACACACACGCGCGCACACACACACACACACACACACACACACACACACACACACACACACACACACACACACTCACAAACAAAATAAAAACATCTTTTACTCCGAACGAGAATTACACCATGATACTCTTGGGGGAGAGGTTATTAATTTCTGCACAATCACTTACTTCCATTTCCTGTTATTCAGTCTATAATATACGTGTTTATGGACACAATCATAACAACATATCTGAGTATGAATAAAATATATTATTAAATGTGTGAATTATAATATGAATTATTATATGTACACGATATACAAATCGCACGCACGCCTTTTTTCCCGTGACTTTTTTTCCTGTGACTTTTTCCGCTCACCCTTAGATTGGACTAGATCGTATGACGTTATTTTTATTACTGATTTTCTGTAAGTGACATTCTGGCATAGCGAACTCTAAATAATATTACTGCAGCTATTTGGTATAAATTTGCGACTTCATTATTAGTAGTATAGATATCTCGATTTGAGTAGCTCTTTTTAATAGACTATTTCATCATCACCATTTCATTGCTGAAAAAGAAATGTCCATGAAAAACTAATATACAAGCCTCGACTTTAATTCTAAAGATGCAGATATTAAGTTTATATGAGCATTTTAAGTGTGAGACCATCTTTTAAGAGACAATGACTTGATAAATAGAGAAGCGAAACGGTGTAGTTAATTTGAACTGTGGGAGCACGACCGTACCACTGTAGAACATTAATTTTATATGTGAGTTTTGTAAAAGAGAAATTTTTTAGCCATGGATATTATTGACAATAATAAGAGCGGTTCAAAATTTGTGTTTAGCCCGACAAGAAACTCTGAATATAGAGCCATACTTTCTTTGAGGAGTCGTTTGGAACATTCGCCTTAATCATGAATATTTTATCAGAAACAAAATATCAAACACTAAAATCATTCATAAATCATCCTAGCAAACGCATAATGGTAACCATAAGTAAATGAAAATTGTTTTAAATCTTAGAATCTTCAGGTGTTCAATAGCACATAATAACTTAATTATGCAGAAATAGAAACCTCATAAATTTACCAAGTATGTTTTGCTAATGTTGTTGAGTGTATTTGAAAATACTGTACTATTTTATTGTATGTTTTAAACAAGGCTCTCATTGCTTTACTTATTTTAAAAGCAGGGTTTTTTTGTTTGATAACTATGATTGGTAACTGTGAGTATATTATGTCATGAAGTAAGCTCACTTCGAATGAACTATACTATTAAAAATATGAATGAATTATAATTTTATTTGACTGATGAAACTTGAAAATGCAGATGTATACGAATATAAGACTTAGTTTATAGTAAGGTGTCCGTGTTGTTTATGAACGGACGCGTAGTTCCTGTCAGTAAGTGAATGCAAAAGCATGCCTGGGGGGAATGACGATTGGGGATTATTCGCGTGGCGTGCTGTTCTTCAAGCTGCATTGCCTAACTGTACATCAAAGTTATACAAAGTACCGCCAGCGAGAAACCTCCCTCCAAGCTCACTAAGTCTCTTCTTTACTGAAAGTTGATTTCACTCACACCAAGGAAGGGTTGTTTAGCCAGCGTCTTTTGTCTAAGGATTTTAAGTGGTACACAAGGCGTGAAAGTGATGTTGGAAAAATACGACAACAGAATGAATCTCTGCATGAATGCATTCCAATTCTGAGAGCGAGTAGTCCACGCTATCTATCTATCTATCTATCTATCTATCTATCTATCTATCTATCTATCTATCTATCTATCTATCTATCTATCTATCTATCTATCTATCTATCTATCTATCTATCTATTCTTATCATTAACGTTATATATTTGTCTCCTATCAATGTCAAAATCCCCTCTCTATCTGCCTGCCCGTCCGTCCACCCGTCTATCTGTTTCTTTCCTTTTCTTTTCTATCCATCCATCCACCCGTCTGTCTGTCTGTCTATCTATCTATCTTTCTGCCTATTTGTCTGTCGATCTGTACGTGCATCTGTCTTTCGATGGAACTGTCTACTCTCACATCCAAATTCTATCCATCTATTTATCTTACTAGTTACCAATCTACCTATCCATATATACTCGTCTATCTGATTGTTTTTATATTATTCGTACTGGTTGTCGCTTTGTTTGAATGTAGGATCTCAGCGAGTCTAGCTAGTACGTTATACGCAATTCGCTAGCGTTGCTTTCTATAAAAGCAGGAGGATTTTAAAAATAATAATATTGTTAAGCAGAATCAACAAATCAAAATAATTAACCTATCAGAGTGCCTTTATTTTCTTTAATTAAATCAATTACTTAATTAACATAATAAAAATTTAAATAATGCTTATTTCCTTTTAGAATCCTTTAAGAGGTTTCTCTAAGCAATGATCACTTTTATTTGTATAAAAGATATCGCTTACTCTATTCTTTTTAGTCGTGTTTCACTGTATTCAGATTCTGTATTTCCATATTTATTTTTCTAAAACAGAGATGGTGTAAATTAGTATTACGTTTGATATCTTTAAAATATTATTGGTCACTCCGTAAACCAAAGCAGAAGAAGACAATGTTGTTTTTTCATAATTGGGCGCATAAAGTTAAAATGTTATCTAAAATTATTGTAAGGTCATTCTCTTGACTTTTTTTTATTAAAAAATTCCATACTCACTTTAGAAACAAAAAAATGTTTGCCGATTTAATCTTCCTTAAAAAAGAAAAAATAACCAATAGAATGGAAACAAACAAACTATACATTTTTTAAATGAATTTCTTCACGTATCGAAATGCATCTGCTTACTGTTAGAAGCAATTTAACGTCAAATCAATAGAGAGATAGATAAAAATGTTTGGCGACAATTAAGCTGTATGCCAATACTGATTAGCAAGATAATATGGCATTTGTGTCATGATGAACGCATTTGTATATTCACTGAATTATTATTACAATATAATCTAGTAAATTACTACTCTCTTTCACTCTCTTTCATTTTTCTCTATCTGTTTGTTTTATTAACGTGTACACATTCCACGCAAACCACACGACCTCATTTACAGACAAGCATTACATATGAATGAACTAAAAGGATGATAGCATTAATAAAAATAGATTCATGATTCAAGCATATGACTAATAAACTGCAGGTCATTCTCTTGCCACTTCTTACTAAATACAAAGGCACATATAGAAATATGTATTAATTGAAGCTTTCTTATTATTTCAGGATATATGAAACAAGTTTAAACTTTTAATATTTTTCCTAAAATCAGATAAACTAGTTTAATTAAAGTTTTGAAATAACTGTCAAATCGAGTTTCAATATTTCACATGATTTTAAGAAGTTTCAGTTTGCTTATTTGTTTCAGTTTCAGTTTGGTTATTACATTGCGTATTTCCTTCTTACTTACGGCTTGAAACACTGAAAACAAGAAAAAGTTCTGTAGGCTTCTATGTACACAGAGCACATAGTCCTTTGAGGGAGTGCGGTGAATCGATTGATCGCGAAGTAAGTGCTCTTTGCTCTTCCAAGATGCCACACTCCTTAAAATGTCATGCCTACGTTTGATTAGCTGGACTATACGCACGAGTGAAGGCAAACTAACAATGTTTTCTGGTTACAAATTTAACATAGTGAATAATTAATAGCTGATAAACTGTATAAAGTG
This sequence comes from Sinotaia quadrata, assembly GCA_028829895.1. Lineage (NCBI taxonomy): Eukaryota > Metazoa > Mollusca > Gastropoda > Architaenioglossa > Viviparidae > Sinotaia > Sinotaia quadrata. The sequence continues at coordinate 62,887,340 of CM054178.1, read as the reverse complement.
GGAACCTCTGATCAATTTTGGTAGAACAAGTTTGAAACATTTATAGAAGACTTGAAAGGACTCCAGTAACTTTTACAGTCGTCAGAGCCAAACTTGCATATAAAGCAATGTACCGCAGAACCGAATCTTCGCAAGTACGTACACACACACACACACACACACACACACACACACACACACACACACAATTTCAACACTTCCAGAGTGGTCATCGCTCTATCTGGAAAATTCAGACATATTCACATCCCTCCCTTAAGTTTTGATTCAAGTTGATTGAAGATCAGCACTCAGTCACTGAATACTCGCTAACAATTTCCCACCTGTGTTCAGTGGGTATTCCCAATCCTAAGCTGCATCCAGACAGATTAGCGCGTGCCACGCGTACACAACAATCACTGACAAATATCCGACGAGCAGCTCTCCCCCCCTCCCAACCCTTCGTTATTTCTCCTTTACTACACTTACAGGACGACTTGGAGAAAACCATTTACTTCCCCAAAAGTTTTTATTGTCGTGGAGCGAACAATTATTTTGGACAAAAGATGCACTTGATGCACAGAAATATCTGAAAAATCTAAACACTCTTTGAATCAACATCACAAACCACTGTTCATCCACTAACTAATAAATAAATCGATAATTAATAAACAACGAATTATATTTAGAATTCGAAATTGACTCAATATGCATGGACATTCACATCGCCAAGTGTTGGATTTCGAGAGCCAGGGTGATAATGAAAATTTCGTTTCTAAATTGATCCCTTATAGTCCAGTAGCATGAAGTTGGGGCATGTTGTGCACATAGTCTTTTGTATTAGGGGAACAACTTGAGCTCGATGATGTGTATATAGTTGGAAGTTAAAGTTCACCCTCAAGTTGCTTTCACCAAAAGCGAAAATCTATGAGTGATTTGCAAGGTATTTGTTTCGATATTCATTCATTAAAACCAATCACACACCCATACTCTGACTTTGAGCTAACAAATGAAAAGGTTAATTTAAACTAGGCTCTTTCCGGTCACTTGGATTATTGTAATACATTTAATAAGACCGAAACTAAAAACATGTTTTTGTTATGATAGATGTGTGGTAAGAAACATAAAATTACGTAATTAAAGAATGATTTATATAGGTATTTTCTTCATTAGAATTTATTTTTAATTTAATGTCTCTTTCTAATGTAAGCTGATTTTACAGAGAAGCGAATTGGTACATCACACGTCTCCATCAATCTTGCGATTGATACGCATAAGCAGAGTGGATATTTTATTGCACTCAGAAAGCAGCAAAAAGTAATAGAGAAAGACTGAGAAATTGCATATGAAAAGACAAATAGTTAAACATCGGGCATACCAATATACTGTCCAATATAAAAACAGACAGATGGATGGATGGATTGTTGGAGAGAGGGATGGATGGATGGATGGTTGGAGAGAACGATGGATGCATGGATAGATAGATAGATAGATAGATAGATAGATAGATAGATAGATAGATAGATAGATAGATAGATAGATAGATAGATAGATAGATAGATAGATAGATAGATAGATAGATAGATAGTCCTTTCCACCTGCGATCAAGAGATCATGTTTGCCTGAGGAGAGGTTCTCCCAGTGAGCAAAGTGTATGACGGATGAACTAAGTACAAAAATCACTAAACCACGATTGGGATGGTTTCGTGGATGAGCGGGGAAAAAATTCACGGGAAATAAAGTCACAAGAAAAAAGCCACGCATAGGAAAGAAAGTCACAATATATGTTAAGTGGAAGTAAGTGACGGCTCATTTGGATCGTGGTTCGATTCCCGATCAGGGTTAAGTGCATTTTTTTTTTTTAGAAACTTCAGTCTGACGAGCATTGTTCGACAACTCTTTTCTTGTTTAATACATACGGCTGGAATCTGTAGAATAAAATGTTCTTTAAAATATCACCTAAAAACACTACCAACAGATGTTTAGTGTGATATGACTGCTTAAAACAGGATTTCATTGATAACTTTTTATTTAGTTTCATTTTATGTCAATACGTCAGATTCTTTTCACTTCTGGAAATTTTTTCCCGATCGAAAGAAAAAAATGAGCCGTGTTAACCGTAATATTGATAGTGTTCTAATGTTCTTGTACTAGTGGGCGATAATAAAGTTGAAATATATAGTACTAATTGATCAAAACGGTCGTCATTTCTGTAAGTTATAATAACTATAAATTTGAACAGTGGCATACAACAGTGGTCCCCAACCTTTTCATCGCCGCGGACCGGTCAACGCTTGATAATTTTACCGCGGCCCGATGATGTGGGGGAGACGTTGATTGTTTATATTTTAGATTGTTTTGATTTAATAATCTAAATTTAATTGTATTTAAACGTGCCTTCAAATTAAAATACAGTTACACCAAAAAATGAATATAAAGTGATTTAACATTTTAACTCACTAGAACGCTAAATCAGCGAGAATCCTGAGCTTGTTTCTTTGCAACGAGAAGGTTCCATCTGGGGGTAATAGGAGACAATTACACCCGAAGTGAGTTGCTTATGTCCATCCGTTGTTTTGTTTTGGTTGCTGTCACTGCAGAAAACCCCGCTTCACACAAATAGGATTCGGAAATGGCAATACATATTTAAGTGCTGTGGTGGCCGTTGTTGTATTGGCAGGTGTGTGTGTGTGTGTGTGTGTGGTTTACAGAGCCCAGGATAATACCACATCGTCTGTACTTAGTGTGTATGTGCGCCCAGGATGTTCACTCCCCACCCTGTAATGTTCACCAGTGGTGTTGTTGTTGTCGTTGGAGCTAAGGAGTAACATTACAGGTGACTGTGGCCATCCGAACGAGCCGAAGCTTTTTATTTACATTCCGAGTCACAAAGTATTTAGCTTCATGCCTACCAATTTTAGTCCTTTTCTGACAATTAGTTTTGTAGAAATTCAGCTTTTGGGATTCAAAATGTCAAGACTTCTGTCAATAGTCTAATGCCTTGCATTAAAGTGGATTTTTCGAGACAACTCTTGGACATTACGCCTAATGGATTGCCTAAGATTGTAAAAACAACATTTGCTGATGAAGTCGGGTCCAAACAGCTAGAATTGCTCGTAACACGCCGTCTTCAAAGTTAGTCACGACGGCTTGCAGGTTAATAGTATAGTTCATGTTGTACACTTATCAACTATTGTTTGAAACAATTCTTCATAAGTGGAACATGTTTTGTTTGGAAGAAGAGCAGAGAGAGAAATAATACTTTTCTCATCAACTATTGCTTGAAATAATTCTTCATAAGTGGCACAGGTCTTGTTTGGAAAAAGAGCATACAGAGAAATAATACTTTTTTCATCAACTACTGCTTGAAATAATTCTTCATAAGTGGTACGGGTCATACATAGAAGAGCATACAGCAAAGCAAAATAAAGTATATTCTCCTCAAAGGATATACGGATGACGTTGGTTGAAAATATTCGGAACCATAGCAAAGTTGCCATCCCTGAACACTGTTTCTGAATCAGAAAACATTTTTACGTTTTGACTGGAACCAAAAATTCTGTTGCTACAGTTTAGCCCGTTATAAGTCTTCCACATTGACAACATGTTCTTTGTACATATTTCAACCACAGATTGGTTTTGGAGCTGCATGCTTGGTTTACATAAATTCATCGAAGCATAATTATGAACCGCTCTTATTTATTGTTATTCAGTCAATAATATACGTGTTTATGGACTATAAGCATAAAACATGACGCGAGAGAGAGAGAGAGAGAGAGAGAGAGAGAGAGAGAGAGAGAGAGAGAGAGAGAGAGAGAAAGAGAGAGAGAGAGCACACAAACATACATACACAAACACAAACAAAATAAAACATATTTTACTCCGAGCGAGAATCACAACCACGATCCTCTTGGGCGATAAGTTATTCAGTCAATAATATACGTGTTTATGGACTACAAGCATAAATCATGACTATGTTGAATAAATCATTTTATTAAAATTGTGAATTATAATATGGATTATAATATGTATACGACGGACACATCACACACACACACACACACACACACACACACATTTAATCCCGAGGAAGAATCGAACCGCAATCCAACTGAGCTGCCGCTTACATCCTTTTACTGTTATTCAGTAAATACTGAGCATATATATGGACTTACAAATAAAATTAATACAAACAGAACTAAATATATGATTTAGAATGCATTTATACGGTATATAAAATACACGCTCCTGCACACCAAAGACAAAAGCATATATTATTAATGTTTTTCACCACGAACGGTATTTGAACCACGCACATCTTCAGCGAGCTGTTAATCTCCGTGACATTTCGTCCTTCACTTACAGTTAATAAACAGTATAACACATACATACTGACTTACGACTTTATATTAAACATATATTGTGTCTTTATTTCCTGTGACTTTTTTCCTTGTGACTTTATTTCCTAAGACTTCATTCTGTGACTTTTCCCCACTACAAATGCAATAACACACTGGCCCTAGTTTTTTTCCTCTATATAAAACTTGATTTGATTGATTGAATGTAGGGGGGGCGCTTCCGGCTTCCGCCGCTTTTGCTCTGGGTGGAGGGGTTGTGGGGGAAAGGGAGGGGTGGTTTACCCCCCTGGCTATGTCAACCTAGTTTTTATCTATTATTTCCAAATGGTCAGCTGTCCGCAAAGTTGTTTTTACTGTTTACTCATTACCTCATGTCTGGCCCGTCAAAATTTTCTAGGTCTCTGAGCTCTTGTTGTTCGGGTAATTATTATTATTAATTATTTAAAAAAAAAACAAACAAACAATATATCCAACACCCTTCTTGTCTTTTCCTTACTTTCCCCCCTTTTGTCACGTGGAGAGTTAATTTTCCTCAACTCTGTCATAGAGGAGATAATGGGCTTTCTTTTGTCAACTCAAAGAGACCATCCCTATTGTTCTCATCTTAACGGTTTATAGTGGGTTTCCAAACACCCCGGACCCCTGTCTCCTTCCTAACAGCCAGGCGGCTTATATCAAAAGTTAATCCTTCCTCCTCGTCTACACTCGTACACGTGAGAACAACAGTACCGATCTTTACTACTGACTGGCGATTGTTGTGCAATCAGTCGGAAGTCCTGCTATTTTTCTTAGCAATGTTACTCTTAGTGAATGGCTACGCAGTCCTTCGTACTTCCACCAAATCAACACTGCAGGCATTTATGTACACAAAGGTGTGTACGGTAGACCCAACAGCTCCATACACAATTGTCGTGTTTGAAAAACAAAGGGGTCATTATACGTATATCGAAGGACAGAAGTTATATGACATACATTTAGATACAAAGTGTTACTCGATGCTATTTTTACTGCAATATTTAAGTCATTAAAACACAAAATTTAGCAGAAACAAAATCTAAATCAGAAATACAAGTTAAAAAGTTTTAGAATATATTTATATTTGTTTTTTTTTTATTTACAGCTAATCCTAACCCTAACATTTCTCTAAAAACAACAAAAACAAAACTGTCTCTAAAATTCCCTCATATTTTTTCTCTAACCTAAAACAAGAGAGTTGTGTATGGAGTCGCTTCTTATCAACGGTGAGCGGAAAAAATGTCACTGGAAAAAAGTCATAGGAAATAAAATCACAAGGAAAAAGTTACAGGAAATAAATTCACAATATAAAGTCATAAGTGTCAGAGTGTATATCTTATAATACTTATTAACAGTGAGTGAAGCAGGAAAAGGCAAGGAGGTTAACTGCTCGCTCAATATGTGCGTGATTCAAGTGTATTTTATATACCGTATAAATGCTTTGTAATACATACATTTAGTTCTGTTTTAATTAATTTTCATTGTAAGTCGGTATGCATGCTTATTATTGAGTGAATAACAGTAAATGGAATTAAGCGACGGCTCATTAGGATCGTGGTTCGATTCTCGCTCTGGGGTAAATGTGTGTGTGTGTGTGTGTGTGTGTGTGTGTGTGTGTGTGTGTGTGTGAGAGAGAGAGAGAGAGAGGGAGAGAGAGAGAGAGAGGGAGAGAGAGAGAGAGGGAGAGAGAGAGAGAGAGAGACTGTGTGTATGTGTGTGTGTGATTGTAATTTAAAAGAATCTGCCTCTAATCTCTCCGACACAACTCACATAGTAAATAAGATTTAAACTATAGCTCTATGTGTAACCCAATACTACAAGTGTAATTCCAAGAAACGCCAAAGAACTACGCTAAAACAAAATAAGACACCAATGCAATCATATGGTTATAGCATTCAATGCAATATAAACATGTTAGATAGTTGTATGGTAGGTGAGTTTTATTAATATTGCATGTCACCGTTCAAATTTATAGTTACTATATCTTACAGATATGCCGACCGTTTTGATCAATTAGTACTATATATTTCAACTTTATAATCGCCCACTAGTACAAGAACAATAGAACACTATCAATAATACGGCTAACACAGTTCAATTTTCTTTTATCTCGATCGAGAAATAATTTCCAGAAGTGAAAAGAATCTGACGTATTTACATAAAATGAAACTAAATAAAAATGTATCAATGAAATCATGTTTCAAGCAGTCATATCACACTAAACATCTGTTGGTAATGTTTGTTAGGTGATATTTTAAAGAACATTTTATTCACAGTTACCAGCCGTATGTATTAAACAAGTAAAGAGTTGTCGAACAATGCACGTCAGATTGAAGTTTCTAAAAAAAAAAAAAAGGAATACATTGGTTTTGCGAGCTGCATGCTTGGTATACATAAATTCATCGAAGCACAATTATGAACCGCTCTTATTACTGTCAGTAATATCCACTGCTAAAGTTTAAGTCATATTTACTATGTAAGTTGTGTCGGAGAGATAAGAGGCACATTCTTTTAATTTACAGTCACACACATACACACACACACACACACACTCGCGCGCGCGAGCACACTCAAACATACGTACACAAACAAAAACAAAATAAAACATATTTTACTCTGAGCGAGAATCACAACCACGATCCTCTTGGGCGATATGTTAATCTGCGCAATCGCTAACTGTCATTTATTGTTATTCAGTCAATAATATACGTGTTTATGGACTATAAGCATAAAACATGACTATGTATGAATAAATCATTTTATTAAAATTGTGAATTATAATATGGATTATAATATGTATACGACGGACAAATCACACACACATACACACACACACACACACACACACACACACACACACACACACACACACACACACATTTAATCCCGAGGGAGAATCGAACCGCGATCCAACAGAGCCGCCGCTTACTTCCTTTTACTGTTATTCAGTAAATAATGAACATATATATGGACTTACAAATAAAATTAATACAAACAGAACTAAATGTATGATTTAGAATGCATTTATACGGTATATAAAATACACGCACGTGCACACCAAAGACAATAGCGGACATACACGCATACATTATAATTATTAACGTTTTTTCACCCCGAACTGTATTTGAACCACGCACATCTTCAGCGAGCTGTTAACCTCCGTGACATTTCGTCCTTCACTTACAGTTAATAAACAGTATAACACAATCACACTGACTTACGACTTTATATTAAACATATATTGTGACTTTACTTCCGGTGACATTTTTCATTGTGACTTTATTTCCTAAGACTTCATTCTGTGAAAACGTGAATATGTTTCAAATGGGCAAGTTATGGTGTGTGTGTGTGTGTGTGTGTGTGTGTGTGTGTGTGTGTGTGTGTGTGTGTGTGTGAGAGAGAGAGAGAGAGAGAGAACAAAAAGACAGAGACAGAAAAGAAATTAACAAGAGAAGAGAGAATCTAATCTCTTTGATTATCTAAGTTTCTGTGTCAACAATCACCTAAGGTAGCAAGTCTAGCTGGCGGTACTTTGTATAACTTTGATGTAGAGTTAGGCACACTCAGGCCTACGCTCGCGAAAGTGGCGGAAGCCGGAAGCGCCCCCCCCCCCTACACTCAATCAATCAATCAATCAGTCCTACTCTCTGCTTTGTCCGAGTACCTTCTGTTCACGCTTCACAGCGTCTTGAACAGCACGCCAACGCGAAAGACCAATAATCTTAATCCCTAATCCCTAAAGGCATGCTTTACAGTTCACATCCTTATGCGTTCACTTGCTAACAGGAACTACGCGTCCGTTCATAAACAACACAGACAACTTAATATAACTAAGTCTATATTCGTATATATCTGCATTTTCAAGTTTCATCAGTCAAATAAAATTATAATTCATTCATATTTTTAATAGTATTATAATTCAATAAAAACAATAAACTGTTTCCCGAGTGGTACCACTCACGCTGATGATCCCTTGATAGTTAAAAATCGGAAAGAGAAAACGATATACCAGAGTTTGGGCTTAAACTCAACAATTAAACTCCATGCTATTATTTCTCTTCCTTTCAAACTATACATCTTTTTGTTATCCAGTCCGCAGTACCAAGCAATACCTACCAATAAAATTCAGGCGTTTTCAGTCCTAGGGATTTGGCATTGATTGATTGATGGTTGAATGCACAGTGAACCTTTGTTCCATCCAAACCACACCTTTCTTTTTAATTGTTACCACGATCTATCTGTTCTCTCTCTAAAAGTATATTATATATATATCATCTGAGTCTGTGGGAAAGGGTGAGATAAAGGAGTTTAAATTAGTCATCATGTTTCGCTCTGAATAGGGAGGGCATTAAATGAATGTAAAAAAAAGGGAAAGTGACTGAGTAGACCCGAACTTATCAGACTTTATTTCCAGTCTTTCGAAGATCAGCGGTTTTCATCATTCAGTTCTCACACTTAAAAAAAAAAAAAAAAAGATAAAGGATCTGTGACTGTACTTATTTCCGAAACAGAAAGCATGTACACTGCAGATCGATGTTTTTCAGCTAATCTCTGCAGTACTGTCTACAAAATAAGGTAAGAGATCATTTATTTTGATTACTTTATCATTAGCTTTCTTAATAGAGAGAAATATTCGGTGGCACTGATTCATGGCAAGAGCAAATACTTCTATTCTTTTCTTCATCTTTTACGAGGCGGAGGGGTATCAATTTTATGTGCAATTATGTCAGGCAGTGAGTAACCAACGGAGGCATTCTTCGCTCTTTAATTGCCAGGCTTGCACGAGCTTTAGTAAACGTAACTGTTTTAGTAAACTAACCATTTTGTTTGTCCTATTTGATGGACTAGATATAAAGCCTAGAACCTTATCTGGGGATGGGGTAAGAATCACACTATCCATCATGGCACGAATCGAACTCAGCCCCTGAATTAAGCAAGAATTGCTGTGCCTTTGCGGTTGTTCTTCAGTTCAATAATATTGCTTCAGACACTAATTAAGTCCTTCAATTTATGACAATTATTTCTTAAATAGAAATTTTAATTCAAAATCCACTTCATTTTATAAGTTTTAACAGAATGGATCTTGAGGAGTCCATTCTACATTACTCAATTTTTATTTTAGACTTGCGACTTTACTGTTTTATGGTGCAAGAGCACTGAACAGTTTCTATCTATGGACAGTATAATTTACGTGTTCATTCGGCCTTCACCCATAAACAAGTGTCGCCCCAAGCCTTATCGTTCTAAATTATAATCGTACTTAAAGACAGCTCTTTATAGTTATAATTTAATTCATCACCGCTGTTACATAAATAAATCTAAGTACAGTGAAATATCGCTATAAGGCGATAATTGGGGTCCATAAAATCGGATTGCATTAATAGTGGGCTTTTTACAATATTTGACTTTTTTCTGTGAACATATACGTCTATTCATGTCTAATGTAAAAGGTTGGGTTATTATGGGACGAATATTAAATGGAATGCATTATTAAGATATATTCAAAATAATGGACGGATATAATATCTATAGGTTTTTACTTTGCGTTAAATAGTTTTACTAATTTTTATTTGTTTGTACGATAATACACATTGTCCCATAATACCCCGAGTGACGTAATATTACGAATTAGGTTACACTGTATTACAACACCGCCAAGCCCAGCCAACATGTTTGCGGCTTTAGTTCTTTGATGTTTATTAAATTGTGAAAATATTTTATCAACCACCGCATTGTCTGCTGTTTGGTTTGTGCAACAATTGTATAATAATTAATTAAATATAATCACTAAACTACTTACTGGCCTTACTCATGGATCAGTAATAAGTAACATATCCGATAATGTTTATTTTGGAATAACACTTCAAGAACCTGGTGAAATCCTTACATTTCGGATCGTTTTATATTAAACGTAATATGCGAACTCTTCCCCAAAATGATAATACACTTTTTACACACTATGTTTCTTTAGTTTATTGAAAATAATTTTAAATAAAGAAACATGTACATTATTTATTAGAGTATAATATATGCTTATCTGCATAGCACTGGTTTTAAGCAAATATTGTCCACGTACCTCTAGTTGCATTAAACATTAATTTTCCAAACTCATCACTAAATTACATTTACTGATTTAGTGTCTCGTATAACATGAATTTGAATCTAAATCTTGTATTAAATAGTGATAAATTAAAGAAGCATTACTTTATTTATTTGAGTGACATGTATGCGGTCTGCATGTTGCTGGTTTTTAAGCACTTAATGTCCACCAAAGGATGGTTTTAAAGCATAAACCTTTTACTTTCCAATTTTAATACCAAATTAAATTTGGGACTTTTCAACATACTTTAAAATTTGAACAATTTATTAAATAGTGATACAATAATGTTAAATAAAGAAACTTAGCTTTATTTATTAGAATGACATATACATGTCTGCGTATTGCTGGTTTTTAAGCAAATAATGTCTACGTAAGGCTGATTTTTAAGCATACACTTATTTTTCACAAATTCAACACTAAATAGAAACTGTGGTCCTTTAAAATGATTTTGCATTTGAATCTTGCATTAAATAGAAATAAATTTAAGAAACGTTGCTTTATTTATTACAATAATGTTTAAGTTGCCTGCATGCATATTGCTGCATTGCTGGTTTCAAAGTTTGCATTGTACAAGTAAGGGTGTTTTATAAGCATAACACTTTTACTTTCCAACTTTAATACCAAATTAAATTTGGGGTCCTTAAACATGATTCTGAGTTTGAATCTTTTTTTAAATGGTGAGAAATTAATAGTAAATATAGAAAAAATATAGAAAAATCAAGTTATTTCCAAAATTAACTTACAGGTATGATTACTTTTTAAATTTTTTAATAGCAAATTATGCTCACATAAGGTTGTTTTTAAAAGAAAAAAGCTTTTATTTTTGTAAGTCAACACTATATTGATTTTGTGGTCCTTTAATTTAATTTTGACTTTAAACCTGTATGAAATAGTGATAAATTAAGGAAACCTTGCTTTCCTTTATTTATTTGAGTAACATATATGTATTCTGCATATTGCTGGTATGTAAGCACATAATGTCCACCTAAGGCTGTTTTTAAAACATTTACTTTCCAATTTTAATACCAAATTAAATTTTGGACCTTTTAACATGCTTTTAAATTTGAACAATTTATTAAATAATGAGACAATGGCATTAAATAAAATATAGCTTCATTTATTAGAATGACATATATGTCCACATATTGCTGGTTTTTAAGCAAATGATGTCTGCTTAAGGCTGGTTTTTAAGCAAATGATGTCTGCTTAAGGCTGGTTTTTAAGCAAATGATGTCTACTTAAGGCTGGTTTTTAAGCAAATGATGTCTACTTAAGGCTGGTTTTTAAGTATAAACATATATTTTTCCAAACTCAAGATTTAATTGAGTTTGGAGTCCTTTAACATGATTCTAAATGTATATCCTGATTTAAATAGTAATAAATCAATATAAAAACCCAACAATGTATTTTTATTCATACCAAATTGTGGACTTTTAGATTATAAAATGAGATACATCTATACAAATATCTATTAAAGCAAATGTATTCTTCTACTTTTGATTTATATTTATAAACTATACATTTATTTATGCAGAGTCGTGGTTTTTAAAAAGATTCATTTGTTTACAACTATAAAATTGACCATTTTAACTAAGTGTCCACATAATGCTGGTTTTTAAGTACGAGTCTCATAATGCTGGTTTTTAAGTGTATGTGTTTGTCTACATAATGCTGGTTTTAGGGTTATAGGAATTAGGCAGACCACAAAACATGTATATTTTTTGTTATTTGATATTTTTTCTTCAAATTAAGTACGTTTGCTATTAGTGATGTCTAAAAGCAGAATGTGAAAAAAAAATGTTAATTTTATTATTATTATGGGATATACACTGTGTCCACCTAATGCTGGTTTTTAAGCATGGTCTACCTAACGCTGGAAATAGGGTTATATATATATATATATATATATATATATATATATATATATATATAATTTTCCAGTTCTGTCCATCTGTGCGAAACGTTAAAGTGTCCTTGACCTTCGAGCATATGGGAATTTGGGGGAGCGATGCTAAAGCATCTTAGACCTTCAAGTATAGCTTTGTTCACGAAACAGGCATGGGAGAATTTTTTCATATGGCCAGCTTTATGCTGCACTGTCGTGTTCAGGAAACGCAGAACATCAAAGTACTCATAACAAAAAAAAACCAATTGTCAAGGTCATTTGCTCGAATTTTCACTCGCAATGTGATTTATAATCAAACACGTGGGAGGATTTTATTTTTAGCCACTTGGTCAGCTTTATGTTGCGTTGTCGCGCTCATGGGAGTGGGAAATAAGAAAATAAGTAATTGGTAAACAGTACCTGAACATTTCTTTCTCCCCACACATTATATTTTGTAGGTAATTAGGCAGTTAGGAATGAAAAAAGTCACCAAAAGTGACACGTTCAAATCGCGAGTAACTGCAAAGATGAAGGGCCCGGACAAAGCCAAAAACTCGCGATCATCACGTTGCAAATTGCAACACGAATGTCGCGGGACCTTCGAGCACGTGGGAGTCTTTGGAGCGATGCTAAAGCATACTTGACCTTCAAGAACGTGGCAGTTTTCTTCACATGGCCAGTTTTATGTACCGAAAGTGAAGGTCATTGGCTAAATGATGCTCGAATTTTCACTCGCAGACTTCCAGTGGTGCATTGCTGGAATCAGTCTGGCTTGCAGTGATACAATGTTGGAATCAGTCTGGCTTGCAATGGTGCATTGCTGGAATCAGTCTGGCTTGCAGTGCAAAATAATTATCAGTGCCGTCAGTTGTCAAATGTATAAAAGTGTGGCTGGAATTTACTTGCAGAATTTGACAACTTCTGAACATTTTCCAAATCAGTGAGTTAGTATTTCTGAAAAAAACATGCAATGTTTGTATTTTTAAAACCAAACAAACTGGCATTGTTTACATTTCTGAAAATAACTTGCAACAAACTAGCGACACACCTACCGTTTCCGTATCATTATTGAAATTTGCTAAACGAGTTCTTGGCCTTCTCACTGCCAGATCATCTTTTACCCGTCTTTATTGCAATCTTTCATTCTCTTCGAATTCTTCTGTCCATCATCTTCATTCTTCTGTCCATCTTCGCTCTTGATACCAGTGTAACTTGGGTTGGAGGAATTATTTCCCTTCATGGCGTTCAAAGTCGTAATCGGACAACACCAGGACGGGACGCTATTAAAAAGAAATCTGCGTCAACACGCTTGGATATATGCTCTAATGAGTCGACCAAGGCCACGCCAGGAGAAGAAAACCACCCACAATGAAACAATCAATTACACCCACAATGAAACAATCAATTATGCTCCTAAGTAGATTGCTGCTGACTTTTAACCTCGGATATTCATCTTGTGTCGATCACGTGTTCTACATACATCACAGCTCGTTATCTGCTGGTTTTCTACTAACTTTCCTTTATGCAGCCTGATCTCGGGACAAAATAAAACAGCATGACATAAAGCCAGGATAAATCTAGTATAGGAAAGAGCAAGAGAGGGAGGGTTGACAGAGGGAAAGATACTCGAACACCCACTCACCCCAATCATGTCACTCCAGGTTTACCAATAATTTTCATGTGGATGAGGAGGTTCAGATTTCAAATATACATAATGGGTGGACTGCAGGTGAAGGTGTGTATGTCCGTACGGCTAATAAGGGGGTTGGGGGAGGGGAGTGCAAGCAGATTGTAGGTAATGTACTACCAGGGGTGTCCAACCTTTTACGGGCATAGGGACACAACCATTATTGTGGACTGGTTTGCAGGCCACTTGAGTATAACCCACAAGTGGTACACCTAACGATTCTAAACCTGATTGACTGAGTTGTAAATTATATAGTAAGATCTAGTTGTACTCTTAAAATGCAATTTAACTGCTTTAATGAGATAATAATGTTACCTTGATTACAAATTCTGCATTTAAATACATTTTATTTTACCTGTATATGTTACTACAAAATGTTAATACGAGACTCAACAAGTAAGATTTCCAGTGTCAGGCATGATGGGTGAAGTAGCAACACGAAGCAAACTATGTAGATGACTGTCCACGATTCATGATCACGACATTCACTTCACATGCTTCATTTCATCCAGGAGACTATGTCCATATATATTGCTGAATAGTAGTGTCATCAAAATTGCGTGTGTGAATGCTGGACTAACTTTTACTGTGGATGCTTTAAAAAAAATCTATCGAAAGGAAATTCTTTCAACCTGCACCAACATGAAAAGTGTACCATTTACAAATAAGTTTTCCTTCTTGGACACACATTCTGTGCACACTCTTATAACACATATTCTGTTCACAGCTCTTATAACACACATTCTGTTCATACTCTTATAACACACATTCTGTTCACACTCTTATAACACACATTTTGTTCACACTCATAACACACATTCTGTTCATACTCTTATAACACACATTCTGTTCACATTCTTATAACACACATTCTGTTCGCGGCTCTTATAGCACACATTCTGTTCATGGCTCTTCTAACACACATTCTGTTCACACTCTTATAACACACATTCTGTTCATACTCTTATAACACACATTCTGTTCACACTCTTATAACACACATTTTGTTCACACTCATAACACACATTCTGTTCATACTCTTATAACACACATTCTGTTCACACTCTTATAACACACATTCTGTTCGCGGCTCTTATAGCACACATTCTGTTCACGGCTCTTCTAACACACATTCTGTTCACACTCTTATAACACACATTCTGTTCACGGCTCTTCTAGCACACATTCTGTTCATGGCTCCTATATAACACATTTTGCTCCTCGCTAACCTGTTTGTCTCTTGATCGTGTTAAGACTTGGACATAATTATGGCTCTTTGCGAAGCATGCATTCACAGTGCTGTTGTTTATCTGGTTGACTCATAAAATCTCTCTAGCAGTAGCACTGTTGTTTGCTGTATGTCTATGTTGACCACTGATTTATATGATGAATGTTTTATTGTAAGCTTGGTAACACATTAGGTAGTGATAATAAATACAATAAATTTAAATATCGATTAGGTGCCAGTATTAATCTTTTCTTCGAGGACCAAGCTCATTGTCTTGTATTTGGTGCCAACTTTGAGTAGTTGTTAGGAGTGTGTACAATTAGTCTTGTCTGACTTGTCATAAATCAATGACCTTGACATAGTAGACTTCTAGAATAGGATCGTCAAGTCGAAATTTTGCTGAGAGCGCAAAAAGAAAAAATGGACTAGATAGATTAGACTAAATTAGGTTACCGTTAGATAGATAGAGAGAGAGAGAGAGAGAGTGTGGGGGGCTCGAAGAAGCACAATATAGAATAAAATAAGACGATACAAATACACGAATATAATAAACCGTTTGAAAAAAATGTATTTCAACAGTACATGGTATTTTATTAATACAGTTTATATATGCAAAATAATTATACAGCAGATTAACAATTTTAAAACTGTTTCATTAATGATTCTGATTTTTTGAAAATATTGCACTTTGACATGGAGAAAAGAAATTGCACCTTTTAATCATACATTTAATCATACATTTTTGTACTCCTGCTGAAATATACAAACGCATAAATAACCTTCAATCACCTGCGTGTATGTGTAGTTTGCTTGTCAACCAAGCAGACAAATAACAGGTTGTAAAATATGCTTATTATTTATACAAGCATACCTTAGTAAGAAACTGCACCATTTACACTTCAGTGAAGCGTGTCAACTACTTTAACAAAACCCGAAATCAATAGCACCTTTCGAAATAATGTTGATATGTGTATTTTATTTAGTCATGGATAACGTCGCATAGCAACGCTCGAAATCATGTTATGTGTAGGCAAGTTTGTTTGCACATGGTTATAAGTCTAGGCTACTGGACATATGTGCGGACTACTTGTTCACACATGGACATATGTGCAGGCTACTTGTTCACACACATGGACATATGTGCAGGCTACTTGTTCACACATTGCACCTGCCGCATGCACACTTTCAATGCAATTTTGTTATTTTTCAATTACAATAAATTTGCTATAAGAAGCAAACAAAAAAACCCCATGTTTTATATATATATATATAGAGAGAGAGAGAGAGAGAGAGCTATAAAAGTACACACTACATCAGCTTGTTTGTAAGGATTTGTTTCCCTTTACTGTCAACAAGTTACAACCATTCTATGATCATCCTATACATTTTTGAAACATTTGTCTCCCCTTAATGACAGAGAGACATACATTACATGTCAGTTCTACCCCTTACAGACTTGTTTTAAAATATTCTCTTCCTTTACTAACAAAGAGACATGGGCAGATTATTCGGATAGAACCAGTACTATATGTCTGTCTTGGATATTTCTCATTCGTTCCTTTTATTCAGTGTTGGGCAAGCAGAGAGAACAATGGACGTAAGTGTTAGACTGCACATAGAAAGACATGCAAACACAATACAGAGATAGACAATGGAAATACAATTGAGATAGACAATGCAATACAATACAGAGAAAGACATGCAAATACAATAGAGAATAGACAATGCAAATACAATACAGAGATAGATAAAGCAAATACAATAGAGATAGACAATGCAAATATCATACAGAGATGTACAACACAAATACAATACATGCAAAGACATGCAAATACAATACAGAATAGACAATGCAAATACAATACAGAGATAGACAATGCAAATACAATACAGAGATAGACAACACAAATACAATACAAAGATAGTGAAAATACAACAAAGAGACATACAGTGAAATACAATACAGAGATAGAAAATGCAAATACAGTACAGAGAGAGACAATGCATATACAATACAGAGACAGACAATGCAAATACAATACAGAGACAGACAATGCAAATACAATACAGACAGACAAAGTAAATACAATACAGAGACAGTCAATGCAAATACAATACAGAGACAGACAATGCAAATACAATACAGAGACAGACAAAGCAAATACAATACAGAGACAGACAATGCAAATACAATACAGAGACAAAGTAAATACAATATTGAGATAGACAAATAGTCAATGTAAATACAATATAGAGATAGACAATGCAAATGCAACACACAGACAGGACAAGGAGGTGGGATCTAGGATAAGATAGTTAGACCATGGAGATGTGATGAAGAGATAGAGTATGGAATAAGGTCTATGGATATGAGACAGCTAGGCATATCTCCTTTTAGTCATATAATATTTAGTAAAGAATATTCTTATTACTGAATTATTAATTTATCCTAAGAAATATTACTATTATTATTATTATTGCTGTTGTTGTTGGCTAAGTGCTATATATATTTTATGAGCATATGATGATGGTTTAATAAGTATTTCCAATCACTTGGCAGTTCGCTGTCTTATAAATACATTTCATTTACTAAAACATTCTCCTGCCAAATAAATTCTGAAAGATTCGAATAATGTTTCAATCAAATTGACATAAGCGTAATACCGCCTGGAAAACATTATTTAAACAAGCAAGCAATGAGTCTAGTCTGAAATGTCAGTCAGAAGTTGTTGGGGTTTGTTAGGTTATAAAAACAGAACGGAAATCCTTTATTATTTTTAATAGAGTGGAAAGTGTGATATCAATAAAAATCATGTATATTTCCGTATAAAAAACAAATAGATTTATAAATAAAATCTGTATATTACCATATAAAGCGCGTAGATTCCTTCAATAAAATCTGTATATTACCATATAAAACGTAGACTTCTACAATAAAAACTTATATTTCATATAAAACATTTAGATTTCTAACATACAACCACAACGCGAACATTTAAGAAACAGAAGTACAAACTAGTGTTACATTTGGCAAAATGTGAATGATTCATTTATAAAGTAGCAATGCCCTTTCAAAATGTGAATGATTCATTTATAAAGTAGCAATGCCCTTTCAAAATGTGAATGATTCATTTATAAAGTAGCAATGCCCTTTCAAAATGTACTCAAAGAATATGACACTAAGGTAATGGAACGTGTCTAATAAAGGACCCTCAACTCTGAAGTTCACATCTAACTTCGTCATAAATTGCGTCATCGTAATATCTATTTTCTATAATCTCTGAGTTCCATATCTCCAAAGCATGCATCAACGAGGTGCAGACGAATATAAAGACAGGAGATGATCCAAGGTACACATTATTCATCAAAACAATGGCGAAATGATCACTTCCACACAAGCCTGACACACACATTCGAGCAGTTTTGCACAAGTGGTCTTTCTATGCAAGCCGAGGGTACATAGCCACATTATCAAGTTGGTCTTTCTTTGCCCACGTTACAGAGCCACATATTCAAGTTTCTGCTCCGTACAATGGTCTTTCTATGCACGCCCAAGTTACAAAGCCACATATGCAAGTTGTTGCTCTGTATAATGCTCTTTCTATGCAAGCTCATGTTACAAAGCCACATATTCAAATTGTATTGTATAATACTCTTTCTACGCAAACCCACGTTACAAAGCCACATATTCAAGTTGTTTTGTATAACACTTTTTTCTATGCAAGCCCAAGTTACAAAGCCACATATTCAAGTTATTGTTCTGTATAATGCTCTTTCTATGCAAGCCTAAGTTACAAACTCAATTTGCTGCTCTGTGGAGAGTGTTGTTTACGTCAAGCCTAGATTACAGCTAAATGCACGAGTGTATAAGTTTAAGTAGCATATTCAAGCCGTTGCACTGATTAATACATACCTAATTAGACATTTCAGTTGTGGCTTTCACAAACATTTTCACACAAGTCTAAGAACTGGAGACAAACAAACAAACACGCTATGACTGACACAAGAAATCCACACAATCTCATACTGTCTCTTCGACATCCTGTTTTAAAGGGGAAGGTGGGGTAGAAGTAGACTGCGGTGGACCCGTCTGTTGAGAAAGGTGGACTGGAAAAGTCTTTGGTGGACTCGACTGCTGCGGAAGGTGGACTGGAAAATATTGCTGTGGACTCGACTGCTGCAGAAGGTGGACTGGAAAAGATTGCTGTGGACTCGACTGCTGCGGAAGGTGGACTGGAAAAGATTGCTGTGGACTCGACTGTTGAGAAAGGTGGACTTGGAAAGACTGCGGTGCATTCATTTGTTTTGGAGTGTGGACTGTAGCTGATTGTTGTGCAGAGTGGACCGACGAGGAATGCCAAGGGATATGAACTAAAGAGGACTGTTTTGGAGTGTGAACTGAAATGGAGTGTTGTGGAGCTTGGGCTGAAGCGGACTGTAGTGGAATGTGGACTGAGGTGGAGTGTTTTGGGTTATGGACTGAAGAAGAGTGTTGTGGGATATGGACTGAAGAGGATTGTTGTGGAGTGTGGTTTGAAAAAGAGTGTTGTGGAGTATTGACTAAAGTAGAGTGCTGTGGAGTGGCTTGAAGAGAAGTGGAGATTGTTGTGGTAGTGGAGTCTCTGGGCTTGCTGGTGCTGCACGTGGTAGTTGTTGGGGTAACCGATGACGTCATTGTCACACCCATTTCTTTCAGATTGGGATTCTCAGTCCAAGTTTTGTCGAACTCTGAAAGAAACAGTTTGAATGCAAAGGAGAGAAAAATATATGCAGTAAAATATACTATCTCTCTCTGTCGAGGAAAGAAAGGCTCTTTACATAGTTACCAAATTCATACTATGCATACATATAATATAGTTAATACTGAATAATAATGCTCGTACTTGCTATAGGTACAGTTTAATTTTCTCTCTCTCTCTCTCTCTCTCTCTCTCTCTCTCTCTCTCTCTCTCTCTCTCTCTCTCTCTCTCTCTCTCTCTCTCTCTCAGGATTTTGAAGTGGTTTTCAGTCATCTATATATCTAATTGTGAAAGTCTCCGTTTAATGGATTTTCAGTCATTTGAATCTGTGTTTTGTATGGATTTTGAAACTGCTTTTGAACACTGGGAAATCTAATTAGCAATGTGCAGAATACATTTATAATGTATACACGCCTGTTCATTATAAAATATGTTTAGTCACTCTTTAAACGCGTCTAGTCTTGCATATGAAGTAATACATCTAGTACGTGCATCAAGAAATAAATTGAATTTATTGTCAGTTTTTTAAATGTGAAAATGAATTAACCAGTTCAGAAATTTGAATGTCATATCAAGTAAGAACCAAGTACCCGTGCTTTCTGTGCATGTGGGATAGTAGGGACAAAGTTCAGCATTACACGAAGCAGAACTGGCCTGTACGGGAGGAGCTGGTACCTTGCAAAGCAAAGAACCTCATAAACAACCCTCTGGAGGACAGAGACAAGTTACTTTTCCCACCGCTGCACATTAAGCTTGGCTTAATCAAACAGTTCACCAAAGCTCTGGACAAGGATGGTGGCTGTTTCGCTTACTTGTGCCATGCTTTTCCATGGTTGACCATTGAAAGCTAACATTTTTGATGGTCCACAACTCCGTAAGCTAATCAGAGATCCAGAATTTGAAAACTCAATGAATGAAGAGGAACTAGAAGAGTGGAAGGCTTTTGTTCTGGTCGTGAAAAACTTCCTTGGCAACAATTAAGGTCAGGAACTATGCAGGGCGTGTTGCCAATATGCTGACTGCTTTCAGAAACCTTGGATGCAACATGAGCATCAAAATGCATTACTTATTCTCACATATGGATCGGTTTCCTGAAAATCTGGGATCAATGAGCGACGAGCAAGGGGAGAGATTTCATCAGGATATGAAAGAGATGAAAACCAGATATCAGGGAGGCTGGGTTGAGGTCAGGATGGCTGATTACTGTTGGACACTAATGAGAGACATTCCCACTGCTGAGCATTCTAGAAGTTCGAAGGGACGGAAGTTCATACCCTGAATTTTGAACAATGATGATCCAATATTGAATTTATATGTACTTACCGTTATCAAATGTCTACTATTCAATGTACACTAATCAACTTTTGTAATATTTAATAAATGAATTGTGTTAGAAAACGATTTTTTTAAAAAATCTTTTTTAAATTTCAAAACCTATTTTGGAAGAGAAATATTAACAAAAATTGTCTAATAATGTTACAAAAATGTAATCGATTTAGCTATAAGATCGGATTTTTAAAAATCCAATTAGATCGAAGACCTGACCTGATTAAAAAAAACGGATGTCATTTTCAAATTTAGCAGTGCAAAACTGTTCTAAATCAGTTGAAAAATTTAGACAACTTACAAAAAAATAATGTTTTGTGATGCAGTGAAATTGAGACTTGAATATATGAAAGAATGGAGTTATAAAGCGATAAAGTGGAAACTTAGCATTTGTTCCCTGATTATATTTTTTACAGGGACAAGCTGCTTTTCTTCATTGTGTGGTATGAATCTTCTGGTTCACTGAATTATACGACCATGATAGAAGCAGGAAGTATTTACTGAATCGTGTAAGTGTAAAGGATACACTACACTTTGGTGATGTATAGTGGCAATATATACTGACCACACTGAGCAATTCTAGTGCAAGGAAGGTATTAGGAATGCATGTTTGTTATTCTGCTTGAGAAAGCTGGTAGAGTGGAAAAAGCGCCCAGGTTGGCTTTGAGGGAATAATGGCAAATCCATGTTTTCAGCAGAAGGAGAGAAAACACATGTGAATTGATGTGGACAATAACTTGTGACTTAAATACCAAAAAGCACACAAAAATGACAATTGTGGCTTCAACCTACTACAAGGTTATGTAGTAGCTTTATTAATTATCTCTAAAAACTCCATTTCTGTTCTCTGATAAGAACTATCCTCTTATTTGTATAGATGCTATTGTTGAATTGTATTTAAGGATATAAGACTATGAAATATAGAAATTATTTGATTTGAACAGGGTTTCATGGAAATATTGATGTCAAGTAATCATTTTCATTGTATTACTCATATGTATATTTGATTGCTGATTTAATAAATTTATTGTTAAATTTATTGAGTTTCTTACACATATTGATAACCTTATGTTGGAAAAGAAGGTGGGTGGATGGGGCTTACTAAATATCGATTAATGACGGATTTGTCTTCTCCTTTAGTAAGAAGTTTTCCACCTATGGAATTTGACGGTAAATGTTTGTCATTAATGTGGTGGAAGAGAGAATACGTTTACAGCACCCGCATATCCGCCAAGTGAGAGAGACGAGTGGTGTCTGCTGGGGAATTATTAATAACATATATTAAAATTCCCTTTACTTGTAATTAGTTATGAATTATTAATTCTTTAATAATAATCATATTCATTAACGAAGTGGCTGTTGGCGTCTATCTATCTATCTATCTGTTGATGACGATAAACTATCTAGCTTGAGGTATTAATGACCATCAGAAGATATATCTAGATTTCTTTTTTCAATAAAGTTACGTAACATTTCACTCAGAAAAATACATTTCGAATAGTACATTACCTTATATCCACATTGGGTAAGTCTGTATATCTTTTATTATCAAGAGTCTATTTTTACACTGATAATGTATATCTAGCCTTATAATACCTTATAATACTAGGAAGTCCATTTAGATACACTTTTGTATCTAGTCTTGTACATCAAAGAGTTTATCTAGATCAACACTTCTATAGCTAGTCTTGTACATCAAGGCTTTATTTAGGTCAACATTTCTACATCTAGTCTTATACATCAAGGAAATTATCTAGATGAACACTTCTATAGTTAGTCATGTACAGCAAGGATTCTAGCCAAACACTTCCATTATCTAGTGTTGTATATCAATGAATCTGTTTAGCCAACCACTTCAGCACATAATCTTGTACATACCTGCTATTTCCCAGTCTTCCCAAGCTTCCTCTTCTTCGTCAAACTCACTGCCTTCCGGTTCCCACCCACTCTCACTGCCCTCTCCTTCCCATGCTTCGCGCTGCTGCTGTTTCAGACTTTCAATGGTGTCATGGCAACGGCGGAACTGTGACATCAGAGCAGTGTCCATTGCACGCAGGGAATCCTGAAACAAATGTCAAAAAGTCCATAGTAATCACATTTCACAACTAGTACATTTCCAAATAAATTTACCGAGCACACAATTTAATTAGTGCATTTTCAAACAAATTTTGATGAGCATACAATTAGTACATTTCAAAACAAATATTGCTGAACACACAACTAGTACATTCCAAATAAATTTTGCTGAGCATACACCTAGTACATTTCCAAATAAATTTTACCGAGCAGACAACTTAGCTAGTACATCACACAACTTAACTAGTATATTTCCAAATAAATTTTGCTGAGCATGCAAAATAAAATTTTCTGAGCACACAACTTAACTAGTGTATTTTCAAGCAAATTTTGCTGAGCACACAGCTAGTACATTTCAAAATAAATTTTGCTGAGCACACAATTTGACAAATTTCACATTTCAAATAAATGACACCGAGCACACAACTCATTTGTATATGTCCGAAACAAATGGCACTGAGCACACAACTCATTTGTATATATCCGAAACAAATGGCACTGAGCACACAACTCATTTGTATATGTCCGAAACAAATGACACTGAGCACTGAACTAGCAAACACTGCAAACAAACGATGCGAACATTTTAACCATTTCATAAGAGTTATTTGGTAAAGTACTGGCATCTTGAGATTTCAATGGCACTGGCCTGGAGGTACTATCATCTTTAAGTGTGACGTAGATTTATTGTCGACGCGTGTCAGTGACGTAATGGAGTTTCAGCTTTAATGAATGTCTGAGACGATAAATAGAATTTACACAGCATGTCAATATGAACACGCCAAATTTCACAGTATTTTAAATATTTAAACAATAAACCAGATTACTATTATTATATCCGTCTTAACGGCCTTGAACATTCAACATCTATGATGGAACAGAGGACAAAAGGATTCTAGATGTACAAATATTATAAATGATCATTTTTGTCTCAACACGAAACGAGACACTCCTACAGTACTAATGTACGTCCTGGGTCTATGTAACATATTACCCGTTCATAAATCATAATGTACGTCCTGGGTCTATGTAACATATTACCCGTTCATAAATCATAATGTACGTCCTGGGTCTATGTAACATATTACCCGTTCATAAATCATAATGTACGTCCTGGGTCTATGTAACATATTACCCGTTCATAAATCATAATGTATGTCCTGGGTCTATGTAACATATTACCCGTTCATAAATCGTATGTAACAAAAACATTTCATTGGTGAAAAAAGTGAATGTATTTATTAAACAGTAACAAAAAAAAACACGAAAAAAGAACGTGAAAAAGAACAAGAAGAAGACGTGCAAAATGCACTTTCTTGGAAACGTATTAAAAAAACACTTTTGTACTGACGAGCCTGCATAATTTGTCCAGAGCGAATCTATAAATATAATTGATTATTGTGACACTGTTCCGATATTCCACTCTAAAAGCTATTCCAAGCTCATTTCCAGAACGTGTGCTTCAATTAAATGTTACCCTGAAATAAACTGGGAGGAAAGGACAATCACAAAAGTCAGCAGATGCTATAAATTATCCGGAGAATACTGCCGTCTAACGTTTTGGCAAACGTTTCAAAGTCACATCCGGCAATGAAAACAACAAACAGAAGTGCACCTGTTATGACGTCATAAAATACCTCTTACACGGACGTCTAGAGATCTTTCTAGCATGCGAGGCATTCATGTATGAACCCTGCAGTAAGAGAAAGAAGTTCACAGAAAATTTACGCCTCACAGAATGTGAGTGAAGAAGAAAAGGATATATAGATAGATAGATAGATGTAAGGATGGATGGATGGATGGATGGATGGATGGACGGATGGATAGATAGATAGAGTGGGAGAGAGAGAGAATGACGGCTGGTGGTCACTAAGTAGAATAAATATTTTCAAAAGTTAAAATAATGTCCCTATAAACTGAGACCCAAATCGAAACGAAAACCCTTACCCAATTGGAGACATAACCCTTATTTAATTCTAGTTCCTGGGAACACATCACTGGTGATTTCATTATCTAATTTTAGTCACTACTGCATTGAGACAGACGTGTAGGCTAAATGTCCTTGATTTGCAGGTAATAATACTGAAATAAATTTACCACATGTAAGTTTCGGTCTTGTATTTATTATTCGTAGCCCAGAAATATATAGGTCTAGAGGAATAATCATGTTGCAAGATAAAACCGGTACTAAAAGATATGTATGTACCCAATGACTTTAAAACAATTACTTGTTGTAACAGCAGTAAGAAAGTACATCCACAAGACCAAAAATGTAAAATGAATTAGACATGCTACATATGACGAAGGCTACCAGAGCTGATAATGACGAATATGAGTGACATACGACTATATAATAAAGAGCTAGGCGTCATAATGTTGACGATGCGTGACACATGACTTGTATTCTAATAAAGGGCTAGGGGTATTAATGATGATGATGAATGATACACGACTTGTATTATAGTAAAGAACTAGGGGTCATACTAATGATGGTAAATGACATACGACTCGTAATGTAATAAAGAGCGTAAGAACATAATGAGAATGATTGACACACGACATGCACTATAATCAAGAGCGTGGGGTCATAATGATAATGACTGCTCTTGACCTACATTATAATAAAGAGCTGAACCTTGTTACCTGTGGGCTCCACATACGTGTGTGTTCCCGGATTCTGTGTCGTCCTTCGAGTATATCAGTCTTTTTGCCCAGACTGTGTGTCGACCTTCGAGTATATCAGTCTTTTTGCCCAGACTGTGTGTCGACCTTCGAGTATATCAGTCTCTTTGCCTAGATTCTGTTTCGACCTTCGAGTATATCAGTCTGTTTGCCCAGACTTTATGTCGACCTTCTAGTATATCAGTCTGTTTGCCCAGACTTTGTGTCGTCCTTCTAGTATATCAGTCTGTTTGTCCAGATTATGTGTCCTTCTTCTAGTGTATCAGTCTGTTTGTCCCCGCGCACACAGGAAAAATATTGAAGGGAACGTTGATTGTGTCAACGTATTGTGTTCATTATTTCGCTGTCTTTAGTAAACTGTTTGTCAAGATATCACTTGAGTAATGAAATACAATTCTCACTGTCATTAAAATAAGTACTGTCGTTAAGATATCATTGGTAGTGCTGTATGTTAATTCTCTTTCTGTCGTTAAAATAAGTATTGTCGTTAAGGTATCATTTGAGATGTCGTATGTTAATTCTCAAACTGTCGTTAAAATAAGTAATGTTAAGATGTCATTTGTAATGCTGAATGTATACTCTTTTATTGTCGTTAAAATAAGTACTGTCGTTAAGATATAATTTGTAATGCTGAATGTATGCTCTTTTGTCGTTAAAATAAGTACTGTCGTTAAGATATCATTCGTACTGTTGTATGTAAATTTCTCTTACTGTCGCGAAAATAAGTACTTTCGTTAAGATATCATTTGTACTCATGTGTGTATACTCTTTTACTGTCGTTAAAATAATCACTGTTGTTAAGGTATCATTTGTACTGTTGTATGTCGACTCCTTATTGTCGTTAAAAGAAGTACTATCGTTAAGATATCATTTGATGAGCTGTAGGTTAATTCTCTTACTGTCGTTAAAATAAGTATTGTAGTTAAGATATCATTTGTACTGTCGCACGTGTGTCTACCGTAATCTGTAGCAAACATATCTATTCATAGCTTCAAGTTGATTCTGAAGATGGCCACATATCTATTAATAGCTCCATGCTGATTCTGAAGATGGCCACATATCTATTAATAGCTCCATGCTGATTCTGAAGATGGCCACATATCTATTAATAGCTCCATGCTGATTCTGAAGATGGCCACATATCTATTAATAGCTCCATGCTGATTCTGAAGATGGCCACATATCTATTAATAGCTCCATGCTGATTTTGAAGCTGACCACATATCTATTAATAGCTCCATGCTGATTCTGAATCTGGCCTCATAACTATTAAAGGCTCTATGCCGACTCTAAAGCTGGCTATAAATCCATCGACAAAATTGATTTTATAATAGGAAATGTAGACATATGTTGGAGTGATTCTTTAAGAATTCTTGATCACAAAATCATATTACAATCCCATCCCATTATTTACAGAAACCAGTGTGAATACGTAAGCTAATAAAATGAAAAATATAAGAATGTACTATCAAAATAATACCAAACTGTCGCTATCAACGATTTCCGGTAGCCAAATTCGCCTCGGCGGCATATATTGTTACACACTGTCACACGTGCAAAAATGGTAAACACAAGTGTTTAAAAGTGGCTGGTGTCAAATGACAGCGAACATGCGAACATGGTAAACACAAGTGTTTAAGAGTGGCTGGTGTCAAATGACAGCGAACACTGATCACACATTAAAACGACTACAGCAGTCCTACGAGGCCGCCACTAGAAAAAAATGCTCCAACTGCAAGGAGACACATTATTCCGTGAACAACCGTGACGTCAGAAGTCGCTATTCTCACAAGAACTGCAAGATGACCAGACACAAGCACCCGACGACTCACACACATTGCAATTTGTCACAACTATCGAAAACTGGTGTAGGGCATAGCTATAAAGCGATACAGCGAGTGTTAAGACCTCGTACAAAAATGCACAGCTACAAAGGGACACAGCGAGTGTTAAGACCTCGTACAAAAATGCACAACTATAAAGTGACACAGAGAGTGTTAAGACCTCGTGCAAACACACAAATGCACAGTTATAAAGTGACAGCGATTATTAAGAATTTCAACAAAATAGGTATAGCTTTAAATTGGCATAGCGAGAATTGTAAAAACTAACACAAACAACATGAAGGAAAGGCATAGCTATAATGTCACACAATGAATATTACGAACTCGCACAAACACAGGAAAGAGAAAAGGGTTAGTTGTAGAGAGACACAACAAGTATTCAGAACTTCCATAATACAAGAAGAAAAGGCATAGCTATAAAGTGACACGGCGAATATAAACAACTCATACAAATACAAGGAAATAAGGCATAGCTATAAAGTGACACGGCGAATATAAACAACTCATACAAATACAAGGAAATAAGGCATAGCTATAAAGTGACACGGCGAATATAAACAACTCATACAAATACAAGGAAATAAGGCATAGCTATATAAAGTGACACGGCGAATATAAACAACTCATACAAATACAAGGAAATAAGGCATAGATATAAAGTGACAGCGAGTATTAAGAACTAAAGGCATAACAATAAAGCAGTATAAAAGGTATAGCTGTAAAGTAGTATAAAAGGTATAGCTGTAAAGCAGTATAAAAGGTATAGCTATAAAGCAGTATAAAAGGTATAGCTATAAAGCAGTATAAAAGGTATAGCTATAAAGCAGTATAAAAGGCACAGCTATAAAGTAGTAATACCGTCCAGTAATCGAACGGGCCGTATACTACGTCATATTCTTATTATGCACAGAAATTACAACTTTAACAAATTAAATAATGCCAACTTTGAAAGAGTACTCCCGTGGTCCCTGTATACAATGCGGACATGAGTTTACAGCGAGAAAAGTCGTTATGCTAAGTTAGTCAGGACTGTCTACTACTGAAATGTGAAATGAGGACACACGTGAGTCATTAAAAACCAAAATAATTATCGAATATACACATTTTTTTTCTACGTCGATTGCTGCTTTTACAGTTTGATGTCGTGGACTCAATACTTATTGATAAGTTTATCGATGTCTGTAGCATCATCACATTATCATGTAATCCTCATTATAGAAACAATATTGTTATAAACGAGTAGACACTCACTACAAGACCACCCAAAAAGAAACACTCAATCTAAACCAAATAATTCTGACTGGCATTTATTTTCAGCCAGCTTGTAGGAAACCAGATTGTTTTTCACTAATTAAAAACCAGAAGCTCATGTTACCAAGGCAACGAAGTAAACGTGTAGTGTGGAGTTGTGTGAACAGTAGCGTCATGTGTCCGGCACTATTGATTACTCTTCAGGCATCGTAATGTTTATGATCAGTCGAACTGAATCATTGAAGTCTTATACCTCCATGGTAAATTTTCTGAACTGCTCACAAGCGAAATAAACTATAAATAAACGCAACAAGACTATAAAGGAAGATTGCTCATACGCAAAGAAAAACTATAAATTCCTTTAATGAGGCCTACGACACTCACAACAGAATTTGTAGCACCCGCAGATAGTTCGCGTTTGTAATTCTGTGTTGATGGCGTATTGTGGTTCTCTAATGCATAAATCTCCCTCTAGAGATCTAGACAACACAGAGGATGTCACATGTTAAAGGAGTGGGCACTACAGATGATGTCACTCTTTGGAGTGGTGGACACCACACAGGATGTCACACTTTAGAAGAGTGGAGATAACCTAGAATGTTACACTTTACAGGAGTGGACACCAAAGAAAACGTTACATTGTAGAGGAGTTAGCATCACAGAGGATGTCATATTGTAGCAGAGTGGACACTGTTGGTTGCCCATAAATTAATGAATAATTAAAACAACACATCAAATTGAGGTTACCAATTCTGATATCTACACAAGCCCCCACAGAGATGGATCTCTCTTATAATGGTACAATAGACAATATTTACAAATATGAAGTATGAATTATGACAGTAAAAACTTTACAATTATGAAGTTTACACAAAGTGAAGACATGAAATGACACAAAGATGAATGAAGAATTAATAAAAAAAATTATATAAAATAATAATTATAAATAGAAATAACAACAATGAAATTACAACTTCCCAATTACAATTCAAATTACTATATGTCTATCCAGAGAGATCTTAGCCTGCCCTACAGTTTCTGATTTCTATCTCCTAGCTTCTCCTAAGAAAAGTTCATCTCATGTCTATAGGTTTTCTCTTTTACAGTTTTTTCTATTCTCTTTTCAAAAGTTTCTTATGATAGTCTGCAGTAACAGATTGCACACTCTTGCACCCTAGCATAAGATGCACTTATATGAGTCAATGTCTGGTGAAGTTTCTCCTTTGCTACACATACATGTAGAATGTGCTGCTGATGTTACAAGATCCATGCACCATAAATCAGATCATGAAGTGGATCATGGAGCATACCAAACTGCAAAGCAAATCACAGGCAATTAACAAGGCAAAAGTGTGAAGCAAGCCTTGAAGCAAGTAACAAGCATGAACAAGCAAACACCAACATATAACACCAGATCTTTTACATTAGCAATGTATTAAAGGCTCCTGGATTCTCCCATCTCTCCCTCATTTTTTAAAAATGCCTTTTTTAGACTTCTCAATCACTGCTTGTATACTGTGCCCAAAGCAACAGAAAGTAAACAAGTGAATTCTTAGTTTTCCCACTACTTGTATACTGTGCCCAAAGCAACAAAAAGTAAACAAGTGAATTCTTAGTGTTCCCACTGCTTGTATACTGTGCCCAAAGCAACAGAAAGTAAACATGTGAATTCTTAGTGTTCCCACTGCTTGTATACTGTGCCCAAAGCAACAGAAAGTAAACATGTGAATTCTTAGTGTTCCCACTGCTTGTATACTGTGCCCAAAGCAACAGAAAGTAAACATGTGAATTCTTAGTGTTCCCACTGCTTGTATACTGTGCCAGGAGAAATAAGAAAGCAGTCAGTTGAAAATGCGTACGTATCATGGCCCTAGTCCAAATAACTCTCCCTTCACAAGAGGGAGCCCTCAGAACGTTGCATTTATGCAAAACCTTGTTTGAGCCTGCAATTTGAATAAAATAATGTCTGCTACAAATACATTTAATACTGAGAAAGAATGTAGCAATGAGATAAAATGTTACAAAGAGATAGAAAGTAAGAGTGAGACAGTGAATTCTCCTATTGCTTTCTTCCTCTCACTGATAAACTGAGATGTTAATATGCTTTCAGTGATTATCTCAACAGAAATACAGCTAGGTGTACAAGGAGAAGAAATAAATTGCACAATATTATTATTTAGTAAACGTCCTCCAATGTCGTCCCTGAGATTCCATGCAGTATTCATAGGCCCCAAATCCCACACATTGTCCATATTTTCTTAGAACAGTCCAAAATCCACAAGGGTAATCCTAATTCCCATAGCCATGCCCTTATATACTTAGGACAATCCAAGGTCAAGAAGGGTAATCCTATTTCCATACAGTGCACGTTGGCTCTAATTCCATTAGAATTGTCCTTATATTTCTTAGGCAGTCAAAGTCCACAAGGGTAATCCTAATTCCCATAGCATTGTCTTTAATGTCTCAGAACTGTCCAAGGTCCAGAAGGGTAATCCCAATTCCCATAGCATTATCGTTATATTTCTTAGAACAGTCCACAAAATTTCAGAAGGGTAATCCTAATTCCCATACAGTTTCCTCCAGAGGTGGTTTACATAACTCAGATGCAGTCCATGATCTGGTGAAATGAAATGGATGCAGTATAAATAATACACTAAATAACATTAATGGCAAACCTAGGACTTGAGCGCGGTTACCCCACCCCCGACCCTTTTTGACAATATTGTGCAAAGATTTCTGTGTTCTAAATCGCCAAGAATCAGACACTCTTCAAAATCGTTTGTGTTTATAATGCCAATAGGTCAAACTCTTATCAAGGTCAACTATGTACTACAAAGCCAATAGGATAAACTCTTATCAAGGCCATCTGTGTACTACAAAGCCAATAGGACAAACTCTTATCAAAGTCATTTGTGTACTACAAAGTTAATAGGACAAACTCTTATCAAGGCCATCTGTGTACTACAAAGCCAATAGGACAAACTCTTATCAAAGTCATTTGTGTACTACAAAGCCAACTGGTCATCAAGGTCTTCTGTTTACTGAAACGCCTATAGGTCAAACTCTTTTCAAGGCCATATGTGTACTGAAACGCCAATAGGTCAAACTCTTTTCAAGGCCATCTGTGTACTGAAACTCCAATAGGTCAAACTCTTTCCAAGGCCATCTGTGTACTGAAACACCAATAGGTCAAACTCTTTCCAAGGCCATCTGTGTACTGAAACGTCAATAGGTCAAATTCTTTTCAATGCCATCTGTGTACTGAAACGCCAATAGGTCAAACTCTTTTCAAGGCCAACTGTGTACTGAAACGTCAATAGGTCAAACTCTTTTCAAAGCCATCTGTATACTGAAACGCCACTAGGTGTCGCTTTGTAAATCTGTGCACCAAAACGCCACGAGTAAACTGAGTTCTGTGTTATTATATAGTATTGAGCTTCATGCTAAGGAATATTGTGTTATATGCATCATTTTAATTATTTTGCTTCATATGAAAAAAGTAATGTGTGGTGTACGTTATTATAGATACTTCACTTTAAGCGAGATGAGTACTAGTAGAATACAATTTTATGGGCGTTTTGCTACATACAGATTGAGTATTGGGTTGTCCAACACCATTACACCCTTTGCAGACTGAGTACTGGGTTGTGTAACATCATTACACTCCATTGCAGAATGAGTACTGGGTTGTGTAGCATCATGACACCCTGTTACAGAGCAATTGGTTGTGTAACATAACACCCCAAACTCACTAGTTAAAGACTGAGTACTGGGTTGTGTAACATCATTACACTCCGTAACAAACAGAGTACTGAGTTGTGAAACAGCACTATGCCCTGTTACGGACTGAATATTGTGTTATGTAACATCATTATACCGTTACAGATTGAATAATGTGTTGTATAACACCATTACACCGTTTACTGATTGAATACTGTGTGGTGTAACATCATTGCGCCGTTACAGGCTATAGTACTGCCCTATATAACATAATTACACCGTTAGAGGCTGAATACTGCGTAATCTAATTATTTGCACGTGTGCTCCAAGACGGGTATACAATGCCAGCAAACCAAACACTTTCTGGGCATATGCCAAAGTCAAAGAGCCTGTCTTGTCTTGGAAAACATTTTTTGGCATCGAACTTCCTCTTGACATTTATTCAAGAAGCCTTTGAGCTATTCGATTTTTTTCTTTTATTGTATTAATGTCGACTTCTTGCCCAAATAATTAAATAGAATACAAATCGGGCTGGTGCTGCTGGCTAAGGCAAATGATTCTCAACTAAACTCAGTTGTAAGTAAAATATATATAAGTTCACTTTCAAACCAATTTAATACAGGTTATCCAACAAGCAAACGCCTTGTAAAAGCTGAAAACAATCAACTTTGACGCGTCTTAAAGACCCTACAGGTAGCGTTGCAACAAGTGCCAGTTGACATTAGCAGAGCAGCTTTAATAAACATTATACGCATGCGTGTGGTATGTATATGACGTCAAGACGCAGAATGGTAATCTGTGTGTGTGTGTGTGTTGTGATGTGTGTTTGTGTGTGTTTGTGTGTTGTGGTGTGTGTGTGTGTGTGTGTGTGTGTGTGTGTGTGTGTGTGTGTGTGTGTGTGTGTGTGTGTGAATGAAGTAGATGTACATGTGTCATCTTCATCACGTCACATAAAGATAATGTATGAGATGTTTCTATACAGGTATAGGCCGATGTATGTGCGCTTGTCATGTTCATGACGTCACAAACAAAATAGTCGAGAAGTGTGTACAGGTTATAAGGGCGGTATCAGATCACTCATTAACCATGCACACACTTACCTGTTCGCGCTATAACTATGCAAAAACGTACCAGCTCACTCTGTAACCATTCACAAACTTACAAATTCACAATTTAGTCACGCAAATCAGTTACCAAATCACCCTGTAACCATGCACAAGCCTACCAATTCGCTTTGTAAACATGTACACACTTACCAGTTCACTATGTAACCAAGCAACACACCAAATCACTTTTTAGCCATTCACACACTCACCAAATCACTCTGTAGCCATGCATATACTACCAATTCACTCTGTAACCATGTACACACTTACCAAATCACTCTGTAACTATGCACACATTACCAATTCACTCTGTAACCATGTAACACTACCAATTCACTATGTAACCATGCACACACTTACCAATTCATCTTTACCCATGCATACACTTACCAACTCATTCAGTAACCATACCCACACTTAACCAAGTCATTCTGTAACCATACATACACTTACCAATTCATTCTTTAGCCATGAACACACCTTTTTACTCTATAGCCATGCATACACTTATCATTTCACTCTGTAACCATGCAAACCACTTACCAATTCAATCTTTAGTCATGCATACACTTACCAATTAACTCTTTAGCCATGCACACTTACCAATTAACTATTTAGCCATTCAAACTTACCAAGTCAGGTCCTGACCATGCATATATTTACCAATTCACTCTGTAACTATGTATACACTTATCAATTCACTCTTTAGCCATGCATACACTTACCAATTTGCTTTTAGCATATATACACTTACCAATTCACTCTGGAAACATGTATACACTTATTAATTCGCTCTCTAACCATGCATACCTTTCCCAATTAAATCTTTATCCATACACGTTCTTACCAGTTCACTCTTTACCTATACATACTCTTACCAATTCACTTTTTAGCCATGCATTCACTTTCCAATTCACTCTTTAGATGCACACTTACCAATTCGCTTTGTAACCCTGCACACACTTACCAATTCACTTTTTAGCCATGTATACTTACCAATTCACGTTGTAGCCATGCATACACTTACCAATTCATTCTTTACCCATGTACACTTACCAATTCACTATGTTGCCATGCATACACTTACCAGTTCACTTTGTAACCATGCTCACACTTACCAATTCACTCTTTAGCCATTCAGACACTTACCAGTTCACTTTGTACCATGCACACACTTACCAATTCACTCTTTAGCCATGCAAGAGCAGAGTCGATGCGAGTTCTACGTTCTTTCCATGGAACCTCTGTCCGCAAATCCCAGACTGCAATCTGTCTCTCCCCATCTCCATTGTCTGTTTCTCGTGTGGCACAAGGCTTCTTTTCAATCAGCTTCAAAACGGTATTGGGATTTTTGTCCCCTATGTCGATCTGTTCTGGAACGAGAATTGTATCATGGCCTAAGTTTAGCCCACAGTTCGACTCACCGCTACTGGAACCAGAATGCCCACTAACAAGGGTTGGGCACCTAAGACACGCACTGCATGTATCCACGTGCTTGATGGGGATAGTACGCCCAGCTCCCGATGAAGATCCTGCAACAGGGCGCACAACTCCTGACAAGGAGCCAAGAGAAGGGTGCAAAACTCCTGACAATGAGCCAGGAGAAGGGCGCACAAATCCTGACAAGGAGCCAGAAGGGCGCACAACTCCTGACAAGGAGCCAGGAGAAGGGCGCACAACTCCTGACAAGGAGCCAGGAAAAGGGCGGTTAAAAGAAAAGGATTTGTTAGATGTTGGTGATATCTGACTTCTTGGAACTGTGGAAGTCATAACAGTTTGCGAGTTGGCGTCTAGTACAGAATGGTTTTGCTGAATTGCTAGACCTGTCTGCGAGCCAGGAGTGCTCATAGGTGAGGGAGCAACACTCCCAAGAACCTGCATGTGCACCCTGGGTGTAAAAGTGCTGAGTCCGTAAGGAGAAATCACATGATTGACACGAGGTCGGTAGTGACAGTGTGAGGGATTGTGCTGAACGCGGATAGGAAGGAAGTGTGGATGACCTTGTGGATGACCTAGTGGATGGTGAATTGGTTGCTGGACCCTAGGGATGTCGCTGATCAGAGCACCTGGCCCAAGCTTGTCATGTTCAGACTTACTGACGGGAGAGGCTTGAGTTTTGTCTGTAATTGAAACCGGCAACACACTACCAGAGTCGGGCCTTGAGAGTGAGATAGCGGCATTCTGTCCCTCTGGCACCCCTTCACCGTCACTGGACAATCTGATGCCTGAGCTGGTAGTAGGAGTTGGAATGACAATAGTGGAAGATGATAAGAGGTTCAGTGCTTTCCTCCCTGACTCTGGACTCGCACGTCTTTGGTTGGGCAATGAAACACAACTCAGAACTGAGGCCGTTTCCATAGACGACTGTCCGGTGTAGTGGCCATTCTTTAAGGGAATCAGTGTTGATGGCTGAAGAGAGGAATTGACAACTCTCTTCTTAGGAGCATGTTCACTCTGATGGCTACTCACGTCATCCACGAACTGTAAGTCAGTGTGTTCAGACTCAGTGGGTTTGCCTTTGCTGCTAATCTGCTCCGTTTGGCTCGAAATGGAGAGATTCAATGTTTTAAATGAGGCCATAGGTGGAATAGACCTACGTTTTGTCTCTTTATCAGTCGCTTTCTTCGTTGAGCTATGACCAAGCTGTAAAGAACCAGAGCCTTGTTCAAGGTTGTCGACCATAGTAACAGTCTCCACGTCTTTGACTCTTTCCATTTCACTCTTTTTTCCTGAAACTTTTGATTTCTTTTTGTCCCTTTCTTTGTGCTCTCCTCTGTCTCCATCAGTTTTCTTTACTGCACACCTTTTTGTCGCTTCAAGGCTAGTAATGTCCCTTAGTGCTGGGTTCTTTCCTACAGAACTTTTCCCCGCATCTAATGTACTATGACCTTTTTTAGTCTGACTTTCTTTCCGAAATGAATTTGACGTGCGTACTCCACTCTCCCGCATTACTGAGCTGTCCACTTGAACTGAACACTCTCTCCGTTTTGGACTCAGCCCTCGCAATGAGTTCGACCTTGGCTTACGACTTACTGCCCGCAAAGGACCCTCATTTTGTCGAGGATATGCCCATCCCGTTGTATTCTCCCTTTGTGTGGAACAATCATCTGTCCCTAGGTTGTCCCGTGCTACTGAATTAATTACTCTCCCTTGACATTCCTCTTGCAGAGTACTCTCCCTTCTTACTGAGTTATTTTCCGGTATTGGAGACCTCACTTTGTTGTCGGGATGTGAAGGCTGTTCTTTCCTGTCATTCCCTCTATTGGCAGAGTAATGTTTGAGTTCTCTGCTCAGAGCTTCTACACTAGACATACAGTCTGCCACCATTTTGGACCGATCTTCATAATGCATCTCGCTACTGGCAGTGGTTTTAGTTGTGGAAATTCTACTGTTTTTATCACTGGAAGCTGTGGAAAATAAATGGCTAACATCGCTAGGCTCACTCACTCTACTTTTGGCAAAGGATCTTGATAAGGAGTCACATCCGGCATCAGCCTGGATCCCACTGTCAGTGCTGGGAAGCCTAGAGTGTCCAGGCAAGGGATATATGCGTTTGGCCCAGAGGTCCTCGTGGGGGTCTGGAACCGCTTCCAGGCCACTGCGTATACTAATGGTGCTGACAGAAGAAGACCTTGAGGAGGGCGGGGTCTGAGGACGTGAAAACGAAGAGCAAGAATCGATAGAAGAGTGAGCATCAGAAACGTCCATGACGCAACTGTCCACAGAATGGGGGCGAGTTC
The DNA here is from genome assembly GCA_028829895.1 of Sinotaia quadrata. Taxonomy (NCBI): domain Eukaryota; kingdom Metazoa; phylum Mollusca; class Gastropoda; order Architaenioglossa; family Viviparidae; genus Sinotaia; species Sinotaia quadrata. The sequence goes on along the minus strand of CM054178.1, from coordinate 62,849,607 downwards.
GGCGCAGACCGTTCACCTCAATGCGCATGCGCCGGTGGGATATCCGGAATTCTGAAACAAATGAGTAAGACAGTAAGCAATGGTAATGGAAGATGTATTTTTTTTACAATAATTAAATTCAAATACGAAGTAAAGACGTGTGAATTAGTTGAAGTTAGTCATAATCAAGCTTTAGTTTTTAAAGAAGTCAGATTTAAGTCTGACACTAGTGTGTAAATGTAAATAGAGTTATTCGTCAGGTACAAGATGTAATACTAGAGAGATGACGTAAGATATAATAAGCAACTGATACATATCTTTCTAAACGTCACATGCGTTTGGAGAAGTTTTATATTTAGAAGCTACGTATTTCGGGCTATTTAAAGAAACTAAGGATTCACTCATTAAGCAAGTCAGCATTATTTCTCTAATGAACGAGACGGGAGCAGTCAAACTTTGTATGTCAGCATTATTTCTATAATGAACGAGACGGGAGCAGTCAAACTCTGTATGTCAGAATTGTTTCAATGATGAACTAGACGGGATCTGTCTAACATTGTAAGTAAACACTTATTGAACAACTGACGAAATGTCAATATTTTGAGACTCTAAGACAGCATAGTTTGCACAACTGACGAAATGTCAATATTTTAAGACTCTAAGGCACCATAGTTTGCACAACTGACGAAATGTCAATATTTTGAGACTCTAAGGCAGCATAGTTTGCATAACTGACGAAATTTCAGTATTTTAAGACTATGCTGTGAGGAGATACTATGGTGTGAGCTGCAACCTGTCGTGGGGTGAACTGAAAAAGGTTGCTCGAATACGCTGGAGAACTGTTGTCGAGGCCCTTTGTTCCACGAGGAATCCAAGGAAATAAGTAAGCAAGTAAGCAAGACTGTTATATTGAATGAGCGATAAGTATTCTAAATCTGTACGTCTGTATTATATTGGGCTAGGGTAAATATTCCAGCATGTATGTCAGTACTATTGTTAAATTTGGCTAGGGGTAAATATTCCAACCTGTACGTCAGAACTATTGTTAAATTTGGCGAGAGGTAAGAATTTTAAACAGACTGTGCTTCAGTTCGTGTCATACTACCCTTTAGTGGGAAGAAAAAGTTTCTCACTTCGACTCACCAAGCGTAGTGCAACCATTGCATGAACCTTTAGTAAGTATACACGACTTGTGTATACTCATTACTAGCATAATGAAATGCTATAATGAACTTCAAGCTGTAAATATGCACGATTTGTGTATACTCATTAATAGCATAATGAAATGCTATAATGAACTTCAAGCTGTAAATATGCACGATTTGTGTATACTCATTACTAGCATAATGAAATACTATAATGAACTTCAAGCTGTAAATATGCACGACACTTGTGTATACTCATTACTAGCATAATGAAATGCTATAATGAACTTTAAGCTGTAAATATGCACGACTTGTGTATACTCATTACTAGCATAATGAAATGCTATAATGAACTTCAAGCTGTAAATATGCACGACTTGTGTATACTCATTACTAGCATAATGAAATGCTATAATGAACTTTAAGCTGTAAATATGCACGACTTGTGTATACTTATTTCTAGGGCAATTAAATGTTTTTTTGCGCATTATTGAAAGATCCTACCATCATATAATAATGCTAAACTGCGGAGGTGCATTAAATTTGCTACAACTCGAAACAAGTGTTACATACTGTAGGTCTTCATAATGTTTTCATATGTCGGCATGTTTACTCTTGCTGACACACATAATAATTTCATACAACTTTCGAGATGCATATCTATTATTACTGACGCAAAATATTAATTTGATACAATTTTCGAGATCCCTACATGTCTGCTGTTATTGACACAAATATTAATGTGATACAATTTTTGAGATCCCTACATGTCTGCTGTTACTGACACAAATATTAATTTGATACAACTTTCAAGATCCCTACATTTCTGCTGTTACTGACACAAAATATTAATTTGATACAACTTTCAAGATCCCTACATGTCTGCTGTTACTGACACAAAATATTAATTTGATAAAACTTTCAAGATGTTGGTTGCCTTGCACTGGAGGCGATTCTAATACGTCGAGTACTGATTCAATAATTAAATTAATTAAATATACATTATAGAAAACATTATGGCTGAATTAATTTTGGAATATAAATTTTGATGGGGAAATAATGTAATATAACAATATAATATTCTGAAGTATCAATCTCAGTGGAATTGAGAGTCACGTATGTTTTTAGCGGGTGAACAGGTGAAACACATTCCTGCGAGCAATGAAATCCCAGCCGGGAATATCAAATACCGGCCGTTCTACTCGATCACTCGCACATTCGTTGTCGTGTTACATTTCGTGACAAAGGAGCGTGACGAATTTTGTTTGCGAAGTCATTAGGAAAGAGGATTGCATGACTATGTAACACGATTGTGCTTCAAAAAGGAAATGGTAAGAAGTTGCGGTAAACAAGACTACAACAATGTCATTGCGTCAAGCCCTGTATTAACTGTCGACAGCGAGAAAATGAAGATCTATACGTCACGATATCATTCACGCGCGCGCGCGTACACACACAAGAGTATTCGTACGCACGAGTATCATACACTCGAGTATTCACACACACACACACACACACACACACACACACACACACACACACACACAAGTATTAGGACTTGCGACGCACAATGACCGCAGAAAAGCTTGTAAACATAGATTTAGCATTTTTACAAGCGCCATCCACCCGGAACAGCTCTGTCCACCTTCTGTCACCAATGCACATGCCGTACCATTGTGCAAGCGTGGTGGTTTGACCCGCATTGGAGTTGCATAGCTGTATGTATTTCATGTGCAAGCATGGTTGGTTTGACCCGCATTAAAGTAGCATAGCTGTAAGGACCCTAATTCAAACGTGGTTGGTTTGACTCGCATTGAAGTAGCAAGCTTTTTCGTCAAGGATCACATGACCTCATGCTTCGTGTTGGCAGACACTACTCAAGTTACCGCCCCTGATCACGATTGCGTCTTGCGTGCTAGTTGGCAAACTGCCTGGATTTAAGCATCTACAATCTATGTGTCTATTGATTTATTTCTTAATAAATTCAATTTCAAGTTTTAAAAAAGCAATATAGACCTTTTTCCAGACATGTTTCTCCCTTGTTTATACCTAACAAAATATTTGTTCAAAACTTGTATTGTCAGAACAACGTCCGAAGAGACCTATATAAGGAACATTTTTTCTACAACAAAAAAATTGTACAAGTCCACTCGAAATCGTCTCCAATAATTCTGACAAAACAAAACAAAAAAAATATCAACGTACAAGTTGTCGGTCAGCTTGTAAGAAGCACTCGCTAGTTGTCGAACCTGAACTTGCAACGTGCTTACAAATTTAATCAACGTCAAACGCGGATCATGATTTCAAAAACTTGTTCTTCAGATCTCTACGCAACCCTTCCTTTATTTTGTTACATTTCTAATTCGTCTGCTTGAGCTTAGCGTATATATCTTACAGAATTTTATACGTTGCCACTGTAAAAAAAATATTGACTATAAATAACACAAGCTGTAAAAAGTATTGACTATAAATAACATATGCTACAAAAATATTGATTATAGATCACACACGCTGTAAAAAATATTCACTATAAACATATGTTACAAAAATATTGACTATAAAACGCTGTAAAAGGTATTGACTATAAATCACACATGCAATAAAAAGTATTGACTATAAATATTACATGCTGTAAAAAGTATTGACTATAAATCACGCATGCAGTAAAACGTATTGACTATAAATATCACACGCTGTAAACAGTATACTATAAATCACACACGCTATAGAAATGACTCTACATCACACACTATAAACACTCTACCTTGCATCATTTCCCGATCTGAAAGATTGAATAAAAAATGCGGTCAACAGGGGAAAGGCTCGCTGGTTGCAACTATTGATCTGTGCTTAATGCCATGGCAACCACATTGCACTGTGCTCTAAAATGACGAAACAGCTTTTGGATAAAGAGTCAACTTCCTTCTTTAGCATCTCTCGGAGAATGAATGGCACAACAATTTTACTTTACTTACAGAGTGAGCAAGCTGTGAAGTTAAGCAAGGGCTTTACTAACACGTTGCAAATTGTACTGAAACCAATCAGTAAGTCAGTCTAACAGATATGTTCTCATTTCCGTTTAACGCTATTTTCCGTTTTGTCTCAGGGCTGAATTTCTTACTCATTGAGAACTACTTCGCACTTCGAAAGCGAGATGAAGCAAGACAGAAAAAGTAATCGAAAGATTTACACAGGTACTGGACTTGATTCGAAAATCACAAGTTCATATTATGGGATACAGCTATTAACAACCGTCTTTTCGCTCTTTTGTCTTCACGCCAGTACTGCACATGAAAGCACAGGTAAGTCCGCCCGGCCTTCAGTCGTCAGGTAAACTCTGCTCCCAGCTCCTCACCGTAAGAGGTGAAGGGAAGAGTGCACGTCGAGAGGAGAGGTTCGTAACAGAAGGCAGACGAGCTGCTGTGGTGTCCCGTCACACACTTTCAAAATGAACGAGTGCATCTTTGTCCCCAGTAGATTTGACACGTTTCGACTGTTGCAGAGACTGTGATGTGCAGTTGGAGATCCGAAATCACCGCACATTTATGCCGACCAAAAGCAGTCGTCGGCATCTAGATATCTAATTGTTGACGTAGTATCAGGCAGATGAGTATATTTAGAGAACCAGCAACATCTTAGTTGTAAATTTTTGATAAGGTGGATATCAATTAGATATGTAGCGCTACACACAGTCAATAAGCTTTATGGCATTTAATTTTCACTATGACGTCATCATAGAGATGTGTAGTCATAGAGAGCAATTACCAGTTTTGTGACGTATTATATAATCATTAATGTCATGTTGTCGAGATGTACATTACAATGAGCATCACTATGTCCAATATTTAATATAGTCATTAAAATCAGTCTTCTTATCATTGTTATATCTAATATTTAATATAGTCATCAATATCAGTCTTGTTATCATTGTTATATCTAATATTTAATATAGTCATCAATATCAGTCTTGTTATCATCGGTATGTCTAATATTTAGTATTGTCATCAATATCAGTCTTGTTATCAACAAACGTGAACGTCGAATTGCCTATCTGTTATCAGCAGTCGATAACCCTTGACAGTAATCAGTATCAAGCTGTATGTAACTCTTGACATAATCCAATAAAGAGATGAATAGGTCTTCTTTTATAAACAGTCAAATCGTATTCTCTAACGTATCAGCAAGCAGTATTTTGATTTTTCTTTTAAAATCCATCAAAACTTCACATAGTCTAATTGTTCCGGCAGTAATCAACATCATAAGTTCTAAATCTTCAATCAATAATCAACATCATATGGTCTAAATCTTCAATCAGTAATCAACATCATATGGTCTAAGTCTTCAATCAGTAATCAACATTATATGGTCATAGACTTAAATCAATAATCAACATATGGTCTAATTCTTCAATCAGTAATCAACATCATATGGCCCAAGTCTTCAATCAGTAATCAACATCATATGGCCTAAGTTTTCATGTAGTAATCAGCACCATGCGGTCTAATTTTTCACGTAGTTGTCAACATCGTACGTTTAACTTCTTCGTGCAGCAGCCATTAGTGGGTCATGGTTTTTGTGTGCAGCTGTCGACAACAGTCAATGTCAAACTATTTACTTACGTATGTAACGAAGTCTTGTAGCAGTGATCAAAATTGCAGTATTAACAGTCCTACACCCCAATAATATACTGTCTGAAGCCCTTGATGCCAGTTAATATAGTGACACCTGTAGCTTTTTTTTTTTTTACTTAGTTAATTTAGTGACGTCTGTAGCCTTGGCACCATGTATATAGCCGTTGACACTAGTTAATATTGTAACATGTACAACCCTTGACACATGTTCATAAGTGACATCTACAGCCCTTGATACTAGTAAATATTGTGACGTCTACAGTCCTGGACATTAGTTAAAATTGTGACTTGAACAGCCCTTGATACAAGCTAACATAGTGACGTCTACAGATCTTGACATCAGCTCTACCATGATGTCTCTGATATTTAACACCAGTTAACACAGTGAAGTCTTCATCCAGGGTGACCTTTTAATTTTGTATGCCTATCTCAAAAAGAATTTTATTAACTTTCTCCAGGTGCCATTCTTCCTCGTCACACAATGTCTGTTTCTACCGCTGTATAGAGTATTTTGAAGTCTAGCTATATAATTTATCATTTGCCACTTCATCTGTCTCTGGACACTCGTTAATATCAATATGACAACTTATAGACGGTGATTAACAATGTAGCATGTAATTTTAATAAAGCTGAGAAAGTGTTAAAATAAACTATACCAAGTAAGTGTTCAAATCCATATGCAGCAGATTTAGTTCGTCCAGCTATTTGAGAATGAGAGAAAGAAAGAAAGAGCGGAAAAGAAAAAGAAGTAGAAAACGAATGTCCATAATTTTATTAATAGAATCCTACTTCAATCATTTAGGGAACTAGAGAGCAAGTTACAGGCCAACCAACTGCTCCCATAGGCTAAACTACAGAGCACGTTACAGGCCAACCAACTGCCCCAAAGCCCAGACTACTGAGCACGTTACAGGCCAACCATCTGCCCCAAAGCCCAGACTACAGAGCACGTTACAGGCCAACCAACTGCTCCTAAAGCCAAAACTACTGAGCGAATGCCGCTAGGCACCGAACCCATGCTTTTTTTTATTTTTTATTTTTTTTTTTGCATCACTCAGGCACGAGCTTCGCTTTGAGAGGGAAGGTGCACACAACTCTGCCAGTAAGCAGTGCATCTCACTTGGTGAACTGACAAAAGGAGAGGCACCGAGGGGGCAAGGTATGCTATGTAGCTCTGTGAACCGGTGAGGAAGACTGCCTTGAAAGGCATACAACACAATGAGAGACAACTCACAGTATGTGGGCAAGGAACTCCAAATTTTATTTAAGTGACTCGCACTCTGTCCTGATGAGGCGTCATTTTTCTAGTCGTGTTACATGACGATCAGTTCAGATGTGAGAAATGAAACAGAACGAAGAAACTTTATTCAATGGCAAATTCTCCTGTCATGTCTTCGCACTTGGCACGACGCCAAGTCCTGTGTCTCAGACCGCGTGGAATTCATTCACATTTTTTAGTAAAGAAACATTCATATTATAATTATTGTCATATTTACAAACTACTTCTTCCCTTTCACGCACACATACAAACGCACACACACACATATGATTCGAATATACATGCCATTTCTCTTTCCTACGCTCACCCTAGATCTAGATCTATCGTTATCTTTCAATTCCAATAATTCTCTCTCCCTCCTTCTCTCCCCCTCTTCATCTCCCTGAACTCTGTGTGTGTGTGTGTGTGTGTGTGTGTGTGTGTGTGTGTGTGTGTGTGTGTGTGTGTGTGTATTTAGGTGAAATATGTATTTCCATCTTACCACCTTATTCTGTCGCTGACACATATTCATACAGAAAGACAATTCACACACATACACATTCATACACGTATACAAAGACATCCACGTAAACCAATACACGCATATATTCACACACACACAAAAATACATATTCGCAGAAATGCATACACATACAAAGACACACACATACACACAAATACATACACATTTACACACACACACACACACATGAACTAGGACATGTCCGCTCACTCTGATATCACTTCTTTACGGGACACTCTTAATTATTTATTAAGCTGACCTTCTTAGAAAGGTTACTTTGGGATCTATACTTTACAAATAACACGAGTAGATTCGCTACTCGGACAAAAAGATAATTATGCAGCTCGGAAAGGATACATAATTACACAGCTAAACAAAAGGTGAGTCAATTGCTTTCTCCATACTCATAACATACACCTCTGCAATAAAAGCATTACTTTACTGGGATAAATTCGAGATACATGCACGCCCTGGTTTGCGACGTCTTAAAATATAATTATAATCTAATACATTGCTGTGTTTGAGTAAATTAGAAAAATAAAAACCCGGGATTCCACATCTTAATACATTGCTCTGCTCGGATAGAGAAAAAAATTCCCGGGTTTCTGCACTGCTTTGTTTGGATAACATCCTGGGATTTTACATCTTAAAAGACAATTCAATACTTTGAGTTGGTGTGTGTGTGGAGGAAGGGGGGGGGGGGTAGGTTAGAATGAGACTCGTACATTCTGCGATCCTTGTAAGAAAAAGCGTGCTACAACGTAAGAAAAAGTGTGCTATATCGTAAGAAAGTGTCTATAACGTACGAAAAAGAATGCTATAACGTACGAAACGGCGTGCTATAACATAAGAAAAAGCTTGCTATAACGTACGAAAAAGTGTGCTATAACGGAAGAAAAAGTGTGCTATAACACTCAACTTTGTCTTTCAACATTGTAGAGCAGATAAATAATGGAGGAGTTATTTCTTAGGCTGGATCATAGCGAGACACCGCCATGCTCTACATACTTTTATACAGAAAGAGAATTTTCACTGTGCAATAACACATTCCTAGCGATGTTTTGGTAGAGAGGTTTCACTGTACAAGAAAACATTCCTAGCTAGGTCTTGGTAGAGAGGTTTCACTGTACAATAAAACATTCCTAGCTAGGTCTTGGTAGAGAGGTTTCACTGTACAAGAAAACATTCCTAGACAGGTCTTGGTAGAGAGGTTTCACTGTACAATAAAACATTCCTTGCTAGGTCTTGGTAGAGAGGTTTCACTGTAATATATATATAAAAAAATAATAAATAAATTAAAAAAACATTCCTAGCTAGGGCTTGATAGAGAAAGGGGTCACTGTAAATCATTCCAAGCTCGGTCTTGGTAGACAAAGGTTTCTGTAAATTTGTAAAACATTCATAGCTGGGCCGTGGTAGAGAAAGGTTTCACTGTAAAAGATTCCTAGTTCGGCCTTGACAGAGAAAGGTTTCACTGTACAATAAAACATTCCTAGCTAGGCCTTGGTAGAGAAAGGTTTCACTGTAAAAGATTCCTAGTTCGGCCTTGACAGAGAAAGATTTCACTGTACAATAAAACATTCCTAGCTAGACCTTGGTTAGAAAGGTTTCACTGTACAATAAAACATTTCTAGCTAGGCCTTGATAGAGAAAGGTTTCACTGTACAATAAAACATTCCTAGATAGATCTTGGTACAACAAAAAAAAGATGTACTGCATATGAAAAATCACGTAGCTTGGTATCGATTAGAAAGATTTCACTTTCCACGAAAACAAGTAATCCCACTATAGAAAGATTTCAATGTAATTGAAAACATGAAATAAGTCCCAATACAGACATTTCACTGCTCGTGAAGACAGGAAACACGCCCCAGTATAGAGAGATTTCACTGCAAATAGAATATGAAATTTTCAAGTTCCAGCATATATGAAAACATAAAATAAGCCACAGTTGAGAGATTTCACTGTACATGAAACCATGCCATTATGGAGAGGACTGAACAAAAAACAACCATAGCTAGGTCTCGGTATAGAGAGGCTTAACTGTACACGAAAGCATACTTAGATAGGTCATAGAATAGAGAGGTTTAACTGTACACGAAAACATACTTATGACTCCAACAGCCCGCTTGTGCTTTGTCCCACTAAACGCGTCCTGCTCAAGGACATAACATTCAGCTGTTAAAGGGAACGAAAGATACTTTTGTTGTTGGACTTGTGAGTGTGCTGTGTGGTTAGAACGCAATATTAGAGGTACCTGTACACAATTTCAAGTTCGCTAGGCTTTTATGACTATATGTAGGTAAGCAAGAATATATAAACGCGGCGTACGCATATACAAACACATACACTACATGCACACAGATACTGCTAGTTTATTTAAAACTTGCAACAGATATATACAAGTATACTCATAAATAGAATGCCTAAGCCGAGTATGATTTAAAATGTACTGCGCACTTAGTAGACATTTTTTATAAAAAATAAAAAATCTGCTTGTATTTTAAGGCCCAATTTCTGAACTAAGACAATTATGTCATCCCAAACATGCAAAGATGTTAGGTGCCTGCTGCAGTGAATCAAACTACACACACACACACACACACACATTTTGTGCTTTATTTATTGAACAAGTAGAAAAATTGTCTATATACCATGCCTCCACGCATAGTTTGAGTTTCCTATCTCTCTCTTTGCAACCGTGAATCAAACACATTCAGGCACTTACACACATTTTCCGCTGTATGTACGAACTAAAGCACCAATCCGTACCCACAAGTCAAATACGTCTGGTTCTAAACACCCCCCAATGCATTTGAACTCACTATATCACGAGCCAGGAAATCGCGGACCATGTCTGGTTCTAAACACACACACACACACACACACACACACACACACACACACACACACCACAATGCATTTGAACTCACTATATCACGAGCCTGGAAATCGCGGACCATGTAACACAAATGAATGGTTATGATGGGCTGACACGTAAACTCAAATCCTGAAATTCGACATCATAAATGGCAGATACAAGACTTGATGAGCACCGCCCACCTCCGTATGTATAGCTAGCAAGCAACGCACCTTACATACTACCCTCCCACTCAATCGAACAGTATCGTCCCCAGCAGACCAACATTCCAGGTTCAGCGTGTTCTCCACCCTACTCTCAGCCTTGAACAGCCTGACATATCTGTCTCGAGCTGATAAGTCCTCTTAGGCCCTTGGATTGAAACAGCTTGTTGTGTCAAATTAGTCCTAAACAGCCGTCACAAAATAAAACTGTCAGATTAGGGTTTTTTTAAACAATATAGTTAGTGGAGTCCTGCTTTCAAAGTGAGATCGATTTTCCTTATAACAAAAACTGCATAGGACCTGTGAGTTGTTTTTAGCATCACCACTTCATTCGTTTATAGTTGAATTAAAAAAGTACGAGGAGCGATGGCTTTGTGTTTTTTTTTTTTTTTCGGGTGAGTTCATAGTTGGAATTCTCAATGTGATAAGCGCATCGACCATGCTTTCACAAAAGAGATACTTTACGAGACCCTAAAGGACGTAGGTCAAAGGTTATCTCACTAGTCGGGCTCTGCGCGATCACAACTGATGTAACCGACTAGATTGCCATAGTATATCGACTAAATTATCTAGACTAACAAGCCTTTTTAACCTTTGAACTTTTTTTTTTGATGGTTTTCATGGACTAGATTGCCATAGTATATCGACTAAATTACCCTAGACTAACAAGCCTTTTTAACCTTTGAACTTTTTTTTTTGATGGTTTTCATGGACTAGATTGCCTTATAGCTAGCTTATTTAAACTATGTTCTTTAATGTCGTTTTTTTAAAATATCAACTAAATATCAAGCCTTTTTAAACTTTGAACTTTAATTATTTGTTATGTATCGACTAGATTGCCTTAGTTTTGCAAGTTTACTTAAATGAAGGATCTAAATGTCCTCTTCTAAATATCGACTACCTTGCTTTTGTACAGCAAGTTTATTTAAACTGGATTTTAATTCCGTTTTTCAAGTAGCGACTAGAATACCTTAGTGAGGCCATCTTGTTTAAACTACAAACTTAAATTCCGTTTGCACATTGTGAGTAGATTTCCGTAATATAGCAAGCGTATTTAAACCAATAATTTTCATTTCGCCTTCTACGTAATGACCTCATCAAGAAGCAATATAATATCACATTACTAACACATCTGAAGAAGTACATGTAACATGTACTGGAAGTCAAGTAACGAACACACACTGTGGTTTCGGTATAATAACCAACAAGAATAATGTATTTATTAGTATATGTATGCATAACAGCATCATTTTACAATATTTATTTTCTTTAACAGATAAATTAACCAATACGTTTTGATGTCCAGAAGAATGTATTTGCTTTACTTTATGTTATTAAATTCTTGATAAATTTTCTTTACATTACGCACTTGGAAGAACTGGACATGCGAGTAGGGGCAAATGTGTGGTATAAATCGGACCGAATGAGATTAAGTATGAAAATCTCTTTGGAGCATAGCATTAACTCAGGACACTGCAAGTGAAACAGAATTCAAAGGTTATCTAATAAACTAAAGACAGATAATTCACAAGGTCATCTAAAGAAATTAAAAAGAAATACCTGTAGGAAAAAACTCACAAGGTTATTTTAACTAAACTGCTATTTAAAAAAAAAACAGAACTGACAAGCCTATCTATACAAATCAGTATGCACAGAAAGTGACAAGGTAATTATATCATTGCCATTTAAACGTAATGTGAAACGATCATTAATCCTTGCTGGGGAAAGCAAACGTAAAGTGACAGGGTCAATATATCCTTGCAATGTAAATGTAAAGTAACAGGGTCATTATACCCTTGCAGTGTAAATGTAAAGTAACAGGGTCATTATACCCTTGCAGTGTAAATGTAAAGTAACAGTCATACCCTTGCAGTGTAAACCTAGAGTAACAGGGTTACTATAACCTTGCAGTGAAACGTGAATTAACAGGTTCATTATACCTTGCAGTGTAAACGAAAGTAACAGGATTATTACACCCTTGTAGTTAAGTGTAAAGTAACAGGGTCATTATTTCCTTGCAGTGCCAACGTCAAGTTCACAATCTTTCCAATACAACCGAGGAAAATGCACAACAAATTCATAGGTTTATTGACAGCGATGTTAAAACAATCAATTCTGACGGTTATCTTGGAAATCTATGAAAACCCTCTGGCAGAAAAAACAAATTCATAAAATCCATCAACATCAAAGAATTATCTTCTTAAATGTGATATCATTGATATTTTCGGGCAGTACGAGCGGAGGGTGGCGAACGTTAATGTTAACATGACGACTTATTTTTTTTTTAAATTTCAGTAACTCTTTTTTTTTTTTCTTTCTTCATGTTTGCGTCTTTGTGTCGCCTTTGCTTAATGGTTGGTTGGCTTTATCAAAAATTCACTTATGGATTTTGTTCACAATGACTCATTTAGTCAATGACATTGATAGCGCAAATTTTACTTGTTCTAGTATTATTGTTTTTTTATTCTTACCTGTGGTTGTTATTGTTATTTTGTCCTTCACCTATGGGATTTAGCGGATAATTTCAGTACATTGCAATGCATAATATATTTATTGATGGCTTCTTTCGCTTAAGCAGTTACTGTGAAGAGTTATAGAATTCTCGGATAATCTCGAATGGAATGTTTTGTTTTTTTTCTAAGATAGAATTCTCGGACAATCTCTAAATGTTCGCAACTAAGAAGAAAGAAATAGTAGTACGACAACATACTTTCACTTCTATTGTCTTACACCTTTCGTAAGCCAAGGTACAGTTGGTGTAACGCCTTTGATTTTACTCTTGTCATTACACCTTTCGTAAGCCGAAGTACTTCTGGTGTAACGCTTTTGATTTTACTCTTGTCATTACACCTTTCGTAAGCCGAAGTACTTCTGGTGTAACGCCTTTGATTTTACTCTTGTCATTACAGCTTTCGTAAGCCGAGGTACAGTTGGTGTAACGCCTTTGATTTTACTCTTGTCATTACAGCTTTCGTAAGCCGAGGTACAGTTGGTGTAACGCCTTTGATTTTACTCTTGTCATTACAGCTTTCGTAAGCCGAGGTACAGCTGGTGTAACGCCTTTGATTTTACTCTAGATCGAGAGCATCCATGTGTGCTCACTTAAAAAAAATCTTACCGCTCAATTTCTGCAACAAACTCTCATAAAAAAAGGCACAAGTTTAATACACTTGCAAAAACGCTTTTAAAAAAGCACATCAGCACAAGCTCTTTTAAAACAACACATCAGCACAAGCTCTTTCAAAAAAGCACATCAGCACAAGCTCTTTTAAAACAACACATGCTCTTAAAGTAGCATAAGCTCTCTTTAAGCAGTACAAGCCTTCTTAAAGCACCCAAGCTCTCTTAAAACAGCCACATTCTGAGAAAAAAAAAGGCCCTGCCCTTACATTTGGAAACCGAAACTTGGCATACTTCGTACAAACTGTAAGTTGAAGGCGAGAATCTGGACTATTTTAACAGTCAGGCAACAAAAAGGGCAGTCCAAGTGGCATTTTAATTGTTAGATAGTGTATGACTATACATTGATGGAAGCCGGGATAATTTCTTGGTTCAAATTACACTGCTTCCTCCGGATAGAGTTATAGATGAAAATATGTCGCCTCCATAAGATCTCCAATGACAAGGACGCGTATGAAAAGACATGCCCTGCTGCGCATACACACACACACACACACACACACACACACACACACATACACGCGCACGCATGCACTCACACAAATGCACACCTGGCATCCAATTCCATTTGTAGGGATGAAGTTGGTGACACCACGCCATTCATTTCAGAGAAACTTGGATATTTGATTACAGCCCAGCACAAGAGTCATGGTCGACTGATCAAAGTGTCTTTCTCTCGCTATTGCTACTACAGTACTAAGATCGCGACATGTCATACAAAAGAAACTACCGATTCATTTCCTTGTGTCTATTCACACCAAAGTATTTAATTGCTTATTTTTTATTTTAATTTTTTTAATATTGATGTCAGTATCCAAAGAAACTGGCTGTAAATAAAAAATATTGATCGTAACGACAGGTTTTATGTTACAGAATTATAACAATTATTTCACCCATATCCAAAACATTACATTTATTTATTTATTTATATTAAATGAGCAGAACATGTAATTTTGGTTTATATTTGTGTTGACTGTTGCTTTCCTGTTTCATTTCTGAGTGCAAATCAACTCAAGAGTCTGTCTGCTTGGAGACGGGACATTTTGCAAGGATTGAAATTCTATAAAGACAAATTACTATCTATGCTTTCTGAAATGTTGTATTTCCTTTTATTTATTTGTTCTTCATCAGTTATCATTATTATTGTGTTGTGTGTAATCCACTGTCGACTTAGCAGGAGACATTATTTTGGTTTAGCTGTGACGTCAGCATCTCTTTCACACCTCACATGACGTAGAGAGATAAAATTAAAGTGATTACGTAATCATCTAGACCTGACAGGTGGCTGTGTGGAAGAGGAGACGTCAAAACTATACATGAAAGAGGGAGTCTCAGAGGGACATTCTATGACCATATAGGATTATTTGTATATAGTGTGTTATTCCCACTGCATTCAATATAATAATATAATTATGCTAGACTACAAAAGGGAATGCTATATTTTGTCTATATGGGTTTCCTTTTTGGTTCATATTTGAAATCTACAGTCTCGGAGAATTACGTTCCACTAGGGAATTTTGTAATTTAGTAAGCCAACTGAGAAGATACTCCAGGGTCATTGTCGGACCACTGGGAAAGTCTGAGTTCATGAGGCGGCCATCGGTAAGAAGAGCCAAAGAATAAAGCCAGGTATACAATGCTCTGTGGTTGCTCATCATCGTGCCTATCGCCGCCATCTTGGATTGAGGGGAGTTAAGTCAAACCCTCGGGTCTGTTTGAACAAACTGTATAGTGTGAACAGAGAGTTGTTTGTAACGCATGCTCAGTTCTAACTGTCATTGTAGCTTGTAATTATTACTTTTGTTATTCCTATTGTTAAATTATTATCTTATTCCATGTCTTAATTACTTTTTTGAAAGACCGTTAAATGGGATTGACTGAGGGTGGAGAGAGAGAGAGAGAGAGTCGTGTCTTTGATGAACGAGTGTTAAATAATTAAAAGGAGGAGATAATATTCGCCGATCCTAGAGGCAAAGTTACCTCGTCTGCTCATCATTATGTTACGTTGAATAATTACCCCACCAGATTATTGCAACAGGAGTCAACATAGTGATAGGTGGAGTAGACTAGGCCGTGGGGCTGTTATTAGTATTGATATTGAATTTCTAAATTAATAACCTAAATAAGTAATCTATAACATAGACGTGTAACAACCCGACACGTAACACAATTAGACGGCAAGATGTGGTGTATGTGGGGTTGTACATTGCATTTTATTACTTGTACCAGTGTATATCATTGCATCGTATGAACTTGTGGCGGTATGTTACATTGCATTTGTATCAGAATGTTACACTGCTTCTTTTTGAGTTGTGCCATGATACAAAGCATCGTATAGAGCTGTGTTGCTATTTATCATTGTCCCTTGCCAAGCGTCAGTATGTCACATTGCCTCTTGGGGAGTGTGTCATTGTGGTGCATTGTATCTTTGATATGTGCCTTGTGTTGTGTCAGTATTTTATACTAGGATTCTCTGTTGCTCTGTGTCAGTATTTTATATAGGAGTCTCTGTTGCTCTGTGTCAGTATTTTATACAGGAGTCAGTTGCTCTGTGTCAGTATTTTATATAGGAGTCTCTGTTGCTCTGTGTCAGTATTTTATATAGGAGTCTCTGTTGCTCTGTGTCAGTATTTTATAGGAGTCTCTGTTGCTCTGTGTCATAGGATAGGGAATTCTCCCACACACGTTTAATATACATTTTCATTTTTTTTCTCCATAATTTTAAAATGAGATGCAATTTGTGATTTCTATGATTTAAAATATTACAAAAGTTTATTTTTTGGAAGTGAAGTCCACAATGGACAAGTGTGAAAGGAGAAATTAATCTGTTGAGTGAGTAGTAGCCGTTGGGTAGGGTAGCCGTTATCTGGTAGAACACTGGAACCCTGACCTCTAAGCTTGGTTAGATGTTATGCAATTCTTATGCTGACTAATCACAAACTTGTTTTGGATGGGTTGCATGTGTGCTGAAAGAATATAGGTTGGAAGTTGTGAGAAAGTCATGGATTTGAACTGGGACCTTAATGACACGTCAGGCAACCCATAAGGTAAGTGATCTTAAAACCAACAAGCTGAACAGCTTCAGTCAAGATTCAATCAAATTTACCTGAACTCTAATCATTACTTGAGTTCTGAGTTCACTCAGAAATGTTCAGTGTTCTCTTATGAACCCAGTTATAGGATGCTCATGCGAACAAAAAGAATAACTACCACAGTACCATAGGACTCAAATGAACTTTCTCTAATGATATCATATGGTCGTGATTATGAACTATAACCATTTATAAACTCTAATTGTAACTGTCGAGTTATTCACTATCTGTAACCATGCTGTCTTATGTTATTTCTTGTTGAATACATTTATTATTGATACTTAGACCACTCATGTTAGTGTGACTCACTTACATGTTATATATATGTTATAGTTTGTCACTTCAATTTACTTACTATCCTGGTTGTATGTATCCGGAGAGGGAGTGGAGGGGAGGCTCGTGCTATCTTCTAGAACTATCTCTCTTCCAATCTACTTTATCTTCCATTTCTCTAATATGCGTGGCCAGCCAGAAGGTGTGTTTGGGGGGGATTAGCTTGAGTTTACTGGTGGCTCAGGGTGGTGGAGAATTAATATCTTGCCCATCTCCTAGCAAAACGTCACAGCCATAGGATTTTCAATATGGCGGACGATTGGCGACAGAGCTTTTGCCCTTGTGTCCTCTCTATTTACTGAGTTCATTGCGCCTGACGAAGAAAACAGGAAACAGCTTCTTTTCGCCGATCCAGTGGATCAAATTATTTTGTCCCTGCTACTGTTTGTATGCATGTTTCTTTCAAATAGCTCCATTTCATTTTGTATTCATGTTTCTATTAAAAGAGCCAGCCTTCAAGTTACCTCTTGTTAATTCAAGTTAAGAAATATCTACGTCGTCCTAAGGAAGTAATTACAAAAAATTGTAGATGAAATCTGACTCATGAATCAAGCATATTACAGTCAAGCAAGCAAGCAAGCAAGCAAGCAAGAAAGAAAGAAAGAAAGAAAGAAAGAAAGAAAGAAAGAAAGAAAGAAAGAAAGAAAGAAAGAAAGAAAGAAAGAAAGAAAGAAAGAAAGAAAGAAAGAAAGAAAGAAAGAAAGAAAGAAGTATTTCATACTTTTCATTAGTTGGTATGTATATAGTTCTAAAAGATTCGAAATACTTATATAGTAGTCTCGCATTAAAGCATATTATTGGCGTTTTCCGAGTGAAAGATCCCGTACAGTTAGTTACCTTCTGATTTAGTTCGTCCCGTACAGTTAGTTACCTTCTGATTTAATACGTCCCGTACAGTTAGTTACCTTCTGATTTAGTACGTCCCGTACAGTTAGTTACCTTCTGATTTAATACGTCCCGTACAGTTAGTTACCTTCTGATTTAGTACGTCCCGTACAGTTTGTTACCTTCTGGTAGAGTAGGTCTCGTACAATTAGTTACCTTCTGATATAGTAGGTCACCTTCAATTAGTTACCTTCTGATATAGGAGGTCATGTATACTGTTCTTTTGTTTTCTTTCTTGTTAAAACTTGAAATATATTTGTGTCAAAAGCAAAATAGTATTTTAGAATACTAGTCTATGTGGATATGTCCCTGCATGTTTTTGTATGTATGTTTATGTGTTGTTGTTTTTGAACGTGTTCGATAAGCACAGATTATCACTTCCTGATTACAGTCAACAAACCAAGAGCACAAAGTCATGCCTATATTTAGGATTGCTAACATGAGAAAGCTTTGTCTCTCTTTGGTTATGATGTTACAATTGTTTATATAAGGTTTAGTAGAAAGCTTTAAGTCATGCCCTTTATTTAGAATTATTAAAATGAGTAATCTTTGTCTGTATTTAGTAATGATATAATATGGTGCTTATACGAGGTTTATTACAGAGATGATAGTTTCACTCTGAATTAAATATCGTCAGATGGTTTATTTCTCACAGTTATTGATACAGTGAGTTGTAATTATGGCTTATTTCTCACAGGTATTTATACTATCAAGTGTACTTAATGGCCTATTTATCACATTGTACTTACTGGCTTATTTATCACAATTACTTATACTCTCAGTTGTACTCATGGTGTATTTATCACAATTATTTTTACTGTCGTAATCACTTAATGGATTATTTATTACGGTTATTAATACTGTTAAGATGTACTTAATGGCTTATATCTCATGGTTAATTATACTGTCATAATCATAACCCATATAAGCTGTACGTCCTTTATATGGAATGCTTATATCAACCTGCTAGCATGTTAAAGTTTCCTGTTGTTTGGTTTTAAAAGTCTTTTCCATTGGTCAAGGGAGATTAATGCAAATTGAAAATTAATGAACGCATGAAGCACCTACACTTCAGTGACAATTCCAATTGGATAAGGAAGACAAAATGTCAAAATTCCATCCTTTGATGCGCTCACTCAAATTCTTCTGTATTTTGACTACAAGCCGCCTGATCTGAGCAACGATGAGTCAACAGTGCCTTGTTATGGCAGAAATGGAGAAAAGCAAAATATCAGAGGCAAACCAATCCATTTTGGAATCAAACTTTAGGTGTGAGTACACCTCTTGGATACTTCCTTCAGTTTGAGCCAAAAACAAAGAGCATATCGGAGACAGACAGCATCTGATGGATTCGGAATGGAAGGGTATGTTGTTATCTATCTGATTGCCGAACTTCATCAGGACCAGTCACTCCATCTAACATCTGACAACCTGTTTACACGTCTCAAGCTAGTTGACTCCATTACAGCCAAAAGGATTGTATGCATGCTGGAGCCATTCATTTCAATCATATTGAAGATTACCCTCTGAAGTCCAATGATCGCCTTCTGAAGTCCAAAGATTGCTCTCTGAAGTCCAAAGATTACCCTCTGAAGTCCAAAGATTGCCCTCTGAAGTCCAAAGATTGCCCTCTGAAGTCCAAAGATTGCCCTCTGAAGTCCAAAGATTGCCCTCTGAAGCCCATCAAAGAAATGGAGAAGACAAAACAAGGTACATACGACTATGCCACTTGTACCACAACTGATTTAATTGTTGTTCGTTGGAATGATAACAGCATTGTGATTGTTGTGTCCACCAAAGTTGTACTTCATATTGTTGGCACAACATAAGATAGTCCAGAGAAGAGAAGAAGAAAATAGATGTACCAAAACCATTCATTGTTAGACATTACTACCAAACAATGTGTGGTGTTGACAAAATAGACCAAAATGTGGGAAATATCAGATATATATTTGCAGTAAAAAAAAATTGTGGTGAGCAATTTTAATCTATTTAGACCTCTCAGTACTTCAATTATTGCATCTGCACAGCGAAACATAAATGTCTATAGAGAAGAGTATGGATCTTGTGACTTTTCAACGTGCAGTTACCAAAGTGTATCTTGCTCGTGCTGCAGCCATCCTGGAATCTTCACAAGTAGGACGCCTTGCCAGCCGCATGCAGTCTCTGGACAAGCGTGTAACAGACGCTGTGCACTTTGACAGATTTGGATCACCTTGGCCAACAACAGCTGTGCTGTTCTTGTGTGGTCTGAAGATCACATACAAGTGTATCAAGTGTCTGGTCGATGTTCATGACAAGTGCTTCCAAGCCTTTCACACACCTTCACTGACAGCACTATATGCTGTATTGTGGTTGTAAATTATAGTGCAGATATTCCGAACTTTATCTATGTTTTATTAACTTTATCTATGTTTTATTTTAGCAAAAAGCGTTAACTTGGTCGCAGTCAATTCAGCTTGGTGCTACCATTCATTTATATTTCCTTTTGTTTTGTTTTGCCTGCACTGGCTTATTGCTTCGATATCAACTTGTTTTGACTTGATTGTACATTAAATGAACACTGAAGACCTTTGTTTTAAATTTTCTTGAATTTTTCTTACTTCGTTTAATAAAATCAAGAGTGTGTTCTGTAATGTGTGCGTTGTTATATGAGTGTGTTGAAATTTTGGTAAATGGCATATTGGTAAATGGCTTATTTCTCAAAATTATTTCTACAGTCATAATCTCTTAATGACTTATTTCTCACGGTTACTTATATTATTAATGTACGTATAAGATCAACCTGAATATGCTGCAAAGGTAATGAAACTATTTGCCTTTTGAGATCATGACAAAGTGATCGTTCATCACAAGTCCCATAAATGACAAACACTTGTTCAACAAGATTAAGACAAAATGGACATTTATGAAAAGTCTCAAAAGTGACGTAATATTAGCTGACTACGTTGATGACAAATTGATCATTCATAAATGTCTCATGTATGACGCAACATTTGCTTATCATGACTATGACAAACTGCATGCAAATCAATATAAGTGATAATTGATTTGTTTATCGAATGCTTCACATACATACTTAGATAAAACTGTCACGTCGGTTTCTCTTATTTCCCGCGACCCACATTTTGCACGTGACATAAAAACCTTAATGCTTGTCTCATTTACAGTCATGTAAGTGTATTTCTAAGTTACTGAGACTTGTAAGTTTATCTCATTTCCTGCAACCTAAATGTTTGCCTAATTCTTTGTGACCTAAATACATTTACTTTAGTCCCGTGACGTAAATTATGGCTGATTCTTCGTGATACCCTAAGCTTTTTTCCTCATTCTAAATACCAGTTTAATTCTTTGTTATCTAAACACATTACCTTCTTTTCCTCAATTTAAATGTTTACTTAATTTTTGTTTGCCAAAATTACAGTGTCTTTGAATTTGCAACCTAAATGCTTTCTTGTAAGTGTCACAAACGATTGCCCATTCTCGTGACTTAAATCACGTATCAGTGTAAGAGATTGTAAAACATGTCGACAACGATGCCGTCAGTGTGGAGAAAAAAATCAATGCAGACGTGCAAGCCAAGACTGACATGCAATCCTGGAAACACTCCTTATAGTATAGTCAGATGTCATAGACAGCCCATACAACCATGTTAATACTACCGCAATATAGCCAGGACAAAATGAGAACACTCCTTGTAGTTTAATCAGATATGAAAGACAACACCTACAACCATTTAAACACTACCTCAATACAGCCAAGACACAATGGGAACACGCCTTAAAGTGAAGGCAGATAGAATAGACAACACCTATAGCCATTTAAACACTACCTCAATACAGCCAAGACAGATTTATCACCCTGGAAACTTTATAGTGTAGTCACATTTCATAGTTATATAGTCAGGTGATATTTAAGAGAATTTAACGTTGAATTTAGGCTGTGGATAAAAGAGAAATAGCACTGTACATCACAATAACAGTTTTATTAAATTCCGTAAGTTGGCCTTAAGCATATGTATAATAAATAAAAACTTAACCGCAAAGCTGCATACTGTTGGGCCAGATGTACAACAGAGTACTGACTAGGCAAAATATGCCAGTGGTCGTGAACTCGACAGTGCCACATAACCCCCTGCGTGCTAGGACGAAAACAGATTAGACAGTCTATTAGATCGTGATGACGTAACTTAATACGGAGAAAACCGGCAATCAAGATATACTGTCGGACATTTGGACTGAACGAATCTTTTCATCACTCATGGACTACTTACTAATAGTATGTTCATCACATCAAGAGAATAACGGACCTAGGTCAGAGGTGAAAATGTAAGCTTTTACATTTATGTTAGCGTGGCTAGAAACAATGGGACAATAGCGAACATTGAACTATGATAATCAGATAGTATAAAAGTAAGAACTGTCACTCACGGATCAAACTGGCGCGAAAGCGGCGGAAGCCGGAAGCGCCCTCCCCCTCCTACATTAAGAAGAACAGGGATCAAAACAGAAATATTTTATAGCTATTGGGGGAGCTGGATATTGCCATCCATCAGAATTCAATGAGGAGAGTCAAAAGTAAAGAAATAAATGGTGAAGTCAACTTGATGAACATTCTTGAATGTCTTGAGGGTAAAACGACGTCAAAGTAAACTAGCGTCATGAAAATTACTAGCGGCTCGACGTGTATCTAGCTTCAGGTGTCTGTCTACAGTGACCTTGGTCAGCACTATATGTGGTAAGCTTTGTTTTATTCTTAGCACTCTTTTGACATTTTTAATCTGCTTCATGCCAAATGCTCATATTCCCCTTTTTTTTTTATTAACGTTGTTCACTGTAGAAATTATCGTTTTAGCACTATGCAAACTTAGTAACTTTTATATTTGTGTATATATTTAGTGCTTTGTTGGAGACATTTACAGAAGTGAGCCAATCTAAGGCATATGACGGTGATCGTGAATCGAACCACATACTCCATGAGTTACACTTTCGATGAGAGTTTCAGTTGGAGTGACTGCGACAGTGAAGGATTGGGATATAAACTATTTTTAGCTTAGCATTATTATTATTATTATTATTATTATTATTATTATTATTATTATTAGCTAGAATAGAGTAAGGAGGAAGGCCCCATAGGAACTCTACAGAAACTGAGAACATCAAGAAGAAGAAAAGTTTCCACGCAATTCCTGTGGGGAAAAGAAGTGAACGTAAAGAAGAAGAAGAAGCATTATTGTAAATTGCTGTGTGAATCACATGTTTATCAATAGATCTATCTCCAAACAAATTCTGTCCACAAAGTTCCACTGTATAAGTTGGGTGCATTTCCGTAAGAATGTAAAGGTGACGTGTGTAGAGGTGACGAATGTAAAAATAGTAATGAATTAAAAGCGCAAGAAAACGAATTAGATTTAAGTTGGGAGTGAACACCAGATAGGTTAGGAATTTTAAACAGTCTAGTGTACAATTCAATACCGTTAACAGACAAAAGGGTCTGTTGATTTTTTAACCTTTCATCTGTATTACACTCTTTATTAAAGCAGTCAAGCAGATTTATTCTTGGAACCATGGGGACAGTTTTTCTAATGTAGTCATATAACTCCTGGTTATGTGTGATCTCTCTTTCTAATGCAATCTAGTACTAGAATTCTGATTGGAGACCAAGTGAACATTCACTCTGATTCAAACATTCCTTGTAACTATGTGAACACTCCTTCTAATACTAGAGATACTAATGCAACCGTGTGAACACTCCTAATGGAGCTGATAATGCATCCGTATGAACACTCCTTTCAATGGAGATACTAATGCAACCGTGTGAACACTCCTACTCTAATGCAGGCGTATTGTAGCATTCAAATAAAATACCCTTTTGTCGTCACCATCGTATGTATAGCAGTATCAATGCCACTGTAAATACCTTAATGTCGTTACCAGTATAAATACACACTAATGTCGTCAACAGTGTAAATACAGCAATATCAATGCCACTGTAAATACCTTAATGTCGTTACCAGTATAAATACACACTAATGTTGGCACCAGTGTAAATACAGCAATATCAATGCTACTGTAAACATCCCAATGTCAACGCAACAGAATGACAACACCACTGTAAATACCCGATTGACAACACCAGTGTAGATATTGCAATGCCAATGTAAACATCCCAGTGTCAATAGCACTGTAAATGGTCCAATGGCGATACCATTGTGAACACAACGTCAACACCACCGTAAATGCTCCAATGTTAATACCACTGTAAATACTACAATGGCAACACCAGTGTGAATACACCAATGTCAACATCACTGTGGGTACTCCTATGTCAGTATCACTGTAAACATCACAATGTCAATACCACTGTGAATAATGCCAACACCACTGTAAACACTCCAAAGTCAATACCACTGAAAATACTCCATTGGTACCACTATAATGAGAATACATTTGAGAAAACTGGACATTACGCTGAATACGTGAAGTTAAATGACGTGTAATTTTGATTTGAGAACACCCAAGCCACTCGTGTAAGGGTACGACAGAACAACATAATATGATGTCGATTACGTCGAGTTATGTGCACGCCATTCACTCTAATATGTTAAGTGTCGTAATCACCTTATCTTGAAGTAACCAGACCTCACTCAAAATCCTATCTTAATGGCGCGGTCGCCACGAAACGAACATGAAAATATAAGAATTGTTACAAACATAGTGTAAATTTGCCTATCCCTATTTTAAAATTTAATTGATATATCAATTGCTAAATTTTCAGAATAACCCAACCTTGGGCACACCTTATAATGTTACTTTTGAAAGTGTCTGAGTTTAGTAAATGTCTTTTCTGGATATATATATATATACTCCAATGAATGACCTAGACTAGTGGACATTGAGCCTTTAAGCGCTAGTGATTTCCGGGTGAAACATTGCGTTCATCATTTTCTGGGTGTTTTCGGCTATCCGGCATTTAGGTATTTAATCCTAGCTATCTGGAATTTAGGTATTTAATCCTATTATGTTTTGGCTATCTTGCATTTAAGTATTTAATCCTAGCTATCTTGTATTTAGGTATTTAATACTAGCTATCTGGCATTTAAGTATTTAATCCTAGCTATCTGGAATTTAGGTATTTAATCCTATTATGTTTTGGCTATCTGGCATTTAAGTATTTAATCCTAGCTATCTGATATTTAGGTATTTAATACTAGCTATTTGGCATTTAAGTTTTTAATCCTAGCTATCTGGTATTTAATCCTATTATGTTTTGGGTATCGAACTATTTTGTCTCACCTTAAGTCCTTACAGCATTTGGCTTACGGGTATTCAGGTATTAATCCCGTTAAGTTTTAAGCATCGAAATATCTCTTAACTTGAAGAAATACAGTTTGGAGTTGTTTAAACAGTGAACAAAAACATTTGTTTCTATATCATAACATTTTCTAGATTAATTCTATGGTACGAATGTTTTATCTAGCACTTGAATATACATTCCTATATAAAAAAAAATGGAAAAAAATGGTATATTGTATTTTGGACATTGAACTATTTATTCTTGCCTTTAACAAATCCAGATTTCAGTTAATTTGGACAGTCACAGTTTATGTTTAGAACATTGACCCATTTCGTCTGACCATAAATCAATGGTCCACTGTCCGGGATGTTTACTTTTCACTTTAAAGCACTTACCATGGAAATCTGGGGAATGAAAGCGATACATTAAACATGCCAAATGAATGATCATATATATTTATTATAGTAATAAGTAAGCCAAGTAAGCATTGGAAGTGCATTACTCGAACAATAAATGAACATTCACTGACCATTATTCGAACATTACATGAATTCTCATTGTCCATTATTTGAACATTAAACGAATACCAACTGTCTATTACTCCTCTTATTAAATGAACACCGGCTATCCATTACTCGAACATTAAATGGACACCGGCTGTCCATTACTCGAACATTAAATGGACACCGGCTGTCCATTACTCGAACATTAAATGGACACCCGTTGTCCTATACTCGAACATTAAATGAACAATCGCTGTCCTCTACTCGAACAAGTACATGAACACCAGTAGTGTTTAACTTCGTTTTAATGGTATCACTTGTTCATAAATCAGCCTTCTAGATTTTTATTAATAAATAAATGTTATTGTTTTCCTGTCTACTTACTCATTTGATATTTATTTACAAGAATTTACTTTGCATTCCCTGCCGATTATTAGAAAATGAGAATAGATTTGGGACCTAACCTTATCACCACTCGAGTTTATATATAATTATTTTTAAATCCAACGGATTCTCTAGAAATAATAATAGCGAAATAGCACTCGAAATAAAACATTCAATTGACGTCATCTATATCTCTTAATGACGTAATTAAATGGCCTCATGGGTACTACATCATGACGTCGTTAAATGGATTTCACGTGGACTTATTTTAATCTATCGGATGTCAGTGGCTAATCTTACCTTGACGTTAAATGGTCATCACTCGAATGCAAATTCCATTGAACCATAACAATATTCCGATGTTCATGACTATGTGTGTAACTGTTGCTCCATCAATGTAAATCTGTAAACACACGTCATAAGTAGGCTTCGGCGATCACATGTCCAACGTGCATCCATCCATGCGCGTGTCATGAACTACACGAGATTTGAAAGCTGACGTATTCTGTCAGACCGTTTTGAGTATGCGCACGTCAGCAACTCCACAAACTACAACAGCTAATATATCATGTCCGACCACTTGGAGTACGCACCTGTAGTTAACAGCACAACGTTCACCTAGCGACAACATACTTTGTCAAGTCGTGCATAAACGACACAACTGCAAAGAAAGAGTGCGACACAACCACACGAGTGTCTTCGCCCTTTCAGTTAATGCCGATAACGCGGCCACTCCCCGTCCAAGAACTCAACAGTGTCACAGGTAAAAGAGAACAGTAACGTCACATTTCCCTTAATCAAAACTCGCTGTACGGCCCCGGGTACTTTGCGAAAACCTAACTATATCACAGGGCTGACAGCTACTACATTGTCTCTTTGTTGCGCTAGGCATGCATCGACTGTGTTTAGCATACTTTGCCTCTGGTTTACGATAAGTCAGGATCGAATCCAAACGTCATTTGATTACGACTTCCTAGATGCAGAAAGAGCGACAAGATATGAGGAGGCACCCCACCCCTCCGCACTATGCAAGTCTGTATCGCGTGCTGCAATTTGCAACGGGTGGGTTGCGTGGATGACGGTGTTAGTAAGGGGAGTGGTTATTCTGGTTGGTCGGAAACCGTTTGTCCGTTTTGCTTGGCTTGTACCGAAGCTTTCCTTTTTATTTCCATCGATCAGCTTTTCACTCGAGAGGGATAGTATTTCTCTTTTCTTTATTGTATTGTTCTCTCTCTCTCACTCTCTGAACAGTTTTGCAAACAGCGATCGACCGATGGCTTTTAAATAATGAATAAAAGGGTTGCTTTTTGTTTCTTACCGTGTGGTTGTCTATCACTCTTTCACTGTCTGTTCTCATATCTCACACACACACACACGCACACACACACACACACACACACACACACACACACACACACACACACACACACACACACACACACCACACATTATTAAACCATAAACAAATCTCTTCCTTTCCATATCAGCCTCATGACCACAATGTACACGTCCTGGTGAGGAGTTATTTTTAGAGCGGTGTTGTTACTGAGCACCGGCCTAATAACTGTTATTTATAGAGTTGTGTTGTTACTCCAGTCCGCGCTTGTCAATAACAATATGGCTTCTCTAGATTCTTGCTGGTATACATGTATGCAGCGTCTTTCCTTGCTTGTGGGAATAAATGTGACTTTTGACAATGCCGTCGGTTTACATGTGACTTCTGCAGTGCTAGTCGCTATGCATGTGGCTTCCTTCCTTGCGTGAGGGTCTAAATGCGGCTTTTGACAATGTTAGTCGGTATACATATGGCTTCTTTTCTTGTTTGTTGTTATAAATGTGACTTTTGACAATGCTAGTCGGTATACATGTGACTTCTTTCCTGTGCTTGTTGTTATAAATGTGACTTTTAACAATGCTAGTCGGTATGCATGTGACTTCTTTCCCGTGCTTGTTGTTATAAATGTGACTTTTGACAATGCTAGTCGGTATAAGCGCGAAAGCGGCGGAAGTCGAAAGCGCCCCCTACATTAGCAAGCAAGCTAGTCGGTATACTGTGACTTATTTCCCGTGCTTGTTGTTATAACTATGACTTTTGACAATGCTATTCGGTATACTGTGACTTATTTCCCGTGCTTGTGGGTATAAATGCGGCTTTTAAAAATGCTAGTCGGTATACATATGGCTTCCTTCCTTGTGTGTGGGTGTAAATCCGGATTTAGACAATGCTAGTCGATCTACACGTGGTCTCCTTGCTTGTGGGTATAATTGTAACATTTGACAGTAAAAGGTTGCTTCCTTAGGAGCTTGTCGATATAAATGTGTTTTACCTCCCGAGATTTTCGGTATAATTGTGGCTTCCCCTCAGGATCTGAGATTTTAAAAATTGTTAGTACCTACATGTAAATATCTGCCTATTGTCGGGCATTCTATGCCAGTATGTGTGCCTAAATGCATGTTTGTTAGTTTTATGTCTGTGGCAGTATGTGTGTCAATATGAATTTGTAGTCAGTGTAATATCTATCCAAAGTGTATTTTAGTCATTGTTCTGTTGTACAAGTTTGTTTTGCCGCAAATCATTATTTTTTGGTTTACACACTTTAACATTTAAATGGAACTTTTATATTTTCATTCTTTTATATTTTACTTAAACACCCACTCCATCCCTCACGTGAATCTCCACCACATAACTCTCCATCGAATAAGCTCTATATCACATAAACCGTCCGTCACAAAACTCTTCCTCACAAACCCTCCCTCACATCAATCTCTCTCACAAAACCCTCTCTCACATCAATCTCCCTAGAAAAACTCTCCCTCACATAAATCTTCCTCAAAATCTCTCCCTCACAAAACTCTCCCTCACATCAATTTCCCTTAACCCTCCTTCACATCAATCTCCCTAAAAATCTCTCCCTCACAAAACTCTCCATCGAATAAGCTCTATATCACATAAACCGTCCGTCACAAAACTTTTCCTCACAAACCCTCCCTCACATCAATCTTCCTCAAAAACCTCCCTCACATCAGTCTCCCTAAAAATCTCTCCCTCACAAAACTCTCTATCACATCAATCTCTCTCACAAAACACTCTACCAGGAAAGCTATCCATCACAGAAATTCTCCATTATAGAATCTTTCCACTATACAACTTTTCGTTGCAGAAACTCTATTAGGAAAACTTTCAGCCATTGGTATTACCGTCACATAACTTTTCATCACATTACTCTCTGCCACATAAAATCTCCATAACTGAACTCTACTATATTCACAGAAACTCTCCATCACAAAACAGTGACAGAAACTCTCCATCACATAACAGTCACAGAAACTACTCATCAAATAACACAGAAACTCTCCGTCAAATAACAATCACAGAAACTCTCCATCGCATAACTCTTTGTCACAGAAATTCTCCATCGAATAATTCTTTGTCACAGAAATTCTCCACCCTATAATTATGTCATAGAAACCCTTCAACTCACGATTGTCGCAGAAATTCTTCATCGCATAACTCTGTCATTATTTCTTAGAAATCCTTCATCTCATGACTGTCACAGAAAATCCCCATTTAACTAACTCCATATTTTTTCTTTAACGGGAGTGATGAACCACAGTGGACAATTTTGGAAGGCTTCTCCTAATATGGGTTAAGATGGGCTGATTAATGTCTTGATAAGCATCACATAGTTTGATGCACTCATCCGGCTGTAATCGTGTTTGATAGCGGGTGGACACACTCATCTGGCTGTACTCGTGTTTGATAGCGGGTAGTTTTGACGTACTCAGCTGTCTATAAGCGTGTTTGGTGGCAGGTAGTGAGTCTATCTCCCACTCCCATCACAATCCACCCCTATTAAACACATTTGAAATGCCAGCACCCGCGATGTTAAATAAAAGCACCAGTTCTTAGCCAACCTCTAAAGGACTGTGAGAGAGGAAGTATTGACTGTCTCAGATCTAATGAGGGAAAAGGACTGTGAGAGAGGAAGTATTGACTGTCTCAGATCTAATGAGGGAAAAGGACTGTGAGAGAGGAAGTATTGACTGTCTCAGATCTAATGAGGGAAAAGGACTGTGAGAGAGGAAGTATTGACTGTCTCAGATCTAATGAGGGAAAAGGACTGTGAGAGAGGAAGTATTGACTGTCTCAGATCTAATGAGGGAAAAGGACTGTGAGAGAGGAAGTATTGACTGTCTCAGATCTAATGAGGGAAAAGGACTGTGAGAGAGGAAGTATTGACTGTCTCAGATCTAATGAGGAATTCAACGAGACGTTTCAAGACGTGTGAAGTCGGTTGTCCTTTTTAATGGAGTCGGAGTCGTTAAAACTCTATATCCCGTTTTACAGACTTGAGGCTACGGCAAATCCGTGTTTGAACAATTCAGGGGGTAAAAAAGATTTTAAGAAATTGAAATAATATCTCAAGGCAGTTGTTTATTATTAATTTAATACAAATTAATTAATTATTTATTTAATTAATTAATTAACAAATTAATTTAATACAAATCGTATACTGTATAAATTAGAAGTTCGCATGAAAGGTATACAAGAGGAAGATGAAGCTATAGCATGAGAGTATTCAATCTCCTTCTTCATCTTAAACAACACTAACCATGACGATGAAGATTTTGGCAATAAAGCTAGACGTACCTTACTGGTCAAAACATTCTGCCCTTAAATTTGAAAAAAAAATCTAAGGAATAAAAGTTCCATAATATCTAAATTCAAAATATTTTTTAAGCAATGAAAGAGGTTAAGAAATCTGACCGTACATTTTAATTGAGCGCTAAAAATACAATACTCTGCTAACCCGAGGATTTTAAAAATGCTGCTTTGACTTTCATGGCGTTACTACGACTCAAGTCATTCAGGAACGTTTGTTTTCTGCCCCTAGAATATTCAAATCCTGTTTGAGAGCGTAAGTACAACTGTCATCCTAAAGAGACACTTAAACACGCAATCCATTTCAATAAAGAAACCTAACTACAAACACATCCACAAGTATACAAATACGACACTTCACACATGTCATTCACTTCAATAAACAGACGCCAGTAACTATAAAGAACGAAATTTCGTGATTTTTATCAAAAGATATTCATTTCTTATTAAATATTCGAATAATAATATATGTACGAATTGATCGTTTTACATTAATAAGTAAAAACGCGAGCAACATGGAGGTAGGCAGATAGAAAGGCAGATAGATAGATAGATAGATAGATAGATAGATAGATAGATAGATAGATAGATAGATAGATAGATAGATAGATAGATAGATAGATAGATAGATAGATAGATAGATAGATAGATAGATAGATAGATGAGTCTTGTATGCATACTTATAAAGACTTTCGATACATCGATTGAAAAATGTAATAATTTATGGAATGTAAAGGACAAGATAAATGTATTTGTCTCCTTACTTATCAATGCTTGTATCTGGTTTTGCCTTTCCTTCAGGGTGTGTTTATAACTTAGAGCTTCTGTATTTATGTACTGTTATAAATAGCTCACAGCTTTGTTACACATCAAGGCTCTTCATTGTCTATGATGATTCTATCATCGCTTTAGGGTGATTGATTGCAATATTGTGTAGAAATTGTAGTTTTCCTTTTGTAATACCTGTCGAGCGTGCTAGTTATTGGACTACAGACTCGCAATTTGGATTGTATAATAAAGACAGCAATGCTCATAACTTTGACAAGCGAATATAGATACAGGAACACATTTTACATGCAATCTCTTTTGCAAAAGTGTGTACAAATTCATTCACAAAAAGTCTTTCTTTCTTTCTTCTTTTCTTCCTTCCTTCCTTATTTCTTCCTTCCTTCCTTCCTTCCTTCTTTCTTTCTTTCTTTCTTTCTTTCTTTCTTTTCTTTTGCAGTGTGTGTGTGTTACAGTGCTCAGTGGTTGTGAGACCAGTGCACCAAACTTGCATGAAATGACGTAGTTTGCTTCTCCTGATTGCAAGTGTGGTTGACATAAGCTCTCTATATAGTAAGTCTGGTTTGTCCGCGCTTAAGCTGTTTACATATCTTAATTTATTAAATGTCTCAAGGGTTTGCCTATAGTTTTCTATTTTCTGACTGTATAATTTGTTTATATGTGACGTCAGAATAGACTTAGTAGGCAGATATTCAGCCATTATGATCTTACTATGATCGACAGATCATAATCTAGTGTATTAAATGATACGCTATAACATGCAGAAAAATATACCCTGTAAAACCAAACTGTAACTCAGTGTCTTGTATGGATGGATGTTAGTAGGAAGAGTTGGTTGAGGAGTGCGGTGTATTTCTTGAAAGAAAAAGCCTACCTGTCAATCTTCATGCTGACAATTCGGTCATGAAAGTCCCTGTAGTCGCATACAGTCATTTGCAAATGCATCCTTTAATGAACTTCAAAGAGGTTTTGCACGCTATCACTGCGTCAAGCTAGGTTTTTCTAGCTGTCAGGAAATGACGAGATGTAGACGTCATTTGTAACTATGACTTAGATTAGACGTCATTACAGACACGTGCGCTTTACGTCACATTGTGGAATAAAATTAAGAACGCTAACACTGTAGTTTTCGGAAACGAAGTTATTCACTGGAGATGTTACTGGCCAACAACAAACGATGTATTACATCTATGCAGTTTATATATTTAAGAAAACAAGAAAGAAACATCATTCATAAATGCTTTTAGAACCTAACAAATACAGTGCAGATCCCTAAGGCCATTCATGCGAGAATTCCCGTCACTGACACGTTTGCAAAGACATCATTTGCCAGAAAAAGCTGCACTCGGTACGGACAAGAAAGGTATGCCTTTCTTCGCGCCAGAAAACAGGACACGAATATCTTTATTTGGTGTACCGCTCAAAAGCTAGTCTAGAGTAATTTAGAATTTATCTCTTTGTAAGTCTCAACAGCC
This sequence comes from Sinotaia quadrata, assembly GCA_028829895.1. NCBI lineage: Eukaryota > Metazoa > Mollusca > Gastropoda > Architaenioglossa > Viviparidae > Sinotaia > Sinotaia quadrata. The sequence goes on along the minus strand of CM054178.1, from coordinate 62,816,390 downwards.
TCTTGTACTCTTGCATACGGTTTTTTTATTCGCATAATAATCGACAGCTGTTGTTTATAGCTGGCTGGCGAGCAGTATATTGTTGTAGATATGGCGAGCAGTATATTGTTGTAGATATGGCGAGCAGTATATTGTTATGGAGAACGATTTCTTATTATAGCCTGCTGGAGAGCAGTGTACTGTTGTAGCTAACTAGAGAGGAGTGTATTGATATAGCTCCTGGAGAGCAGTTTGTTGTTGGAGAGCGATGTGTTATAGTAATTGACTGAGAAGCTTTGTGCTGTTGTTGCTAACTGGAGAGCAGTGTGTTGTTATAGTTTGTTGGAGAATGATCAATGCGTTTTAGAATAAACGATCGGCCAAGGACACGAAATTACTTGTGCACCTCTGTGCTCCTATCAGTCAGCTCCCGTCCATACTTGTAATGAATACCTCAAAACATTCCTCTCCATTACTTAATTACTAATTTAGTTCCCTTCTGTACGACTCATTAACATTATAGATTGTAGTGTTTGTCAAGTTTGGAGACTGCTTGTTAATGCATGCTTCATTCTTGAGGTACTATAAATTTTCTTATTAAAACAATAATCTTCCTGTTTACAGATTAACTGTTTATTAGAAAGAAAATTAATGTAAAACCTTTTATAGCTTGCAAAGTAACACAACTCTATACTCTAAGTTATCACATTCGCTTCCTGTATGATATATTAATGTAGTATAATATTTTACGTTAATGTGGCCTGGCTTTGGCTTAGGTCCCAATTTTAAGCATTTGGCAGGGAAAAAAGGCGATTATCAATTCTATTAGTTTAAATTGCTTTCCACATATATCTTCACTAAATATTCCTACTCGCCTGCACAGTGTAAATAGAGTGAAAATGATAGCAAGGTGTAGAGTATATAATCGCTTGTCTCCCCTTGTTCACACATTCCTTAATGTTTGTACACATATCTAGCCATTGCTCAAGACGTAGGACACATCTGTCACTCGCGACACATTGTTGTCTCAAGATTGAAATCGCATATCGTTTTGAATACGAACACACAACTCTGGACTTGAACCGAAAAGCAGAGCAGCACAGGCAGACAGACAGATAGACTGACTAAGTAAAATTAAAATGGAAATAAAAACTACAATTTATCCATGCATAGGTTTCTGTATAAGCGATCAGATAGAGAAAGAGTTCTAAATTTTATATTGCTTATCTCTTGCTTTATAATGTGTGATGTGTAAGTAAGTAAATATATATATTTAATATTAATATTTATTTATTTATTAAAACGAGTGTGTGTGTGTGCGTGCGTGCGTGCGTATGTATTTATGTGCGTAAATGTGCCTGTTCTATCTTGCAAATATTAATTTCACAAGACAAGTAATTTCTCAGATCTCCATGTTTTATAATATGCAAACATACGTGTTCACATGTAGCCCTTTAAGGCAGTATGTACTATATACTTCCTCATTTTCATACTCCTGTATTCAGTGCTGTACGTTCACTGCTCACAAAGATATGGTAATCAGTCTTCCATTTTCATTTGTTTGTTGTAGGACCTCATGATCCTGTTTGATTGTAAAATGTTTTGTATGTTGAGTGCTATCTACGACTGTCTCAGATCTTATCAAAATAATTGTTACAAACCCACATTCACAATTATATTCATTTAAATGAACCGGTGTCTTAATCCTGACTAGCTCTAACTTTGTATACAGACCTGCTTAGATCCAAAGCTGCTTAAATCTAATATTGCATTTAGCACGAGATATAATGCTGCACACAAGTTTGCTAAGACAGGCCAGGTTAGATCTAATGTGCATGCACATGTGTGCTTAGACCTAACTTGGCACTCTCTAGATTAGAACTAATGTTGCTTTTGTTCTATATCCAGTTTAGAACTTGTGTTATCTTCTGGCTAAATCGATTCTGCCTTTGCATTCTCTCTATCTTTAGAGCTAATATTACGGTCTGGCTAATTTGAATAGACCTGTGCAGTCTGTCCATCCTAGAGATAATACTAAATTCTGGCTAGCTCGGATCTGTCTTTGCACTCCATCCATCTATTCTAGATCTAATATTACACTCCGGCTAGCTTGGATCTATATGTGCACTCCATCTAGCATTAAATATCCAATCTGCCCCAACAATGTTTTTAAAACATTCTTGCTACCCTTTTAAGCATTAAATAACCATGCTGCAGTGGATTAAAAAGTAAATTGTTGCAACTCATTAGAGCTGTTTAAAATGAAGTATGAGGGCTGGAGAAGATGACTTAAATCTAGCTGGATATCACATAGAAATAGCTTTGACACGAAATTTAACAGGCAAGCTATTTCACATTGAAATTGGATATTTGAAACGCTTTATAAGTACAATATTAAACAATTACGAGAATGAACCTACGACTGACAATAGTCTTTATCCGAACAATACAATTGATAATATCAATGTTAATTAAATAATGATATGTTTAAAGTTATTTTCTTTAAAATAAACTTGTAAAATGGCGGCTAACCCATTTATGTCATTAACGTTTAATGTATTTGAGGTACGACTCTGGTTACAACTCAGTTCTTCATTTATTAGTTTTTAATTCATTAAATTAATTAGCTACAAATTACGCGTTGTCTCCATCACTTCATTTTAGTGGTTACATGCGATAATAAATTTACATGTTATGAAGTAAACAATGTTCTTTAAAATACGCCTTTATAGTGTAGGGGTAAGTAAGTGACTTCAATTTGCATTTTAAATGCATTCTAATCAATGTTTTATTCATACTAATATTTCTTATAAGACTTAACTTTACGTTATTCATAGTCTTCTAGTAAAGAATGCCTTATTCATTATGTCATTTCTTACATTAGTGGTGTTTGCTACGTTAGTGGTGTTCGTTACATTAGTTTGCTACGTTAGTGGTGTTCGTTACATTAATTTGCCACGTTAGTCGTGTTTGTTACATTAGTTTGCTACGTTAGTCGTGTTTGTTACATGAGTTTGCTACGTTAGTCGTGTTTGTTACATTAGTGGTGTTAGTTGCATTAACCTCATTTTGTGCTTCCACGTCTTATTATAAAATGTACATTTTAATGATCCGAACAACTTTAATACTTTTGTTTTGCGTGTTAGTTTCCATTTATAAATATATCTTACTCATACTGACACAAATACCCTCCCTTTACTTGGAAAGGAAAATCCGGGTTAGTCTGATAGGATTGTCCATACATAAAATAATAAATAATTTAAAATAAATGACCATAAACAAATAATTTGATTCAAGATTTTGAACACTACTTACATTTATTACGTACAAGTACAAAGCACACAAATCGACTCATTCCACATCCATCGCGAAGTTCGCTGAACTGTCAATTAGTCAATGTTTTGATCAATTATCCCACACAATCACGCTAATCACTGAACTGTCAATTAGTCAATGTTTCGATCAACTCCCCACACAATAACGCTCACACCAAAAATACATGACCTACACTAAATATCGCCATGAGACTTGCTCTGCTAAATTCCCTATATTATGGACACCACACGACTTTATAATGTTCCAGCGTGTGCAAGTGGATTAATTATTGAATTCAAGAAACAAAGAAACAGTTACCAGAGTTTTGTGCTAGTTTCAAGTATCTGAAGTATTAAGGATTGTCCTGCATAATCCTGTATAGGAAAGTTCGTGCAGAACAGTCTTGTAATTGCCATGGCAACAAACTTGAAGTAGGCGTAGAATGAGGATATGGAGTAGGACAACTGGTGAACTGGACCCGGATGTATAAGTACAAAATTGTCGCGAAATGGTAGCCAATAAAAATGTCAGGAAGTTTTTTAAGATGGCGGCAAATAGCGAGTTGAATTCCTCCCCTCCCAAAGAAAAAGTAATAAATTTTAAACATGGTAGCTTGAGGATCGTCAAGGGATAGTAAAACAAGTGTGCTTACTGATAGTCGAATAGTGAATGCTTCATTACTCTTATTAGTGGCATACTATCCAATATGGTTGACCCACATTGATTTGTTACAGAACTATATGCGCGCAACTCAAACGACTACACGTTAAGACAAATATAGTAATCTAGCCTTGCTAGACTACAGAACTTTATATGCCCAATCCCAACACACGTTAAGACAAATATAGTAATCTAGCCTTGCTAGACTACAGACCTTTATGTGCCCAATCCCAACACACTTTAAACAAATATAGTAATCTAGCCTTGCTAGACTACAGAACTTTATGTGCCCAATCCCAACACACGTTAAGACAAATATAGTAATCTAGTCTTGCTAGACTACAGAACTTTATGTGCCCAATCCCAACACAAGTTAAGATGAGTGTAATATTTTAGCCTTGTTAAGCTACAGAACAATGTGCGCCCAATTTCAACACACGTTAAGATGTGTAGTATTCTAGCCTTGTTAGAGACTACAGAGTTTTACTTGCCCAAACTCAACACACGTTGAGTGTAATATTGTAGTTTTGTTAGACTACAGGACTATATTCGCCCAAACTCAAGCAAGTTAAGATGAGTAATATTCTAGCCTCAGGCGGCTATCTTCTGAGTCGAAGAAATAAATAAGCTCAACAGAGAAAACTCACAGTTTGTTAAATGACTTTATTTTGTGTTAAGTGTCCGTTGATAACTATTCATTACTTATCGTGATGTTTGTTAAATGACTTTACGTTGGTAACTTTGCCTTATTCTTTGAAATTAAATGACATCGTGTGTTTAAAAATATTTTTTAATCATTGTTTGTTTTATTATTTCATTTTGCAGTTATAGGGAACACTTGTGTATTGAAATGGAGATTCGTTGCATATGTTATCTCCCTTTCGTTCATTTACGATGTTTCAATCTGTGTGCTAACGGATGTTCTTCTCAAAGTCTTGTTTACCGTTTGATTTTTCCAGTCCGTGTACTACATGATCTTTGTCTCAATATCTTACTTATCACTTGGCTTTTATTCAGTCCGTGTACTACAGGATCTTTGTCTCAATATCTTGCTTATCACTTGGCTTTTATTCAGTCCGTGTACTACAGGATCTTTGTCTCAATATCTTGCTTATCACTTGGCTTTTATTCAGTCTGTGTACTACAGGATCTTTGTCTCAATGTTTTGCTTATCACTTGGCTTTTTTTCAGTCCGTGTACTACAGGATCTTTATCTCAATGTCTTGCTTATCGTTTGTTTTTGTTAGTCCGTGTACTACAGGATCTTTGTCTCAATGTCTGTTTACCGGTCGTTTATTTTCCAGTCTGTATTCTAGAGGGTCTTTTTCTAAGTGTCATATTTTTCGTTTATTTTTTCCCAGTCTGTGTTCTAAAGGTCAGTTTTCTCAAAGTCTTGTTTACCGTTTGTATTTTTCCAGTCTTTGTACCAAAGGACCGCCTTTTCAAAGTCCTCTACCGTTGTTATATGACATTTCATCTGTTTCTTAATAAGTGTTAGTTAAATGGTAAACATCCCCTCGTTAATGGAAGTGTAATTGAAAGCATTATGAATATGCATTATTTATTATTATAGTTGGTCGCGTATGTATAAATAACTTCTCGTTAAGTAGATAAGAGAAAAGAAGACTTACCTTGTACATGGTTTCTCTGTAAAGTAACTTTTTATTTTGTGTTTTACGGATCATCTACACAGGAACTGACTGGTCTGCAGTTTTGTGCTTTAAGGTTCGTCTGCACAGGAACTGACTGGTCTGAAGTATTGTCTTTAAGATTCGTCTGCACAGGAACTAACCAGTCTAGAGTGTTGTGCTTTCAATCTATTTTCCAGTAGAATCTATTTTCTTTGCACTGGCCTCTGACCTTGAAGTCCCTCCGTTTGCCTCAAGTCAGCTCCACTTGATGATCTTGCACTGTGTGTTGCCCATCAATATCTGATTATTCACTTTGAAGTGGCCAGTGATGTAAGGTGTTGGAGGTTAAGTAATAATGAGTCCGATTGCCTTAGCAACCATAAAACGCTCACATATGTACATACGTCCCCAAACAACTAATGCTCACTAACGCACGCATGCAGACACAGACACACACACACACACACACACACACACACACACACAGACACACACACACACACACACACACAGACGCACACGTGTCAATTAGCAAATGTGTCTGTGAATGCGAGCGTGTGCTATTATGTTTGCGTCTATGTGTATGTTTACGGAGGGGGGGGGGGATAGTTTTCATATTTAAGTCAGTGAAAGATCTCTCACTGTTCTCTCGCTATACATTGTTCTCTTGTTTCTCTACACATTTTCCTCTCGTCTATCTACACACTGTTCTCTCGTCTGTTTACACACTTTCCTCTAGTCTGACTACACACTTTCCTCTAGTCTGTCTACACACTTTCCTCTCGCTAAACATTGTTCTTGTCTACCTACGCACTGTTCTCTCATCTACCAATACACTGTTCTCTTATCTATCAATACACTGTTCTCTTATCTACCAATACACTGTTCTCTTATCTATCAATACACTGTTCTCTCATCTACCAATACACTGTTCTCTTAACTACCAATACACTGTTCTCTTATCTACCACTACACTGTTCTCTTATCTACTTACACACTACAATACAGTCCAGAAACGTCACCACATCACTTCGAATTTCTTCCAAAATAATGATTTTTTTCACTCACTCTTCGCCTTCAATCGTATAGGCGTGAATTGTTCTAGTCTTGTATGCAAAGTTTGACAATATTGCCATCTGAACTATTTGCTCAAAGAACATCTAGTCATACTAAATGTTATATTGTAAACATCTAGTCATACTAAATGTTATATTGTAAACATCTAGATTCTAGACATACTAAATATTATATTGTAAACATCTAGTCATACTAAATGTTATATTGTAAACATCTAGTCATACTAAATGTTATATTGTAAACATCTAGACATACTAAATATTAGATTGTAAATTCTAGACGTACTAAATATTAGATTATAAACATCTAGACGTACTAAATATTAGATTATAAACATCTAGACATAGGCTATTAAATATTAGATTCTAAACATCTAGACGTAGTAAATATTAGATTATAAACATCTAGACGTAGGCCATTTAAATATTAGATTGTAAACATCTAGACATAGGCTATTAAATATTAGATTCTAAACATCTAGACGTAGTAAATATTAGATTATAAACATCTAGACGTAGGCCATTTAAATATTAGATTATAAACATCTAGACGTAGGCCATTTAAATATTAGATTATAAACATATAGTGTTCTAAATATTAGATTGTAAACATCCCAACGTACTAAATATTAATTTCTAAATATCTAAACGTACTAAATATTGTACAATTATATTTTTGTAATCAAACATCTAAAAGTGCTAAGTATTAGATTCTCTCTGATAGTATTTATCTCATATGTAACATCTAAAAAAGTTTCAAGTATTAGATTCTATCTAAGCTAGTACTTAACTCATAAGTAACATCTATAAGTACTAAGATTAGATTTTGTCTAAACTAGTACTTAACTCATAAGTAACATCTATAAGTACTTAGATTAGATTCTATCTAAACTAGTATTTACCTCATATGTAACATCTAAAATGCTTAAAAATAGATTCTATTTAAATTAATATTTAACTCGTAACTAAAATCTAGAAATGCTAAGCATTAGATTATATCTAAACTAGTATTTAACTCGTTACCTACATCTAGAAATGATAAGAATTAGACTATATAAAGTCGTATTTACCTTATAAGTAATATCTAGGAATACTAAGAATTAGACACGTGTTTACATTGATATTTACTGGAAAATAACATCTAGATCCTAAACTTTGCAATATGTGAATTACTATTTCTTCAAATCTAACATCCAGAAGTGTTAAGCATTGGACTTTTATACTTCTTTGTGTTTATGTGTGTGTGTGTGTTCGGTTTGTATTGTGTTGAATTAATTCCTTTTACAATTGGAAATAAACTAGTCTTTTGATCCTTTAAAGTACACTTGTTTCCGCCTTTTCTGCAGTAAGAAATATCCTCGAACTTTTCCTCATTTGAACAACACTATTTTTTTTTATAGAAGATAACTCCTAGTCTTTCGTAGTCTGGAAAATATTTGTTTTGCTTTGTATTTTTTACAATATCCAATATAACCTACTGCTTTCCTTTTTCGACGAACCTCTGTTTTCATTCAAGTCAATGCGGGTTTAGGTCCAAAATGGAGCGCTACCAGAACTGGCTGACGTCATACGTTCTTGGAGGGGTGATGCTCTTCACAAGCTGGATTGTGCTACTCTTGTACTGCAGCTCTATTTGGCGCAGTGGCGCTCACCGCAAAGCTGAACAGGAGAGTTTTAAAGAGTGTCTGAACCGCACGGTGCTCTATCCCTGCGTGCGACAAACAAACAGACCTCCAGTTCCGCCAGCGGTAAACGTCATCCCACCCACTCCTCTCTGCAGTATGTCGCTCAGACCAGATGCGTTCAGTCTCTTTTCTACTGACAAAATAGAAGAATTGGAAAATGAAGAAATAGAATTGGAACGCGAAGTAGTAGAAAAATTGAACGGTGACGAAGTGGAAGAATCGTAACGTGACTATATAGAAGGATTGCAACATGACGAAACAAGAAATGTAATGTGATAGTATAGAAGGATTGCAACATGACGAAACAAGAAATGTAATGTGATAGTATAGAAGGATTGCAACATGACGAAACAGAAGAATTGTAACGTGACAGTATAGAAGGATTTCAACATGACGAAATTAAAGGATGGTAACGTGAAAATATAGAAGGATTGCAACATGACGAAACAGAATAATTGTAACGTGACAATATAGAAGGGTTGCATCGTGATGAAACGTGAAAATATAGAAGGATTGCAGAAGAAACAGAAAAATTGTAACGTAACAGTATAGAAAGATTGCAACATGACGAAACAGAAGAATTGTAATGTGACAATATGGAAGGATTGCAACCTGTCGAAACAGAAGAAATGTAATGTGACCATATAGAAGGATTGCAACATGATGAAACAGAAGAATTGTAACGTGATAATATAGAAGGGTTGCAACATGACGAAACAAAAGAATTGTAACATGACATTATAGAAAGATTGCAACATGACGAAATGAAAGGATTGTAACAAGACATAACGTGTAGTTAACCCTTGCTAAAAGAGCGATGGAAGGATATGTAAGATAAGATACTAAAATACTGTCGACAGACAAAACTTATGGAGACATTTTGGTATTCTGAATATTTGCACTTTTTTAAGAGATATATTTTGGATTTCTGAATATTTGCATTATTTTAAGAGATACATTGTGGTATTCTGAATATTTGCATGATCGATTAAAGAGTAGCATACAAATCATGGTGTAAATTTCAGTTAGCAATATTTCCAATGTAACATTATAATAAATAATTTGAAGGCTGGAAATTGTAAATTTCAGATAGCAATATTTCCAATGTAACATTATAATAAATAACTTTGAAGGCTGGAAATTATAAATTTCCCACATATGATATTAGCTGGATGATATAACTGTTCACATTTATGAGAACGACATTGTTAAAATCGTATATTGTAGTGGTCATTAACCAATCTATCAAGGCTGATATTATACAATTATATTTATTATTACACGTGGCATTGGTCCACAATACACTATTATAGTTTACATGTCAGTATCTTATAAAATTAATGTTTGAGATTAAATGGAACGTAAGTGATTCAAACTGCAAAATTGTAATTAATATTAGATAATTCACGTATTATTTTACATGTACTAGAACTGGTTCACTGTTCTAAGTTGAAATATTAATTTACGTCTATTAAAGTAATAGAAATAACACACCTCTCTGTTGAGTAGTTTATTTTAGATCTGTTATAACTAGCTCACTGTTTCTCACTGAAAAGTCGTTTCAGATATTTGGAATTAGCTCCAGTGAGAAAAGTGGTTTTAAGTATGCTATAATTATCTCACTGCTCTAGTGAGAAAAGTCGATTTAGGCATGCTGTAACTAGCTCTCTGTTCCAGTGACAAAAGTAATTTTAGTCATGATGTAACTATCTCACTGTTCCATATATTCATCAGTTATAAAGAAAGTTATTCCTGATCCCTCTCAAAGTGAATCGATATTGCAAATGCATAGATAACAAATTCCACACAGAAATATCTCTGAAGCTCCTGTTGATTAGTGGAATGGGCAGCATGAGAAACATTTCTGTGTGGACATGTAATAATGGAATTTCCCGTTGATGTTTTAGTCTGTGACACTAGACCTTTTGCTTTGCAGATATGTATGAATGAAAATTCGAATCTGGAGCTTGGCCGTTATTTAAAAAAGGCGGAAATAAAAATGTCATGACAAATAAGGTCAAATAACGTCATTCTAAAACATTTGAGATCTAATTATAACCTTAGACTCTATCATTTACGAAAGCACATGTCCTATTTATAACAGTAGTTACTCGTTTGTCATTCTCTTTGTTTTGTGCCTTCGGATCTTGTCCATCTTGCACGTGTTATGATCTGAATTACGTCTATTTCTCTCTCTCTCTCTCTCTCTCTCTCTCTCTCTCTCTCTCTCTCTCTCTCTCTCTCTCTCTCTCTCTCTCTCTCTTTTCACCCTCATGCCTTGTCTGCCTCTAGTGTATTGTTTACGTCTTTCATTATGTACGTTACGTCCTTACAGCTTTATGAACTTTTACAGTTTAGGCATCAAACGAACGGAGAGGTTTACAGCAAGAGGTTAGAGTTATAACGTAATGAAAAGTTTGGCATGAAGTTAAACGTCACATAAAGTCACAAAGTAATGGAAACATTGGCATGGGTTTAGACGTCACCTAATGTTAAAAAGTAATTGAAAGAATTGGCATGAAATTAAGGGTTATTTAAATTAAGAAAAGAATGGATATGCTGATGTGACGGCAAAGGTTATTTAACGTAAAAAGTATTAATATGTTGATGTGAGGATAAAGGCTATTTTGAATAGAAAGTAGAGAATATCGTAGTGAGGGTAAAGGTTATTTAAGTAGAAAGCAGTGAATATGTTGGTATGAGATTAAAAGTTATTTAAAGTAGAAAGTCATAATATGTTGCTGTGAGGGTAAAAGTTACTTAAGCTAGAAAAATAGTGAAATGTTGGTGTAATGGTAGAGATTATTTAAACTGAGAATGCAGTATGTTAGCGTGAGGGTAAAGGTTATCTAAAGTTAGAACGTTGTGAGTATGTTGTTGTGAAGGTCGAGGATTTTAACTGAGAAAAATAGTGAATATGTTGGTGTGGAGGTAGAGGTTATCTGAAGTAGAAAACAGTACATATTTGCTGTGAAGGAAGAGGTTATCTGAAGTAGAAAGCAGTACATATTTGCTGTGAAGGAAGAGGTTATCTGAAGTAGAAAACAGTACATATTTGCTGTGAAGGAAGAGGTTACCTACAGTACAAAAGTAGTGAATATAATGTGTAAAGGACAATTTGGCATTATACTTTATTCTTACCTCACAATTAACGTATGTCTCGATCTTTGGTGCTTTTGCAATCCACTAGGACAGCCCGTAGTAGGACTGTCATAAAGGAAATTTGTGAATGCCTCTAATAAGGTCACTGTAGCACAGTGTTATTGTCTAATAACTTCCGCCAAAGTAGTAATATTTTTTTTAATAGATAGTCCACACATTAAGGAAGTCCTGGTCACAAATGTCCCTACAACACAACTGGATTGTATTATGTTTGCAGAGTTTAAAGTTAAATACTTGCGTTTTGGGCACAGGGTGCAGACAGTGTAACTCTAGGAGTCTAGGTGGTGTATGTACAAGAGTACAAACCGCGTTTGAGGCATAAGATAAAGACAGTGTAGCGACAGCAAGAGTACAAACATCGCATTTGAGGCACAACATAAAGACAGTGTAGCGACAGCAAGAGTACAAACATCGCGTTTGAGGCACAACATAAAGAAACATTAATAAAAACTTAAGGAAAATCATTACTTTTCTTGCATTGCATTAAAAAAACAACACACATTACCAAATCTAAAGTAAAACAGTCGCGTTTGAAATGAAGAAATCACAAAACAGAAGTAAACTAATTTACATTTTATGCATAAGGAAGATAAAATAAAAGCTGAAACAAAATAATTCCGATTTAGGCCAAAACAAAACTCTAAGTCTAAAGAAGTACAAACAAAGCTAAACCGCACGACACGCTGAACATAAAAATATTTCAAGTGCTCATTTAAATTTAATATTTCCTTCTGAGGTTTGATCTTTTAACTGAATGACCTTTCGACTGATTGATAAATCTGGTCAGCAACTGATAATGAAATTAAATTAATGCACTCCGCTGAATGAATGATAAATATTTTAAATGACTGACTGCTGAGAGTAATGATTTATAATGACAGTATTGACTTATTATGATACCAATAACATATAATGGCAGTATTGACTTATTATGATACCAATAACATATAATGGCAGTATTGACTTATTATGATACCAATAACATATAATGGCAGCGATAATTATTATTTACGAGCAATATAATCTTACTGAAAGCAGTGATTGCTGACTGCAAGCAGTAACAGAGTCAAAGATTCTACTGGTTGAAATGAGTGATTCGGAATAAACTGAAATATTTCTAACTGGCATTATTAACCAAAGTTATAAATAATGACTGCCAATCAAGATAGAAGAGGAAAATGTCTGACTGATGCCTAATGGACTACATAAAAATGACTGGTGCCTAAAATGACTGGAACGATTGCTACTACATAAGTCCTGCTGAGTGAAATGATTGCTATTACACGAATGCCTGCTGAGTGAAATGATTGCTACTACACGAATGCCTGCTGAGTGAAATGATTGCTACTACACGAATGCCTGCTGAGTGAAATGATTGCTACTACACGAATGCCTGCTGAGTGAAATGATTGCTACTACACGAATGCCTGCTGAGTGAAATGATTGCTCTACATGAATGGCTGCTGAGTGAAATGATTGCTACTACACGCATGCCTGCTGAGTGAAATGATTGCTCTACATGAATGGCTGCTGAGTGAAATGATTGCTACTACACGAATACCTGCTGAGTGAAATGATTGCTACTACACGAATGCCTGCTGAGTGAAATGATTACTACTACCTGATTGCCTTCTGAGTGAAATGATTGTTGTCTAAAATGAATATTCTTTGACTGGACAATTGTTGCTGACCAAAGTTAGTACCTTCTGTTATTGATGTTGATTGATAGTTACGAATATATTATAACGGGGACGATTGAAGAAATTATTTGTTTAAGGAAATAACTGTCTATCTATTGACTGCCCCACATACAAAACTTGAAAAATCAATGTTCTTATCAAGTGCCGACGGAAGACCCGGAAGATGTTGTCGACGAGACTTCTCGAGAAACGGGTGTTGCTAATATTAGAAACTTTGGAAAACATTTGAGGTGACTTGTTTTCCTTCCTAGTCTTGACATCATAACAGGAAAATTATTTTCATGAGTATTTACACATAATCAAGCTCTCTTAGCACTTGAGTTAGTGCTGCTGCAATTAATATAATTGTGTATATCGGAACGTTTTAAATAGTAATTGGCACATGAGGATAATGCACACTATTAAATATTTCTTCCGGAAATGATCATATGTACAGGGGAATGATGGCTGTGGATGAATTGAGGTGTTCGCGATTTATAAAAATTCACAGCGGAAGTGTAATGTTAATATTTCAATATTTTCCTTGAAACGTGTTTATTCCTCTGCACACACGACTCGACGTCCGATGTATTCGAGGGTTGAGGTAGGAATTAAACTTTATTAATTATTTAATTGTTGTAGACTGCATACCAAATACATTTAACTGGGTCATAACTAGCAGGTAATAGTGCAACTTTCGATATGCACCATTATTCCACACGCTAGCATAAACTGCGCGCACGCGCGCGCGCGCGCATACACACACACACACACACACACACACACACTCCTTTGTCAAGATGTATACAACATTCTAATATCTTGCTGTCAATCACGTGTACAACATACTAAGATATTGATTTCAAACATGTATATATCATTCTAATATATGATTTTAAACATGTATACAGCATTCAAATATACTTGTTCAAACATGTAACAACATTTTAATATACTGGTTTCATACATGTATGCAACATTCTAATATACTGGTTTTAAAGATGTATACAACATTCTAAAAATTCATGGTTTCAATGATGTATATAGCATTTTTATATCCTGGTTTCAAACTTGTACACAAAATTCTAATGCACTGGCATTAAAGATGCATACAACATTTACACTGGTTTCAAACATACACGATTTTAATATACTGATTTCTAATATATTGTTGTTCAAATGTATCAACATTCTAATACACCGTTTTGAAAGAAGTTTACATCATCTTAATACAAAATCATTTTGTTGTATACACAACTCTCTAATGCAGATCGCATTTAAAGATAAACGCCACACTTTAATGTACACTATTATAAAATAATATAAATATTCTAATATAGATTGTTTGCACGGTTAACACACACACACACACACACACACACACAATTTAATGGTGGATCAATTTCTATTAAATAATGACTGTACTTAAAATTTATAAATGTTTTAATTATAGATCCATGTCCAACACACAGTGACGTAAACATTATAACTTCTAACTATAGATCCATGTCCGTCTCACAGTGACGTAAACATTATAACTTTTAACAATAGATCCATGTCCATCACACAGTGACGTAAACATTATAAATGTTTTAACGATGCACACGCTAATGTAAAGTTTGCTCATTAAATATGACACACATTACTGATTTTAATTAATAATGAACACATTATGTAAAGTATACTGTTTACATAGTGCTAGAAAACAAACCGTTAAATTTAATTAATAATAAAAAATTTCTCTAAAATAGATTGTTGACGCCTTAAAAATAATGCAGTCTGTAAAACGGACAGTTTACAGTTGAATCATAACGTTTATAATATATCTTTTAAAATAATGCAGTCTGTAAAACGGACAGTTTACATTTGAATCATAACGTTTATAATATATCTTTTAAAATAATGCAGTCTGTAAAACGGACAGTTTACATTTGAATCATAACGTTTATAATATATCTTTTAAAATAATGCAGTCTGTAAAACGGACAGTTACATTTGAAGCATAACGTTTATAATATTTTATAAAATTTCTTTTAAAATAATAAAAAAATGGACAATCCACGCTTCAAAATAAATTGTTTACACTCAACAACAAAAATAGAATAATTAAATGATTTATATAAAATTAGCAGAAATCGCTAAAGTGGTTATGATAAATTAAACTGTTTGTGTACAATGTACATTTTCCGTTTGCCTGCTTTTGAGAGAGGAGAGAGAGAGAGAGAGAGAGAGAGAGAGAGAGAGAGAGAGAGAGAGAGAGAGAGTGTGTATGTATGTGTGTGTGTGAGAGAGAGAGGCGGGGGGGAGCGAGAAGGATGGGGTGTTTTTCCGGTGGTGCTTGGTCGAAAATACATGCTCTTATTTCTAATGTTTCCCCAGTATTGTGTAAAAAGGCAAATCATTGACTTCCGTCTTTTGTATAACTATTTGTGCACATCTGTATTTATTTCAATGACAGCGAACTCGTACACAAAAGATGGACTTAGATTTACCTACTCACCCTTCGCACGTAAGTACGTTTATGTTACTTGTCACAAGTTTTCATGATTGTCACCTTCCAGGTAAGTCACTAGCAAAGTATAATTGTCATTCCATATTATCTGCAACCATGAAAGTAAGGTATTATTACAAGTTAATCATGAATTCAATAGATTGCAGTTGACTCCGCGTGTGTGTGTGTGTGTGTGTGTGTGTGTGTGTGTGTGTGTGTGTGTGTGTGTGTGTGTGTTTGGGGGTAGGGGTTGCATGTGTATGTAAGGGAGATAACATTTCGAGAGTGAGACGCATGAAGCTTTATGCTAAATATCTTGTAACTGTTAACGAAGTATGTTGTAACTGTAGGCGACGTATGTTATAACTGTGGGCAAGTCACGCCAACTTACAGCAGATCTGGCATTGACGGACGAGTGACGGCAACATAGCACTTCCAAGAATTCTTCTTCCTTAGCAACGTGCGCCAAACAACAGTAACCACGTTTCCTGGGTATATAGGTGTGAAACCCTTTGAAATCCATCATATAATGAAGACGCAAAATGGAAACGCGGGTTTATCGCTGAAGCAGATGTACGTTTGGGTCAGGCAGTTCAAAAATGGAGGGGGGGGGGGGAGTATATATTCACTCGGGCCAGACTCACGTACCGCCACACCACAAACGATTGCACACGAGAGCTAAGAGAAAACCGTCGTGCTACGGGTGAATGTAGTGGACTCCGAACTGTTCATTAACCATGGTTCAGCACGCCATGAACTGGACTTTAGCCAAGATTCTCAATGCCGGGGAACTAGACACTAGTCAAGATTCTCAATGCCGAGGAACTAGACTTTAGCCAAGATTCTCAATGCCGAGGAACTAGACTTTAGCCAAGATTCTCAATGCCGAGGAACTAGACATTAGCCAAGGTTCTCAATGCCGAGGAACTGGACATTAGGCAAGGTTCACAATGCCGAGGAACTAGACATTAGCCAAGGTTCACAATGCCGAGGAACTAGACATTAGCCAAGGTTCACAATGCCATATCAGTCACTATTTGCTGCAACTCCACAAAGTGTCTGCAAAATGGTTGCTTTAACAACTCACACCGGAACTGACAGAATGATGAGGTGACGCTTGAGAAGCACTCTTCTGACGTCACGACATGGAAGGTGATGCCTTCTCACAGAGAACGGTGATTGGAAATGAAAGCTGAGTTCACTACTATCGTACACGACAAGGACTGAGTTCACTACTATCGTACACGACAAGGACTGAGTTCACTACTATCGTACACGACAAGGACTGAGTTCACTACTATCGTACACGACAAGGACTGAGTTCACTACTATCGTACACGACAAGGACTGAGTTCACTACTATCGTACACGACAAGGACTGAGTTCACTACTATCGTACACGACAAGGACTGAGTTCACTACTATCGTACACGACAAGGACTGACGCCATTTGATCTCACTACTATCGTACACGACAAGGACTGAGTTCACTATTATCGTACACGACAAGTAAGGACTGACGCCATTTGATCTCACTATTATCGTACACGACAAGGACTGAGTTCACTACTATCGTACACGACAAGGACTGAGTTCACTACTATCGAACACGACAAGGACTGAGTTCACTACTATCGTACACGACAAGGACTGAGTTCACTACTATCGTACACGACAAGGACTGAGTTCACTACTATCGTACACGACAAGGACTGAGTTCACTACTATCGTACACGACAAGGACTGAGTTCACTACTATCGTACACGACAAGGACTGAGTTCACTACTATCGTACACGACAAGGACTGAGTTCACTACTATCGTACACGACAAGGACTGAGTTCACTACTATCGTACACGACAAGGACTGAGTTCACTACTATCGTACACGACAAGGACTGAGTTCACTACTATCGTACACGACAAGGACTGAGTTCACTACTATCGTACACGACAAGGACTGAGTTCACTACTATCGTACACGACAAGGACTGAGTTCACTACTATCGTACACGACAGGTAAGAACTGAAGCCATTTGATCTCACTATTATCGTACACGACAAGTAAGGACTGACGCCATTTGATCTCACCAAAACCAAAATACAAATCCACTCACAGCCATTTACAGGTGATGCTGATACTATTTTGGGATATCCGAGGCCTAGGTAGTTTGAAGCATTATTAAGTCCGAGAGGGGGGGGGGTGAGAAAGGAGGCTACAGTTCATCCCAGTCACTAGTTCATTATATCTGCGACCTCCTTAGTCGTCTTAAATCAGCCCTACAGTCGCAACATCGTGAACTACTAACTGTTGTTTTTTGCTGCTTCATGCTAAGGCCGCGCCCTCCCCATGTGACATCTCCAACAATCAACGATCTGCAATTTGAAAGTCTCCATCTTCTACCAATTCACCAGACCTTACAAACCCCTGACTGCCACATGTCTGAATTCACCAGACCTTACAAACCCCTGACTGCCACATGTCTGAATTCACCAGACCTTACAAACCCCTGACTGCCACATGTCTGAATTCACCAGACCTTACAAACCCCTGACTGCCACATGTCTGAATTCACCAGACCTCATGAACCCCTATCACAGGGCCGTAACATAAAGCATTTGGTGCGAAAGAGCTCAGCTTCGATGAAGAAAATCAGAGAGGCGGTGTTTGAGTGGTTAAACGCCCAGCCAAAAGACAGATAGATAGATAGATAGATAGATAGATAGATAGATAGATAGATAGATACATAGATAGATAGATAGATAGATAGATAGATAGATAGATAGATAGATAGATAGATAGATAGATAGATAGATGGATGGGTGGGTGGATGGATGAATGGGATACACGGATGGAGAGTGGATGGATGGAGAGACAGTGAGAGAGAATATGTGAATGAGAGGCAAAGAGTGAGAGACAGTAAAATTCTTAGCTGTCTGTAATCACATCAACCTGAAAATAAACCCATAACAAAAGCACACATCTCTCGATATAACTGATTAACCACGACGACTTAATTACCCCGATAACTCCATATAACTGATTAACCACGAAGATTTAATTACCCCGATAACTCCATCACACACGTTCATCAGCGCGAATGTCTGCAAAAACAATGGAAACTTTTGACCGGGTCTAATAAAAACAATATAGAAGAAAACGACGACATCCATCACTTGCCTTGAACTGTTGCAGGCAGACGACACATACGAGCCGACGGGACGGCTGCAGATTCATTACGACTACGAAGCTGACTATGAGCCTGACCTGCCAAGGTCAAAACCCTCCGAGCGTCCAGCCGTGACATATTACAGAACAGTAGTTCAACCCCAATCCCAGGCGAGTGGGCAGCATTCCTATACGTCGTACGGCTCCATTTCCCGGCATGCACCACAAGACTGCAGGCGCTGCAAGTATTCTTCAGGTGCATGCGAACATTATTTGAACTCTGCGCCCTCTGTCGTAACGAGACAGTCGGAAATGGCGTCATTTCATGACACCATTGAGAAAACGGATTCTACAATCTTACGTCAGCCTGGCTCAACGATCATAAGGCAAGCGTCAGTGGTTTCACTCAGTGATTTCGACTTTGCTGACCAAGTGCAAGCCCGAGTTCGAGGCCGAAGAGAATGGTCCAGTAACTGTGGGGAATGCTGCGTGGACATGAATATATGTAAGTTGAGGTCTAATGAGTTCATTTAAAATAACTAGATGTAATCAATTGGTGTCACTATTTACTTTCATTGTCAGTGGATGTACAAGATATGAGTCGTTAATTCGATTTTTATAATAACTGAAATTTGTAAATATTTGTGTCAAATTGTTGTTGTAGGCCTATTATTGAAACTATAAAAGGTCAGGGACATTAGTTACATTTATAATAACAAAATTTGCTGTTATGTCACATAAAAGTGTTATCCCAGTTAGATATAAAGGGCGTGTGTCATTAATGACAACATGTGTTAAAATATATACACATCTATCATCTCAGAAGAAAGCGTGATGCACACTTACATGAAATGCCAAACACTTGAATGGGGGTGTGCGGTGTGTGTGTGTGTGTGTGTGTGTGTGTGTGTGTGTGTGTGTGTGTGTGTGTGTGTGTGTGTGTGTGTGTGTGTGTGTGTGTGTGTGTGTACATGTGATCTTGTATGGGATTAGCACGTGCAGTTATATCAGTGTGTTTGATTGCCGTCAATATAATAACGAACTTTCCCAGTAATTCTACAAATGAATAATCCCCAGGAATCAATGCAAGAAGTGTTTAATTTCGTGTGCTCCCAATCCCTAAAATGTATTGTTTGCCCACAATCCCTAATACGTATTGCATGCCCACAATCCCTAACATGTATGGCAAGCCCACAATAATCCCTACAACGTTTTGCATGCCCACATTCCCTAAAATGTATTGCACGTGCACAATCCAATAAACATTTTGCATGCCCACAATCTTAAAAAAGTATTTATACCTATAATCCACACAACCAATCGTATACACATCACAATCACACACATCCTATATTTCCGTCTCCGAGTGTTCGGTCGCCTGTAAATTACATAAAATCCAGAACAACACATTTGGGTGACACCGCCCACCTCAATTGTGACTCAACGGGCCCCCAAGAGAGTATCCCTCACTACATATAGAACACAACAGAGACAATACGCACATTACAAGATGAATTTCACATAAAGTGACGATGATAAGGAATGACACGAAAATGAGTGAAAATGTATAAAAGAATTTATAAACGTAAACAGTGAATAAATCAATCAAATAGACGCATCGCTATCAATTCAAAATCATTACTCTAGCTCTCTCAGAGGGATCTAGCCTGCCCTACAAGTCCGCTTATCTATCTGCAAATTCAAACAAAAATTTATCATTCATTTAGAGGGTTTTTTTTATCTTGAAGTACTAGTGCAAACAGAACACACACATTCTGCAAACACTAATATTCAGGGTAACTTATCTTTTTAAACTGCTCTCTGACATTGCCTGACGTCACACGCATTCTCCTCTCGTGCTGTCCCAACCAAAGGAACTTTACACTTGGAAAATGGATTTTAAAAAAATACTTCATACGGACCAAACAGAGTCCAGAAACCAGATGAGGAAAACAATGACAACCAAGGAGAAGAAGAACAAATAAAACAAACAGGAAATCCTGCAATCAACAATGCACTATTAAATGTCTTGCAACAATTAATTGACTGTGAACATATACCAGAGGCAGACCCTCTCTGAGTGCCATAGTTCACTAACTGTAAAAGAATTTGAGAAAATACTCCACCCTAGTTAATGGATATGATTATTATTAATTATTCCTAACTAATTGCAAGTGATGAGAATCGAAAATAATGTTATTAATAATTCTCCCAGAGACACAACTCGTCTCTCTCACGTGGCGGATATGCGGGAGCTGTAAACGTTTTCTCTCTTCCACAACATTAAAGACAAACATTTACTATCACAATATTTCCGTAAGTGGAAAACTTTTTATCAATGGAGAAGATAAATCTGTCTTTAATCTATATTGAGTGAGCCCCCATCCACCTATTTTCTCTCCAGCATAGGCTATCAATACATGTAAGAAGGTCAATAAATTTAACAATACATTTATTAAAACAAAATATGAATATAATCAAAAGAGTGTTGACACTTATTTCACTTTACATCAAAAGCTGGACAATTGTTCATTTTATCCTAGCATAGACATAAGCAGTCACATTAACACACATATACAATCAAGTTCATGGATAGCATTCATCACAGAATGAGAGTGGAGTTTCAGAGAAACAATTAAAGTCAGAGTACATAACCTTTTCAAAGATGGCAGCCGTCACCAGCACATGTTCACAATCATGCGGTTTGCAACAAGTCACTGTCTTTCTTATAATGGAGATGGTACCATGTTCCCCTTCTAGATACATTACACAACTGTTCCACAATCTTTGATGTACTCACAAAGCAGACCACGAAGAATCATTTAGAATTTCACATGTGTGTTCAAGCACATCAGAAGGAATGTTCCCAAATTTTCATATATGCAACTCAGCCCACCACAAGGAATGTTCAAAATAATCTTCATGAATTCTTAAGATCAAACACAGGCCACAAATCTCTGCTGTATTGGTTCTTGAACAGAATTCACAGGAATCAACTTACAACAATGTTTGCAGTTAAGTTTGACGATAATGCTGGATTCTCATACCAAACAGAATCTGGTAGAATGCAGTAGTCACTGTTGCCTCCAACAAAAGGGAAAAAGGCTTGCTCTTCTCTACAAGAGTCAGCTTTAGGCAGCGCTAAATTTCAGGCATAGTCATCTCTAAAAACCCTTTCTCTCTTACATTCTCAACTTACAAATCCTGCAACAATTTTGTTAGCCAAATACACACAGCACAAGAAATATAGCATCAATCAAAATTCACAAGTATAATGTACAACGTAATCATATTAGTGAACACAGAAATAATGGTTTACTTACACAAAGCATTCTCCATTTCAAATCATAGATTAATAGCAAACAATCCATTCTTTCTTTATCAGTCAGTTAACTTACCATAATCGCTTTTATGACCAGACTCGAGTTATGTTCAAATTCAAAGTGATTAGAATAGAGTACTTCTTCAAGAAAGAAACTTTTGGTCCACCCCCATTTGATGAGTGTGTTATGTAACAAGTGTGAGACTATTAGTCAGAGAAAATACTTATCCAGTTGGAACTGGTTTGGATTGCATCATCAGGAATTTTCTAGCATATTTTCAACCCAAGTTGTTTACTCTAACTCTGACACTTATAAAAAATGCCATCATAGGGAGTGCCCAAGATGGGGTCACTTTGACAATTTAACAGTTTATATAACAATTAAGTTTAGAAATAGAGATAGGCAAATTTACTTTGCTACAAAATTATAGATTAAAATATACAGTGTTCTATCTAATATTATCACAATTTTCAATAGTTATATTATCCACACAAAAGGGTTTTAGAGTTATTATATTTATTTTAAGGGTATATTACTTGTCAGAGACCCGTTTAAGAGTGTATATGTGCTCAGAGATTCAGTGAGGAGTATATTTGTGCTCAGAGATCCAATGAGAAGTATATTTGTGATGAGAGATCCATTGAAGAGTATAGTTGTGCTCATAGACCCAATGAAGAGTATATTTGTACTCAGAGACGCATTGAAGAGTATAATTTTGTTCAGAGACCCATTGAAGAGTATAATTGTGCTCAGAGACCCCATATATGAGTATGTTTGTGTTCAGAGACCCAATCTTAGGTATATTTGTGCTCAGTAAACCATGTAGGAGGTAATAGCTCTTGTCAGAGATGAGATCAGCTATACACTTGTAGTGAGAGACAAATAAATACTTGTATCAGAGACACATTAATACCTGTTTAAAATGCATTAATATCTTATGTCAGATGTACATTAATAACTGTTTTCAGAGACACATTAATACCTGCTGTCAGAGACACATTAATAACTATTGTCATGAACACAGTAATACCTTTTCGGAGACACATTAACTCCTGCTGTTAGAGACACTTTAATTCCTGTTGTCAGTAATCCATTTCATCATTAATGATGTAGAGACAACGATTCTCAAGCCTTTATTTCACCTTCTGTTATTAACACTTTGTTACTAGTTTGTATAATACGGTCAAACATGCCACATTGAATATTGTCACTCTTTTATCTTTCAAACTCATGATGATGTGGACTATTTTGAGGGCATGTGTGCATGGTTGCAGGTTGCTTCGTGACTTGCTGTTGGTGTTGTGCCGCCTACCGGCTAACTAGCGAAATGGGAGAAGACACCTGCCTACCGTTTTATGCGCCTTGCTGGCTTATCGATCTTAGAACGAAACTTCGATCAAAACTGAACATTGCAGTAAGTGGAGTACAAAATATTTTAATGTTAGATTTGTTTCTTTTCGTTTAAGTATAAAGTCCTTTGTGGATTAGGCTTTATTTTACATAACGTTTACTTGCTTTCTTTACCTTCTTGGTACAGTTTTATTTTCCTCCTTGGTACAGTTTTATTTTCCTCCTTGGTACAGTTTTATTTTCCTCCTTGGTACAGTTTTATTTTCCTCCTTGGTACAGTTTTATTTTTCTCCTTGGTACAGTTTTATTTTTCTCCTTGGTACAGTTTTATTTTCCTCCTTGGTACAGTTTTTACCTTACCACATCAGATTCTTTCCTTTTTAGTATTCTTCTCTCTCTCTCTCTCTCTCTCTCTCTCTCTCTCTCTCTCTCTCTCTCTCTCTCTCTCTCTCTCTCTCTCTCTCTCTCTCTCTCTCTCTCATGTTTTGTCATCCACTGACTGGCGTTATGTTTTGTCACCTACAGGACTGGCGTTATATTTTGTCATACACAGGACTGGCGTTATGTTTTGTCATCCACTGACTGGCGTTAAGTTTTGACATCCACTGAATGGCGTTATGTTTTGTCATCCACTGACTGGCGTTATGTTTTTCTCATCCACTGACTGGCTTTATGTTTTGTCATTTGCGACTGGCATTGTATTTTGTCATTTGCAATTGACATTATGTTCTTTCATCCACTGACTAACGTTATAGTTTGGCTGGTATAATATTTTATCACTCGCTGACAGACTCTGTATTTTGTCATTCACTGTCATTTATTTGTGCAGACTGTGCATGGAAACTTGTGCTATTCGTGGTCTGGTGCTTGTTTTGTCATCCATTACACTGATTACAGAGTTGTGATTTTACATCCATTACAGACCTGTGTTTTGTCATCCATTACATATCAGTGTTGTGTTATCCATTGAAGACGTGTCTTGTCATCCATTACATATCAGTATTACTGCCCTGTGTTTTGTCCTCTATTGTAGATCTCTATTTTACCATCCATTATAAAGCTTATTTTGTTATCCATTATAAACTTGTTTTCCATCCGTTAAATTTATAAAGCTTATTTTGCCATCCGTATTACAACTTGTTTTTTTCATACATTACAGACATTTTATTCTTCATCCTTTATAGACCTTTGTTTGACATCAATTATAGAACTTTATTTTATCATCCATTATAAAACTTTGTTTGGTCATCCATTATAAACTTTTATTTTTTCTTCCATTATTAACCTTTTATTTATCATACATCACAAACCTGCGTTTTCTTGTCCATTATAATTCTGTGTTTTATCATCCGTTATGAAACCTGTTTAACCATCAAATATAGACATTGTTTTGTCGTTCATTATAATGCTTGTTTGTCATCCATCAGAAATTTCTTTTGTCATTTATTATACATCTCGCTTTGTAATTATAGATCTTTGTTTTGTTTCAACTATTATAAAGCTTGTGTTTTGGCATCCAGTAGAGGTTTGTTTTGTTTGAAAAAGAGTTTTTAAATTTGCAGGGAGATGTGTTAGATGACTGTACGACCACTACTTGTTGCCACATGTGTGTCCTCTGCCAAATGTTGCGCGAGGTGAAGGTCATGAAAACAAAAGGCATAGCCTGCAAGAGAAAAACGTAGGCCTAGAGGGATAGTAGTAGAATAATTTTCGATAGAAAACCTACGTATGCAAACTGAAGGAGAAAGATAATGAAAATCTAATGGGGAGGTTTGCAGGAGAAAGATAATGAAAATCTAATGGGGAGGTTTGCAGGAATCGACACAGGGTAAAATAAGGGCGTTGTCTGCTGGGGGAGTGGGGGACAAAGATTTATTATAAGCAACGTGTATGACTTGCACGTTGGACGTCATGAAAACTAAGACTGGTCAGTGCCAAATACCCATCGTCATCATTCAATGAGACGTTTGGCAGGAAATACATTTTTTTAAAAAATATATTACGCTTTGCGGTGTGACTTGCAGGAGATAAAGTTTAGTAACTCACGATGTGGTGTACAGGAAAGTTTAGAAACTGACGATTTGTGTATGGATTGTGACGTAGAGGAGATACAGTTTAGTAACTGTGTATGGATGTGTGTATGGGTTGTGACGTGCAAGATATAAAGATTAGTAACTGTGCGTGGACATGTGTACGGATTGTGACGTGCAAGATATAAAGTTTAGTAACTCTGCATGGACGCGTGTTTGGGTTGTGACGTACAAGAAATAAAGTTTACTAAATGAGTATGGATTTTGACGTACAAGATATGTAAGGACATGTGAAAGGAGTGTGTGCCACAAGAAAATATTTTGTAAGTTGTCTGCCTTGAGTTAAGAATCCCATTGGCACAGTTAGGTTAAATTATGTAAAGCAGTTTGTCTGCAAACTGTAAGCAGTATATTGTCTGCAAACTGCAAGCCGTAAATTGTCTGCAAACAAGGGACCTCACTTGACACAAGAAAAATAATAAATGAGGGTCAGGAGATGGAACTTGATCAAATTTTAAAATATGAAAGTGTGCATATCAATACAGCATTTACCACTAATACAATCATATATTTCTGAAAGAAAATAATGATGATATTTATTGCAATCTTAAAAAATACATTATTGAAACAGTATATTTTACTTAAAATTATATTTAAGAAATTTGTATTAAGCACTACCATCATAATGTATGAGTCCAAAACGCAATTAATGTTTTCTGCTTTGTTAAAGCCCTAAACGACACAACCACTTGTTTTCTGCTTTATTAAAGCCCTAAACGACACGACCACGTGTTTTCTGCTTTGTTAAAGCCCTAAACGACACAACCACTTGTTTTCTGCTTTATTAAAGCCCTAAACGACACGACCACGTGTTTTCTGCTTTATTAAAGCCCTAAACGACACGACCACGTGTTTTCTGCTTTATTAAAGCCCTAAACGACACGACCACGTGTTTTCTGCTTTATTAAAGCCCTAAACGACACGACCACGTGTTTTCTGCTTTATTAAAGCCCTAAACGACACGACCACGTGTTTTCTGCTTTATTAAAGCCCTAAACGACACGACCAAATGTCTTATTTTGTTAAATGCGCGGTATTATTTAAGTTCATAACATTGTAACTACGTGTTCTATTAAAGTCCATGACATTGTAACTGCGTGTTCTATTAAAGTCCATGACATTGTAACTACGTGTTCTATTAAAGTCCATGACATTGTAACTACGTGTTCTATTAAAGTCCATAACATTGTAACTACGTGTTCTATTAAAGTCCATGACATTGTAACTACGTGTTCTATTAAAGTCCATGACATTGTAACTACGTGTTCTATTAAAGTCCATGACATTGTAACTACGTGTTCTATTAAAGTCCATAACATTGTAACTACGTGTTCTATTAAAGTCCATGACATTGTAACTACGTGTTCTATTAAAGTCCATAACATAATAGCTATGTGTTCTATTAAAGTCCATGACATTGTAACTACGTGTTCTATTAAAGTCTATAACATTGTAGCTATATGTTCTATTAAAGTCCATAACATTGTAACTATGTGTTCTATTAAGGTCCATAACATTGTAACTACGTGTTCTATTAAAGTCCATAACATTGTAACTATGTGTTCTATTAAAGTCCATAACATTGTAACTACGTGTTCTATTAAAGTCCATAACATTGTAACTGTGTTCTTTTAAAGTCTATAACAATGTGACAATGTGTTCTATTAAAGTCTATTTCATTGCGACTCTATGTTCTATTTTTGTCTACAACAATGTGACTATGTATTTCATTGCATTCTATAACATTGGGAATATGTGTTCTATTAAAATCTACGACATTGTAATTATGTGTGTGACGCTAACGCCACCTAGTTAATGGTTACTATTGTTATTACTTCATTAATCATCCATAACTAATTACAAATGATGAGAATCTTAATTTATGTTGTTTATAATTATTCAGCAGACATCACTCTCTCTCTCTCTCTCTCTCTCTCTCTCTCTCTCTCTCTCTCTCTCTCTCTCTCTCTCTCTCTCTCTCTCTCTCTCTCTCTCTCTCTCTCTCTCTCTCTCTCTCTCTCTCTCTCTCTCTCTCTCTCTCTCTCTCTCCCTTGGTAGATATGCGGGCGCTGAAAACGTTTCTTTCTTCCACAGCATAAGACAAACATTTACTGTCACACAATATTTCCGTAAGTGGAAGACCTCTTACTAAAGGAGAAGACAGTCCGTCTTTAATCTATATTTAGCAAGCCTCCCTCCACCCACTTTCTTCTCCAACATAAGGTTATCAACATGTGTGAGAAGATCAATAATTTAAAAATACGTTTATTAGATCAAAAATCAAATGTAATAAATACAATGAACAAGATTACTTGAAATCAATATTTCAAATCAATATATGAAACCATGACCAAATAGTTTTTATTTTTCTACACATAGTCTTATATCCTAAAATACAGTTCAACAATAGTGTCAATACAAATCACAAGATAGATCTTATCAGAGAAGAGAAATGAAATTATTAGAGATAAGCACTAATAGCTTCTAATTAACCATGTGTTTTATTATTGTCTATAACATTGTGATTATGTATTCTATTAAATTCTACATCATTTTGACAATGTATTTTATTAAAGTTTAAAACATTGTGACTTTCTTATCTATTAAAGTCTATAACATTGTGTCTGTGTTCTATTAAAATCTGTAATATTTGACGATATGCTATATATTAAAGTCTATAGCATTGTGTGGTGAATTAAATATGCCTATCCCTATTTCTAGATTTAACAACAAACAAATATCACAACCTTAAGCACTGAAATAGAAGACAATGAAACTTCCAGAACTTCACAACAGGTAAAAACAGTTAACGACCAACCAGAGAAATAAGCAATGATCTAAATGAAAAACAACAGTGCTTGTTAGAAGACAAAACATTTCATGGACAAAAATACGTCATTTGTTGGAAGAACCCCAAAAAGAAGGCTGCGAAACAACTAAGCTCTAAGCATAAATTTATAAAGCAAATAAAGTACAGAGACATCCCCATAAAACTGTCACAGAAACCAATAGTCTAGTATATGCCACTGCAAAAATAATTGAAAAACAAGCAATGCCATCCAAAGTACAAATGAACTCAACAGTACTACCATGGAAGAGAAGAATAAAAAAGAAAATGGAGTATACTAGCAAAGAAATAAGCCAAATAGCAGCAGCAATATATAATAAAGGGAAAAGGGAAAGCAACATTAGTCAACAAATACCATCTCAATTGCAGCAGAATCATTAAGACCGCAATAGAAGATGCAAAACAAAGGCTACTGAAGGTCAACAATTCCACCAGAACAAAACATTCAAACTGACCCTGGAAGACTATATGAAGAATTCAAAGAAAATTCCAGAATTGAACGACAGATGTCAAACATTCAGGACACCGAGAACTTTTGATGAAAATCTTGGAGCTACCCAAATAACTTCGACATAGCAATTTAGTAACATTATTCCAATTAGATTACGCTATCATTCTCACTCACACCAGTAGATTGAGAAAATGGATATAAAACAGATATATAGACAAATACAGAACAAGACGATATAAATATATTATTATAGTCCATGGCAAACTGCAAGAAGTTACAAAAATGTTACAAAAGAAGAGGTTACACTACTAACAGATAGCGAGAAAGAAATTTAACAATTAATATTTTGTTAAAAAGAAAAAAAGAAAAACACTTTCTTAATACACCATTATGTAACATCATATGTTTTAGATTTGCAGTCGAAGTTCACTTAATCTATCATTAGATCCCGAGTTTTAGATTTGCAATCAAAGTTCATTTTGTCTGTCATTGGATCCTTTGTTGTAGATTTACAATCAAAGTTTGATTTGACTGTCAATAGATCTTGTGTTTTTAGATTTACAATCAAGGTTTGTTTGTAATTAGGTCTTGTGTTTGAGATTTGCAATTAAAGTTCATTTTGGCTGTCATTAGATTCTGTGTTTTAGATTTGCACTTTCCAGGCACTTTATTGACATCATAGTAACAATAGTACACACGTGACACCACTATCTTCATGTTTATATAGATTCAGAACACATGACACCACTATCTCCATGTTACATATATTCAGCACTTACGGCAACAGCCATCTTCATTTTGACAGATTCAGCACACGTGACACCACTATCTTCATGCTGATATAAATTTAACACACAATGGCAAAAAGTTGGAAGGAGACAAAAACCTTGATACAAAGTTAATTATGGATCCTAAGCACACTGCAATTTATCATACAAATAAATATTTATTTAGATCTGGATCTCTGCAAAATAAATAGAATTACACATATTTACAAACATTAAATGTATTTTTAATTAAAATGTAAAAATCCCAATCATACACACATTATTCACAGCATATTACAAAATAATTACCTTATTCAGCCATGGGGCTTGTTTTGGATTCCTTGAGAAACTTCATCTTTGACTTTTAGTAGAAATACGGTCTTTCAACAAAAGCCTCGCCCAAATATTTTTTTGAAAAGAGCAAAGGTCTTCGTAATTGAATATAACTTTTAAATCTAAAGGTACCACTCTTTATCTTGGCTTACTTTAGTAAGCAATGAAATTAAAGGATTCAGCTAGGATTAATTAACACTCATGTCTTTCTCACGTCTTCTACACCCACATTTGTCAACACGTCAACTATCCATAAATGGGTTCGCGGTTGCAGAAGTCTCAAGGTTAGATAACCAAGTGTATTTAGGTCCAAAACGGGACGTGAATCTAGTCTATTATGCAACGAGTTTCTCCTTGAGACTTTATCAGCACAATAACTGTTAACATTTCCTCATTTAGACTTTATCAGTAGAATAACTGTTAACATTTCCTCATTTAGACTTTATCAGTAGAATAACTGTTAACATTTCCTCATTTAGACTTTATCAGCACAATAACAGTTAACGTCTCCTCATTTAGACTTTATCAGCACAATAACAGTTAACATTTCCTCATTTAGACTTTATCAGTAGAATAACTGTTAACGTCTCATTTAGACTTTATCAGCACAATAACTGTTAACGTCTCATTTAGACTTTATCAGCACAGTAACTGTTAACATTTCCTCATTTAGTCTTTATCAGCACAGTAACTGTTAACGTCTCATTTAGACTTTATCAGCACAGTAACTGTTAACGTCTCATTTAGACTTTATCAGCACAATAACTGTTAACATTTCCTCATTTAGACTTTATCAGCACAGTAACTGTTAACGTCTCATTTAGACTTTATCAGCACAATAACTGTTAACGTCTCCTCATTTAGACTTTATCAGCACAATAACTGTTAACATTTCCTCATTTAGACTTCATCAGCACAATAACTGTAAGCATTTCCTCCTTTAGACTTTATCAGTACAACAACTTGTAAAATTTCTTCTTTAAGACATAATCAGCAGAACAATTGTCGATATTAAATTAATTCTTAAAAGTCAAGAATTGTTCGCTATTTCAATTTTACTTAGCAAAATGTCTTACTTTCGCTAGCTTTAGTATTCTGCCCGGTCGAAAATTGATTTAATTCATTTCTTACATTGTCTGTTTCAACTGTTGTTTTAATCCACTGTACACAATGTATTTGATCAATACATAATGTCCTTGATCCGCACACAATGTACTTGAACAATATACAATGTCTTTGATCAGTACACAATGTCCTTGATCAGTACACACTGTACTTGAACAATATACAATGTCTTTGATCAGTAAACAATGTCCTTGATCAGTACACAATGTACTTGAACAATATCCAATGTCTTTGATCAGTGCACAATGTATTTGATCAATACATAATGTCCTTGATCAGTACACAATGTACTTGAACAATATACAATGTCTTTGATCAGTGCACAATGTATTTGATCAATACACAATGTCCTTGATCAGTACAAACTGTACTTTCATAAATACACAATGTCCTTGATCAATACGCAATGTACTTTGATCATTACACAATGTCCTTGATCAATACATAATGTACTTGATCAATATACAATGTGCTTGGTGCTCGGCTACAGTATTCATGAACAAAATCTCCTCCTCCACTTAATTTGTTATGTAAGACTATTATTTCAATATGTGTATGCCTATTTTGTCTCATTATGAGCACAGCCTAACTCTTGACAGGAAGCTGAAGGTTTCTATTTATTATTGCAATACTTGTCTGTGCCCGCTTTGTTACATTATGACTAAAGTTGACAGTCTACGATTTACTATTGCAATACTTGTCTGTACCCTCTCATTTACAATATCAATATAAAATCATATCTTCGATTTGGTGTTTAACTTATACGTACCTGATTAAACCAGCTTTTATGCTTAATTTGCATAATATGCACTTGGGTCAGAAAATTTAGAATTTTTAATTTCATTTCCATTTTAATGACTGACAAAGTGTTTCTGTGTCCTTACAACACGTGACGTCACCCGCATACTCCCCACCCGAATGCACCGAAACAAATGGTGCCAGATGACGTCATACACAATCTCGTGCACAAAATAAAATCGTGAAATTAAGGTACGTTCACCTAGGAAGTGTCGTATTGTTTTCCCACATTTCAAAGTAGAATGCTGTGAGAGGTCGTGTGACGACTCTACTGCTACTTCTGCAAGGTCTACCAGTACTTCTACTGAGTACATACATCTACATCTGCGGCGATGGTCATATGCTTATAATTGACAGTTGATTAGTGTACTTCGCTCTGGAGGACTTCAGGGCGAAATTGACGTATGTCGAAAGCCCTTAGTACGATTGGGCTGTCTGACGGGCGGGTGAAATGTGACCTGGGTATCCGTTCACGTGCAAAACAGGAAGTTCAATATTTGCGGGTCTGCCTTAAATGAATGTGCAGACAAAGAAACCTACTGAGAGACTAGTCGTTGAAAAAAAAAAAAAACACAAGTATTTGAATTTATCACTCCACATTTGCAGCATACGTAGGAATACTTATTATTAAAGTCCACTAACCAAAGGAAAGCTTACAAAAAACATTCATCGCGCGTTGGACTGACTCCATAGAGGCACATGTTAAGGTGAGTTATATCTTGCTTTTAATAAACACGACACTTGTCTAAATGCCAGGAGCCTGCTGCCCGCATTACACAACTCATTGCACGCCATGCGTATGTATGCATACAATAAGTGTACAAATGTATGCATACAATAAGTGTACAAATGTATGCATACAATATAGCAATTATTACAAGTGTACAAAAATATGCATACAATATAGCAATTATTACAAGTGTGCAAAAGTATGCATACCATATAGAAATTATTACAAGTGTACAAAAGTAAATTTGTCAACACAAACCGTGCATACAATATAGCCATTATTACAAGTGTGCAAAAGTGACTTTGCCAACTCGGGTTTGACCGAACGTAGTAGCCCAGAGGGATGTTAGGGAAGAAAACCTTTTAACTTCCCTACATCTACATCACTAATAGACAACGGGTAGATTTGTTATTTTTTTTAATGTAATTTACAGACCGCATTGAAGTATATGTAACACTAACGGTGATTGAATGATCTGTGTGACGTGAATGTGTGCGTGAAAACAGTGTGGTGTATGTGATTATGACTGTAGTGCTTAAAGGCTGTGTAAATTGACAGAAGGTTAATGACAGTATTTGAAAGCTGTGTGGCAATGAGTATGATATTAATTGGAGTGTGTAAAAACTGTATTGCAAGATTGTAAATGCTTATTATGAAAAGTGTGTAATGAATTAAATCTGTGTCTATGCTTGTGAATGCAGTGTGAAAGGTGTGCAATGAGATAAATCTGTTTGCTACTGTTTCAAATGCATTGCGTGGAAGATGTGTATCGAGTGAAATGTGAATGCTATGATTGTAAATACGTTGTAAGGAAAACGTGAAGTGGGTGTGAGTCAATGCATTTTATCGGAAAGTGGTTGTGATGTGACAGTGTGAGAAAACATGAAAGTGTGTGACTCAGTGCATGTATTGGAAAGTGGTTGTGATGTGACAGTGTGAGAAAACGTGAAAGTGTGTGACTCAGTGCATGTATTGGAAAGTGGTTGTGATGTGACAGTGTGAGAAAACGTGAAAGTGTGTGACTCAGTGCATGTATTGGAAAGTGGTTGTGATGTGACAGTGTGAGAAAACGTGAAGAGTATGTGACTCGGTGCATATATGGATGTGACAGAGTGTGAGGAAACGTGAAGAGTGTATGACTCGGTGCATGTTTGGGAAACTGGTAGTGATGTGACAGAGCGTGTGAAAGATGCGAAGTGACTGTCTGGAATGTGAGCGGCTCGGTGAAAATAGTTAAGACTGAAACACAACACATGCACACTGTGAATTCTTCTTCAAATTAAATAGGGGACGCTTCCGGCCGATTTCGCGACAAAATAGGTCGGGGTCGTTTGGCGTAATTTGGGACGGGTGGGGAGAGAGTTAGAGGTTAGCCGTACATTACACTTTTAATGGGTTTTTTCAATTTTTTTTTTATTTATGGATTTATTTCTTGTAATGCTGTAAGAGGTGAAAAGTGTTATATTATTTTCTTTTATTTTTATTCTCTTTATATATTTCCCTAATCATTAGCGTTACTGTCTTTATTATTACCATGCCGTCATGTATACTTTCATTAGTACATTTGACATTTTGTCGTGTAATACTGTTTTCTTTACCGGTTTCACCTATTATTACTCTATTTTATCTTGACTTTAGAGTGCTTTTTATTATTATTATTAGTTAAATTTATGAAACTGTAATAAGTGGAATGCACACAGAGTTAACTTTTCTTAGTTGATAGTAGAATGTTATTATTTAACCTTCTAACGCCTTACTTTAATTGAATTCTCTCTTTTGTCTAACAATGATTTATATTATGGTCTCTTTTAGTCTGGCATTGGATGTGCAATTATCAGCTTAGCCTACTTATGGCAGTTCTCTAAGAGTTGGGTTAAATACCTCTAGTATAATTGTCGGAATGTTGGTTTTCTTTAGAAATTTATTTAATTCCTTTCTGTCTGAAGTATACTTTTAATAATGTGTCCAACAGGTATACGCTATTATTTGCATAGTGTAGATTCGCTGTCAAGTCGTACTTTGGATATTCGGAATTGTTCCTGTCTAGTTTCATTGAAACAATGTAGGAGTATGTTTTACCTTTCGATCTAAGTGGGCGTCTGCCTTTAGCTATTTTAAGTACTGGTCTTACCCAAAATGTTACCTATTTGTTTTCTAAGAGGTGCAATACTTCTCTGTGGATTTGGTGAGGTGTATTTATATTCGTAATCTAGAGCAAGCCCAATTTTTTTCCTAGTTTATCTGCATTTTCATTAACTGATATATTTATATTTGAAGACATCCAAATTATTTAATTCTCTTTAACATTAAGTTGTTGTTTTATATTAATTGCATCATTATTTTTTAAATAGGGCTTTATATCATAGAGTTTATATAAGGCCTTTCTCTACTATGATTTTGGCGTACTGAGAATGAGTCAGTTGTTAAGATACATTTACTATAAGCAGATCTATTTTCCATTGCCAAAGACATATATTCAAAATAGTGGTCATTTAAGCTCTGAATATTGAAGTGTTATTTTCTTGTCTTAGATTAATATTTGAGTTATTAGTTATATATACCTCCACTCCAGTCTTGTGTATACCTTTATCCAGTCTTCATATTTGTCATCTATTAGTTCAAAGAAATATCTGCGCATTGAATGTGATTGTGAATATCGATTTATCTTTCATTTAAATATGAACAAATTATTGGAAGAAATATATTCTTTTATTTGAAAAAAACATGGGTATTGTGTGTCTTATGAGTGCATACATGAATTTGTTATTTACACGTGTACTGTGTTTCTTATGAATTTTCTTTATGAATTCTTATACACGAATTTGTCGATGACAGGTGTACTGTGTCTTGTGTATGTAGACATGAATTTGTCACTGACATGTGTACTGTTTCTTGTGAATGTAGACACGAATTTGTCACTGACATGTGTACTGTTTCTTATGAATGTAGACATGAATTTGTCACTGACATTACACAATACCTTGAATGGTGTCCCGATTGCTGTTATATCCTTGTGCATGCGCAGTGGTGTTCGCTTGTGTCTTTGTCTGGAATTTCTTTCATGCAAATCGAGTCCTCATAAGAGTTTTCTGAAGGAGTATGTAATTTTTGTTTCTTCAAGGTCATAGAAACACGAACACAAATGGGAAATTGGCAACCTGGATCCTCTGACTTTCGGTCTGACGTAAGATTATTGTTAATTATAGTTCAATGTTCATTCCATACATGTCGTTAGTATTTCTTACTTATACCAATTAGATATTTGTCCCAAATGTGCTTTAACATCCCAAACATAGCTCAACATCCATGTGTGGGGTTCTTTTAACGACTCTGTTACAGCATTAATAATTCGAATGATTGGGTATGAATTTAGTTTTAATTAGCTGATAACGCCCACGGCCTACTTCCTCTTACAGCCATATGTTGAATCTTTATGAGACAGTTAACATTCAGTACAGCAAGAAGTAAATTAGCTGATATTGCCTTGGATTGGTGATGTTATCTCTCAGTCTTAATCAATTACAAATCATCCATCATTATACGGCTCGCCCCCGCCAATCCTGAATAATGGTCATTTCAAAAGAATTAATTAAGATAAGGCATAACGATAACAAAAACATGTAACAATAGGAATGATAAAAGTGTGACTCCAACGACATTTTAGTTATCATTATGATGATGATTATTATTTAATCATCCATAACTAATTACAAGTGATGAAAATCTCAATTTATGTTATTAATAATTTCCACCAAACACACCACTCCCTCTTTCACTTAGCTGATATGCGGGCACTGTAAACGTTTTCTCTCTTTCACAACATTAAAGACAAACATTTACCCCGTCACATAATATTCCCGTAATTATAAAACTTCTTACCGAAGAAAAAAACAATACATCTTTTAATCTATATTTAGTGAGCCACATCCACCCACTTTCTTCTCTAACATAAGATTATCAATATGTGTAAGAAGGTCAATAAATTTGACAATCAATATATTAAATCAACAATCAAATATACAGGACATGAATATAATCCAAAGAGCATTGACATTTACATCACTTCACAACAATGTTCAATTAACTCTACACTGTAGAGAATTGTCCTAAATTTCACATGCACTATCAAGCACATCAGGAGGAATGTCTCAAATGTTGGTGTGTAGTACTCAACACACCACGAGGAACATTCAAAGTAATTTTCAATGAATTCTTGAGACCAAACTCAAACCACCATTTCTGCTCTATTGGCTCTTGAACAGAATTCACAGGAATCAACATAACGGCAAAACGTTTTACTGATAAGTTAGCTGACAGCAATGCTGGATTCACACACCAATGTGACCAAGCAAGTAAAGTAGTCACTGTTGCTTGAAGCAAAAGGAAAAAAGGCGTGTTTCCTCTGAAACGTCAAGTTAATGCCGCACTAAATTTCAGGCATATTTCATCTCTAAACTGCTTTCTCTCGCACAAACATTCTCAACTTACAAAATTCTGCGACAATTTCGTTAGCCCAATACATACACAACATAAGAAAATATAGCATTGATCAAAATTCACAAGTAATGTACAACATAGAAATAATGGTTCGATTAAATAAGCATTCTCAAATTCAATTCATAGATCAATAGCAAATATTTACGGTATATTCTTCTTTATCAGTCCGTTAACATACCATAAACTAACGATCACCTTTAAGACAGGACTCGAGTTATGTTCAAATTGAAAGTGATAGAATAGAATACTTCTTCAAAAGAATAACTTTCGGTCCATCCCCATTGGATGGGTTTGTTTTGAACAAGTGTGAGACTATTAGTCAGAAAAAACTACTTATCCCAGTTGGAAGTGGTTTGGATTGTTTCAGCAATTTTCTAGCACATTCTCAACCCAAGTTGTTTACTCCAACTCTGATACTTACGAAAAACACCACATCCTAAGGAGTGCCCTATGTCAGGTCACTTTGACAATTTAACAATTTATATAACAATTAAGTTTATAAATAGGGGTAGGTAATTTTAATCTGCCACAAAAGAAAAGTAACGTCAAGATAGGATTGAATACTAATAAGCACGTGCATCCGCCCCCCCCCCCTCCTCCGTTCCTACCAAATCAAAAATGAGTTTACAAAATGAAGGTTGTCATTGACAAGTACTCAAACATGAAGTCACTTGTCAATGACAACCTTCATTTTGTAAACTCATTTTAAATCTCTTCCTTGGCAATAATAAGCAGTAGCAGCTTGGGGATTTTGGAATCTATGTTCACATGATCTCTGTTGAAGGCAATAATAAGCAGTAGCAGCTTGGGGATTTTGGAATCTATGTTCACATGATCTCTGTTGAAGGCAATAATAAGCAGTAGCAACTTGGGGATTTTGGATTCCATGTTCACACGATCTCTATTGATGGCGAAGCTCCATTCTTAGGATCACAGACTGTACGTAACAGACGAGATTTCTAGATCAAATCTTGCTTCAGATAAAGACGATGATAGAATGACCCAACTGACTAAAGATTTGTTTTTCAATTGTAACTGTAAATGCGACAATATTAGATATGTGGCAAATGTGGGCAATAATAATACAGTTCTTACAACAGTCCTATCGAAATTAATAAATGTTAGCATACACGCTAACTTACAATTCCAACGGAATTTCCATCATTATGAACCATTTATAATTAATACAAGGCAGTATTCATGTCAGAAATTCAAATAATCAACTATTTGTCATCACGGGCTCCAATAAATGAATTCACTTCACCGTTCAATTACATTTAAATAAAATAATTTACTTCAAGGTTAAAATTTAGTTCAAACAGATTTACAATGTATAAAAATTGTTGCCTCACAATACGTGCTTTCTACAAATTTCATCATTATACATTTGCAATTAGAACCATCACTAATGCCTCACAATACGTGCTTTCTACAAATTTCATCATTATACATTTGCAATGAGAACCATCACTAATGCCTCACAATACATCTCTGAAAAGGAATATACGTAGTTCATGCATGCAAATAATCTTCATTGAGAAATAACAAAATCTTTAACATTCTATTTCATAAAACATTTCAATTGTTCTCGTGAAGTCAACATAAATAATGACTGCTCCCTGGGTCAATCTGAGCTCTAGTGTCGGAGTCACAGATCGTCCTCGTTTGGTGCTGCATGAATGATATATCTAGGCAGTACATTTTACTACCCGAGATTCAACTCCAATTTTGCCTACATCAAGGGCAGAGCTCACATTCCCATATACGGTTATGGTGCATCCAGTCAACTTCTCCCATCCCTCTAAAACCTGTCTCCATCCCTCTGGACTTCACTCGTCAAGCTTAATGGTCCTTTTAACGGCTTGACCTAATTCTTTTTTTGCGCTACGCACGAGACGCGAAACTTTTGAGATGTTTGACTACGCAGCTAGCGGAATAGTACTTCACACTTGTTATCAACAATAATTATATGCAGCACGTTATTAATAGCAATTATAGGGAATATGGGAAATGAAATAAAAATGTAATATGTATAGACAATAATTTGCCCTTACAGAATGTAAATCCTTAATTTTTTTAATGTGCCTCAGCATCCAAGTGTGGTTCAACATTACTGTTAGTATCAGCAGTACTTTCTCATCATTTTATATATAATCTAATTAAAAGAATCATCGATGACTTCAGGTTGTCATTGATGAGCAACCCCTTGTCTCCACACACCAGCCAGCACTAATATCAAGCTCCGCAGTTTGGAGGCAACCTCAAGGGACGTCACTCGGTTCTCCTTTAAATGGCAACCAATTGCATGCCTGGCTTAGAGTACCGCCAAGAAGTTGGTCCACCTCGCTCTGGGACTGTACCAGTGACATGGATGTTTGTTAGTCTCTGACTTGTGACTTTCGATCTTAAGACTTTGCAAAATTTTAGGTTTTGTTGGATTTTGCTTGGTATTTTTTTTTTAATCCAGTGCTGTGTAATGTTTTGAATATCAGTTTTGTGCTTCTTTAAAGGTTTCAATGCGTATTGTTTTCATATGCGTTTGTTTGTTTGCTTTCATTTTAATGTTTCGACAGCCTCGCTGTATGTTGTATCTAGAAATATTTGTTTTATTTTCATATGCTTCTTCGATATTGTCAGTGCTTTGCTTTATTACATTTTAATCGAAATTAATTTGAAATTAGCAACAAATAGTCCATACTACCTATTGATATATAACCTAGACTTGCCTAAGACCACAATGTGAGCAATAGCAAGCTGACTACTCAAACATTAAGATATTTTAGAGTGATGAATGGCAGGCTAGTGGTACAGACTGCAACTGCCTTAAGATACCAATTCATTGAGGAATAGGAGCGATATTTATTGACTACTCGAAGCTTGAACACCGATGAGAGGAATAGCAGTCTAGTGGAGTGACTACTGAGTACTCGTAGAATAAGATATATAAAAATGAGAGGAATAACAAGCTAGATGTACTAACTACTGAGTACTCGTTATAGAATAGAATAAGATATATAAAAATGAGAGGAATAACAAGCTAGATGTACTTACTACTGAGTGCTCGTAGAATATCTAATGAGAGGAATAACAAGCTAGATGTACTGACTACTGAGTACTCGTAGAATAAGATATATAAAAATGAGAGGAATAACAAGCTAGATGTACTGACTACTGAATACTCGTAGAATATCTAATGAGAGGAATAGCAAGCTAGTGGTACATCATATCAATAGTGCATTTGACTGCTGTTTAAAGTTCATGCTGTTTATAACTGGTGTGCATTACTATTATTAAGTGCTCGTGCTGTTTATAAATTGTGGTACTAATACATTAAAAATTCATGCTTGTATAACTGGGCATACTAACACTTTAAAAAGTTGACTTTATATCTGGTGGTTCAACACTTTTAAAAGGTGATGTTATTTATATTTGGTGTACTAACATTTTTGAAAGTTGACGTTATTTGTATTTGGTGGTTATACACTTTTAAAAGTTGACGTTATTTGTATTTGGTGGTTCTAACACTTTTAAAAGTTGACTTTATTTGTATTTGGTGGTTCTAACACATTTAAAAGTTGACGTTATATATAGTTGATAGTACTGAATTGTGGTTGTACTATTTTATTTGAAATTATTTTCTTTATAGATAATGTTAATTTTTCCATAATTGAGCGTGTTTCACATCTAAACTCTAATTTAAAAACGTTAAAAACATTCTTAATTCTATTTTTTAATAAGGTTTAGTTTTATCAAATAATACCCTTAAACTTAGTTTATTGTTGTTGTTTATTTGAGATAATATAAATAAATGCACTCTTTGTTTATTAAGTCTCTGGCTTGTGAAAGTGTTGTTTGCTTTTTATTTGAGATAAAAATTAAGCGCATTTTCGACTAGGTCATATGCTTGGAAAAGTTGCTAATGGAATATTATTTTGCTTGACCCACATTTCAATAAACATTTTACCAATGAGCAAATAACTCATGTCCATGAAAACAGTGTACCATATACTTCGATGTTAATAACTTTTGTAATCTGACTAAATACAGAACATCTATCAAACAGGTTGCCATATACTTTACAGATGGTATATTTGTTAATCTGGCTAAATACATAACGTTTATAAGACAGGTTGCCATGTACTTTACAACTGGTATATTTGTTAATCTGCATAATCTCACAAATCTGCCAAACAGGTTGTTATGCACTTTTGTTAATCTGGCTAAATACACAAAGTCTTTCAAACAAGTTGTTATGCGATTTACAGTTAATACTTTTGTTAATCTGGCTAAATACAAGTTGACATAAACAATACAGTTTGTATATTTGTTAATCTGGCTAAATACAAATTGACATGAACTATACAGTTTGTATATTTGTTAATCTGGCTAAATACAAGTTGATATGATCTATACAGTTTGTATATTTGTTAATTTGGCTAAATATACAACGTCTAACAAACAAGTTAACATGTACTTTACATTTGGAACTTTGGTTAATCGTCTTAATAAACCTGTCCAACAGGTTGGTATGTATGTTTCTGTTGGTATTGTGCCTTGTTCGACCTGAGTGATGAGACAGGAGATGATGCCAGTTTACTGTGTCCTTGTATGGTCCTTTGCTGGCTGTGCGACTACAGGTTTAAATTACGTAATCAATTGAATATCAAAGTGAGTGATTCTTTTCATCTATCGTTGTTCTCTCTTTTTCCCCTCTCGCTTCCTCCCCTCCCAACCAATCTTTCCGTCTCTCTCTCATGAACTTGTGTGAGTGACTTATCACGTCTCAAATCTCTCTCTCTCTCTCTCTCTCTCTCTCTCTCTCTCTCTCTCTCTCTCTCTCATATGAACTTGTGTGAGTGACTTATCACATCCCAAATCTCTCTCTCTCTCTCTCTCTCTCTCTCTCTCTCTCTCTCGTGAACTTGTGTGAGTGACTTATCACATCCCAAATCTCTCTCTCTCTCTCTCTCTCTCTCTCTCTCTCTCTCTCTCTCTCTCTCTCTCTCTCTCTATGAACTTGTGTGAGTGACTTATCACATCCCAAATCTCTCATAATCGAATTTGTTAATTAATGCTTTAAATCTGACTGCATTTCTTTGACTAGTTCTGTCGAATTACCACATTTCAAAAATCTACCTGCGCATTTCCACACTTTAAATGTTTACATGCACATTTCTGCACTTTAAATGTTTTACATGCACATTTCTGCACTTTAAATGTTTACATGCACATTTCTGCACTTTAAATGTTTACATGCACATTTCTGCACTTTAAATGTTTACATGCACATTTCTACACTTTAAATGTTTACATGCATATTTCTACACTTTAAATGTTTACATGCACATTTCTACACTTCATAATTTCAATGCACATTTCTGCACTTTAAATTCCTACATTTTTAACTTCTAAATTCTCCATGCACATTTCTACACTTCAAAATTCTATAGGCATATTTCTACATTTCAATTTTCTACATATCATTTCTACACTTCTAAATTCTATCGGCACATTTCTACACTTTAAATTTCTACATCCCATTTCTATACTTCAATTTTCTACATCTCATTTCTACACTTCAATTTCTACATCTCATTTCTACACTTCAATTTTCTACATCTCATTTTGCACTTCTTAATTTTATATCACATTTCTACAGGGAAGCGACGAAGATGACTGCATACAAGTGTTGTGCTGTCCACGGTGTGTCGTTTGCCAAATGTTGCGTGAGATAAAAATCGTAAAAGGTCAGGCGATATCACAAATCGTATGAGGTTCCAGGCTTTGACAGCACATCACCTGTGATTGCACCATAACGTCAGCATATAACAGGGCATATTTCCTTCATGCATCGCAATAGCCTTAGTTTTCTATTGAAGCTTTAAGAGTGCTTTCAAGATCTGTTTTGCAGGCAGATAACGACGTCTTGCTCTGCTTCACCGCATACAGGTTATTGATCTGCTTTTAGATCTCATTGAAAGAAGACATAACTGCATTGTAAATAAATAATCTAGTGAAGTATCGTCAGTTTGTTTTAATGGTGGTTTGTCCTTCCCGTGGTAAACTGTTCTGTAGTCAGGTACAGGTATTCAGAATGACAATGAACATTGCAGTGTCAGTTTTTGCTTTTTGTTTTCTGAAACGTTTATCACTGAACTTTAATCAGCATTCGTAGTTTAAGAATGAATTGAACTTTGGTTAAACTTTTCGTAATATATCTGATTTTGTTGATTTCTGCCCCCCCCCTCACTTGCCTGTTGTTGCTGTTGTGTGTATGAGAGACAGAGACTTGTTTGGAACGTTAGTTATTTAAAGTCTGTACGCACGTCATGCAAACACACACGCAGATCATCGCAAAAGTTAACATAGACAGTGGCATGATACTTACACAAAGTCAGGTAGCGGCATCACACTTACACAGGACCCATTGCAGTTTAGGTACACCAGATGGAGAGAGATTGGTCATTGCAGTATAGATACACCACATGGAGAGAGACTGGTCATTGCAGTACAGATTACACCACGTAGAGAGAGACTGGTCATTGCCTTACATATACATCACATGGAGAGAGATTGGTCATTGCAGTACAGATACATCTCAGATCTCAGATTAGAAATCCAGACTATAGAATGTCAAAACAGAAGTGGTACTGTGGTGAAGTAAATTTGCCTATCCCTGGATGAGTAGTTTTTCTGACTAATAGTCTCACATGTGTTCACAACAAATTCATCCAATGGGGATGGACCTAACGTTATTTTGTTGGAGAAAGTCTATATTCTAATCAGTTTGAATATGATGAAACTCGGTCGGGTAATAAATGTGGTCGTTAGCTTATGGTAAGTTAACTTACTGATAAAAAAAAAGAATGGACTTAGAATATTTCGTACATGTTTGTTATTAATTATAATCTATGATTTGAATTAGAGAATGCTTATTTAATTGAACCATTAATATGTTCACTGATTTAAGTTGTAAATTATACTTGTGAATTTTGATCGATGTTATATTTCGTATGCTGTGTGT
This sequence comes from Sinotaia quadrata, assembly GCA_028829895.1. Classification (NCBI taxonomy): domain Eukaryota; kingdom Metazoa; phylum Mollusca; class Gastropoda; order Architaenioglossa; family Viviparidae; genus Sinotaia; species Sinotaia quadrata. Next base: position 62,772,207 of record CM054178.1, on the reverse strand, counting down.
GTATCAGGCTAACACAATTGTTGCAGGATTTGTAAGGTGAGAATGTATGTAAGAGAGAAAGGAGTTTTAGAGATGAATATGCCTGAAATTTAGTTCTGCCGTAATTTGACTTTTATAGAGAAGAGAAACCTTTCTTTAATTTAACTTTAAGCAACAGTGACTACTGTACTCTACCAGATTACGTTGGTGTAAGAATCCAGCATTATCATCAAACTTAACAGCAAACGTTGATGTAAGTTGATTCCTGTAATTCCACTTGAGATCCAATATGGCGGAGATTTGTGGCTTGGGTTTAATCTCAAGAAGTCTCCAAGATTATTTTGAACATTCTTCCTGATGTGCTTGATTGCACATGTGAAATTCTAGATGATTCTTCATGGTGTGCTTTGTGAGCACATCGAAGATTCTGGAACAATTGTGTAACGTGCCTAGAAAGGGCATGTGGGGCCATCGTCTGAATAACAAAGACAGTGACTTGGTGCAAACCGCATGATTGTAAACATGTGCTGGTGATAGCCACCATCTTTGAAAAGGTTATGTACATTGACTTTCATTATTTCTCTGAAACATCACTCTCATTCTGTCATGAATGTTATCCATGAATTTGATTATATATTTATAAGTCAGTAAATGAAAGATCTGACAACTGTGACAACTTATGTCTATGCTAGGATAAACTGAACGATAATTGAACATTATCCAGCAATAATTGAACATTGCTGTGAACTTATGTAAATGTCTATGTTCTTTTGATTATATTCATGCATTGTATATTTGATTGTTGATTTCATAAATTTATTGTTAAATTTATTGACCTTCTTACACATATTGAACGTCGTATGCTGGTGAGATAGTTGGATGGGGGCTCGCTAAATATAGATTAAAGACGGATTTATCTTCTCCTTTAGTAAGTTTTCCACTTACAGAAATATTATGTGATGGTAAATGTTTGTCTTTAATGTTGTGGAAGAGAGAAAAGCGCCCGCATATCCGCCAAATGAGTTGTCTTCTGGAGAATTATTAATAACATAAATGAAGATTCTCATCACTTGTAATTATTTACGGACGAATAATAACCATAACCAATAACTAGGATGGCGTTTGTGCCACTGATATAAACTGAAACTGGCCATGTAGGTGTACAGTAATTCACTAATAATAAAAATTATAATAATTTAACATGTTTACATATAAACTGAAACTTGCCATCTACGTGTACAGTAATTCACTAATAATAAAAATTATAATAATTTAACATGTTTACATATAAACTGAAACTTGCCATGTACGCGTACTATGATTCACTGATAAGAAGATTTTTTTTACAAGTTTCTTTTAAACTGAAACTGGGTCATGACCGTATTCAATTTTAAATACTTGACTTTATTTCCTTCTTCCTAAGAGTATATTTACTCAGACTTTCCTTGCTAGAAATTTGCTGGCGCACGCTCTCTCTAATCGTTGTGACCCGTTTTTTTCCCTCTTTTCTCAGTGAAATTATTTTTTTATTTCAAAACGAATTTCGACTGATAATACATACTAGCAGGTTAGGTCAGGTCACTGCCACCCGGAAAATCTTTGGGACAAGAGGGTGACAAGTCAGAATACACATCTCAGTTTTTGAAAGTTCGAGTGGGGAAAGAGTACTTGCTTTAAATTAATATAAAATTCACCAAATAAATCAGAATGCTTTATTACGTAATTTTCAATGAGTATCTAAGTCGTCCATTCTACTCAGCACAATGCAAAACATTGCAGCAATTAACTTTCAACTCAATCCCAAATATTATAGAAGCCATTCGATTAATGCAAATGTTTTCTTTCATCACTACAATAGTAGTTAAACCTTAATAAATCTATTCTGTTATGTGACAGTCACATTCCAGACATTGACATTACGTAACTCAAACTGATTTGTACTTAACGATTGTGTTTCTTTCGCTAGATGACGCAAATGTTACTTTTAGACTTTTCTCTTATACGTTTCGAAGGGAAAGATCATTCTTCTATAAAACATTGTATGGACTGCTGATTACGTTCAGATTACGTACTAACGAGTAAGCTGTTAGACAACAGTTTTGTGAAATGCTGATCGTGTTCAGATTACGTTCTAAAGAGTAAGATGATAGACAACATTTATATGGATTGCTGATCGTGTTCAGATTACGTACTAATGAGTAGGATGGTAGACAACATTTATATGGATTGCTGATCGTGTTCAGATTACGTACTAACGAGTAGGAAGGTAGACAATAGATTGCTGCCAATGTTGTCTAAAGGACGTACTAACGATTGAGATAGTAGACGACTATGGTATGGATCGTTGCTCTGTCTATGTATTAACGGAAACGATGACTGTGGCAGGGAATGCGGCTGAGGTTTATATTAGCAGTTAAGAAGCAAGAAGGGAGGTATGTATTATTGTATTACTTAAGAAGCAAGAAGGGAGGTATGTATTATTGTATTACTTAAGAAGTAAGAAGGGAGGTATGTATTATTGTATTACTTACAGTTGTATGACTTACTGATCTTTGAAACTGAAAGACTAATCATACAATAGCTATGCCACCATTATGAAAAAGTAAAGAACTATTACTTTTGTTACAATAAATGTCAATGTAATATCAAAATAGATATTTTAAAATTACTTTTCAAAAGACATTTTCAGTCGCAGTGGCCTAACCAGACTACAGACTTCCAGAATCTCTTGTAGTGGGTGAGGGTGAAGACGATATGCATTTTCAGAACATTTTTCAACGATGTAGCCATTGCACACACTTCCTCCTGCAGCATACACGTGAGACGACGACACAACATTTTCACAAAAGTTATCCCCCCTTCATAAGAACAGTTTAGGAAAAAGTAAGCAAACTAGCATATACACTGAAGCACTGAGTTGCACCTTATGACCTTCATTACAGCATAAAACCCACGAAAGCATACTTTCATCTTTATTCCAAAGAGGTTGTTTTCGAAAATAAGATTTCCATAACCGACGAACATAACAAGTTATAACTTTAGTCTAGAACACAATAATCTTTCCATAACCAACGAACATAACAATTTATAATTAATCTTGTACTAGTACGCAATAAAGTTTCCATAACCAACGAACATAACAATTTATAATTAATCTTGTACTAGTACGCAATAAAGTTTCCATAACCAACGAACATAACAATTTATAATTAATCTTGTACTAGTACGCAATAAGCTTTCCATAACCAACAAACATAACAATATATAATTAATCTTTTACTAGTACGCAATAAGCTTTCCATAACCAACGAACATGCCAATTCATTGGTCTAGTATGCATACACTCACGGCCCTGGATGTGTGAGCGATACTAATGTCTGATGACGTCATCATTGCCGGAAGTGGGGAGGGAATAGCAGTTTTATGTCACCATTTGAATTTGTGGTGATCATTTCGTCACCAGACGTTCTCTGATCTGGAATACCCAGTGGGACCCTACAGCCTCACATTTGTGTTCGAGGTTGAGGGCGGGAGGGCTGGCACAAGGGGGTGAGAAAAGTCGCACAAGTTTGGCGCACACCCTCAACCGCCCTCCATCAGTGGGCCATGATCTACTACTATTCTCAGTGCTGTTATTATTATCGATATCACAGAAATAAAAGTAGAGGACCCCATTGTATTTACTACTATTACCCTGACTGATATTAATGAGATCAAAGAAATGAAAGTAGCGGGCCTTACCGTATTGTTTCTTTAAGTTTACGTCACCTTTATAAGGTCCTGTCCATCGTCATTTGTCTGACGCAGTTTTTTTTTGTGTTGTTGTTTATGATGTCACTAAGTATAAGAGAATGACGTAAGTAAGCAGGCAGCTGAGACAAGTGAGTGCGGCTTTTTTAGTACTTGGATCCATATGTTCTCCACAGTCTAGAAAAGCGTGATTTCTAGGATATGAGCTTTCAGAACTACGATAAACATAGAGGTTAGTATTTTGTGGTGGTACGTATTTGTGGTGGTACGTATTTGTGGTTTTACTAGTTATCTACTGACCTTGCATTGAAAGTAGTAATTTGTTACTTACACACTGTTATTTAAGTGTATACGAAGAAAGGTTGTGACGTGGTGATTATTAATGACAGATGTTAATAAATGACATTTGCATTCTAATCAAATGACACCTGAGCGGAATAGTTGTGTCTGAATACTAAAGGACTCCTGTCCGTCACTGCAGGGTCTGCAGTGTGAGAGGGCAGGAAACGCATGTAAAGATGGTTTTAAGAATGGTTAAAAGTCGCAGTGTTAACAATCCTTGATATCTAATAAAGAGCATATTAAAATAAATTACTTGCCAACCAATCTATATGTAACTGGAAAGTTTAATATCATCTAGATTTACTTATTTTATAATAAAAAATTAATCAATATTAAAGCTTGAAATGTATTGTCATTAGAGTGTATCATAATCCATATAGCAGCGTAAGGAGTTGATTGATTTATACAATATAGTCTTTGTCGCTATACAGTATCGCGACTGTAGATCTGTTCGCTAATCAGTAACAAAAGTGAGGATCCGTCTATTATATCGTAATGTAATTGAGGGACCGTTCGCTCTACAGTAATTACAGGCCTCTGGGCTTGATAACAGCCTTATTGTAAGTCTTTGCACTTCATAATACTATTATGGTAGGTCTCTGCGCTTGATAATAGCCATATTGTAGGTATCTGCGCTTGGTGATTGTCTTATTGTAGGTCTCTGTGCTTGATGATTGTCTTATTGTAGGTCTCTGTGCTTGATGGTTGTCTTATTGTAGGTCTCTGTGCTTGATGGTTGTCTTATTGTAGGTCTCTGTGCTTGATGGTTGTCTTATTGTAGGTCTCTGTGCTTGATGATTGCCTTATCGTATGTAGGTCTCTGTGCTTAATCATAGTCTTAATGAAGGGCTAATCGCTATATACTAAAATATCGTAAATATTTTCAGTTATACAGTGAATCACATTTAGTACATTCGCTATATAGTAATATAATTAAACACGTAAGAGTTGTGATTACACGTTAGTGAAAACACGTAAAAGTTGTGATTACATGTTAGTGAAAACACGTAAGAGCTCTAATTATACGTTGGGTGAATGCACGTATGAGCTGTGATTACACATTGGGCGAATGCACATAAGAGCTTTGATTACATATTGCCCAAAGCTCACTCATACTGCTGCATAGCGTAGGAGTGAACTTTGCTCTTTGTCAGTGTGAGAAGAATATCCATGAACTATCTAGATATTTTTACCGTACTCAACTGTTGCAATGTCAGTTAGTTCGAACATATCAATTATTGATGACAACGAGCGTGAGCGTGCGCGCATGTGTATGTGTATGTTTGTATGTATGTATGTATGTATGTATGTATATATATGTTTGTGTGTGACGTGTATATTTTGAATTCAAGTGTGTGAATGTATTGTTTATACACATTCGTTTGAAGAAGTATTATCTTCACCAGACTCTCATACGCCTAGCCTTGAGGGTAGTCGGTCTGGGGGATCTCTAGGCGGCAAGAACACTCGGCGGTCTGGGGGATCTCTAGGCGGCAAGAACACTCGGCGGTCTGGGGGATCTCTAGGCAGCCAGAGGACTAGGCGGTTTGGCCAGATTAAGCGTCCTTCGGGATCTCTAGGCGGCCAGACTAAGGAGCCTGCAGGATCTCTAGGCAGCCAGACCAAAGAGCCTGAAGGATCTCTAGGCGGCCAGACTAAGGAGCCTGCAGGAACTCTAGGCGGCCAGACTAAGGAGCCTGCAGGAACTCTAGGCGGCCAGACTAAGGAGCCTGCAGGAACTCTAGGCGGCCAGACTAAGGAGCCTGCAGGAACTCTAGGCGGCCAGACTAAGCAGCCTGAAGGCGGCCAAAGTAAGTGGACTGCAGGCGACCAGAAGAGTAGTCGACCTGCAGGATCTCCAGCCGACCTTCAGTATTGGGAATCTCTCGGCAAAAAGAAGACTAAAAAGCCTTCGGATCCTCAAGCCGACAAAGCGACTAAAAAATCTTCGAAATATCGAGGCATCCGGCATATTAAATACGGTTATGAATTACTAGGCGGCGAAGACTTTAAAATAACTTATGGTTCTCCATACGGCCAACAGACTAAACAGTCTAGTGAATCACAAGGCAGCCAGGGGAGTAAGCGGTCAGGAGGATCTCGAGATAGCCAGAAGACAAAGCAGCAGGTAAGATATCTAAGTGGATAGTAGACTAAAATATCTTGGGAATCACCAAGCAGCCTGGAGATTAAAAGATCCGGTTAGTCTCTGAGGAAATTTTAAGTAAGCGTTTGGATCAGGTCCATTTGCACAACTACAAGAACGAATAACGTGTACTCTCATTTATACACATTGTAGGAAAACTTTAGATCCTGGTCTATTATTATATCTACAGTAAGAAAACATTAGTGCCTTGTCTATTTATATACATAGTAAGAAAACTTTAAGGCCTGGTCTATTTATATACATTCTAAGAAAACATTAGGGCCTGGTCTATTTAAATACATACTAAGGAAATATTAGGGCCTGGTGTATTTAATATTCAGTCTAAGAAAACATTATGACCTGGTCTATTTATATTCATTCTAAGAAAACATTCGGGCCCGGTCTATTTATATACAAGAAAACATGATGACCTGGTATATTTATATACATTGTGAGAAAACATTAGGGTCTGGTCTATTTATATACATTCTAACAAATCATGAGGGGCTGGTCTATTTATATTAATTCTAAGAAAACATTAGCGCCTGGTCTATTTATATACATAGTAAGAAAACTTTAGGGCCTAGTCTATTTATATACAGTCTAAGAAAACATTTGGGTCTGGTTTATTTATATACATTTTAAGAATACATTAGGGCCTGGTCTATTTATATGCATAGTAAGAAAACATGAGGGCCTGGTCTATTTATATTACATTCTGAGAAAACATTAAGGCCTGGTGTATTTATATATATTCTAAGAAAACAGGAGTGGCTGGTCTATTTATATACATTCTAAGAAAACATTAAGGCCTGGTGTATTTATATATATTCTAAGAAAACAGGAGTGGCTGGTCTATTTATATACATTCTAAGAAAACATTAGTCATGGTCTACTTATATACATATCAGTCAGTTATTTCTGATTTTTCTTACTGTAATTTTCTGTCCAAACGTTGACTAATAGGTATTGACACTGAAATGTTGGTGTATTTTATAACTTTATTCAAGTAAGCATATATGTGTGTCAAAGATAGACTGATGTTTCTAGTCTTGATGAAACATTATTAAAAACAAACACACACTTATACCCAAATATATTTCTGATTTACTGTAAGTGCACATTAAAATGTACCAGGACTCCATTCACTGGAGGAAGGACTTATCACTGTTTATGTATGTCTGTGTGCATAGGGGAGAGAGAGAAAGAGAGAAAGAGAGAGAGAGAGAGAGAAAGAGAGAGAGAGAGAGTGCTGTTTAAGTTTAAATATGATAAGTGACACAAGGATTTCTCTTGCGTATGTGTGTGCGTTTATCATTGGTATACACTCGGTTAAAGCATGGTAATGCAAGTAACATGGGGATTGGTTGGTTGCTCGTTTGTGTGTGTGCATAGCGATCATGGGTTTAAATATGGCAATGCAAGTAAGACAAAGATTGGATTTTTTAAAATTTGTTTGTGTATAGGTGTGTATGATTTAGTCAGGGTTTCAACATGATAATGCACATAACACGGGGATTGGTGGTCGTTGTGTGTGAAGTGTGCATGTGTGTGAATGTGTGTGTGTGTGTGTGTGTGTGTGTGTGTGTGTGTGTGTGTGTGTGTGTGTGTGTGTGTGTAAGTAAGTATGTGGTATAGTCTGGATTAGGTCACGGCGGGTAACCAGAAAACCAGCTAAACATAACAGGTCACACTGACAACAAACAAAGCCGCTACCATTACTGTCGTGTGAATAGCAGAAACTATGTGTACTGCTTTGAAAGCTGTGAAGACTAACCGTAGTGGGCGTTACTGATTTCGTGTCAATGCTTGCAGGATGAAAACAAAGGGAAGCCAGTCATCACCTCCAACCGTGCGATCGTCACCAGAAGCTCGTCTGAATCGTCGACTGGATCCTCTGGATCTAGTTCGAAGTCTGACTTAAACAGAAACCCCTCTACAAGGTCAGAATTTACCGGAGACCTACTATTTCCAGAAGACACCAGACGCATGCCAACAGCAGAAATGTACAGAAATCAGCCAAGACCGGTCTTGACCCAACCGCAAAGTTCGTCAATTGTTTCAATTGTATCGACAAAGGACTATGAGGTGTCCTTTATTCCAGCCCCAAAGCGGCCTTGGTCTACAGGACTGTTTGACTGTTTCAGCGACCTGAAGACATGTAGGTCACGTGTACAAAATGTCTGTAGAGACTGTTCTATGAAATACACATTCCCTCTTACATATATATATATTTTCAAAATAGAAATATGGGCATATTAAATATTAGTTTATAGTGCACATGCTACTAGCTGCGTGTATGCTGGGCCGCCACCTGTATAGGTAAGCTTTCATCCATCAGTAGGCTTATTTGTTACATTGTTCATGTCAGTATTGTCTTAGTGAAGTCATTGTTCACACCAGTGTATTGTCTTAGTGAAGTCATTGTTTGTGTCAATGTATTGTTTTAATGAAGTCATTGTTCACGCCAGTGTATTGTCTTAGTGAAGTCATTGTTCACACCAGTGTATTGTCTTAGTGAAGCCATTGTTTGTGTCATGTATTGTTTTAATGAAGTCATTGTTCACGCCAGTGTATTGTCTTATGAAGTTGTTGCTCACACCAGTGTATTGTCTTAGTGTAGTCATGTTCATGTCAGTGTATAATCCTAGTGAAGTCATTGTTCATGTCAGTATATTGTAGTACTGAAGACACAGTTTATGTCAGTGGATTGTCCTAATGAAGTCATTTTATCACGCCAATGTTAATACCTGTGTTGTCCTAGTGAAGACGTCGTTCATGCCACAGTTATAAATAACTGCATTGTCCTAGTGAAGTCATTGATCATGCAAGTGTATTAATAACTGCATTGTCCTAGTGAAGTAATTGAACAGTCAAGTGATAATAGCTGTATTGTCCTAGTGAAGTCATTGATCGTGCCAGTGTTATTAATAACTGGATTGTCTAGTGAAGTCATTGATCATGCAGGTATATTAATATCTGCATTGTCCTAGTGAAGTCATTGATCAGGCAAGTGATAATAGCTATATTGTCCAAGTGATGTCATTGATCGTGCCAGTATTATTAATAACCGTATTGTCCTAGTGAAGTCATTGTTCCTGCAACTGTTATTAATAACTGCATTGTCCTAGTGAAGTCATTGTTATCAATAAGTGTATTGTCATAGTGAAGTCATTGATCATGCAAGTGTTAATAGCTGTATTGTTTTAGACAAGTCATTGTTAATGCCAAAGTTATTAATAATTGTATTGTCCTAGCGAAGTCGTGATCATGTTTGGTAATTAACAATTATATTGTCCTAGTGAAGTCGTGATCATGCCATGGTAATTAACAATTATATTGTCCTAGTGAAGTCGTGATCATGCCATGGTAATTAACAATAATATTGTCCTAGTGAAGTCGTGATCATGCCATGGTAATTAACAATTATATTGTCCTAGTGAAGTCGTGATCATGCCTTGGTAATGAACATGGATGCACCAACCGGAAGCGGTCATCGAAATGAAAGAAGTCAAAATACTGTGGGACTTTGAAATAAGGACGGATCGAGTGATTCCTGCACGGAGACCAGACATTGTAGTTCTCAATAAGTCTAAAAGATCAGCAACAATAATCAAAGTTGCTGTTCCAAGCGATAGAAACATAAAAACAAAGAGAAGAGAAAAATAAAAGATAGCAAGACTACAGATTAAGTCGATTGGTTTCGAGATGTCTGCAGTATTTCTTGGCAGTAATTTCCAAGCTCTTGAGAGTCCTCTGATTGGGTGGCAATTCTCTACAGCAGTGCCTTGTGTAAATCTTTCACAATCAGGCTTGTTTGTTTTCTTACCATCCAGGTAGACAGGATTCCCTGTGCATTGTCTTGTTAATCTTTCAAAATCAGGCTTGTCTTCTTACCATCCAGGCAGGCAAGATTTCCAGTGCAACATCTTGTAAATCTTGCAAATGTTCAGCAAATCCTCCGTGTAGGGAAATCAGACATTTCGACCAGAATATTGGAACTTGGAATTGCTTGCATCTTGCAAGCCAATTACTTAGTCTTTCCTGCTATCTTCTGCTCTTGCATTGCAGCTCTTAAGTCAGTGTTAATACGCTATTTTTTCTGTGGTTTACGTTTGGTTCTGTCTGTATGAACATTATGTAACATTATTTACCTTTGGCAATGTTTGTATGAACATAATTGTTCACCATTTACCTTTGGTAATATTTGTATGAACATAATTGTTCACCATTTACCTTTGGTAATATTTGTATGAACATAATTGTTCACCATTTACCTTTGGCAATGTTTGTATATGAACATAATTGTTCACCATTTACCTTTGGCAATGTTTGTATATGAACATAATTGTTCACCATTTACCTTTGGTAATGTCTGTTTGAATAACTTACTTGTGCATTGGTATTGGTAGCGATATGTGAACATGCCAATATTACCTCTTCGTAGGAGCTCCTATGAGAATAATTCTTGTCACTGAGTATTTTGTTGTTTTATGTTTACGTGCTATAAAGACACAGTACACTGCTTACATTCTCTTGCAATTCTCTCTTTGAAGGGTGATGTAAAGACAGTAAATTGCTTACATTGTCCTGCAATAATCTTTTTGACGTGTGATGTAAAAACAGTAAATTGCTTACATTCTCTTACAATACTCCCTTTGAAGAGTGCTGTAAAGACACGATAAATTGCTTACATTCTCTTACAATACTCCCTTTGAAGAGTGCTGTAAAGACACGATAAATTGCTTACATTCTCTTACAATACTCCCTTTGAAGAGTGCTGTAAAGACACGATAAATTGCTTACATTCTCTTGCAATTCTATCGTTAAAGAATGATGTACAAATACAGAGAATTATTAACATCGTTTTGCAATATTGCCTTTGAGCAACATTCTATTTAACATGAAAAAATACATTGAATTATTTGCTTATGTTTCAATATACTGTCTTAGTGAACAGCACTGTTAAGTGTTGAAGGATACAGTGAATTATTTTCCTTGTTTTATATGATGTCTTTTAACACCTCTTTATGTGTTGAAGAATAGAGTAAGTTATTTCTCTTGTCTTTCGAGACATCTGTAAACAGCCCTGCGAGTGATGAATACAGTGAGCTATTTCCCTTGTCTTTACTATTAATTTTAAACAGCTCTGTACGTGATGAAAAATACATTGAGTTATTTCCCTTATCTGCTTTTTCTATCTTTCTACAGCTATGTATGTGATGAAAAGTACAGTGAGGTATTTTCCTTAAATGTTCTTATATATTTCTACAGCTCTTTATGTGATGAAATATATAGTAAGTTATTTCCCTTATCCTCCGTTATATCTTTCTACAGCTCTGTACGTAATGAAAAATACAATGAGTTACTTCCCTTATTTGTCCCTATGACTTTCTACAGCTCTGACGTGATGAAAAATATAGTGAATTATTTCCCTTATCTCTCCTTATATCTTTCTACAGCTCTGTATGTGATATGCTGCTGGTTCCGTGCTGTGCAGGACATAGCCGATGAGCTGGGGGAAAATAGCTGTTTGATGCCTTGCTTCATTCCTTGCTGGCTTTACTATTTCCGGATGGATGTTCGTCATTATCTCAATATAGAGGTAGGCTAACTTTTTATTCTCTTATTAGGTCCAGCTGTATCAAGGGCTTCACTCTATGTCATCCACCACCCCAGTCCTTATCCACCACCTAGCCATCCATTCATCAATCATCAAAGGAAACTCATGAATCGCATGAAACACACCAGTCATTCCACTATGCATACATATATGACGCGAGTCATTTCAGTCAAAATTATCATAAAAATTGTGCCTGTCTTTACAATCCATCAACCACTGGAATCACCGCCCGTGCCAATCTCTTTTCACAACTGTTGCACGAATAGTTTCATCTCACGAATTATGCTGGTTATCAGAATCACATAAATGCCCCAAAATACTACGTCATTTTTCACAACTGTTGCACGAATCGTTTCATCTCACGAATTATGCTAGTTACTAGAATCACAAAAATGCGACCCATACTGTTGTCACTTTTACAACTGTTACACGAATCAGTTCATTTCACGAATTATCTTGGTTACTAGAATCACATCCATACCATGCTGATCTCACGATGAATCAGTCATACGACCATTAATAAATATTTGTGTGATATCACTCTGGGGCACCCTTCACTCGCTATGGTTATTATTTATTAATTAACAACACATAATTACGTACAAGTCATTGATAATCTTAATGTATATAGTTATTAATAATTATCCCACAAGACCAACATGTCTCTCATTTGGCGGATTATAAGGGTGTCATAAAACTCAAACTTTACACAATAACAGGATAGGTATCAGAGACAATTATAGTCAATGTACGTAACCTTTTCAATGATGGCAACTGCCACTAGCAAGTGTTCATAATCATGCAGTTTGCAACAAGTCACTGTCGTTCTTATTTAGGTGACGGTCCCATGTGCCTCTTCTAGGCACATTACACAACTGTTCCAGAATCTTTGATGCACTCACAAAGCACAGAATGTCGTATGCACTATCATCAGGAGGGATTTTCTGAATCTTCATGTGTGCTACTCAGCACACCACAAGGAATGTTCCAGAAACTTTTGTGGATTCTCAAAACCAACTTAAATTTATAATAACTCAATTTTCATCGTATTGGCTTGAATGGAATTCACAGGAATCAGCTTACAGTAACACGTTTACTGATAAGTTCGATGACAATGCTGGATTCACACACACCAGCATGATCCGTAGAGTACAGTGGTCACTGTAATCTGAAGTGGATCAAAAGCATCAAAGGAGAAAAGGTTCGCTCCTCTCTGCAAAAGTCAAATTAAGGGCCGCACTAGATTTCAGGCATAAACTCCTTTCCCTCTTACAAACATTCTCAACTTGCAAATCCTGCAACAATATTCATTAGCCAGATACAAATGCAGCATAAAAAATGCAGCAATGATCAAAATTCACAAGTATAATGTTCATCATAGTCAACTTAATGAACATAGAAATATTTTTTAATTACATAAGCATTCTCCAGTTCAAATCATAGATCAATAGCAAACATGTACGTAATATTCTAAGTCCATTCTTTCTTGATCATGCTAAGCTAACGATCGCCTTTATGACTAGACTCAAGTTTCATCAATATCAAAGTGATTAGTATACAGGACTTTCTTCAAGAAAATAACTTTTTGTCCATCCCATTGGATGAATTTATTCTTAGTAAGTATGAGACAATTACAAAAACTATTCATCCAGTTGGAACTGGTTTGGATTGCATCATCAACCTGAGTTGTTTACTCCAAATCTTACTCTTATATTTATCAGTATGTGTCCAAGGTCGTGCTACTTTGACATTGGCAACAAACATATAATTATTAAGTTTAGAAATAGGCAAATTTACTCCACCACAATATGTCTGCCATCAGTCAATCAGTGTATTAGTTCATTAACTAATTCATCAACATCGCTTACTCCATCAATCATTAATTAATCTAATAATCCTCAATATCTGCCATCTCTTGAATCATCTGTCTATATCTGTCTTTTTCTTTTCATCTCTAATATCAGTATTATTTGTCACATAATAGCCACAATAAAAGCATCATTAAGTGCTATATAATATTACTAGTGAAACCAGCAGATATCTTTAACAAGATTATTATTGACTGTAGGCATTGTTGTAGAGAATGACTAATTGATTGCAGGCATTGTCGTTGCTGATACAAACAAATTATTGATTGTAGGCATTGTTGTTAAGTGACCACATTGTAACTAGTTGTTTTGTTATTGTAGATGTGAACCAATTTTGTTAACAATACGGTCTGTCACTTCAGTAGTGGACAAATTGTCATGAATGTACTGCTCATTCTGTTCAAATTACATATCATTGATTCTCATGCTGAATAATATTGATTGTTACCCGACTTCAGTCATTGATGTACTTTGGCGAATCACAATTATGAGTTAGGGATTGAAGTTCCATTAATTGCTGTATTGGAAGAGGGACTTTTTCACCGAACGGAAGCTATTACAGTACTGAACAACTTTAAATCTGTTATATTTCTGAGCAGTCTAAGTCTGTTATATCCCTGAACAGTTGAATATATCGTTTTATTACTTTGGCTAAGAATGGAAATATGTGCAAATTACCTGTTATGACAGGTAAAGTAAATTAACAGGTAAATTATCAACTTTTGTTTATGCATCAGTGGTTCGGTTTGTGTTTTGTTACTTTCTCTACTACTATACACGATCTTACTATAATAGTAAAGGTATATATGTACTAACGAGTACTGTTGTTATATAAATGTTTCGCTTTTCTACTCTCACTAATACTATGCACGATCTTAATACGGTAATAAATGGCATGCACTCTAACAGCTATTGTTTATTTATATAAACGTATTATTTTGCTCCTTGGCTTACAGGGTGACCAATCGGACGATCGTCGAGTGACAATATGCTGTGATCGTTGTGTCGCGTGTCAGATATTACGCGAGTTCAAGATCTTGAGAGCAAAGATGAAGGACAAGATGAGGAGAGTAAAGTTCAGTGAGGTTTCAGAGGTCTAGCGCTGGCTAGGACGGTGATGATAGCCCCGACGCGTGTCTCCAAGCACTGATGTAGAACTGATATTACATAGATGAATTGTGGATTACGAGATATCTCCAGTTTCAGTCACTATCGTTTATTTCATTAGTTAATTATGTTTTGACCTAGTTAAGATAGGTCTTGAAATCAGTGGTGTACTAGACATATTGTAGTGCTTAGGGTTTCAAAAATATTTCTTGAAATCTAGTGTTTAGGGTTTTACAAATATTTCTTGAAATCTTATACTCTAACATTTAGGGATTTTTACAAATATTTCGTGAAAACCTATACTCTAGCGTTTTACAAACGTTTCTTGAAATTTTATACTGTAGTGTTTAAGGTATAACAAATATTTCTTAAAATTTTATGACAAATGGTAAATGATTTCTTGTTTCAAACGCATGATAGAATATTATATAAAAGTAATATATATTACTTGATGAGTGAACATTGTCATTGAACGCCACTCACTACGTAAAACAATGTACAAAACATGACACTATACAAAACATGACAGTTTATATACAAAGCATGACTCTTTATATATATATAATATATATATATATATATATATATATATATATATATATAACATGACACTGTTTATGTACAAAATATGACACTATAAAAATGACTGTTTATATACAAAACATGACACTGCTTATGTACAAAACATGACACTATACAAAATATATGAGTTTATATACAAAACATGACTATATACAAAACATGACACTGTTTATGTATAACACTTGACGCTTCTATAGATTAATGTTTCAAGAAACTTAAACATAAGATATATGCTTTTGTTATTACTGACAGCAATTATCTATAATAATTTTGTTTTCCGTTTATTACTACAATACCAGCATTTCCATTCATCATCACTTTACTACTACAACTACTGACACAACTGCTCCATAGATTTACGCAACTACTACATAGACTGACACAACTATAACATAGTCTTACACTTCTACTACATAGACTGACACAACTATAACATAGTCTTACACTTCTACTACATAGACTGACACAACTATAACATAGTCTTACACTTCTACTACATAGACTGACACAACTATAACATAGTCTTACACTTCTACTACATAGACTTACTAAATTTGCACTATTAACTTTGTCATTTATATCGTTGAAATGCTTCTGAAGTGCTCCTTTGTATTATATGTACAATAAAATATATTTTTTTCAAATGTTCCTGTTACACAAAACTAGCAATAACTTTTAGTGGACGTGCTCTGTAATAACTCTCTTACTAGTTTACTTGCAAGGTTAAATTAGTGGGAGTGATGTACCGCCAAGAACTAATATATTAATGTCAGTCGATATTAGTCATGTTTATTCACAGAGCTCTATTGAAAGATGGATAAATCAAGGTATATAACGTATAGTTATCTTCGTTCTTTCATTATTTATTCATTCTGAATATAATTTTTCTCTAAATGTGTTACTTTCACTTCATTGATCCCATTTACATGGTGGCCCAAAAGTAGGTTTACAGTTATTAAACTACCTTTTATATGGTTGAAGTTACGTAATACCAATATAAAACATTCCTCAGAGTATAAATCTAACTTACATAAACAGCTTTTTCCTTTTTAATTGTAATTTATTTATTATGTAAAGCTAACTTTTTACTTGATAATATATATTTTTTAATATTCAAATAAATAGTCTACGTGATAACTGTAAACCTACTTTTGGGCCACCCTGTTTACATTTCTGTACGGTTCACTAGGTTGGTTCTTTCCAGTGACCTATTGGGATGTAAACTAAATACAACATACGATTACTAACTTACTTAGGATGCCTTAGTATAACGTCCGACTACTGACTTATCCAAGATTCCTTACGTAACGTCCGATTACTAACTTAGTACGCCTTATATTACGTCCAACTACTAATTTACTCAAGATGTTTTATGTAACGTCTGACTATTTGCTTACCCAGAATGCTTATGTCCGACTACTAACTTACCCAGAATGCTTATGTAACTTCAGATTACTAACTTACACAGAATGCCTTATGTAACGTCCGACTACTAACATACCCAGAATGCCTTATGCAGAGCTAGTTTCAGTTGTGCTACTTTCCTGTGCGCATAATTGCTTTGTGCTTTTATGGCAGTATCTTCATTATTTTATAAGTTTATGTTCTATTTCCTGTAAAACAGTTTCAAGAAGCAAATCAGGATTCACAAATTTCGATCACAAGAACTGATGAAGGTCATTTTGTGTAAAGCCCTAACTCTCAAAATACTATCAACATATTTAGATAAGCACAAGACAGATTTCTGGCTTTGAAATGGATAAAACTATTTCTATCTGAATATATGTTTGGGGAGTAAATTTGCCTATCTCTATTTCTAAACTTAATTGTTGTATCAATTGTTAACTGTCAAAGTGACCCGACCTTGGACACTGCTTTTGGTGATAGTTTTAAGTGTCAAAGTTGGAAGTAAACAATTCAGGTGGAGAATATTCTAGGACATTGCTGACTCAATCCAAATCAGTTCCAAGTGGATGTGTAGTTTTTTCTGACAAATAGTCTCACACTTGTTCATAACAAACTCATCAAATGCAGATGGACTGAAAGTTTCTTTATTGAAGAAGTACTCTATTTTAATCACTTTAACTTTGAATATAACTCGAGTCCAGTAATAAAGGCGATCATAAGCTTATAGTAAGTTAACTGACTGATAAAGAACTTAAAAATATTTCGCACATTTGCTATTGATCTATGGTTTGAATTAGAGAATGCTTATGTAATTAAACCATTATTTCTATGTTCATTAATTTGACTATGTTGTACATTATACTTGTGAATTTCGATATATATACTAAACTGTTTATGCTATGTTTGTATCGGGCTATGAAACTGTTGCAGGATTTTGTAAGCTGAGAATGTTTGTAAGAGGGAAAGGAATTTAGAGACGAAATATGCCTGAAATTTAGTGCTGCCTTAATTTTACATTTGCAGAGAAAGTATGCCTTTTTTCTTTTGTTTCATTCAGCAGTAACTACTGTACTTGCTTGGTCACTTTGGTGTGTGAATACAACATTTTCATCAACCTATCAAAAAACATGTTACTGTAAGTTGATTCCTGCAAATTTCGTTTGAGAGCCAACACAGTAGAAATGGTGGCTTGAGTTTGTTCTCGAGAATTCACGATGATTAATTTGAATGTTCCTTAATTTATTGACCTTCTTACACATATTGGTAACCATATGTTGGAGAGATGGTGGGTGGATGGTGTCTTGCTAAATATATGGATTGTGTAAAACGATGGATTGTCTTCTCCTACAGAAATATTGTGTGACGGTAAATGTTTGTCGTTTATGTTGTGGAAGAGATAAAGCGTTTATAGCACCAGCACATCCGCCAAGTGAGAGAGACGAGTGGTCTCTTGGAGAATTATTAATAACATAAATTAAGATTCTCATCACTTTTAATTAGTTATGGATGATTAAATAATAATAATCATCATAACCGATAACTAAATTGGCGTTGTCGTCACAATATGTACTGTTCATTTATTAGGAAAGCATTCCTCTATGTCGTGTTCTGTTTCTGTATGTCATTACTGATCTGCAAATTCCAATAGATCTTCCTGCAGTGTTCTGTTTATCACGCTTTTATCTCTGTTCACATAAGGCACAGTGTTCTGCACTTCTCTGTTTACTAATGGCTCAAATGTTCTGCAATGTTCTCTTCTGTATAATGGTATGGTTCAGACGTTGTCAGTTTAGTAATGACTCTGTGTTTAGTAATTTCTCTTCTGCATATATAAAGTTTATGGTTCTGCAGTATTCGTTTAATATTGTAGAGGTTAAAATGCATTTACTGGAAGGGTTACACAATGATATATTTATCTCGTATAGTATGTAGTCAATAAATTAATAAGAATTTTCTCTCAAACATAGAAATATCAACTAAGTGCACAATAAATTTAACCAGCATTTTCTTTTCCGTCATGCTTCATTGAAATACAGTGGAGCTACAAAGATATGTATTTACGCATCAATTAATTACTGAATTAATTTTGGACTTTATTCAGGTAATTGTACATCATCTTGTCAGTATGAACCCAAAATGTCATTTTACTAATGTCGAGAGTCAATTAGGCCATTTACATAGAAATATCTTCTATTCTAATCAGTCTTTCAGACCGTGAGCCTAAAATCAATTGGACCATAAACTACAGAATATGTTCTTTTCCAAATGATCAAAAAGTCCACGGGACTAGAAATGTTTTCATTTTTATCAATCAATTACAATATGAACTAATAAATACCCTTTCTACCTTCATACATTTATCATCAAATAATCCATGAGGACACAAATTGCTCCTGTTTCGCAGAAGATAATTTATAATTAACTTATGAGCTGAAACTGTTTTTATTTCCTATCCATTATTGAATAATCACTTGATTTATATGAATTGTTATGAATTTTCAAGCGCAGTGTCTTGTGTTCACTGCAGATATTTAATCAATGAACTCTGAACTCCCAAATCTTCTACAAATATTTAATCAATTAGGCCATGAACTCTGAACTCCCAAATCTTCTACAAATATTTAATCAATTAGGCCATGAACTCTGAAGTGTCCTAAATCTTCTACAAATAATTAATCATTTAACCCACACTGATATGCTTATAGCCATGAACACTGCAATAAAGTGTCTTGTAGCCACTGCCAATAATTAATCAATTAGTCCATAAATCCGGAGGTGTCCTATATTCATTACACATAACATCAAAGAGCCCAAGAACCTTAAAGTTCTTTGTATCAATTACAAATAATTAATCAGTTTGCACAAATACCATGATACATTTACTTTTTAGTACAGATAATTAGTCAATTAACCCAAGTACCATGAAGAGTTTACTTTATAATTAATCGCCCAAGTATCATAATTACTTAGCCCATGAAGAGTTTACTTTATAGTACAGATAATTACTTAGTTAGCCCACGAAGAGTTTACTTTATAGTACAGATAATTAATCAATTAGATCAAGTAACATGAAGAGTTTACTTTATAGTACAGATAATTAATCAATTAGATAAAGTAACATGAAGAGTTTACTTTATAGTACAGATAATTAATCAATTAGATCAAGTAACATGAAGAGTTTACTTTATAGTACAGATAATTAATCAATTAGATCAAGTAACATGAAGAGTTTACTTTATAGTACAGATAATTAATCAATTAGATCAAGTAACATGAAGAGTTTACTTTATAATTAATTAGTTAGACCAAGTACCATGAAGAGTTGACTTTATAGTACAGATAATTAATCAGTTAGCCCACGAAGTGTTTACTTTATAATTAATTATTTAGACCAAATACCAAGATGAGTTTACTTTATAGTACAGATATTTCATCAGTTAGCCCAAGTCCATGAATAGCTTACTTTATAACTAATCAGTTAGCCCAAGTATTATAAAGAGTTTACTTTAGAGTACAGATATTTATTCAATGAGGATGAGTCCCGAAGAATCATATTCATTGTAGATAACAGAGTCAATTAGCCATGAGACCGGGAGTACCATTTATCTATTGTAGAAAATTTATTTAATTCACCATGAATCTCGAAATGTCTTGTATCCATTGTAGATAGAAGGGAACGTATGTGTAAAATCCAGGATCTCCAGGACGACCACAACCGTAACCATAGGAAAAGATGCCAATAAGTGTGTACATTCCATCAATGATTCCAAACATGGGCCCACCTGAGTCACCCTGCAAAGAATTTTAATACAAAAAGGTTAAATAAATAGAATCTGTCATTGTTCTTTTTCTGTTTTGTCATACCATTTCAATACAAAACGTGAAATAACAAAAACCTGATATTATTCTTTTTCTGTTCTGTCAAAACATTGGAACAATGACGTGAATAATATTTCTTGTAATATTTTTTCAATTAAGTATGTATCAGTGTGTGATGCATGTATATGTATACGTGTGCGTGAGTGTGTTTGAGAGACAGAAACAGACTAATTTAATCTTCTTTGTAAATCTACTGTAAATGCATTAATATAAATGTATTCATCATTCGTATTTTCGTTTGTGTATCTGGCTTAAATATTGCTGTCTTTGTGCATCTATAGTTTACCTTTAATGCAATGTGTACACCCATTCATAATGTATTAATGCCTTGCCTACACTTACTATAACTGTACTAATGCCGTATGTGCACTTATTGTTAATTTACTAATGTCATGTTTACATATAACTATTGTTAATCTACTGTCGTGTTACACCTGTTGCTAAGGTACTGTGTAGCCTATTGTTAATATAATGATGACATATGGACACTTACTGGCAATGTGCTAATGTCGTGTCTACATCTATTGTTAATGTAATAATGTCATATGTACATCTATTGCTAATGTAAAAATATCATGTGAACACATATTCTTAAGGTAAAGATGTCTTATGTGCTCCTATTGGTAATGTACTTTAATGTGTACCCCTATTGTTAATGTAATAATGTCATGAATACACCTATTGTTAAAGTGTAGGCTAACTTTTGTTTTCTTAAAACCTTTATCATTCTATTTCATTTTAAACCCTTAATCAATTAAAAGCAAACAATTGAATAAACCACACTTAAATGATATTTGTACCTATTAAAACGTTGAAAGAAACCAGCTATTCTGGCAGATTTTGTTCAGCAGCTGGAAAACGTGTGAATCACGTAACCTTGGAGAAATTCTAAATATAGTACTCTGACCTCGCGCAACTGACGTCAAATGAGAGGAATAACAAAGTTCAGTAAATCCTTGCTTTACTGTTCATGTGTCTTATCTTTAGATTGATTTTATTCTTTCAGTATATACATTCTGTCGAAGAAATTAGATTGAGATTTGTAGCAAATCCACGATTGAAAGAAGGCAGTGTTCCTCGTTCCTCAATAAATAAATAACTTCAGTGAACTCAAAGCTGCCTAGTGAAAGAAATCTTCGAAATTATTAAAACAACAAAATATACAACACCAAACAAAATCCATTATTTTTAAAAGACGGCTGTGAGTTGAAAATAATCAAGAAGCTATATCAAGATCAACATATATAGGTTTATCCAGTAATTGTAGAACTATATTGCAGGGTAATTTAAAGTTTCATTACAATGATCAATTATGCTTGACTCAAAGCTCATCCAACACCAGTGTTATTAAATACACTTAAAACTAATAAACAAACACACAAATAAAATGTCATTTGATATATTATAATTTAAAATGTAGTTAACAATGTTTAATTGATGATGATTGCAATCATATAATCCATATCTTTATTGTGATGGTCATAGAATGGAGCAAATTATGCTCTTTGGTTTTCTATTATTTCTTTTTCTATTTTACTAATCAGTAATTGATAGTTACTAGTTATGGCTGACCTCCGCGTGGCCAATTATGTAATCTGCCATACCCACCTATTCTACACGCAGTAAAGGATTGAGGTCAAGTTCATTGATCACACGTGGGCAGTAGAAATTATAGAAGGGCGAAGGATGGCAGTAAGAGTGGCGCCTTTATATGGACGTTTGTGTTTTGATCAATTACGTGAGAGAACAGGTAGTTTCACCCAGAGTTGGTCACATATATTGCCGACAAACATGTGCATCATCATCCACTGCTCCTGCATCATTCATAAAGGATCAAAATCTGCTGGACGAGAAATAGGCTTGAAGATTACAGAGAGCACTGGCCTTTTAATATCGTCAAGTGATTTTCTGCTGAACTGATCCTCGAGTTCACACTGAAGCACACACCTTGTTCCTGTTGCAAGCTGACAGTCATCAACAAGGGCGAGAGGCAGTGCGCAAGTAAACAACGACACGACAGCTTCATCTCTGCCTACAACAACAAAGTTAACTAGCCAATCTGTAATTGACCAGGTGAATAGTAAACCAGTTAAACGAACGTTAATTTTGGGACAGTAAATAGACGGTCTTCGTTGGCCTGTATTTTCAGAAATAGAATTTTATTGCTCTATTTTTATTGTTATTATTAAATCTTCTTTGTTCTGCTTATCCTAAACCCACATTTTGGTTCATTTATTAGCATGACCGAAAAAAGTTGGCTGGGGGTTCTAAGCTGGAAACATGTGAATGTTATATAAGTCATAATTAATCAAAAGGAAAAATAGCATTTCTCAAGGCATGTCAGCTAATTTGTCTTTCGCTATGTTTGATGAGTTAAAGGTCCCAATGAATGGAACTAATATAAAAATTGAAGGGCAGATTAGGCCACATGGGCTGTTGTCAGTATTAGAGATAATGTAATACATTTCATGATTATAATTTTGATACTGGGACAGGGTCATTGAACAAACCGTGCACGTGATATATTTGTTTTTATTACACTCATTTTGCAAACAAGTAATATGCTATTATTAGAAACAGACCCAGCAAGTATATAATGCACTCAGTATAATGTTAGTAATACTAAATGAAGAGTAATAATAAATAATTCCAATTGTGATGGGGTAGGTTCAAATCGTTCACACTAACGGGCAGCAATAGTGAAAGATGACGAAGGAACACTTCTATCAGTTTCTCACATTCTTTATTCAGCTCATGTACAACATTTCTTCTTCTTCTTCTCTACGTTAAATTCGTTTACCCCACAGGAATTGCATGAAAACTTTTCATCTTCTTGATGTTCTCAGTTTTTGGAGGATTCCTGTGGGGCCTTCCTCTCTTCTCATGTATTCAGAGTTCTCCACATACGCTAATTATATTCTATGAGGGTAGCCTTCCCTGAAGACCACGTAGGCCGAAAACAAAAATCGAGTGTGAAGGCTTCTAAAAATAACTTTTCTTACTTTCGTCCTAATATACATTACTTTCAAACTACTAAGAGTTATATTAACAATCATGTATGAAATAAAACTGCCATAATTATACTTAATACACAAATCTTTCCTAATATATAATCTAAAGATTTAAACCTATAATAAAATACATCCTGTGTTGGTGGGCTGTAGAAAAAGCATTCACACACACATGAATTACAAAATATACAAATGTAAATAAAATTATTCATCATATAAAAAATATGTCAATTAAAAATATAAACCATTTTCAGAAAATATAAATGTATATGGTAATTAATAAATGCATAACATAGTAAAGAACGATTAAAAATGTACACACTAACACAGCATTATACATTAGTACTGGTAATGTTTACTCATACAGTGCGCGCAATTTAAAACAAAGCAACACCTCCTGACCCCATTTGTCAAGGCGCTCCATGCAGAGGATATGTGCCCTTAACATAACACTCACAGAGTAAAGTTTAAATTGCTATACCGATATGGGCATGCAAACACCATGCTCGCCCCTTCTTGTGATAGGGTCGATCAGTAGCTGTTAAGCGTTAGTGTCTGACCTATCACACAATACTTTCACATTGATAATCGTAGGACAATTTGCAAATTTGCATACTAAATCATTTATATATAAGATAATCATTCACCAGAACCCATTTGAGATGAGCACCTACAAATTCCACAACTTTACACACAATGAATACAGTATGATTAGGTGTCTTCAGTGTCATTTACTTTTCTCATCCATTTGGTATTATACATTATTTTACTACTTCAATTATCTATTGAATATTTTTATATATTTTAATTTTATTTCTATGCTATTTTTCCCAGGTATGGCAAGATCATTAAGAAAAACATATACAAAGCAAAAATTTTATGTCATAAATACAATAACTTATGTCATATGACTTTAATCAGAGCCAATCAAAGAAAGAGTGTTCGATGTATACTAAACTAATCAGTAACAATAATAATTACAATCTGTATTAACTGAAAGGTAGATTGTACAAACATTTGATCAGTCAATTTTCATTTCTTGAACAATGTTAAATATTGATGGCTCACCTAAAAAAAAATCTCCAGCAAATTATTTAATAATCACTAAAGAGTTGTGTATTACATTTTACCTGTGTCAATATTTAAAATATTAAAAATATTTATGCATGTACCACAATATTCCAATGTATGCTCACAATGAATTTATTAGCATTCATTTATTTAATTAATGAAAAGTTATGTACTATATTGTTTTATTTATTTTATATTTGCAGTACTAAGAATGCCCACTCATTAAAATGTTCAAAAGTTCAGTATATTCATGTCTAAATGATATTAAAACACTGGTGCCATAAGAGTAAGGCCAAACAAAAAATCCAAAATGCATCTTTATTACGTATTTTTAAAATTATCAGTAGCAAATAATATGCAAGTTGATAAAAAAAAGCAACAACAATACACAACATCAGTCTCTATTCAACAAAGCAGTGATTTTATTCCTGTTTCTATTAGTAGTTCTAAGTAAGTTAAGCAGTATTTGCAAAGACTTAATAATAAATAATAATAGTTACAGCATACAACTATATTTACCTCAAGTATAAATTGAAATTAAAATGGTTTCTAGTAGTTTACATCCAATAATAAAAAGCTAAGCATGAGTATCCATAATATATCAAATGCATTGTCATTGATTTACTAAACAAATTAAAATAATCTACTCTACACAATGGAAAGTTTGAGAAAGATGTCTTTTTCAATAGCAGTAGTAAATGTATTGTAAAAGTACTTTTAACACTGTCTGATAGGTCAGGTTATTTCTATATTTCTTGTTTGATCTCAAAACTTGGAGATTTATAAACATGACAGATATTGGTTTGCATATTAATTTTATTATTTCTATTCAACTAAAAAAACAATCAAAAGTCAAATAAATTTTTATTTTCTAGAGAGATTATAACAAAAACTTGAGCATAACTGGCATTTGTTGGTATTTTCTAGAGACTATAACAAAAACTTGAGCATAACTGGAATTTGTTGGTATTTTCTAGAGAGACTGTAACAAAAACTTGAGCATAACTGGCATTTGTTTATAGCATACTAGGATTCAAACCATTCAATTTCTTTCTTAAATTACTGAAGACGTGTGAAAATTAATTCTTAATTTATACTTGTAATTTACTTGTAATTACACTGCACTACATTGTGTAATTAAAAGTTGTACATAATAATTTATTTATTTATTTGATTCTTTTGTAAATTTTATTATCTTCATACTTATTTACTTTTAAAATATACTTTGTAAGTATTGGTTGTTTTATGTATATACTTTATTAAAGTTGTAATTTTATTATTATTAATAGTTATAGTAGTTCATTACAAAATTTCAAACTATGCATAACAGCAATTGATAATAACACCTCATAGGAACATGACAAACTAAAAATCCAAACATGGCTTTAAAATAAAAAATAGATGTTTATATAGTGAAAATTATCAATTAATCAATGCTTGAATTTGTTAGTGATATAAACCTGTGTTCTATTTCTGGACATGAAAATATGTTAACATTGTAATAAATAATAACTTGGTCCAAGCCTTGAACTTGGTCAAACAAGCTATATACGGCCTTAAAAATGAAAAGAGCATTCAAGGTTGATTGTATTAACTATTAAAAAAGATTCTTTCTTCTTACCTGGCATGAGTCCTTTCCGCCCCTCAAGCCATTCGCTCCGCAGATGACACTGCCGTTGTGAAGATATCTGGCGATGTCGCCGTCATCAAACCATGGAGCGAAAAGAGTGTAACAGTCATTCCAGTCGTAGACGTTCACATCCACCTCTTGAAGTACTTCTGGGTACATGTTTCTACCCTCTGCAATGATTTATATAGACTTAAATTAAAATAATAGACGTGAGTCGCAAACGGACTGCGACTGGACTGGAATGAAATGATTGTGTAAGCAGACCAAAAAAAATGAGGATTGTCGTTTTCAGTAAATAGCCTTTACACAGAGGAGTGTGAAAATATTTAAAGTCACCGTCCTGTAAACAAGAAGTCTACATATAAAGAATTTTGATACGAATGTCGATTATTTTACTAGAAAATTATTCTGCAGTTTCGACTGGCTGTTATTCGTTCGGTGCTAATGCCATGGTCAGAAAGAGAAACTTCAATCTAGAGAACGGATGTTGGTTTCAGATGAACACATTTGTTTTACACATAACTCGTCAATGCAGCTATTCTTTCAAATCTTCTTTCTTTTTGTAAATGTCTTTAATTGTTTTACATGTTGAGAGTAACATTACATTCGCTTACCAAAAGTTGTCCCCCAGCCAGCTACAGTTGCAGTTCTGGGTAGAGTGATATTAGATTCAGGATGACATATGGGCAATGAAGTGTCTGTGATATTTATTGGTGAGGACAGCTTCAGTAAAGCAATATCAGCCTCTGTGAAAATAAATGTATATAAATAAAATAACAGTGAAGTATAGGGAAATAATTATTTCTTTCTATCTATCTAGCTAGCTAATTGACCCTCCCCTCAAGTGCTACCTGTCTTAGAATAATAAGCCCTACTGAATTTATCTTATCAGTTGTTCTGTCACTATTCTAGCCCTTCCACAAACCTCTCATTACTGATAACGAGAACTATCCTGAAACATGTGCTAGACCGTCTTATCGTTTGTCGTTACGTCATTTGGCAGAGCCCCCACACATCATCATTCACATGTATCCCTCCTCCAGAATAATGAGAGTGGATAGTTAAAAGTTCAACAATTTATTAAAGAAAATAAAAATCAGATTTACAATTAGCATTATATTATCAATCACAAACAAGGCAGTATAGAGATCGCAGATCTCGCAAAGCTTATTTCTATAAACTTATAAATTTAGGAAAATCATTTATCATTATGTCATGCATTAACAATCTCTAATAGACCTCCATTATCTGAAGTAAGAAAATATATCTTTCTCTTATTTTATTGTTTGAATTTAATATAAATATCAGGTGACATTTTGGTGAAAGTATTTCTATTTTTATTGTTAGTAGTAGTAGTAATGCTATTTTCCTTTCTTTTTTTATTTGATGTCAACCTTCGTATCTGTAAAACTATTTTTGTTTTCTTTATGTGTGTGATCGCTACTGCATTTCCAGCTGACGTTTTCTTGTGAATTCTTAGATTATTCCTTATGTTATTTTTTATGTCAACCTTCGTATCTGTAAAACTATTTTTATTTTCTTTATGTGTGTGATCGCTACTGCATTTCCAGCTGACGTTTTCTTGTGAATTCTTAGATTATTCCTTATGTTATTTTATCTGTAGCTTGTAAACACTTTTATTTAATTCATTTTGCAGTGCAATATATATATATATATATTGTGTGTGTGTGTGTGTGTCTGTGTGTGTGTGTGTGTGTGTGTGTGTGTGTGTGTGTGTGTGTGTGTGTGTGTGTGTCTTTATTGATAAACATTACATATTCGGCCTCTCTCTCATATCTTTCTGACTTGTGAATAATGGCATTTACCCTAAGAAGGAGTAAGCAAAAACAGTAAACCTACTTTGTCAGTTACTGTTTCTGGTATGAACATTAGACTGTTATATAAAGTACGTCACTAAGGAATAGTGTAAGCTGTACTAAGGAATGAAGTGCACTTTAGACATAGTTCGCAGATAGAAAAAGTAAACAAATTAATGCGGGACTGATTATAGGGAAATTCGTTTTCTATGCTAATATTTGTCAACGCGTGTTCGTCCATGTACCGGGTCTTGTTCTTTTCAAGTCCTGTTTCAAGACAATACCTGTGTATCAACACGTGTTCGTCCATGTATCTGAGTCTTGTTCTATTCCATTCCTCTTTCAAGACAACACCTGTACAGCTAGATTGCCTACCATTCTATTTATCCTAGACTAAGCTTTTACTGATTACCTACTTCTAGCAATTCTGGTTGAAAAAAAACTTCTACAAGACTGCAGTTGTTTGTCACGAGACCTCCGTCACAGAAAGTTTGAAAGTACAACTCTTAGAATGGTTCTGAAATCTAATGTGGAAATAACTGTTACTTCAAAGAAACTTTTTACTAGGTTTGCAACAAGCAATTTAAAAATGTGTTTTACAGACTAGTGAGCTTTAGGCTGCGATACCTTGCATTGCCTGACTTCTGTTCTTGGCAATGTTCTGATTCAGAGAACAAGCTACAAGTTATAAACACTGAATTCATGCTCACGGATTAATTATCTGTCTACTCACACTAGATTCAAATGTATGTTCTTGTAGTCATTAAGACACTCTAGATTCAACAGGCTGTCACTATTGTCAGCCAGCCATCCAAGATTAAGCTGTATGTCAGTATTGTGAGCCATCCATCTCCTAGATTAAACAGTATATCAGTACTGTGAGCCAACCATCTTAGATTAAACAGTATGTCAGTAGTGTGAGCCAACCATCTTAGATTAAACAGTATGTCAGTAGTGTGAGCCAACCATCCTAGATTAAACTCTGTCAGTACTGAGAGCCAGCTATCCTTGATTAAATCATTTGCCAGTACTCAACCAAACGCAACACTACCAATACCTATTTAAGAACTGTGTTGCGTTATGGATATAGATTTAGCAATAATATTATTCGAATGCATATTGTATATATAGGCTTTAGTAGCAACATTATCCAAAGTGTGACGGGCAACGCCACTTAATGAAAATTATTATTATTATTTATTAATCTTTCATAACTAATTACAAGTGATGAGAATCTTAATTTATTTTATTAATGATCTTCCAGCAGATACCACTCGTTTTTGGCAGATATTTTGGCGCTGTGAACGTTTTCTCTATTCCACAACATAAAACAACATTTACAGTCAAATAATCTTTCCATAGATGGAAAATTTCTTACTAAAGGAGAAGACAAATCCGACTTTAATCTATATTTAGTGAGCCCCCATCCACCCACTTTCCTCTCCAACATAAGATCAATATGCGTAAAAAGGTCAATAAATTTAACAATATTAAATCAACAATCAAATATACATATGACAATCACAATGAAACAGATTACTTGACATCAATATAATGTGAACTCATGTTAGATAATATGTTTACACAGTCTATATATATATAAAATATAATTACAATTCGACAATAGAGTCAATACAAATTGCAGGTTAGTCCTATCAGAGAACAGAAATGGAGTTATTAGATGTAGGTAATTTAAAGTCTTTTTTACATGACCTGGATTAAGCATTGCTTCAATAGTCTTCACTTGCTTTTGCAACAATGTCCATGTCAACACGTTTCTCCCCCGCCACATGCATGGAAAACATTGATGTACACTTTCCTCTCAAACCACTTGAGCACTCTGTTCACCATGTCCACTCCTTCAAGTAGAACACAATCACAATAATTCTGGTACCTTCAATGTAGTAGAATTTTCCAGAATGTAACCAGCTTACTTTCTCTGATACATCAAAAGTGTCTAGCATACTCCCTCACACTTACACACTAAACAACAGACGTTTCCCACATCTCCTGGTCACTCACGTTTATAACTGGTGAACATGTAGACTTGAAACTTGAAACTCAACACTCAAGACTCAAAGGGTGAAAGTCAAAAGGTCACTTGCTTACTGTAAAATATAATTAAGGAGCAACCTAAGTTTCCTGCTTATCACAATATAACTACATTCTATCTTACATCCCATTTTCAACTTACAATTTCCTGCAACAGTATTTATTAGCCCGATACACATGGTAAAATAAATACAGTATATCAAACAATGTCAAGTGTTAGAATACTACATGTGTGCAGATGTAGTTCAAACATTTGTAGATATAAAAGTCAACTCACATAGTACATCTCTAAATGAACACAAGTATAACATATCAATACAAATGCATGAAATATTTCTAAGTCCATTATCTCTCAATCAGTCAGTTTTAACTCACCATTAAGATACGACTGCCTTTCAAAGCCAGACTTTCTCCTTTGCCACTCAAATTTCAAAGTGATCAGAGAACAGATTTTTCTACAGTAAGTGGCCTCCTTAATCTCAGCCCATTGGCTGGTCTTGTTCTCATAAATCATAATCATTGGATAACAGAAAACTACCCTCTCAACTTGCATTACATCAGCAGTAATATAATGTTTACTTCAACTCAGACACTTTCAAAAATAACACCATAAGGAGTGCCCAAGGTCGGGTTACTCTGAAAATTAGCAGTTTATATAACAATTTAAATTTGAAATTAGGGAGAGGCAAATATATTCTAACACACACACACAAAAAAAAAACAAAGTGTGCGTATACATTAGCCATAGTATTATCTAAAGAGACAAAGTGTGTAGATATTAGCCACAATATAATCCAAAGAAACAGTCTGTAGAAATTAGTCATAGTAATATCCAAAGAGTTAAAGTATGGTGACATTAGCCATAGTATTATCCACAGGATCAACGTATGTAGACATTAGCGACAGTATTATCCAAAGAGACTAAGTGTATAGACAATAACTAAAGTATTATCCAAAGAGACAAAATGTGTAGATATTAGCCATAATATTATTTAAAAAGGCAAAGTGTGTAAACATTAACTATAGCATTATCCAAAGAGACAATATATGTACCTTTATGCCTAGTTGTACATATGGTCTTGATTGGAGACTGATCTCTCCATTGCAGCGAGTGCAAATCTATTCTTTCGTTTTTTAGTAACTAGAATCAGCGAGTGTTCTCAATCTGTTCTTTTGTTTTTTAATAATTTGAATCAGAAAGTGTTCTCAATCTGTTCTTTGGTTTTTTAATAATCTGAATCAGCGAGTGTTCTCAATCTGTTCTTTGGTTTTTTAATAATTTGAATCAGCAAGTGTTCTCAATCTGTTCTTTCGTTTCTTAATAACTTCAATCAGAAGTGCTCTCACTCTATTCTTTCGTTTCTTAATAACTTCAATCAGCGAGTGATCTCAATCTGTTCTTTTGTTTCTTAGCATTCATTATACTTACTGTTTGTTTATCTACTGGTGTCACAACCTTCTAAGTGTTATTTAGTGGGACATACGAGACACCTACATGTTATTTTGTGTCATGACCCATACCTAAAGCTATGTAGTGCAAGGGGAATGATTATGGCACACGACACCAACAATTATTGTCACATTGACTCAGCAATAGGCTCAGTGATCAGTCATTGTTTGTTAATTGTTGTGTCCTATAGGGATTTATTATGTCAATGCTTGTGTTGGACGTTGTGATTATTACAATCGGTAGGTGGATATTATATCTAATGGTTACTATGACGAGTACTGTTACGTGTCAGAGTGACCAATTATATTAGAACCTTTTAAATCACACTTTTAAATCATACATTGTGATGATGATTAATATGAAATTTTCTGTATCAGAGTGAACATTTATTATTGTTGTAACCTTCCAGTCACATCGTGTATTCATATGTGTTATGGAATTACTGAGGAATATTTAACGTCATTACCTTGACGTGAAATATGTGACAAATCACCAGTACGAAATTTACTGTCAGAGTAAACATTACTATGATAATCGTTACGTCAAGTCATGACAATTGCCATTAACATTAGCATCTTTACTAGAATTAACACATAATGAAATTGAATAAAGAGTAAATAATTTAATTTATAAATGCTTTGCCTCTAAGCAAATGAAGGAATAAGAGGAAGTCACAATTATTTATTTTTGCTTTACGCATACCAAAGTAACAACTTTATACTTCAGGCATTTCAGTGTGACTTAGACAATGAAATACATGAAATCTTATGTTGTTATTATATTATATATTTCAAAACATTAAATGTAAGTGCACAACTTCTTACTGTTTAAGTAGTGTCTGTGTTTTGTGCGCTAAAATAATAAGCATGCCACACAAGTACTTTAAATATGTCGAAGTACCAGTAGGAAAATCATTTCCCTTTTCTCGTGGTACTGTTTGTCACTGGCTCATATTCAGTGTGTACTGTACTTTTACAAATAATTATCTTTGTCTTAATGTTTATCACAATCTCATTCTTGGTGTGTATAGTCGCGTTAATGACGATTATACATCGGTAACAAAAACATTTCACTTTGTTTACATCTTGCCATATGTCACTGTCTCAAAATCAATGTGTATACACATATGGAACAAAAGAAATTCACTTTGTTTGTCTTACTGTATGTTATTGTCTCATACTCAGTGTGTACCGTGGCATTAACGACTTGTATGCGTTGTTCAAAGGCATTGTGTGGGTTGTTGAGAGCAAATTCCCATTTGCCAGCGATGACCTCTAACTCTGACACATTTGCCAAACCGGTATGTCTGTCGTACATTATTCTGCAAACAACAAGTTTTAAATTATATATAAATCTAAAGTTGTTCATTCCTTTGCTCATTAAAACTACTCCAACGAATTTTAAATTATTTATAAATATAAAGTTTTTCATTCATTTACTCATTAAAACTATGTAACAAAGCACTGAAATATTTTATAATGTGTAACAATCATTCTCTCTTGATTGAAGGATTTTGTATTGTACAGTAAATATTAATTAAATAACATTTTACTATACACATCAAATATTAATTAAAGAACCTTTTACTATACACAATAAACATTAATTAAAAGACCTTTTACTATATATATTAAATATTCATTAAAGGATTCTCTATTATGCATTAAATATTAATTAAAGGATCTTTTACTCAACACATTAAATATTAATTAAAAGACCTTTTCCCATACATATTAAATATTAATTAAAGGATTGTCTACTATATATTAAATATTAATTTGTCATAGTCAAGGGGAAGTAATCAGGAAAAAATATTTTATTTACTTTCTTACCTCACTTTGACCTTGTGTGACATTTGTTTATGTTTTTTACAACGTATTAATGTGCAAGTGGCGTGATGCTCATGCACTTTCAGTATGTTTGCAATTGTGAACGTTTATTTATGCTTTTAGCACTTTAATTTGATTTAATTCTTTATTTATTTATGTTAGTGATAGTTAATTAAATTAGCAATAGGTGAATAATATAATAAAACTTTAAATAGTTATTAAATATAATTTTAGTTAGGAACTATTTCCTTAGTGAGTGCACCAAATAACAATAGGGTAGCCATGAATTCACGAGCCTGTTTTTGTAGAAGGCCATGGAAAGTGTTGGTAATATAAAATCAGTGAGCTGACAGTTTTCTTCAGTGTATGAATGTGTGGCCTTTGGGGTGTGTTAGAATATTATGGCTGTTTTTTTTTCTACACATTGGGTGCATGCAAGGATTTTATTACGATTTTTCTGTAATTCGGAATTTACCACTGAGTGTCTTCATCTAGTTTACATTGTAATGTACCAAGGTCTGTTATTCAAGAGTTGGTGACATTAAATGTAAGCACATAAAATCGACATTCTTCATACACTTGTCCACATGACTACAATATTTGCGTTCTTCAATGAAAGATCATTCTCACTCCTCAGTGCAGGGACTTGGCATTTGGTCTTCACTAAAGTGTCAGAGATTTGCATTTTTTCAATGCAATTTCATTGTACGTCGCTGTGGTACTTGCCTTTGTTGGACCCACGGATCCTATTCATCAATGTGACCATGCCTGTGATCTACAGAACTTGTGCCAGCAGGCTCTTTTGCTAACTTTGTGTTCTTCTGTTGCCAGTGCATGGCATTTGTGTACCTGTGTTGCCGTTCCTGTTGATATTCCATGACATCCATTTTTTTTGGACTTCATATTTCTTCGTGGACAGTATTTAGGGTGCCATCCGAGTTTTATTATTCTACAATAACTGTAAGTAGCAATAGTTAAATATTTAATTATAGTGGTGCATTCACATAAGAAGGTTAGCATAGTCTAATTAATTATTTAGTTCATAAATTTTATTGACTTTGTTAGTAATATTTCAAATGTTTTCTTTATGAACATTTTCTTATAAACATTTTGGTTAAAATGATGATTGGCTTTTCACACTAAATATTTTATAAACATTTATCTATGAACATTTAATTTAGTATATATTATTTGTGCTCAGTTTTTGCCCATATGCTTATAGTTATAGTAAACATTTTCATCAACATATGATAAAGTGTTGCGGTCATCACTGCTTTTTGTGAATTGTTAGGCACTACTTGTATTGGGTCTTTACCCATCATTGTGTAACGCTAATTGTCATTAGCACCTGAAAGCTTTTTGTGGTTATCACCGCTGTTGTATTTATTATTTATATTGTGCCAGTGATCTAATTGGCAGTTGTCATTGCTAGACATATTGTTAATTTTGTTACTTTTTATTCCATTTTATTTATCATCTTTATTGCTCTATTTTTTCCTATCCCATGAATGATGCGAGTGGATGTTTCCGAATGGACAACTAGCACCATATGAGAGTTAGCCCCCCCCCCCCTTTATTAGCATAATTTTTTTTGTTAACTCTTTTTCAAGAGTTGGGCTTTTCTCTCTTTGTTGTGGAAGTGTATTGGTGCGTTGTTTGTTTGTTCGCTCCGTTTGTCCCTCACATTTCATTCACACTGCTACTCACACATTCATGCTGACTTTCACATTTACCCCACATGCAGAATAAAGATTTTTCCCCACAAGAACAACATTGGTATCTGTAGGTGAGAATGATTATTTTACATCTTGGTAATTCGGTGTGATCTCGGCAAATCGTGGCAGCTGATCTGACACCCCCTTTGACAGAGAAGGAGAGGCCAACGACAGTCAGCCCCACCACCATCAGTATAACCCCATGACATAATTAAAGGATTACCTATTATACTTTAAATATTAATTAAATGACTATCTATTATACATTAAATATTAATTAAAGGATTCTCTGTTATAGATAATAAATATTAATTAAGGATTATTTATCATAAATATTAAATAATAATTATTATTGTTAGAGATGTTAAATATTAATTAAAAGATTATCTGTTATAGATATTAAGTATTAAGATATCATAATAATGAGTCACGAGGTAGTCAAAACCCACTAAAAGAAGAATCTTACTTCTAACATTATATCTATCTAAAATAAGCAATTATCTGATCTGTAAGAGAAGATTGATCAGATATCAGTCATCAAACATGGAATTCCCTAAGTCCCTGAAATGCTAAAAGCACAATGTTGGATTAGAGTGATGTCCCCACCTTTAGATTTTATCTGTTGCCGTTCAAAATAAAGAACGTGTAGTGGAGTAAATTTGCCTATCCCTATTTTTCAATTTAATTGTTATATAAACTGTTAAATTGTCAGAGTGATTTGACCATGTGCACTCCTTATGATGGTATTTTTATTGTAAGTAAACAACCAGAATGTAGAATATGCAAGAAATTGCTGATGTAATGCAAACTAGTTCAACTTGGTGAGTAGTTTTATTATTTTAAACGCATATTTGTTAGTAAAGTAATTTCTATCATTTGTTTTCGTACACTCTAATGATTAGGTCTTGTCCTCTCTTCGTCTATTTATAATCGTTATATATATATCTTTATTCATAAACATTGATTCTCAGCTGAGATCCGAGTGGGGGTGAAGGCAAATTGGCGATGTACCAGTATGTTGGTGTAACAATTGGAGATATACATATCTAACCAGTTACCCATACTCTGCATCAGCACTTGTTGATGTCTTGTACCATAACTAATTACACATATTTGATATAATTCATTATTACAAAGTCACCCCAGGGATAGCAGCAACAGTAGCTCTCAATAATTTATTCACTTTCTTACTGTTGGTATGTCCGTTCATCAGCCTCCCACTTTCCAGAAAACCTTGTCACTGTAAATTCCGTATACCAGTGCCTATCTCCTATATAGCACTATCCGGTTCAGGAATACTTCCAGTCACAAATTTCCAAATTTGCATCACGCGAAACACAGCATGTGTTCTGTCTCTCTACACTCAAGTGGCTCTGGCTTTAGATGAAATTTATGCTCAGCTATCCTTCTGTTGTCCCCTCGATGAACTATTATGGTTATGTCGGCCTTGCTACATGACTTCCAATGCTTTATTCTTTTATTCATAGACTGGACCAAAGGTAGTTGTCTAAATGGCTTACATGGGTTTACAGGGCAAAAAAATAGAGTAAATTTTTGTCATAAGAAAAATTAAAAATTTAGAAAATTTAGAAAAATACATTTAATTAATTTAATGTATTACTTTGCATTTTTTGTGCTACACTATGTTATTATATTTAATATTGTTTCCTCCTAGATTTGTAAATTTGCATTATTGTGAACGCGTTTTAAGCAACTGTCTTGCTTTGAAAATAATTACATATAAAGTAGTTATATATAATTTACCTTTGAAAACAGCTGGCGGCTGTGAGCACATGCTGGCTGTCCCAGAGGGTACCCCCACACAATGGGTTGGAGTTGTGCAGCAGAAGGACGACCCAGGGGTATTTGGACCGACATTCTGTACTCGTTCCACCAATGATGCGTTTGGCTCTTGTCCTTGCTATTCCACAACTGTCAGCTGTTGACAGAAAATAATGACTAAATAACTTACTGTCTTTCTCTTGACCTTATAGTGACGTTTTGCGGAGAGAATTAACATCTTGCCCATATCGTCCAAATGAATCTCACAGTCACAGGTACAGTTCTAGACACAAATATAGGATTACTTGATACACACAGTTCAATATCACTTTACACCAATCTTTGTTAAATTTACTCTGCCCTCCACACCTTGACAAGTACACTCCCTGAATATTCACGAATCTTCGTCGCCAGTGCCTATCTCTTGGACTAAGCACCCTCCTGGCCTCTAAAGATGTCCCTGACCATAATGCTCCCCGGTCATGTCAATTGTATCCACCGTATGGCGTGCGGTACCTTTCCATCAAGTTAAGGCCCAGAGTCCTTAAAATAACCCTCTGCATACTGTCTGTTCCCCGTTGTCTTCTGCAGACCAACATCGGACTTGCTTATAGCAGAATGCCGGTCGAACCTTGTAATCGGTCAAACCCCAAAATATCCTCGAAGTTCACACTTGGAAGCTTCGAAATATCTTCAAACTGGCTAGCAATTGCATTATTAACAACAAACAATTGTCTCACTAAAATAAATATTTGTATCACTGAAACCAACAAATATCTCAATAAAATAATTAATTCTTGCATTTAAAACAAATAATTGTTTTATCAGCAACAAACGATTGCTTCAGTAAACACTAGCAAATATGTTCTTTTCAATAAGAAAAAATAATTGTTTCACTAAACACAAATAATTTCCTAATTAAAAAATGTTTCACTAAAACAAACAACTGCCTCACTAAAACAGATAATTGATCATCTATGCCTAATAGTTGTCAGAATGACAAGAAATAATTTTTTTGCAAAACAAAAAATTAATTATCTCAATAAACGCGAATAATTCTCTCATTAAAACAAATAATCATCTCACTGAAAAAATTGTCTCACTAAAAAGAAACTGTCTCACAAAAAAGCTAATGATTGTCTCAATAGCAATTAATAATTACCTCAATAAAATAAATAATTGTTTCACTAAAATAAATATTGCCTCACTAAAACCTAAAAATGATATCACTCAAACTCAAGTGTTTCATTAAAGGCAATAAACAATATGTGACGCCAACGAAACTTAGTTAAATGGATATGGTTACTATTAATTATCTAATCATCCAAAACTAATTACAAGTGATGAGAATCTTACTTTATTTTATTAATGATCCTCTAGCAGATACCACTCGTCTCTCACTTGGCGGTTATGCGGGCGCTGTAAACGTATTTTCTCTTCCGCAACATTTAAGACAAACATTTACCATCACAGTATTCCTTATTTTGAAAATTTCTTACTAAAGGAGAAGACAAATTCGTCTTTAATCTGTATTTAGCTATATTTATTTAACAATAAATTTATTAAATCAACCATCAAATATACATCTGACAAATACAATGCTCGACATTAATTATTTCTATGAAACCACGTTCAAATAATTTCCTATTAGTATTACACATTCTTTATCCAGAAAAATACAATTCAACAAGACAATACAGTTCAACAATTGAATACAAATCACAGGAGAGTTCTTATCAGAGAACATAAAGGAGTTATTAGAGATAAGTGAGAATAGTTTCTCATAACCTGAATTAAATGCTACTTTAAAAGTCCTTTGCATGCTTTTGTAACAAATTTGTCTGCTGTTATTATGTCAACTCCACGTGTTTCACTCGCACATTGAAAACACAGTTCTGCTACTTATTCTCTCGAGTTAACCTGTGTGCTTCTTTCACCCATACCAACTCCTTTAAGCAGAACAACAAATGTAGTGATTTCCAGCAACTTCGCTACATCAGAAATTGCTCATATAGTCACCATATCTTGCCGCCATACATCAATGGAGTGAATGTATTCATACACTTACACGCCACTCTCGTAGCAGTTTACCAACAGTAAACCAGAAGGTTCAAATCATATACAAAATTAAAGGCTGCCCCACCTGTAAAACACAATCAGGGAGCAAGTGCTAAGTTTCTAGCCTATCGCTTTATAACTCCATTCTTTCTGACATTCAAGTCTCAACTTATTATTTCCTGCAACAGTATTTATTAGCATACAGCATATCAAATCAATGGCATATGTTAGGTACTACACTCGAGCAACTATGTTCAAACATTTGTAGAAACAATAATGTACTTACATAATATATCTCTAAGTAAAACACTTCAATAGCAAAATGCACAAAATATTTCAGAGTCTGTTCTCTCTAAACCAGTCAGCTAACTTACCATCCAAACCAGACTTCTTTGCCACTTCAAATTCAAGTGATCAGAGAATAGAATTTTCTACAGCAGTTATTTTTTTATCTCAGCCTATTGGCTGATATCGTTCTCGTAAATTATAACCATTGGATAATAAAATCTATTCACCCAGTTAGAACTGTCTTGCATTATATCAGCAATTTCAAGCATATTCTCAACTTGGGTGTTTACTCCAACTCAGACACTTTCAAAAATACCGGCATAAGAAATGCCCAAGGTCGGGTTACTTTGACAATTTCGCAATTTAAATTTAAAAATAGGGTTAGGTAAATTTACTCTGAAACACAATAACTAACTGTTTCACTAAAATCTAATATTGCTATCACTCAAACTCAAGTGTTTCATTAAAATAATAAACAATAATTAACTGTCTCAATAACATAAATAATTGTCGCATTACACATAAAATAATTATCTCACTAAACCAAATAATTATCTAGCCTAAAAGTAATAAATGCCTCGATAATATCAAATAATTGTTTTACTAAAATAAATAATTGTCTCACTAAAATTCATAGTTGTCTCAATAATAACTAATAATTGTATCACTTTTCAATAATTACAAATAATTGCCACTCTCAAAACAAATAAATATCTTATTAAAAGCAATACAAAACAAATAAATGTCTCATTAAAAGAAATACAAAATAAAACATCAAGTGTGGATGTTCACTTAAATCTAATAATTGTCTCACTGAAAACAAATAATTGTCTCACTAAAAAACAAATAATTGTCTCACTGAAAACAAATAATTGTCTCACTAAAAAACAAATAATTGTCTCACTAAAAAACAAATAATTGTCTCACTAAAAAACAAATAATTGTCTCACTGAAAACAAATAATTGTCTCACTAAAACAAATAATGGTACCTCTGAAAACTAATAATTGACAAACTTAAACTAGTAGCTGCTCACCAAAAACAAATAACTGTCACAATAAAAACAAATAATGGTCTCACAAATAATTGTCTTGCTAAAAACAAAAAAAAATGGCTCACTAAAATAAATAATTATCTCACTGAAAATAAATAATTGTACCTCTGAAAAGTAATAATTGACTAACTTAAACTAGTAGTAGCTCACCAAAAACAAATAAATGTCACAATAAAAACATTTAATTCTCACTGAAAACAAATAAATTTTACTAAAAATACTATGTGCTCACCAAAAAATAATAATTGACTCACTTGAATTAATATTATGTTAATTTATGTTAAATAAATATTATATTAATTTATTTTAAATCAATTCTTACTGTACCGGGGTTAATCATTGTGAAGCCTTTCAGTTCACATGATTGATTATTGTCTAATAATCGTACGAATGCTTGAGTAATTATTGATAAACTGTGATAAACAGCTAGATATATAGTCCGACAGTCAGACAGGCAGGCAGACAGACAGACAGATAAACAGACAGACAGACAGAGAGGAGGGAGAGATGGTTGGAAGGATGGATTAATGGACAGACGGACGGATAGATAGATAGATAGATAGATAGATAGATAGATAGATAGATAGATAGATAGATAGATAGATAGATAGATAGATAGATAGATAGATAGATAGATAGATAGATAGATAGATAGATAGATAGATAGATAGAATAGACTACTGATAATATAGTTTCTTATGTAGTAATTGCTGCTCTACTTCTTTGTGACCTGCACTAATCCAGCATAAATACAAAGGTACCATTATTGTTGCAAAATAATTTCATGTTTCCCTAAAAATCCACCGTACCCTCATCGTACCTGGCATCGGTTTGGGAGGCGCAGTCTCCTGACACTGCGGCACTGTTGTGTGACCCATTGGTGTAGATGAGTAAGAATCTGCTGCTTCTGGTGTTGTGTTTGCTGGTGTTATAGTAGTAGATTCTACGTAACTGTCTGTTGCACTAGATAATGATAATGTGTCTGGTGTTGTAAAATTTGGTTGTGTATTTTCTGATGCTGAAGTGGCCGTTAATGAAATGCATGATGTTGTAGTTGTTGATGGTGTATTAGTTGGTTGTGTAATAGTTGTAAATATTGGTGTTGTAGATAATGATATAGTGTTAGTTGTATTGGTTGTTATTGTAGTAATTGATGTAGTAGTTGAGGTTGTATGAGTTGATTCTGTAGGTGTTGTTGTGGTAGTTGATGTGATTGTAGTTGTTGTATTAGTTGATATTGAAGTGGTTGACGTAGTTATAGTTGTTTCAGTGGTGGTGACCTCTCTAGTGTAATTCAATAAAAAGAAGATTATCAGAATCCAGAGAGTGTTGTCTTTCATGTCTAAAACATGATCCAAACCCATGATGGCGTATATCTTACTACTTTCTCGCCTGTGATTTCTAAAGTAGAACTCAAACGTTGTCTCTGGTTTGTAGGCTCACACTGCACAAATGACAAGCAAATACACGAGATGATAGATAGATAGATAGATAGATAGATAGATAGATAGATAGATAGATAGATAGATAGATAGATAGATAGATAGATAGATAAATGGATGGATGGAAGGATTGATAGATAGATAGATAGATAGATAGATAGATAGATAGATAGATAGATAGATAGATAGATAGATAGATAGATAGATAGATAGATAGATAGATAGATAGATAGATAGATAGATAGATAGATGGATGGATGGAAGGATAGATAGATAGATAGATAGATAGATAGATAGATAGATAGATAGATAGATAGATAGATAGATAGATAGATAGATAGATAGATAGATAGATAGATAGATAGATAGATAGATAGATAGATAGATAGATTATATGTAATTTCACTTACAAATTTAGCGCTGACGAATATTACAAACATAACTTACCAACTTTCTCATTTATATTTACATTAAAAATATTCCTTACCTAAATCATTACTAGAATTGAAGAAGTGAAACCTGGCAATCACATATGTAATGCTATTATAGAAAGATTTGCGTGTCTCTGGAATCATCTGGAAGCATATTTACTCGCAGATAAAGAACGTCATCTTGTGCAATCCTCTGTTAGAGCACGGAAATTATCTTGCCATGTCTTTTTTTTTTTTTGGGGGGGGGTGTTCTGGGGGAGGGGTTACGAGATAACGTTTTTCAATTGTATCATCGGTGCTCCATAAAGCCTTGAACAGATAAGCCGAGTAAGACATTTGCTTCGATAAGAATTAAACGTAATACGAAAAATTTCCAATAATTAATTAAATACTAAGTGCTCTACCTGGTAGAGTATTGGTTCAGCGTTGAATTCAGTTATTTGGTTCAACTGTCGGTAATCGATGCACAACAGAAGTAATCCATCTTCTTCTTGGCCAGGATGATGGGTGAGGAGTATAGAGATTGATAGGGTTCGATTATCCCATCCTTCTCCAGCTTGCTTACCACTTCAGTGATACTCTCGAACTTCTGGGGATACTACTTGAGTCGAATGGGTTTATCGCTCAACAGTTTAATAATGTAAATCTGGATAAGAGAATGCACAGTACTCCAATAAAAGAATAAACAGTAAACCGAATATAGATTATTCACGAAAAGAACGTTGGCGATAATCCAAGTAGGAATACACATATTACAGATATGTTCCCACTCTACTGTAGAGAGGGGAGAAAATGACGATAAATGTGTAGACAGCTCCTTGCTGTATCACAGGACGAAGATACGACGTCCATCTTTCAGCTGATGAGTCGAAAGGAGAATGAGACAGTTATTTGTTTGTCAACACAATGGCTCACAAACTGACCAGTGCAATAAGCCTTCATGAAGTGTGTCATCACCAGCACGGTGTTATCCGTATACTCAATACTTCTTCCGTATTACGAT
The DNA here is from genome assembly GCA_028829895.1 of Sinotaia quadrata. NCBI lineage: Eukaryota > Metazoa > Mollusca > Gastropoda > Architaenioglossa > Viviparidae > Sinotaia > Sinotaia quadrata. The sequence goes on along the minus strand of CM054178.1, from coordinate 62,728,892 downwards.
AACCTACCGTCCACGGGGTATGGGACTGATTTAGATAATATTCCAGGCAAAAGGTCGATTGATTACTTTTACCTCATGCTGTAGATGCTTACAGAATTTAGGAGCGAATGCAGGGGGAAAATTAAATCGGCGAATTGTTCACATTTTAAGATATTTTATAAAATCTCCTCAGCTGGCATAAAAAATATCAGAACCCAGTAATATATATCTTGACTACTGTAGCTTGTCATGAACTCTTCCACAAAATTTCCAAATTTTCCTTTTATACCCAAACAGTAATATATATCTTGACTACTGTAGCTTGTCATGAACTCTTCTACAAAATTTCCAATTTTTCCTTTTATACCCAGCTTCTAGAAGTTGGTAGAAAGTCCTCGAATGCTCAACACAACAGTAAGGATGAAGCGTGCGTACATGAAAACTTTACTAACAAAACACTCGAGCTAAAATCCTGGCGCATTACCTAATAGTCTTGACACACCCTAACATTAGCCTATTATATTATTTTCATAAAATTGAAAGATGATTATTATTTACAATCATACTACAAATGAGTTCTACATACACACACATACAAACACATACATTTCACAATCGAACGTACACGTGCGCGTTGTAGACAATCCTTTCGCAACAACACATAAATATTGCACTCGGTGACCAGAATAAGGGAAGCAATTTTAAAAGGAATAAATTATAAAGAATTGCCTCCCTTTCTCCATGGCACATAAATTCACTAACTGTAAAAGAATTATATATTAAAATATACACTGCGTTCTAACTAATATTATTACAATTTACAATAGTCATATCATACAAAAACATATTAATATTATTATTCTCTCACACATAATGCTGAATAAATATCGTACCTTTAGTTGCTGCTAAAACAAAGGTCGAAAGAAACAATGTATTGGCGATTTCAGAATTCTGTTACAGAGAATCATGCATTCATTTCTCAGACTCTATGTGACTCTCTCTCTCTTTCTCTCTCTCTCTCACACGCACGCACGCACGCACATACACACACATTTTTACGATTTTTTATAAATAGGATTAATCTTCACTTCTAGCGGTAGCGAGGGGTATCTCAAAGAAAAGTTATTGAAATGTGTTAATCAGTTTGTGTCATCACTGTAGTCCCCTAAGGTTTTATTGATCCGTTTTATCTAAAGTAGTCCCCTAAGGTTTTATTGATCCGTTTCATATAAAGTAGTCCCCTAGATCCACAAGATTTGACTTAGAGGAGAATTGTCTAATTAGGGCTAGCATATAAATGTGACCTGCCCCCTTGTATAAATATGATTATTAAACGTAAATATTGATAATAATTAATAGGTATAGAGTGCCTTGAACAGAAAAACATCCAGTCTTTCATTACTTGTAACTTAAATGATTAAACTTGAAGTGTGTGTTCCCTTTTAACTTCTATGACAGAACATCTTATATTGTTTGAATCATAATATTTTAATATTTATATAATGCGATTGGGGTAAATTAATAGCACTGTCTTGGGAGAGACTGACAAAAGGGACAAATTAATAAATAATAGTTCAGAAAGTTGTCTTTCAATGCTGTGGCTAAGGGAGTCAACCAATACAGGCATACACCGTATTATTATCTTTCCAAGTATGCAATTTGTAATGGCACACTCTACCTATTAATAATTATCAATATCCTTGTTAGATCTTCCTGACACTTTCAGAATATTATTTAAATGCACACACCATAAATAACTATCTTTCTGTCACACAGTTATCCTACTGACGGGAACTCCTTGCTTAAGGGATAGGTATCCGACTTTAATTACTTCACCCCCACCCGTTCTCCACCCCAAACTAGTTAATTAATCATGCGCAAGAAGCTGGTTGTAAGAAATAACAATATTTAGTAAAATATAACAATAATGAAAGAAAAGAAAAGAATATAGATAGTTGTAGCAAAGAATTGACTCAAATATTATCTACATATTTGTTCAGTGAAAGTCACGATCCCTAAATAAATTCAACCTTAAAGCTATCTGTTTTCATTCTAGACATGAGAGTTTTTAGAAAGAGGAAAGGTATATCACACGATTGACCTGATCTCTGGGCATGGCGTGACGTCACTGACACATTGCTGACTCTTGTTGTCCTGTGTCCAAGCTGTTTCTCTGATCCGCATACACACACAGCAAGTCTCTATCAGAGTCTTTTCAGACAGTCCTATCACAAGAACAACTTCTCCTTAAGTGAACAAGAACACGCTGTTCCTATTTTCTCCTTAAGTGAACAAGAACACGCTGTTCCTATTTTCTCCGATCTGGTGAAGAGCGCACCTTACTTCCTACACAACAACACACAAGTCCGACACTGGTAATCTCTGCGAGATGGAGTTCCAAGCAATCCAGGGATGCACACTCTTTGTCTATAGTCTCTGTCTCAGCATACAGGTCGACTTGGGGACTAGGGTGGTAGATCCGTATCGACGGTTCCAATTACTGGTTGGATTGCTAGTTAATCCCGATGGTTCAAAACGTTGGTTTAAATAAAAACTTGCTACACAAACAGTCAGCTAAAGTGGCGCTTTTATCCACAGACCAGACTTCTCTCGTAGTGGCGAGCATGAATTTCACACAGTCTGTAAACTATTGTGGTGTTAATTTACAAAGAACATTGCGACACGTATGTGCGACTAATTGCCCTTTAAGTGCGCTACGTTGACCGACATGCATGCTTGTCTCCCTTTAAGTGCGCTACGTTGACCGACATGCTTGCTTGTCTACATAACTCTTCCCACCAACTTGCACACCTTCGTGCATACCTGCAGGTGGTTCGAACCTACCAGTCCCCCTTTCAACTGACACTTCTCGTCGGTCTCTTAATCTCACCTGTACCCAGGTGGATTCCTGCAAGCGTCCTTGCCTACCAGTCCGTCTTTACCCGGCACCTTACCGGTTTCTATAAACGCCGTTCTTGCACGTCTGATTCTGGTCTGATTTCCTAGCATTGTTATTTAGACTGGTCTACCTAGATGGATCGGACCGTCGTTGTGTCCATTCCTCTGATCTCCACAGTCGCACGTCGCATGCTTGGAACCAGTCATTGTACTGAGTAATGGTCTTGGGGCATTACAAATAGCGTGTGACTACGACTAAGTGCATTCCAAACGATCGTTTTAATAGTTAGGTTACTGCAATGTGTCCAAAAGTAAAGTTGATCAAAATAAATATAATTCATAAATAATTAAATAATCATGAACGGCTAACGCTCCGTCACACGACAGTCATTTTGGATTATTTTTTAATTGAAGGTATGATTAAAATAATGTATATAAAATATTAAACAGCATAAAGTGTACATTCACTTTTGCTGGTAACAGCCACAGCCACAAAACATTAATTGTAAACAACACTGATAAATAATACAATAAACGTCAGACACACGCAATAAAGTATTATTGTATTATTTATCAGTGTTATTTACAATTAATGTTTTGTGGCTGTTTTATGTTTTGATATCTGAAGTAAGTCATTGAATTTACACTGAGCCTTATATTTATTAGATCAGTTAATTGTCAGTGTAATTAGTAAGTTTTCTATTAAAGGCGGACAGATCAGCAAATCTTTAATGAGACAACTCGTAGAAACATATGCTTTTAATGTCAGATACATCACGTATATGAGACAACTCGTAGAAACATATGCTTTTAATGTCAGATACATCACGTATATGAGACAACTCGTAGAAACATATGCTTTTAATGTCAGATACATCAAGTATATGATGACACAACTCGCAAAAAACGGCAGCTTTTAATATCAGACAGATCAGTTATATGACGACAGAACACGCGGAAACATTAGCTTTTAATGACAGACAGATCAATTATGAGGAGACAACTCGCAAAATCGTCAGCTTTTAATGACAAACAGATTAGCCAGTTAACCGATTATATTATTCTCAGAAGCCTCTTGTATCCACTGGAGATAGAAGGGAACGTATGTGTAAAATCCTGGATCTCCAGGCCGTGCACAGCCGTATCCATGGGAAACGAGGCCAATGAGAGTGTAGTTTCTGCTGCCGTCCACGTGAGCAAACAAAGGCATGCCTCCATCACCCTGGAAAATGGCCACAAACGACAGAATTTGTTATTCAGGTGTTAACGCTGCAGTGACTTACACTAAATCTCACTTTGTGAAAAAAATTGATAAATAAAATACATTTATTTATTTATTTATGAGACCTTTTAAAATATTTAAATACAATAGAAAACACAGGACACAGCTCTACAATTCCAAGATAGCGGGAACTGCCGGAAGGGTGCGTGAGTTGAAAAAAATAATTTCCAGCTGCCATGATTTGCCGGGTGGGAGCCATACTTTGATGACTCAGCGTCCAGACTTCTTTACCCATCTCTTCAGTAGAATCAGACAGAAAATGATTTTATATAGTCCACCAGAGCACATCTAAGGGGTAAATCTGAAACTAACGCATGTACACACGTGTTGGTTAATTTAAATAGACAAGCATAGGATTATATACATAACAATGCAAGGCTACCAGAAATTAATTTTAAAGTGAAATATAAATTGATATGTGTGCATAATAACTGAACAAGTGCAACTAGTTTACTAGAAACTATATTGTAGAAATAACAGTCAGTCATTTTAATGGGGAGGAGGGATGCTTCTGACTGACGCCAATTTAGCGCCAGAGTAAGATGGGGTCGGGTAAGGTGTGGTAGTGCATCGGGAGTGGGGGATAGATGGAGGCAAGATGATAGTTAATGGTATGCTACACCTGGTAATGCGTTTATTAAATATTTGGATTTGTTTATTTTAATTCTAAGTAATTGAAAATATTATTATCCAGTCTTTTCCCCACGACTTCTATTGACTTTCAGTTGTAAACCAAGGTCTCGGAATCAAACCAAGATTCTGGGAGATCCAAGGTTTACGGAAGATATGAGCACTTCCGAAGAGCGCTGCTTTTAGTAGTGGGGCAAGTCTGTGGTTTCCAGGGAGTTTATTCAGATACCAACTCAGATGTTACGTTCCCCAACGATCGTATCGTGACAGGTACCACTTCTGGTTTTACATTCCACATTCTCTGGATTTCTAATCTGAGATCCTGGTAATTTTCTTTTTTTTCTTTCTCTTTTTCTATTTCTATCACACTAAACAGCGGCATCAAATGATTGTTGCTGTTCTGTTAGATGTATTGAGAACGACAGTGTCTGGTTTTCATGCAGGAATCACTCGAAACGTTTTCGTATCTCGAAATCCCACAGTATTTTAACTTCTGTCTCCGTGACTTTGCTGGGTGGTGCATCCATGTTCTTTCTGAGGTTTTTATAGTTCCATAGTTCTCACGTAAGTTTCTATGTATAACTTTCGCTACTTTATTGTGTCTTTTGGTGTATTCTGTTCCGGCCAGAAACTAATATCCTGATAGTATGTTTCTGTTGCTTCATCCATGGATTTGCAAAGTCTGCATTTGGAATGTTTTGTTGTTTTCTGTAAGAGCATTGTTGCTTTTTGAAAGTGTATTGTTGCTTTATGTAAGTGTATTGTTGCTTTTTGTAAGTGTATGATTGCTTTTTGTAAGAGCATTGTTGCTTTATGTAAGTGTATTGTTGACCCTGTGGAAGATATTCAATTATATTCACTGTTTTTGTAAAATAGAGCGCAACAGTGATTCTGTGTCATCACCCTTCAAGAGACAAAGTTTAGAATTGTCTTAAGAATGGTCTTTTTACCTGACAGGAATTGTCTTTTTACCTGACAGGAATTGGGAATTGTCCTTTTACCTGACAGGAATCCTTTCCGCCCCTCAAGCCATTCGCTCCGCAGATGACACTGCCGTTGTGAAGATACCTGGCGATGTCGCCGTCATCAAACCATGGAGCGAAAAGAGTGTAACAGTCATTCCAGTCGTATACGTTCACATCCACCTCTTGAAGTACTTCTGGGTATACATCTGCACCCGCTGCAACGGGGTATATCGACTTTTATCAGAATGCACTCTCAACCGGATTCAGTTTTAACAAAGGAATTTGCCATTTTCCATAACAGCAAACAGATAAGAATACTTTAACAAACAGCAGACAGATATGAATACCTTAACAAATAGCAGACAGATATGAATACTTTAACAAACAGCAGACAGATAAGAATACTTTAACAAACAGCAGACAGATATGAATACCTTAACAAACAGCAGACAGATAATAATACCTTATAACAAACAGCAGACAGATATGAATACCTTAGCAAACAGCAAACAGATATGAATACCTTAACAAATAGCAGACAGATATGAATACCTTAACGAACACCCGACATATTGGTAACTGTCATTTTTATCTTCATACATAAATATGATTAAATCAGAATATTCGAGTGTCAGATATGTTTAGTAACTGTCGATTAAACGGATTTACATAACTGTTTAAAAATATAATAATGCGAATAGCAATTACAGCAGTGATTATGGTTTCATGGACTTACTTTGTTTTTCTCTGACTTACATGTTCTGTTTTTCTCTAACTTAAATGTTCTGATCTTCTCGGACTTAGAATGCTCTGTTTTCTATGATTAACATGTTCTGTTTTTCTCTGACTTACATGTTCTGTTTTTTTCTTATTTAACACATCTCTGACATTTATCGTGTTTTTCTTTGACGTAAACATTTTGGTTTTTTCACTGACTTACACGTTTTGCTTTTCTATAACTTGCACGGATGTAAATTTTTTGACTTGCCAGGGACCGGAAATTTCTCTGACTGCAGGGACTTTTAAATTTCTCTGACTTAGACGGACCAGAAATTTCTCTGACTTGGAACAGAATTTTCTCTGCCTTACACGTACATAAATTTCTCTGACTTGCACGAACGTAAATTCTTTGCAATACTCGGCATCAAAATGATTACCCTACGTTATTTTCAACTTGTATTTTTTATTTCTTATTTACTTGTACGTTAGTTTGTATCTGTTAACACTAAGAGGATTTAAGAACGATAAATCGTACATTAATTCTAATAGCTGTTCTTTTTATAGCAAAAGTAATTTGCTTCTAATGTAAGTAACTAAATGAATAATTCAAACACCAATACCACGTTTATTTCAGTAACATTTAACTAGTAAACTAACAATCACAATTTAATTAATTGTAGTCATAACAATAGCAGTAAGATGTCTTCCCCCAAAACAAAGACAGTATTTCATTATTTAATTTCATTACTTTGTATTATGATTGTCTTTGATTTATTTGAGTTTGTGTATAAAAATCACATTAGCTTACACACAGTTGTTCCCCAGCCAACTACAGTTGCAGTTCTTGGCAAAGTGATAACATTAGTTGGGTGACATATGCGCATGGATGTGTCTGTGATGTATATTGGTCTGGCCAGCGTCAATAAAGCAATGTCACCATCTGAAAATATAATGTTTGAAATTAAAATTTATTTATTGCAAAAGGAAGACATGTGTATGATTTCAAGGTTGTCCAGCACAGACTTAGCTTGGCTGGCAAGGCCGTCCAGCAAAACCACTAGACTTGGCTGTAGCATTACTTACCGTTTGTTACTCTCTCATAATCAGCGTGTATCTTGGCTATAACATTACTCACTGTTTGTTTCTCTTTCATAGTCTACTTGTATCTTGGCTGTAACATTACTTAACTGTTTGTTTCTCTTTCATAGTTTGTGTGTATCATGGCTGTAACATTACTCACTGTTTGTTTCTCTTTCATAGTTCGCGTGTATCTTGGCTGTAACACTACTTAACTGTTTGTTTCTCTTTCATAGTTTTCGTGTATTTTGGCTGTAACATTACTCACTGTTTGTTTGTCTTTCATAGTTTTCGTGTATCTTGGCACTAGTGACACGTATTCGTTGTTCGAAGTCAGTGTACACATTAGACAGAGCGAGCTCCCATTTGCCGGCGATGACCTCTAACCCCGACACGTTCACCAAGCCGTCAGAGTCCACGAATCTGGACGAAAAAGAAATACTTTCTACTCTTTAAATATTATTTCAGTTACATAATACGCGCTTGTTGTTGTTGTTGCGGTGTATGTGTGTATGTGTGTGTGTGAGTGTGTGTGTGTGTGTGAGTGTGAGTGTGTGTGTGTGTGTGTGTGTGTGTGTGTGTGTGTGTGTGTGTGTGTGTGTGTGTGTGTGTGTGTGTGTGTGTGTGTGTGTGTGTGTGTGTGTGGTAAAGTTGTTAATGAAAACAAATAAAAGCAGCAAATCTTATGTGTTGCGTATAAATTGAATATCAGGAATCGTTTATTACAATTATTTTTTTGGTGTAAATATTACATTTTTTCCCTGTGCTTCTCGTTATTTCAGGATATATTGTTGCCAATTATCGCCACGATGCTCTAGAGTGTACTTTGCACAGGTTTACTTTTCGTAAAGAAATCGTAGACACAAAACACGAACGTTGCTTGACTCGCGGTTAAGACAGCACCGAAATCAAACTCAGCATTGCTCTCCAAAACAGGAAATAATAACCTGAAGTGTGACAACTGAATATGCATACATACTCACACACATGCACAATACAGACAATTATAGATAGATAGATAGACAGACAGACAGACAGACAGACAGATAGATAGATAGATAGATAGATAGATAGATAGATAGATAGATGTATTGGAATGCACATGTGTGTGTGTTTGTGTGTGTGTGTATGTGTGTGTGTGTGTGTGTGTGTGTGTGTGAGTGAGTGAGTGTGTATGTGAGAGAGAGAGAGAGAGAGAGAGAGAAAGAGAATGAGAGAGAATTTGCATATAGAAACATGCTTTGGAATAAACTATTTAGAAACGAATTGCATATAAAGCCTATATAATGATAAATTTGCATCATTTAAACCGAAGATTTTTTCAAATGTCATTAATGTTTAATTAGAAATATTTAATTTCAGAGTAATATAATTATGAGTGATTACCCATCAAGGCAGTGTGCGGCTGTGAGCACGTGATAAGTGTCCCAAATGACACCACCACACGACGACTGGGAGTTGTGCAGGAGAATGACGACCCAGGGGTACTTGGAACGACATTCAGTGCTCGTCCCACCAACAACACGGGTAGCTGGCGTCCTCGCTTGACCGCACGTATCGACTGTCGATAGACAAAGAAAATAACCTTTTATTTCATCCTCCACTTTCTCAATGCCTCCTTCTCTTTCGTTTCGCCTCCTTGACTTACTTAATGTTTCCTATTCTTTCGTTTCGTCTCCTGGACTTACTTAATGTTTCCTATTCTTTCGTTTCGCCTCCTAAACTTAGTTAATGTTTCCTACTCTTACGTTTCGTTTCCTGTATTTACTGAATATCTCCTACTCTTTCTTTTCGCGTCTCCTGTATTTACTTAATGTTTCCTACTCGTCTCCTGGACTTAATCGTTTCTTCCGTTGTTCTTCGTTATTGATTTTGTTAATTTTTCCCTTAGTTTTCTTTACAGACCACGTCAATAATTGTCCTGATCATATCACGCATAGTCACGACTGTAACAAGTATAATCAGGATCACATCGCGCAGTGTTACGACTGTAGCAAGAATTATCAGAATCATATCTAATATAGTCACAGCATAGTCATGACAGTAGAAAGCATTATCAGTATTTTATCATTTATAGTCAAGACTGTATGAAGTATTAACATAACAGCATGACATCGAGTTTAGATAAGGCTGTATCAAGCATGGTCGAATGAATTGAACGATTGATAGACTTAATGTAAGCAAACATTCTTTTAACAGGCCAAACATATTCTATTTCGGATTCTTGCATGTTTTGTTATTGTCTAAAATTACTTCTTTTCTAGCTTTCATTATTGTCTAAAATTACTTCTTTTTCTAGCTTTCGTTAATATCTAAAATCTTCTTTTTCTAGCTTTCTTTAGTGTCTAAAATAACTTCATTTCTAGCTTTCATTATTGTCTAAAATAACTGCCTTTGTAACTTTCATTATTGTCTTTAAAAATAGTACATATATCTAATTAATTAATTTATGCCTTTATCTCGTACACTAATGGCAGCAAAATAATTTTAATGACAACAAAATGTATAATTTAAACTTACCTGGCAATTGTGTAGGTGGCAAAGGCTGTTGACAGAGGGGCAGTGGTGTTGTAGTCGTAGCGTCTCTCGTACAAAGCAGCAAACACACGATCGACAACATAGGTTTGTTGTTCCTCGTGCTCCAAAGGTTTCGAACCATGACTGAATCGTTACGCTCTTTCGGGGCGCAGGGGCAGTGTGGCTGGTGCAGCACCTGAATGTTAACACTATCCTACTGCTGATCTGACTGCACAGGTATGAAATAACTTTGCAACTTATCTGTTGCATTATAATGATTAATTGCGGTCTAACTGTATAACAATTAGTGGTAGTCTACAAATTACCCAGCTCAAGGACACTATTATTCTTCTATAGTCTATCATAATACAGTAGAGTATATTAGCTATCATGCTCCAGTAATTCAGCATACTGCAACAGAGGTATGTTACCTGCCATACTTCAGCAGACTATCATTGTCCAATGTCGTTTTGCAGCAGGCAATTAACTTCTACTAGACTGAGTAATACATCATATCGTATTACATTAGTACACAACCATTCTCCAACAGTCTGTCATATTGCGTAGGCTATTAACTTTTGCTAGACTGTCATATTGGTAGTCTATCATGTCGTATTACAAGGGCATTTCTGCCATTTAATAAAAATGTGACTTACCATGTTTTCTACCCCATTTACCGTAATGCGGATTTCAAAACGCATTTACAGCAATTAGCACAAACATCAATTACCATACAGATCTTATTCCTTTACAGTAAATATGATTTACAAAACGTATTTCATACGTACCTTAAATCATTATATAATGAGAGTGACTGTCATCACGAAGCCCTACACATAATATACATATGATTTACAAACCAGTTTACCCAATAAAAATGTGATTTACAAACCAGTTTACCATATATAATCGTGACTTACCAAAAGTAAATGTATTTCCCAACACTTTTTTTGAACACGACTTGAAACTTTACCGAGAAAACAGCAGCTAGGTCAGACAACCATTCCCGACCTCTTTGGTTTAATCTCTGTCCATCGCGTCACGGCATTTTCTCATAATCTCGCCTCTCAAAGATAAGGATTGAAGCCATACACACAATAACTCCTTACCGATGGGTCACGTCAACCTTGCAGCCGAATCTCGGGATGTGATTATAGTTACACAAAACATATGAGCTACTTACATTCACCACAGCATAAATGAATTAGTCACAGTCATCACCGCACAGATGAGCTACTTACATTTACACATCACAGATGGGTTACATTCACACAATACAGATGTACCACAGTCACCACAACACAGATGAGCTAGTTACAGTCACCGCAAACCAGATGAGCAAGTTAGTTACAGTCACACAGCACATATGAGCTAGTTACAGTCACCACAACCTAGATGAGCTAGTTACAGTCACCACAACCTAGATGAGCTAGTTACAGTCACCACAACCTAGATGAGCTAGTGACAGTCACCACAACATAGATGAGCTAGTTACAGTCACCACAACACAGATGAGCTAGTTAGTCACCACAACATAGATGAGCTAGGTAAGTTAGTGTTTCTTATATTGTATTCCGAATTAAGTAAAGTGCTGATGCCAACTGGCATATTCCACCTTGAACTATTCTCGTTAGTGACTTTCGCTCTACAGTCTACAGTGTCACAGTCGTCACGAAAGAAATAATTCAAACGTCACGAAATAGAGTATTCACACTAAAGACTTCACGTAACAGTGTATTCACACTAAAGGCGTCACGTAACAGAGTATTCACACTAAAGGTGTCACGTAACAGAGTATTCACACACACTAAAGGCGTCACGTAACAGAGTATTCACACTAAAGATGTCACGTAACAGAGTATTCACACTAAAGGCGTCACCTAACAGAGTATTCGGACCAAAGACTTCAGGTAAAATAGTATTCACATTGTGAGCCGTTTGGGCACCTTCACTCATTATGATTATTAATTAATCACACATAACCAACTACAAGTGATCGAGAATCTTATTTTATAGTTGTTAATAATTCTCCCACAAGACTAAAATGTCTCTCACTTGGCGGATCATAAGGGGTGTCGTAAAACTGTACTCTTTACACATAATAAGACAGACGTTTTACTATCGCATAATGTTCTGCAGGTGAAAACTTCTTACTTCTTATTAAAATCAAATATACAGTATATGAATATAATCAAAAGTGTTGACATATACATCATTTCACAACAATGTCGGATTAAACATTAGACACTCATTCAGTTTATTCTAGCATAGACATCAACAGTCAAATTAACATATATAATATTTTGTATCCTAATCCTGTTTTCTTGATGACCTGACAGAGAGGATTTAGGACAATATAGAAATGCAGTGGTGATAGGGAATCACCTTGAAAGTTTCTACAGTTTTTTGTTGTGTCTTCAATTTCTATGCTGTTGCATGTGATGGTGATTTTCCAGTTTACCATTGATTCCTAAATTAGTATCTGTACGGATGGCGCTATCTTGTACACTTTTATTATTTCAAGTATCCATGGATGTGGAACTGAGTCATTGACCCTTTAAATGTCAACCCATGACATGACAAGATTTGTTCTTTCTTTCTTTGCTGTCAATAATGTAACTTGTGCCCTGTCTGGTTGCCGTGTAGTGTCTGCTGACCAGCAGAGAATGCAATGCAAGTTTTGTATTGGACACTTGCCCTAATCTTATAAAAAGTTGAACATTGTGCTTTAGATCTTAGCTATCATCAGGGGTTCAGTTGTTATTATTCAGTTATTCTTGTAATGAAGCTCTCTTCTTCTAATATAACTATGGTCACCTTTAATTCTGTGATGTGCGTGCGCTACGCTATGGCCTGGGTGTTGAAATTATCCGATCGTTCAGTTGGGGTAGGGTGGTGTAGGTGGTGTAGGTGTGAAGTTATTCCGTTGGAGTATGGCGGTGAGGAAGTGGTGGAGTGAAATCGGTCTGCTGGCTTTTTATTTACGTCTGGGTTTTTTAGCCGATCAGCGCAAAAGACATAGTGATCTGTGACGGTAATTTGTATTGTAGGCTATTTGCCGTCATCAAAAGAATGACGTAAATCAGTTAAATCGGAAAGCTATTGTCTTCACTACGTGTCTTTTTTCATATTCTGATTTTGGATGCCACATACGCAAATGCGCGCGCGCGCACACACACACACACACAAAGAATATTTTTTAATTTTTTGGCAGAAGTTATTATAATGACCAGCACTGGGGAAAATATTAACTCCTTACTTTTAAATTAAATCTGATTTTATAAACAACACCACCACCAACAAGAAAACTCACGGGAGGGATATGAATAAAGAGGAAACATGTCTCGCTTGCCGTAGGCTGTGTTTGCTACAGTCCGACCTCCACCCCACCTCGTCTCTTATTTGCTGCTGTACGAACTTTTTCTGTACTGTAAACAATTGCAATGAAACGTAACGCTAAGTAGTTACTGAGCAGTAAATAATTGTCTCTTCATGGGAAACTTGTAGTGAGCAAAGTTGCTTCTAGATTGACCTAAAAGCAGTGTTTTTTAAATGTGTGTGTGTGTGTGCGTGCGTGCGTGCGTGTGTACGTTCATGCTTGCCTGCGCGAGCGTATAGATTTGTCAAGGGCAGTGTGACGTATACAAGTCAAGTCGTTTCGTTTCAATGCGGAAGTTCTGAATCAAGAAGTGCGACCATTTTTTTTTTTACTGTACAGAAAGAGACTTGGAAGTGCAGGGCACCCAACAATTGCAGTCACCATTATTAAATGGTGTCAGGTGAGTGATATTCACATTTACATTATGCGAGGACGAATGAACTTTTGTTTTCACTGACTACGAACTCAGTCGCACAGGTTGGTAAATGGTCTATTGTGCCAAGCTCGATTATCTGGTATGTTGCTGTAAGGTAAACAAGACACTCATGCCCCACGAAATACTTTATCGCTGCGAGTGACAGATCTTGACTATAATGACTGAATTCGTGCGACTGTGTGCCGCGTTAAAGCCCTTGCCAACCTCTCTGTCTTTGTTCAATGCAGTAAAACGGAAGTTTATATATTTTTGTTGTTTCAGCAAAATAAAATTCTATGTGTATACTGTCTTGACCTATTTCACTTTGATTCTTAAACTTTTTTTTTAATTAGTCGTGTACACACGGACTTCTTCTCGATACTAATTTTCCTATTAACATACATTTCATTTTTTTTTTTTAATTATGAAAGCGAAAATAGACTCGTTTTACCCAAATGTCGGGCGAAAGTATCTCGAAAGAAATAAAAACTGTAAAAAAAATAGTTTAATATATTATTTCGCTTTAAGTTGCTAATATTTAGTAATAATAGTTTTAAAATCTATAGCTATTTGTAAACAAGTAAGCCCTACTTGTAATTTGAGATATTCTAGTAACAGATATAACTATTTGTAAAAATGCAGTCAATAAATAATACTTTGCTATTAAAATATTCCAATAATAGATACAGATGCTTGTAACCAAGCACTGTCATTAAATCTCCCCACTCAAAATATTCCAATAATAGAATAGATATAGCTATTTATAAACACTGTCATGTAATACTTTTCTATTAAGACATTCTCATAATAGGTTTAGCTATTTGTAAACAAATACTGTCATCAGTGCTTTGCTCTAAAGATCTTTCAATAGAAACATATATTTGTAAATAGTCATGACATATATTTCTATACAGATATTTTCATAATAGCTATTTATAAACAAGAACTGTTATCAGTGCTTTGATCTATAGTTTTCCAATAATAGAAATAGATATTTGTAAACAAGCATTGTCATTTAATACTTTCCTCTAAGATATTATTCAGATAACAGATTTTTAATTTAGAGCTCTATGTAAGTACAATAATACCCTGTATATATAAAATATATATATATTTACATTGGATCTTTCCATATATATCATTTATAAGGTGTACCATTGCTTTAGGTCTGTCTTTGCACAGTGTGTTAGTTTTGTTTATGGTCTTTCACTCTTTGTAGATATAAATTTTGTAGAAGTTTTCAGTCCAGTCTTTGTACTGGGTCTAATTACCATTTTCTGTATTTGTACAAGTTTTTAGAATCTTATTATTTGTACCTGGTCTGTCATTTTATAGAAACTTTCTTAATATTAGTTCTTTCCTTGCATATGTTGGATTTGGTAGAAACTATTTGTGTGTGTGTGTGTGTGTGTGTGTGTGTGTGTGTGTGTGTGTGTGTGTGTGTGTGTGTGTGTGTGTGTGTGTGTGCGTGCATGCATGCATGCATGCATGTTTGTGTATATCTACTGTAAATTTTGTACAGACTTTAAATTCAGCAGACCAAATATTCAGGTGAATGCATTCACTGTGAAGGCAGACCAAATATACATGTGAATAGGAACAGTGCAAATGCAGACAAGATGTATAATTAAAGAAAAGTACACAGTCAGACCAAATAAAACTAAGCTACATATATATCATATAATATATAAAATTATAATGATTTTTACTTGAAGCAAAAATACATGATATATAATTAAAATCAATATTGAGTGAAAAATACATTATATTTAATTAAGATGTATTAAGTGCAAAAAAAAGCACATGATCTTGATGATGTATAATTAAAATATATTAAGTGAAAAAAATACATGATAAATTGATATGTAATTAAAATTAGTGCAAAGAAAATGCATGATATATAATTAAAATGTAATGACTAAATGAGTGCAGGAAATGCATTATATATAATTAAAATGTATTGAGTGCACAAAATACATGATATATGATTAAAATGTACTGAGTAATAATAAAGATAGACCAAGAGTCCAGTGAAACATATCTGAAGCAAAGTCATATCCAAAAATAAATAAATGAATACCTAAATCAAAGATTAAGACATTCAAAAGGAAATTAGACCCTGACTAATAAACTCTCTCTTTCTGCATCAATTCTCCCCAAAAACCTGTTTCAGCTGGATCTCCCAAGATCCCATTTCATCCCTTCAAATCCAGGATCCTTAGCCGGACATGATTGTTGGGATTGTCACTATGTAATGCTCAGCACTTGCATCACACATTGAAGCCAGCTGACAGCACATAATTCCTGAAGTATCGATCATGCTCGTGTTGTTGGCTGTTTGATTGATTGCCAGTAATTTGTGAATATTAAAGTTTATACTTCATCCAAGTGTCATGTGCAGAAACCAAGCAAGAGTTACAAGAAATGAAACACTTGAAACCAAAGCGAGAGTTACTAGATATTAAATGCACTTGAAACCTAAGCCAAAGTTAATAAAAATGAAACATACCTGAAGTCTAAGCCAGAGTTACCAAATATGAAACACTTGAAACCTAAGCCAAAGTTAACAAAAATGAAACATATCTGAAGTTTAAGCCAAAGTTACCAAAAATGAAACACTTGAAACCTAAACTAAAGCTACCAGATATGAAACACTTGAAACCTAAGCCAGAGTTACCAGAAATGAAATTGAGTTGCAAGAATGCAATTCAGCAAACTTAGTGTAGTTTCTACAGTTAATTGATGCTATCTTAATTCACTTTCTTCTTTAGTCACTGATTATCACCAAGCAGAGGTTTGATATCTCTAACTTAATCAGTTATGTGGAACCTCATTTAACTAAATCAAATAAGGGATTGGTATCACTCTTGATCAGTCATGCAAAACTATAGTTCACTATTTCTGTAATTATACATAGGTTTTATATCTCTGTGCATTCTGTCCAGTGGTACTATATTATAATTCTTTGGTATTATTTTGAGATATAGGATTTCTGTGCATTTAGAGTTTTCTAGTAATTTATTTTTATAAATATTAGGTTTGATTTCACCGTCCTATTCAGTATTATGAAAGTATGGCTCATTTAGATTATACCACATGTTCTAAATACATGTGTCAATTAAGTCACATGGAAGTTTTCTACACTTGAAACATAGTAACTTGTTTGTTTTATGTTAATTGTTGTTTCTCTTCCATATAATGGTACTATAGTTCATTTAATCTTACTTGAAATTGCCTAGTGTAAATCAGTCACTTCAAATATTGTTCTCTAAACTGTACTCTTTGTTTGTTGTTTGGCTAGTGTAATAACAATACTTGTGGAACTGTAATTAACTTAGACTTCACCCACAATTTGGCTTGCAAATTTTCAGACAACCAATTGTATAAATAAATTTAAAAATAAAAAAAATGCTTCACACTTAGTGTATAGTGTATTCACCCTAAAATTATCCCAGAATATCTCAAAACCAAAATTGAAACTCATGTTTTTACCTCATTGTCAGCCCAGACCATTACCATTGTGGTGACACTTTTGACAGGCTACCTGCATGCTGCATGGGTGGGTTTAATCACCTAGCTTGATTAAAAAGGATTTTATCTTTTCTTATTTTCATACATTATTGGTAGTTTGGAATACTATGGTTTTAGGAGTAAATTATTTCCAGTTTTCCTGGCACCCTCATTTGGTGAAATATATAAGCTGCTTTCACACCAAACCCAACAGACATTTTCATCATCCACATGAGATAGGGAATGATTCCTTTGGTTGAATGGTAAACACGCCAAGAAAACCATAACAGGATTTATCTGCCATATTTAATATGGCAGCATTCAACAGTTGCACCAGCATTTGCACCAAGGACATGATCCCTGAGGCCTGCATCAAGAGTAGGCCTATAGACTGAAGAAAGCTTAACCTCTGCTGACTAACAGAAATAAGTCTATAAGCTTGCTGCTGTCTCAGACTCTGTTTTTAAATTGACATTTCACAAGTCACTTGCCAAATCAAAAGTCCACAACTATGGTCATCTTGACAATTGATATTATAGTACCATAATTATACTTATGATCTTATTAATCACTCTTATAGCTAATGTTATTCATTAATAAATACAACTAGAAACACATTTATTCACATTTTCTATCTTGTAAATAATCAGGATTTTGGGGGTGACTGGAAGTTAAAGCTTATACACTATTGTCTATCTTATATCTGTTACATCATCCCTAGATATTCTGCAGTGGACTTTGCCCGTAATTTTAGTTGACCCGACGTCTGTTCAGGACCCGCACTATGGTTATGTAAAAGCAGACGCCTAGAGTCCCTAGACTGTCATAGTATAAAGTGGTCTGTTGCCACACGTGCATTTTCTTAGTCCTTGCAATGAGCCAATTTGTGTGAAGTAAATATGTGTTTCCCTGACCTTGCAATCGATATCACTTCTACCATTGGATAGTCGTTTTTTTTAGCTTGTTCGTGTGATAGAAATAAGCTGGGTTTGGGGGTCACCCATTGTCGTACACAACATGGATATCTTGCAAGTCGTGTGTTCGAATGCAGTCTACTTCGTTGATCCTCTATCAGTATACAGCAGATTTGGGATTTATGAAGCAGTGATTTTTTTAAATGTATTTATGTTATTCATCGGACGATGAATATTTGCCAGCTTCTAGTGATTTTTAAATTGATGAAGAGATGAAACTTGTCAATAATGGGCGAGCTGTGAAACCAGTTCAGAAAAAAATGACGTGCAGTGTTTGAACAAATGAACAGTGGATTTCAACTTGCAATATGAATTGTGCAATTGGATCTTTATTTGCTTATGCAAAATAATGATAATATGATTTGACAGTTTTTTTTTTTATTTATACACATTACATTTCTGTTTTTAAAATATGTCTAATGCTCAGCAATGGACTTTTCAATTCTAAATGCAGCATTGTGCTGAAGAAGAAACAGTGTGAACAATTAATTTGAACTGTGTAATTCCTTGGAAATTTTTGTGTGGTACAAAATAAAATAACACTTATAAAATTGACACTTCGGGGGTGTCAGGTCTCTTTGAGAACATTTTCAAGATATTGATCGAAAGGGAACTTTTTATTATAAAATTTATGTTTGAATGTTAAATATTTAAAAATAATAATTTAAAAATTCTTTAGTATGTTTGTCATTGGCAAATCTGTACTTTTTTCAAAATCCATTTATAATTACAGCCTCTTTTCATTTTTTAGTAAGGTCACCCATACAATTTTTTTTGTAAACGACCAAATAACCTGACAGGTTCACGCTCCGCTTTACTATGTGATGCTGACTGTCAACATGTTATTGCAGGGAGGGGAGGGGTGCATCACACTAACTACCAGACGTCACAACTATCGTACTAAAAATCCTAGTCAGTTAAGTGCAAGTTTAGTCACCTAAGACTTTACCCACCGTTTGTCTAGTGTACTAAAAATCCTAGTCAGTTAAGTGCTAGTTTAGTTAACTAAGACTTTACCCACCGTTTGACTACTGTACTAAAAATCCTAATCAGTTAAATGGCACTGTAGTTAACTAAGACTTTATCCACAGTTTGGCTAGTGTACTAAATATCCCATCAGTTAAGTGAAAATGTAGTTCATTAAACGTATACCCACAGTCCTAATCAGTCAAGTGGAACTGTAATTCACTAAGTCTTTATTCACGGTTTGGCTTGAATAACAGTTTTATCATTTATACTATGGCTCAAATAAAACTTTACTCACAGTCAGGTTTTAATAAAAACTATAATCAAACAGTATTATGGTTAGGAAGTGTCACATTACTGGAAACATGCCATTCTCTACTTTACCAGTGTTCCAAAACAGCTTTAAGAAAGAAAACAAAACCATAGCAAAATAAAACAAAAGCTGAGTTAGTTTGACATCACATTTCTTTGCAAATTTTCCCTCCCTACCTGACAGTTATATAGTTTTACTTGTAGTAAACTATATGTGGTTGTTATTGACGTGTACCTCACTTTCTCAAAAGTTAACAAAGGAGTTTGTGTTATTTTTACTTCAACGTGTTGACGTAATTCAAGAGTGCAGATTTTTTACAAACAAAACATAGTCCAAATTTCGTAATCTTTCAAACAGTGCAAATCCGTTTTATAGAACGTAATCAGTGCAATTGGTCTTCTCTTGCTACGTAGTGCAATGTCTCTTTACGAAATATACTTAGTGCATATGATATGCTCTTGTTAAGTAGTGCAATGTCTCTTTACGAAATATACTTAGTGCATATGATATGCTCTTGTTAAGTAGTGCAATGTCTCTTTACGAAATATACTCAGTGCATATGATATGCTCTTGTTAAGTAGTGCAATGTCTCTGTACGAAATATACTCAGTGCATATGATATTCTCTTGTTAATTAGTGCAATATCTCTTTACGAAACGTACTCAGTGCATATGGTCTTCTCTTGTAACGTAGTGCAATGTCTCTTTACGAAACGTACTCAGTGCAAATGATATTCTATTGTTACTTGGTGTGGAATGAAGTGGTGAAGGAGAGAAAGATGAGAAAAGAGACAAATATTAATTTAATTAATCCCTCCTTCACTTGCTGAAAAATTTAAACGATCTTCTACTCACAGGCATCCACTTTCTACAAACACTGGAACAGAGACGCGTAGTGAAATGACGTTACAAACACTGGAACAGAGACGCGTAGTGAAATGACGTTACAAACACTGGAACAGAGACGCGTAGTGAAATGACGTTACAAACACTGGAACAGAGACTCGTGGTGAAATGTGACCTGTCACCACAAAAAGATACTTAAGTCGCGCAAGGCTAAGCCGAGAAAAACGGCAAAAACGAAGGTGGGGGTCTACATGGGTGAAATTGAGATTTTCATTTTAGCTTGTTCCCAAACCATCGAACAACAAATTACTAGCGTGTTTTTCTTTAATTCGAACTAGAAATAGCTTTATTATTATTTTTTTGTGACCTACTGTCTAACTTCGAAGGAAAAATATGGCCCAAAAGTGCTATAATCTGACGATCGTAGACGGTAGAATCCCTGGCTGAACCTCATAATGTTGTATATCAGAATGCTCAGGAAAAAGCCTATTTTTATGCTGACGACACTGGTTATTTATTTATTTATTTATAACGTCTAATCAGAATGTTTTATAAGGCTGTGCTTGGCGTAAACAAAGTGAAAAGCGTCAGCCAATCCGCAGACAGTTTATCAAAGCTTACTATAAGTTACCAAGCA
Organism: Sinotaia quadrata; assembly: GCA_028829895.1. NCBI lineage: Eukaryota > Metazoa > Mollusca > Gastropoda > Architaenioglossa > Viviparidae > Sinotaia > Sinotaia quadrata. Next base: position 62,707,785 of record CM054178.1, on the reverse strand, counting down.
TGCTCTCATAAAAAGACGGTCGCGATTGGTTGAAACGCACACAAGGGAGACAGTTTCGTCCTGTAATGCGTAATGCAAACATGGAGAAACGAATCGCTAATTTGTTGAATTCATGTAAAGAAAGCAACATCTTAGAAAAAGAAAGCATTCAGATTAAAGATTTGATATCTGTTTATTTTGCTAATGAGGATGTAGCTGATGGATTTTCTCTGAAAGTGACACAGACAGCGAATCGCGTGATCGAACAACGAAGCAGACGACAGCTGACGATAACTGACTGTACACTGAAGTGAAAGGTGTGCTATAATTACTGGATTATTTAAACGATATTTTTTTTAAGAATGTGAAAGTAATGCAGCTTTAATCTGTGATTTATTTAGTGGAGCTAGCATCAGATTTAGAAAGAGGTATCAATTCAATATTATGCCTTAATTTTAGAATATTCTGTGAGCCACAATAATCATTCTCGCATACAGAAATTCTAATCGTTATTGCTTAAAAAGACTGTTGTCTGTAAATGATGTAACAATATATTTGTTGTTTATAGTTATTACAGTGTTAGCTATTGTGTCTTCTTCAACTCTGATTGGAAATGAAGCAGATTAATATATGGTTGCTAAGGAAAAACCTCTCAGAAATGTGTTCAATCTTTGAGGCCGATTTTCTCAAAATGGCCGTCCGGACAGTAGTGCACTTCAAACAAACATAACTTTTCCATATTTTGTCCTACACTCTTTATTTTTATATCAACAGAAAGCCCTTTCAATTTTCTTTCTATTGATATATATATCTCAATACCCCCAAAATCCGACTTAAGTATCTTTTTGTGGTGACAGGTCACAAATGACGTTACAAACATCTACCCCTATACCAGAAACATATAACATTTAGTCTAGCTCCCAGGCCCCCCAGAATTCTCATTTTTAATGAAGTCCCTATGACCAATTTTCCTTATTAAGGTGCGCTGCCGCGCAGCAGTTTCAAAATTCTGCGCACAAGTTTTTGGTTGCAAGCTCAAACAACCGCCAGTTCCGCCCACACAGGAAAAATATTAGAAGGAATGTTACATATGACACAGATATGTGTAGACGGGAAGAGATAGAAGTCGATAATCAAATTTAACAGGTAACTTAATTTAAAAAAAAAAAATTAAATAGACACAAAGATAAAACGTCACATGTTGTGCAGTGTGTCTAACGAAACGTACTCAGTGCGGATTAATCTTGTTAAATAGTGCACAATCTTTGTTTTTTAAAAGACGTACATAATCTTGTTAGATAGTGCACAATCTTTGTTTTTTAAAAGACGTACATAATCTTGTTAGATAGTGCACAATCTTTGTTTTTTAAAAGACGTACATAATCTTGTTAAATAGTGCACAATCTTTGTTTTTTAAAAGACGTACATAATGCTAATGATATTTTTTTTAATAAGATAGTATATCTTGGTAAATAGTGCACAATCTTTGTTTTTTTAAAAGACGTACATAATGCTAATGATATTTTTTTTAATAAGATAGTATCTCTTGGTAAATAGTGCTAATGACATTTTGTTGTTATTGTTAATAATGCAGTGTCTCTTTCAGAAACATAGTGCATTTGACATCTTTCTAAATAGTGCTCTTTGTGAAACGTACTCTTTGGCATCTTATTTGTAGTAAGTGTAAATGACATTTTTCTTTATAAATAGTGCAGTATCTCTGTGCAATCAACTCAGCCCGAGTGACATTTTTCTTTCGGAAAAGAGGATTGCCTAGTCGATTAACATCGGCGTACTCCATAAACTGAGAGGGTATGTGAGTGTGTTTGAGGGTAATCGGCAAGATTTATATATGCAGATTAGGCTGCAAACAATATTTTGAATATCTTCGTTCTTTCAATAAATAATGTACTTTCATGCACAATGGCTTGTAGTTTATAAATGTCGGCTATTTTAGTCCTGACGTAGGCCTGATCCACTATTGGTGACGTAGTGTTTTTCGTTCGTTTTCCTTGCTAAGTCAGTGTTGAAAGTGTCAAGTACATCCGCATTCATAGCGTTAATCAGTGTGTACAACACACCACACACATTTCAGTATATTGATTGTTTCTTTCTGTTGACTTGACGTGAAACCCTCTCCTGCTTTGTGTTTTCGCTGTCGGTTAAGGCCAGGGTACACGTGTACTACCCATACAACACACCTTACAATACATTGATTGTTTTTTTCTGTTGACATGACACATATCTCCTGCTTTGTGTTTTCGCTGTCGGTTAAGGCCAACACACGTATACGTATCTAAACGAAGTCTATATTATTCCATTTAACGTTTGATTATTAATTGGTATGCCAGACAATTAAGTTTCTTTTGTTTTATGCACAGAACTACGTCGCTCATTTATATTCATTTAGTTACTCTTAAATTCTTCAATATCTGACTTTTTTGTTAGACACTCCACTCCCAAGATAAACATTTCAGTTTTTCTGATTTTCTTATTTTGGTAATAAAGATCCCACTCTCAAGATAAACATTTCAGTTTTGCAAATTTTCTTACTTTATTAATAACAACCCCATTCCCGAGATAAACATTTCACTTTGCCTGAATTTCATACTTTGTTAAAAGACCCCTCTCCCAAGAAAAACACCTCACTTTTGCTGAATTTCTGACATAACACCTACCTAAATGAGTTGTGTTGGTTTACGCATATCTAAATGAGTTGTCTAGATTAATACCTATCTAAATCAGTTGTCTAGATTAATACCTATCTAAATCAGTTGTCTAGATTAACATCCATCTAAATCAGTTGTCTAGTTAACACCTATCTAAATCAGTTGTCTAGATTAATACCTATCTAAATGAGTTGTCTAGATCTACGCCTATCTAAATGAGTTGTGAGTTTACTGCTGCATTAGGTAAAGCGAACTGCATCAGAAATATTTTAGTAACTGGAAAATGGCGTCTCTCATTTTTTCCTTAAATTTCTTCTTGCAAAATTAAGTTAGTTAGTTAGACGGATGGAGTACTTAGTAAATCTTTAAAATTAATATATATTATTTAGTTTGAGAAGTAAGACCAATTTCAAATATTCTTGGTGCATATTATGGTTTTGACAGATTCACGTCTATTACTGTTTTGCCGGGTTCACGACTGATTTCATTCTACTGTTTTGACAATGGCCAGTAAACTTGAAGCAGATTCTGACGTGTCTACAAACGAGACCCAGGAACCCATAGAGGTATGTACACACTTCGGCCTTTCCAAAGTAAAGCACGAGACGCCTTTACACTTTTATTAGTTTTAGTTATGAGTTATTATTTCTTCAAATATTTTTATATCACAATTTAGAAGTGTTCAAACATTGAAGAAGTGTATGATAGTATATAATAGATTAGAAATTTTGCAACATTGAAGAAGTGTATGATAGTATATCATAGATTAGAAATTTAGAACTTTTGCAACATTGAAGAAGTGTATGATAGTATATCATAGATTAGAAATTTAGAACTTTTGCAACATTGAAGAAGGTGTATTATAGTATATCTTAGATTAGAAATTTAGAACTTTTGCAACATTGAAGAAGGTGTATTATAGTATATCATACTTCACAGATTAGAAATTTAGAACTTTTGCAACATTGAAGGAGGTGTATTATAGTATATCATAGATTAGAAATTTAGAACTTTTGCAACATTGAAAGAAGTATATTATAGTATATCATAGATTAGAAATTTAGAACTTTTGCAACATTGAAGGTGTATGATAGTGTCACTTCAATGCCACTTAGTTAATGATTATGAATATTATTAATTAATTAATCATTCATAGCTAATTACAAGTGATGAGAATCTTAATTTTTGCTATTAATAATTCTCCAGCAGAAACCATTCATCTCTCTAACTTGGCGGATATGCAGGCGCTGTAAACGTTTTCTCTCCTCTACATCAAAGATAAATATTTACCGTCATACACTGTTTCCGTAGGTGGAAAACCTCATATTAAAGGGAGAAAACAAATCCGTCTTTAATCTATATTTAGCGAGCCCCCATCCACCCACTTTCTTCTCTAACATAAGGTTATCAATATGTGTAAGAAGGTCGATAAATTTAACAATAAATTTATTAAATCAACAATCAAATGTACAAATGACAAATACATTGAAAAAGATTACTTGACTTCAATATTTCTACAAAAATATGTTCAAATAATTTCTCTGTTTACACAGTATATATTCTAAAATACAATTTAACAATGATGTCAATACAAATCGCAGAATAGTTCCTATCAGAGAACAGAAATGGAGTTATTAGAGATAAGCAATAATAGGTTTTACTTAGCCTTAATTAAGTGCAGTCTCAATAGTCTTTCACGCACTTTGCAACAATGTCACAAGTTACTGTCCACGTCAACTGTCTCTCTCACACAGTCAAAAACACTGGTGCACTAATTTTCTCTCGAAGCCAACTTGAGCGCCCTTTTCGCCAGTTTTTTTCAAGCAGAACAACAACTGTAGCAATTTCTAGTAAATTCTCTGTACCAGAAATTGTTCTTGTAGCCATCATATCTTGCCGCCATACATTGAAGGGGTGCAGTGTATTCTTCACACTTACACACCACTCCCTGCCTTTACACCACATCAGTTGTAGCAGTTTACAAATAGTAACCAAGATTCAAATCACACAAGGAAAGATTTAGAAAAGTAGAAAAGGCTGCTTGCCCTGAAATATATCATCAAGGAGCAATGCTAAGTTTCCAGTTTATCAATTTATAACTCTATTCTTTCTTACATTCCAGTCTCAACTTACAGTTTCCTGCAGCAATATTTATTAGCCTGAGACATACACACACACACACACACACACACACACACACACACACACACACACACACACACACACACACACACACACACACACACACACAGCATAATAAATACAGCGTATCAAAGCAATGTCAGGTGTTTAACACACTATATACGAGTAGCCGAGTAGCTTAGTTCAAACATTGTAGAAATAATAGACTACTCACATAATACATCCCTACATAAGACACAAGTATAAAAGATCAATGGCAAAATGTACGCAATACTTTTAAGTCCATCCTCTCTCAACCAGTCATTTAACTCACCTTAAAGCTAACAGCCACTTTCCAAGACCGGACTTTTTTGCCACTTCAAATTCAAGTGATCAGACAGTAGATTTTTCTACAGGAGGTAAACTTTTAGATCTCAGCCCATTGGCTGGCCTCTTTCTCATAAATCATAACCATTGGATAATAAAATCTATTCACCCAGTTGAACTAGTTTGCATTACATCAGCAATTTCTAGCATATTCTCAACTCGGGTTGTTTACTTCCAACTCTGACATATTTTTGTTTTTGGTTACAATGGGATATGTGGCTTTAATAGAGTAATATTATGTCTTGACGTCAGAAACACATCTTTGGTTACAGTGGTTGTGGCCTTAATAGAGCAATTGTTTTGATGTCAGAAACATATTTATGCTTTGGTTATAATGGAGTATATGGCCTTAAAGAGTAATTATTTATTTTCTGTGGTGTTTTTTTTAAATTAGATCACTATTATTATACGCTTCTATTATTGTTTTACCTATTGCCGTTTCTCACTTACTCATTTGTTATTGTTAGCTCTGTACTTTGTTATAAGAATCTGTTTTTAGTGTTTTTAATTATTTAATACTTATAGCCATTGTCAAGGGTAACAGACTTACATTTAAATTCTTCATCCGTAACGTTATTTTCTTTAAGTTTTTATTTTTTACAATTTCCTTGTGCGTGGTTCGTTTCAATCAACCGGAACAGCCTCCTCCCAACCCATTTCTCTCATCCTCTACCCTTCGTCATTACTACTCTTTTCTCTCTCTCTTTAAAATTTTTTTTTTTATATAGTCGTTCATTCACATCCGCCTCCTTTCTTGGCTAACCCCCATATGCACGCAGACACATTTTCGTGTGTGTGAGGCTTTAAAAAAATATATATTAAAACGTTACTCAAGTAACCGACACACCCTCCTCCTACCACCACCTTGGGGACATTAGCCCTCATCACACTGGGTGCAGGTTTTTGACACAAACGTATGTCAGCTTGACGTTTGTTGTTAATGTGGGGAACGCTTCCGGCTTCCGCCGCTTTCGCGTTTGGAGAGGGGGGGAGAGGGAGGGGGTGTCAGCTTGACGTGAAACTGTTGAACTGATATATATCTAAGAGAGAGAGAGAGAGAGAGAGAGAGAGAGAGAGAGAGAGAGAGAGAGAGAGCATTTATCTCCCCTGAAATGAGGCCGAAGCAGCGGTGAGTTTCTATTGAGGAAGTTAGAAATTAAGAAACAGCTTTGACGTGAAGCGAATAACGTGTGTGTATATATGTAAAGTGTTGATGTTTTTTTTATTTTTATTTACTGAGCTTGAAATACGCGAATATAGCTTTCACGCTTTACTAGACTCAAATTTAGTAAATATATCTTTGACAATGACATCAGTTAATGTACTGAAGAAAAAAATTGAAATGAGAAAACGATAGTGTTGACAGTAATATAAGTTAAAAATATTGAAGTAAAATGTGAATTTATAAGAAAAGGTTGGCGCCGACAGCATTTAATTGTTCTGAGGAAAAATTTGGTACAATGTTCCGTTTTTAAGAGTTAATTACAGTTGCTGGTTGCAAGCGTACACAGCTACAAGCATAGACACACCACACAAAGCATTATGCATATTATTAATATTTCCATTGCTTAACGCTTCAGAAAATTCATCCAGAAAACAGTCTTTTACCGCCATTCTTGAACAGTAATCAGGAGCACACTGATTACATGTAGTCATTTTTGACCGTGTACAAGCGTCACACTTAGTAGTCAATTTCATAGCCTTTGAACAACTAACACACTGATTAGTCAGTTTCGTAGCCTGTGAACAACTGACACACTGATTAGTCAGTTTCGTAGCCTGTGAACAACTGACACACTGATTAGTCAGTTTCGTAGCCTGTGAACAACTGACACACTGATTAGTCACTTTCATAGCCTGAGAACAAGTGACACACTCAGTAGTCACTTTCGTAGCCTGTGAACGAGTGACACACTCAGTAGTCTCTTTCGTAGCCTGTGAACAAGTGACACACTCATTAGTCAGTTTCGTAGCCTGTGAACAAGTGACACACTCAGCAGTCAGTTTCGTAGCCTGTGAACAAGTGACACACTCAGTAGTCAGTTTCGTAGCCTGTGAACAAGTGACACACTCTCTAGTCAGTTTCATGGCCTGTGTACAAATCTTTTACATGTTAGGAAGGACGGGTCGCCACTTTTTATCTCTGACGTGAAATGTTGACGTTTAACAGAGAAATTCAATAATGTTTTACTGGTTTTCTAGGCAGGGGACCCGTACGCGGTGAACCCCCCAGCCTACTTTGAAGACGACCGCCAGCATCTTCTCCAGAGTTTTCAGCCCCTAACTCAGCCAAGCTTCCAGCCAGCTACTCAGCCTAACTATCAACTTCCGCCGCCAGTCGTCATGCAGCCTCAGATGACGTCACACAACACGACTGTTGTCATTAACTCGGTGCCACCTCCGGTGCAGATGCCGAGACAGTGGTCTTCTGGAATTTGTGACTGTTGTAATGACATGAATATCTGTGAGTTTGTGATCATTGATACTGTTATAATGACATGAATATCTGTGAGTTTGTGGTCTTTGTGACTGTTATAATGACAACTTGAATATCTGTGAGTCGTGGTCTTTGACTTTTATGACATTTATTTCTGTGACTTTGTGATCTTAGTGAGTGTTGTAACGACATGAATATCTGTGAGTTTGTGATCTTCGTGTCAGCTGTGATGTAAATATCTGAGTTTGTCATCATTCTGTCAGTTGTGATTACTTATATATCTGTGGGTTTGAGGTCCTCCAGTCTTTGCCGTGACAGCATACATATCTGTGGGTTTGAGGTCTTCCAGTCTTTGCCGTGACAGCATACATATCTGTGGGTTTGAGGTCTTGCAGTCTTTGCTGTGACAGTATATATATATATATATATATATATATATATATATATATATATGTGGGTTTGAGGTCTTCTGGTCTTTGCCGTGACAGCAAATACATCTGTGAATTTGTGGTCTGCCGGTGTTAATTTTGATGATATGACTCTATCGTAGGTAGTGGTCTCATAACAGATTGAGTACAGAAAGAAGGTTGATTTAAAGTAAATTATTTTAATAATTTTAGCTATTAGAAACCGGATCTTTCCCAATAATTAGGATGACTGCATGATTACACGGACCCGAGGTCACAAAATACAGTGCTAACGATAGATGTGTATAACGTCACGAACATTGTGACGACTTCATCGTTTTCGTCATTCTCTGTAGTGATATATTGATCTAAATATATCTGGATACTTGCGCACTTCAAAATGGAGTAGAGAGATGTTATTGTCAAGCCACTCATTCTCCATTGTACTACAACTCTAATGTTTGAAAATCTCAATTCAGCTGAAATATGTCTGTTTAAATTACTTTTATCCGCCATCGTACCACTCTAGAAAAATTTAAAATCCGTAAATGTTTTATTAAATTACTTTCAACCGCCATCAATCATGCCACTCACTTCAAAACATCTTAGATCTAAAAAAAAGTGTCTCTTGTTAAATTACTGTTAATCCTCCATACCACACACTTCAAGACATCTCAAATCTGGAAAAGTATGTCTCTTGTTAAATTACTGTTAATCCTCCATATCACACACTTTAGATCTCAGATCAGCAAAATTCACTCTGCTAATTGTTGTTGGAACATATTCAGTCAAATAGTTGTTTGGTGTGTTTTCATGTGCAGCATGTGTACTGAATGTGGTAAAGAACTAGAGAAACACGTGACAGCACTGGATGAAATTTCTATAAAAAGAATTTTAAGAACTGGTAAATTGGCTGGCAACGATAAAAAGATCTGTATATCCGCGGACTGATGTCCATAGACACACTAAATGATTTTATTAGGATTTTAATTCTGAATTCTTACAAGGAATAAAAATACCCCTGTCTGACAGGTCACAGAGTTACGCTATGCGTGATCCTGGCAGGTTATTTTGCCGATCTGATAATTTAGCTTATATATTATCCGTCCATTATTTTGAATATATCTTAATAATGGATTTTATTTATTATTTTATTTAATATTCGTCCGATAATAACCCGATTTTTTACTTTAGACATGAATACACGTCTACACGCATATGTTCTCGGAAAAAGTAAAATATTGTAAAACCACGCATTAACGCGATCCGATTTTCACTGTGTAACTGAAATAAATTTTAATTATAGCACTTGTTGCAGGTATGGCACAAAATTAGCCAGCCCCTAGCAAATAAAGAGTGGAGATGTGAAGATTCATAATTGTTTACAATAAATTAGAATTAGCAAACGAATCCAATGCACATTTTCTTTCACAATTCCAGTGAATAGACTTCACACATCCAACTAAAGAAACGCTGAGTTTTTTCCTCATATATCCCAACACAGGAATCCAATGCCAGTAACTAAAGCTACCACATCCAGCTGAAGTGAAGAAACACTGAGTTTTTTCCCCCATATATCCCAACACAGGAGTCCAATGCACATTCCAGTAACTAAAAGTAACACATCCAACTAAAGAAACGCTGGGTGACAAGCTATTTGGCTGTTTATGACTTTTGTCGAATTCTTTACAAGGAATAATGATTTAAAGAAAGGGGAGTAAACAAGAGAACATGGAGAAACTCTGGTGTAAAATACATATCAAGTCTTGACAAATTTTGATTACTTGCCCTTTATGAAATGTATTGTTTCACATTATGAAATGTGTTTAGTTGACTTCTTTCTTTATGGAGATTTAATATAGTTTATCATTTTTGTAATCCTTTTTAGTAGATTATATTTCATTGTTTTTTGTTGTTTTTTTTTCAATGTGTGGGGATACTTGGTATGTTTTTAGGTTGCTGTGTGCTCTTCTGTCATATGTGTGCGGCTTATCGACTGACCACTGACATGGAAGAGAACTGCTGTGTGCCTTATTGTGTGCCGGGATGGCTTATTGTTCTTAGAACCAAACTCCGAATGCAACTTAACATAAGTGTAAGTCAATTAATTTTTATATTTTCTCTTACATTTCGTTAACCATGTTACCCTAATACCTTATTTGTTTATAATCGTGTAGGCTATGAGACATCTCTTTTTCTTCGTTAATTGTTGTTTATCTTTGTTGCTGAATGTCATCTTCCTCGTGTGAAATATTGCCTGGATAGGGGTATGTCACGTTCATCGCTGCTGATTGGCTGACTTCCTCCTTTACGGAGACCTAATGTATTTAGCTTACTTCTCCTTTACGGAGACCTAATGTATTTAACTTCTTTCTTTACGGAGACCTAATGTATTTAACTTCTTTCTTTACGGAGACCTAATGTATTTAACTTCTTTCTTTACGGAGACCTAATGTATTTAGTTTACTTCTTTCTTTACGGAGACCTAATGTGCTTAGCTGACCTCTTTCATTAGAAAGACAATGGGTTCGACTGGCAATTTTCTCGTGGGAAACTGAGTGTATATGATTCACCTCTTTGTTGAAGGAGACAGTGTGCTGTGATAATCTCTTTCTTTTGGGAGGCTTTTTGTGTTTGGATGATATTTTTTAAGGCGACAGTATTTTGGGCTGATCTCTTTCTTTATGGAGACTTAATGTGTTTAGTTGACTTCTTTCTTTATGGAGATTTAATGTGTTTAGTTGACTTCTTTCTTTATGGAGATTTAATGTGTTTAGTTGACTTCTTTATTTATGGAGATTTAATGTGTTTAGTTGATTTCTTTATTTATGGAGATTTAATGTGTTTAGTTGACTTCTTTCTTTATGGAGACTTAATGTGTTTAGTTGACTTCTATATTTACGGCAACATTGTGTTTAGTTGACTTCTTTATTTACGGATACATCCCATAATTGTTAGGAACGTTTCCTTAACTCTTCATTCCCATAATTGTTGTGCTAAACGTCTCTGTTATACTTAATTTTAATTGATCACAAACTTTTCGTGTAAACATTATGTTCAGTAATGGTGTTCCATTCTATTTTTAGACAGTTTTAATAAGGAGTGTCTGATGACCTTTTGTTTTCAGGGAGACGTCATGGACGACTGTTGCATGGTCTGTTGCTGTGGTCATTGCGTCATGTGCCAGATGTTACGCGAGACGCAACTGATGAGAACTGCGAACAACGTCAGAGTGAGGCCCTACTAAAAATAAATCTGGTCTCAGACACCCCTACCACAATCGTGACGTGTTTAGTTGTTTGTTTTGTTTTAAATGGACCCTGAATAGATTTTGTCTTGTACTTAATTGTGTTACTACGATCACAGACTATAAATCAAACATGAACAGATCGATTTGTGTTGTATTGAATCACTTACACTATTTCGTTGTTCGTTAAGACCAACAAAGATTGAAAATCATGTTCCTCTAGTTTTCAAGCAGACGACACCTCTCCTTTCTAGTTTTATGTTCTTAGATCTTGATTCAGAAGAGACATGCTCGAAAGAAATAATGATTTTTAATCGTACTGGTTTTTAAATTTAAATTTATAATCCTTATTTTTTTTCTGTTTCATTGGACGGAATTTTTTAAAATTCTCTTTAGAAAGGCGATCTTTTTTCTGTTTAATTAATTTCAAATCCGGTTAATTTTTGATTCATAAATTATTTGATAAAACGTCTGAGTGAAACACATGAAGAATCCTGTTATAATGAAAATCAGTACCTTCGTGGAATGTTTTGTTTCAGTGTTCGATTTTCTTTCTTTCAGTTTTGTTATTACTTCCGGTAGTGTGAAATCGTTTGTTATTTTTCTTCATTCCCTAGTTGCTAATATTTTTTTTGTAAAGACTGACATTTACTGAAATATTTGTTGGTTGAAAGTGACAATAAATTGATTAATTAGATCTTAACAGAAATATAAAAGCAGTCATAGTGCGGTTAATTGAAATCTGATTAATTAGATATCATATCAACTTTACAAGCTATCTGATTGCGGTAAATTGAGATATGAATAATTCGATCGGACATAAAATGTAAAAAGCAATCTCACTGCAATAAAATGAGATCTGATTAATTAGATCTTACATTAAATTTTAAAAGCAATCTCAGAACAAAATTAAACAGTCAGTAGTGAACAGAGTCCGATCACACTTGTGTTGGTAAGACTGGACATATTTGAACAAAATGTGGCAGATAATGCAACTACAGTGGGCTATGAACATGTTAGGATGAACAGATAATGTACACCTCAACACAACTGCAGTGGGCTATTAACTGGTTTGGTCAGAATGAAGCAGTACGGTGTATACTTTCACACATCCAAGTAGAGGAGACAATGTACACTTAAGTCTGCTTCTTAATAGCTGTACTTCCCCTTGTCTTTTTTTTAAATATTAATTTTCTTAGGCATGATATTATGGTTTATTTTCTATTGCTAACTGAAATATTCCAGTCCGCGCTAATGAGATTTGCATCTTTATATTCACGTTTTCTGTCTTCATCAACAAATACCTGCATTTATTTTCAAATCATATCTAGATGTCCCTAAATTCACCAAGCTTTATCAAATCATATCGAGATGTCCCTAAATTTACCAGGCTGTATCAAATCATATTGAGATGTCCCTAAATTTACCAGGCTGTATCACATATTATCTAGATGTCCCTAAATTCACCAAGCTGTATCATATCATATCGAGATGTCCCTAAATTTACCAAACTGTATCATATCATATCGAGATGTCCCTAAATTTACCAAGCTGTATCATATCATATCTAGATGTCCCTAAATTTACCAAGCTGTATCAAATCATATATATATATATATATGTGTCCCTAAATTCACCAAGCTGTATTTTACCATTGCTGATCAGGTCGCGACGTCATGTATTCCTGATATCGGGGAGTTAAATCTACATAATTTTTTCACGATATTGCAAATTACGGTCCCTGACTATAAAAAAAAAAAATGATACAACAATGTACCTAAATTTAGTATAGTATCAAAAATTGCCAAGCTGTACTAGAAATCGCCAAGGTATGTCTTATCGTTTCTGCTTAATAAAATGTTTCAAATTATACCAACATTATATCTTCACTTTCACCAATCGGAGAATTAATAATCTTTCTTATATAAACTAAAATCTACGATTATCTCAACTTCACAAAATACCATCAAGTTTCTTATTTTCGTCACCATCATGTCTGACTTCTCAGCATCCCCAAAACACGATATTGTTTCTAACTTTCCTAAACTCACCATCATGTCTCTGTTCTCGACTTTCCCAAAACACCATATTGTTTCTAACTTTCTTACGTGAATCTTTGTGCATTTTAACTTTATTAATAATTATATAAACAATCCTATTCCTAACTTTGCTAAAGACATTGCAATGTAGCTTAAGATAAATGTGTTCACTAAGAATTATTTCATGATTAAAACATTAGCATTTAACATCACGTTTCACGTGTATTTGTTCGTATTGTTATTTAATTAAGGCAAAATATATATAAACAAACTTGATGTGATTAAATAATTTTTGATTCATTCTATAATATCATTTGTAAGTACAAACAATGGCTGTTATTTGTGCACTTTCGCACTAGTATTGACAAATGTTCTTTCTTCAAATCAAAGAAAATAAAATTACTGTTTAACTTTGCTGAATGTTTTCTTTTCAGTTTGTATTGCTTCAGTAAGTGTATTATATTTGACACAATGCTATTTCTGATACAGTGCTTTTCTCTTCATATTCTTACTGTTAAGGAAGGAATAGTTTTGCACACTACCACAGTAGTCATCAGTTTTAAATTAATAAATAAATAAGTAGTTGACAGATCTAATTAGTGATAGATTAATAAATAAATATTTAGTTGCCAGAACCAGTTAGTAATAGATTAATTAATAAATGATTGACAGATCGTATGTAGCATATATCTTGTGTGCATTGTTGTTATTCAGTACCCATTAGTAACATTTGAAGTATGGTGTGGTATTGTGTCATTGAAAGCTTCATGTGTCTTTGTGTATAGCTTTTGAATTCTGTCACATGAATTATAGTTATGTTAGTTATGTCACATTAATTATACTTATGTTAGTTGTGTCACATGAATTATACTTATGTTAGTTGTGTCACATGAATTATAGTTATGTTATTTGTGTCACTTGAATTATACTTATGTTAGTTGTGTCACATGAATTAATAGTTATGTTAGTTGTGTTACATGAATTATAATTATGTTAGTTGTGTGACATGAATTATATAGTTATGTTAGTTGTGTCACATGAATTATAGTTATATGTTAATTGTGTCAGATTAGAGTAAAATAATAAGCTGATATGTGACAATATTTCTAAGATTGAACGTTTATTTAATTTTCATATAAATGGTAACATGCACACACACACAGATGCACTCATGCAATATAAACAAGCAATTCCAAATTCAGAACAATAATTAATACCTATTAAATGTAAAACATCTTAATCACGAATTCAGAATGTCTTTCTTATTTTTCCCCATATAACCCAGATGCTAAGCTAAACGTTTCTTTAAAGAGAAAGACTTTGAGTTTCTTGCAGTTTTTAATTGGTCAGGGTATAGACTGAATAATTATTTGACCGTCCATCTACATGGATCTCACAGCAACTCAGCACCCCATTAATTTGTGACTTCGTCTGACTATTGAGCTGAGAATCAAAAGTATGGCTTGTTCATTGCTTGGCCAGCAAACTGGAAGGCACCATCTCATGATATGCTGCATTCCAAGAGGTCAAACCGAGTAATGGTGTATGGTATGCAGATTGAATCAGCACTTTGTTTCCCATCATCTGATTTGTTTTGGCTCGGTGCCATTGGTTTCAGGCTGCGCCCCAGCTGTCCTATTTTCCTGAAACCATGTGATCAGAAGCAAAGAAAGAAATTACATGAAGTGTACTTTGCAAGATTATCACATTAATTATATTTAAAATCACCCACTAACATTGGTAATAATTAGGATATTAACACTCTTTATACAGATTCTGTATGTACGTATATACTGTCACATGTACTTCATCTCCATGTTATAAATATAGAATATCATAAAAAAAAATTTTAATGTATTTTGTCGTACAGGAGTGCAAGATTATGACGAACAGTTGTTCACTGTTAAGAAGATCGAATATGATTTATTGATTAAAGTCTTCTTCACATTCTTACATACTGTTCGCTGATGATGTGGATAACAAATATTACTGTCAAATATTGTTATTATAATTAAACTTGTATTTTAAATCTTGTCGACATGCATTCACATTACATCATGTAAAAAGGCCCACATCTTATGTAACTTCCTGAGTTTGCCAATGTATATTCATACTACATTATAAAAGGCCCTCATCTTATGTAACTTCCTGAGTTTGTCAATGTATATTCACACTACATTATAAAAGGCTCACATCTTATTATGTAACTTCCCGAGTTTGTCAATGTATATTCACACTACATTATAAAAGGCTCACATCTTATTATGTAACTTCCCGAGTTTGTCAATGTATATTCACACTACATTATAAAAGATCCTTATCACGTACTTTCTTGAGTTCATTAATATATATTCTCATTACATTATTATAGAAGGCCCGCATCTCATCACATAACTTCATTTTGAATTCATCAGTCGACGCCATTACCTCTTGTCTCACTACTTCATCCTACATGTATAATTGTCAATACAGAAAAAGCAGTGGAATAATTTTATTACATTCATCAAGGCTTCCATAATCTCTCATCGCAAGGTCTCAATTTGTCTAATGTGTAAAACCTTACCTCATAAAGTTCTGTATTAACCTAATTTCATCACTTTGTGTATAGACTTTCTTTATAAAGCGATGAATTAATCTAATGTCATAGTGACATACATAGACTTTCTTTATAAAGTGATAAATTAATGTCATTGTGACATGCATAGCCTTTCTTTACAAAGCGATGAATTAATGTCATTGTGACATGCATAGCCTTTCTTTACAAAGCGATGAATTAATGTCATTGTGACATGCATAGCCTTTCTTTATAAAGCGATGAATTAATGTCATTGTGACATGCATAGCCTTTCTTTACAAAGCGATAAATTAATGTCATAGTGACGTGCATAGCCTTTCTTTACAAAGCGATAAATTAATGTCATAGTGACGTGCACAGATTTTTCTCATAAAAGCCTCAAGTATCTTGTCATCTTGTTTAACCTTTCCTCATAAGGGGCTGAAAATCATCTCATTTCCTTGCCGTTGTGCATAACCTTTCACCATAAACGTCTGAATTAAGTAATGTCGTCAGAACTACAAAGCAAAATACCAGAAGTATTTATTTTACCTTTTTACGACTACTGGCAGTTTGTGGGTCTGCGGCAGCTACAGGGGGGTTCGGCATGTCTGAAACAGGTACAGGGAGGTTCGGCATGTCTGAAACAGGTACAGAGAGGTTCGGCATGTCTGAAACAGGTACAGAGAGGTTCGGCATGTCTGAAACAGGTACAGGGAGGTTCGGCATGTCTGAAAAAGGAACTGAGAGGTTCGGCATGTTCGCCGCAGGTACCGGAAGAGCGGGCTGGTCTGGAGTAGATCCACTGGGAGATAGGTTTGCTGCGTTTCCAAGATGTTGCATTACACCTGCCTGATTTTGTAACATGCGTTGTAGCTGTTGTGGTATGTCATTCTGTATGGTTCTATTATTAGACACTTCTAGCTGCCCCACTCTGTCAACATTTATTTGTGTTGCATTATGGACATTATAATGTACTACCGGCCTTAAAGGATCTTCGTCCGCCAGTTTTTTCTGATGAGTCCCATCAGGCACCACCGTTTGTGTGGCGGCATCAGTTAGTGGCTGAAAAATAAACCAGGATTGACTAACGATGACTGAAACGTTTGATGCATGGAGATATAAAAATAAGTGATAGATGAAGAATTTGTATTGTAGGATTAATTTAGAATGTAGCTAAGGCTAGAGAAAACGATGGAGAATATACGTGTTCAAATTATGAAATATAAAATAGTACGGTGCCAGTTCACTAAATACAAAACCATTTGTTTAATTTATTAAATCTCTAAGATTGATGGGAGAAAATGTAAAATAAGATTGAATTAAATGGTAATATAATGACGAGCGGTATTTGGTTTTACAAAGAGCAAACGGAAACCAAGAAGTAATGTGATACTGAGTTCATGAACCCAGTGTCTTCAGAACATTCATGAAAGTGTGATGATTGTAGGGAATTAGCGATTGCCCAGTGAGTTGACACCGACAGATGCACTCCGAATAAAAGTTTTATTCAGTGGCGGACGACTAACTATGGGCTAATCAATAGTCAAAGTACATGGCTCAGGGATAAAAAGACCGCACAGTCTCGGTGGTTGATGACTAACCGTAGGCGGGTCAAAATAAGGTCAGTTACGACATTATCCAAGAAAGAAAGAGAGAAACGGTAATGACTTGAGTGAAATGATAAAAAAAAAAAAAAAAAGAGTGAGAGAGAAACGGTAACGACTTCAGTAAAATGATAAAATAAATTGACGGGAACCGTTTAAAAGACAGCGCGCTTTCCCATTCTCTGTCCGTGTGGCTGGATACTTGACCTGGTTTAGTTAAACAATACACGTAAATGGGGTTAGTTATTTAGAACATGGAACAATGGATATA
This sequence comes from Sinotaia quadrata, assembly GCA_028829895.1. NCBI lineage: Eukaryota > Metazoa > Mollusca > Gastropoda > Architaenioglossa > Viviparidae > Sinotaia > Sinotaia quadrata. Next base: position 62,690,067 of record CM054178.1, on the reverse strand, counting down.
CTGAAATAAAGGAATGTTATTCATATATGTACACTGGTTCATAAGAACTATTAATTAGGAAGATTATTTGGTAAGTTAGATTTTATGCATCATTTCTAACGTTTCTTTTATTGTTATGAATCATGATCGTAATACCATCTCATGTCTACTCCTTCACTAGAATAAATGTTGTCATAGAAAATACAAGACATGACTGGAGTTGTCTGGTTACTGAGAACAGTAATGACAGGGATAGAGCACTAATGTATGAGAACAGTGAGAATGTGACGAGTCCTTTTATATACAGGGATATAGAACACTAATGTATGAGAACAGCGAGAATGTGAAGAGTTCTTTTATATACAGGGATATAGAACACTAATGTATGAGAACAGTGAGAATGTGACGAGTCCTTTTATATACAGGGATATAGAACACTAATGTATGAGAACAGTGAGAATGTGAAGAGTTCTTTTATATACAGGGATAGAGCACTAATGTATGAAAACAGTGAGAATGTGAAGAGTTCTTTTATATACAGGGATATAGAATACTAATGTATGAGAACAGTGAGAATGTGAAGAGTTCTTTTATATACAGGTATATAGAAAGTTTCGACACAAGAATAATTCCCTTCAGCGACCTGCCTTACAGCACAACTGATAAAGAGTTAGGGAATGCGGTCACCAGATAAATTAGTATTAACAATTAATCACAAAATAACAACGAAGATCCCGTCCGGTGATAGATATGTCGATAGACGAGTGCCTGTGAAGGGGGATTACTCTATGAAGTCAATAAGTAGGACTTGTACATGCTTTAACTTATTACTGTCTACATAACCTATATATCTATGGCGATGATGAGCTAAAGCATGTGATGTGGTTCTATGAAGAGCTCAATTGAACTCTATGGCCATTACAGCCACGAAGACTACTGTCACTATATGTTATATATTAAATTATATACCAAATATTTAATTAAATATTTAATATACTGCATATCGTGCCATGAACTGCACTGTTTGTTTTTAATGATTACACTAAAACTTGAAATAAGCCACTTAACTATAAAAATGTCTTTACTGAAGCTGTAAAAGCTAGAGTTGAAAGTTTCTGAATGCAAGTATTGATATGTTCTGAGTGCTAGTATTCATAAGTTTTGAGTGCTAGTGTTCATGGGTGCTGGTGTTGATAAACTACGAAAGCTGGTGATGATACTTTCAGAATGATGATGTTAATTTAAGTGCTGGGATTGATAGTCTGAGTGTTGGTGTTAATAATTTTCTGAATTCTGGTTTTTGATACGCTTTGAATGCTGATGTTGATAAGTTCTGAATGCAAGTGTTGATAAGTTTTAAGTGCTGGAGTTTATAAGCTATGAATGCTGGTATAGATAAATTTTGAATTTTAGTGTTGATAATTTTTAGAGTGCTAGAGTTGATAAGTTGTGAGAGATGGTGTTGATAAGTTTTGAGTTCTAGACTAACAGAATACCAGACTGTTTCACTTATCGATGGATTTTTACATCACATTTATTTCCAACGTTCGTTCATTTTACAGGGAAGGGGATGCCTTCTGAGAGAATTTTATTGAGAGGACATAATGTAGACGGATGCGGAAGTTTTTGTCAACATGATTGTCTTCTTAACACAACATTTTAATAATTTCATCTTACTTTCAAATTATCCATGTTTTGTTTTGTTTTAGTTTCTGAAAATGACTAACTCCAATAACTAAAAACTCAAAACGAATTTAACTCTTCAAATAAAATTCACCAGTTCGGAAATGGACCATAGAAACCTTGAAGATATACAAATATCACCAATCTTGACATATATTTTCAACAAATCCGGGAAAATTGTCATATTTACCTTTAGTTGAAGTCCACTGACACTAAGGATCACAGGGTTAGGGTCATCGAGAAAGCTCATGGGTTTCGTTGCAGTCTTGACGTAGCCCACCAGGACGGAACAACTAAACCATTTGTCTGGTGTGCAGTTGGGTTTGTTCTGGAATTCCCAGCTGATTTTCTCTGGTTCGCGTTTATACAAACACATTGCAGGTGAAGCGCCTTGAATAGAGAAGCACTGAGACTGACACAGGAAGATCTGGTGTAATTGTGCTGTCTGTAACAAACAGTAATCAGAGCATATTATACTTAACTAGTTGAAATAAGTGTTTCTTTGCTTTCTGTAAAGAAATGTGCATATATTGCCAGTTTTTGGCAAAAGACAGTAAGACAGCTGCCTAAGGAATAAAATTATGAGAAAACCAGATTGAAGATATTTAAAAAGCGGGTTTAAGCATTTGAATTTAGATCTCCACATGATGAATAAAATCATGGGTATCTGGCTTTTTTTTTCTCTCTCTCTCTTTTTTTTTTTTTTTTTTTGCGGGGCGGAGGGGGGGGGGGCTTTGTTTTTTTAATTTTACCAAACTCCTAACAAGGCTAAGACATTTCCTTGTAGACAAGCAATTGTATCCAATTAAACAGAGATTAATTATTTAATTCCCTGACCTCTTTTCTTTTTTTACACCTTCATAACTAGAGAATACTTCAGTTACAGACTTGAGTTACAGAATAAGAATAGGGATATCAAAGAACAGCGTTATCAACTTCCTAACTAGATGATACTTGAGTTACAGAATACGTATAGTGATATCAAAGAACAGCTCTCACAATTTCAGTGTCAGAGTGTTTTTCCCAGTTCCCAAGATGGGTAAGCATAAACCTGGCCACAAGGGCACAAAGATGTCGCTTGAAAAAAAAAGAACGTCCGAGGAAAATCATGTAAAACGGCTCGCTGGAGAAATATCTGAATGAAGACACAGGTGAGGAAAATATTACTAGTATTAGTAGTGAATCTACTGGTGGTAGTGACTCGGACTGTTCTTGTGATACAAATTCGCCTAATCATGCCGAGGATTTAGAAAGTGATTCATCTTCAACCACAAAATTGCCTCAGTTGTAGACTCATCTGCAGCGGAAGTAATCTGTATGACTCAGAGTACAATAACTCAAGCATCACGTGACTTACATGTGAGCGATTCGAAAGATAATTATACATGTAAACCAGATTGTCAACCTGGAAACAATTTCTCGCGAGTGCAGTCATGTTTCAACGCCTGGAATGCCGCAAGGCATTATTTCTGATAGAACGCATCTAAGAACTTGGCCTACGTTCCTCACGTCAGCTCGATTGTCTCATTGAGAAGTTGACCTACATCCATTTCACAACGTCATTTCGAGTGTTTCATTAATAACTTGACCTACATCCTTCTCCAAACGTCATGTCGATTGTCTCATTGAGAATCTCACAACGTTGTTTCGATTGTCTCATTGACAACTTGATCTACATCCCTCTCAAAACGTCATGTCGATTTGTCTCTTTGACAACTTGACCTGCATCTCTCTCAAAACATCAGCTCTATTATCTCATTGACAACTTGACCTAGATCCCTCTCCAAACGCCAGCTCGATTGTCTCCTTGACAACTTGACCTAGATCCCTCTCCAAACGCCAGCTCGATTGTCTCCTTGACAACTTGACCTAGATCCCTCTCCAAACGCCAGCTCGATTGTCTCATTGACAACTTGACCTAGATCCCTCTCAAAACGCCAGCTCGATTGTCTCCTTGACAACTTGACCTAGATCCCTCTCAAAACGCCAGCTCGATTGTCTCATTGACAACTTGACCTAGATCCCTCTCAAAACGCCAGCTCGATTGTCTCCTTGACAACTTGACCTAGATCCCTCTCCAAACGCCAGCTCGATTGTCTCATTGACAACTTGACCTAGATCCCTCTCAAAACGCCAGCTCGATTGTCTCATTGAGAACTTGACCTAGATCCCTCTCAAAACGCCAGCTCGATTGTCTCATTGAGAACAGTTCTTTCAAAATCAACAAGTTTCTCTTTCCACAAGATCATGAAGGTCGATGCTTGCTTCTCTGTGAAACACTTCCAACGAAAAAATACCAATGGAAGCGAAATTACTCTAACGTAACGTTTGTATCGATGTCTAAGAATATGGTTTTTGCTTTTGCTAGAGACTCTTTGATACCAGTCACCTTCAGGAGGAATTGGCAGTGTTGGATTCAAGGACTGGCACAATGTTAGTGTCTGGAAGAAGGAACAAGAAATATCAATTCATATGCAAATCACCGAACGTGGAACGAACTGGAAATCTAGCTCAATAAACATTTTCTAGAAAATCAAGAAAATGTATACTGCGTTGGAGAAAGCAAAATAGATGAACTTCATAGTGAAAACATAATTAGTTTCAGTATGCGGTGGTTAGATGACAAATTAGTAACACCGTATGTCTTAGAGAGAAAACAAATGGTTACATTTCTTATACGGGAGGCGCCAAGTTTGTACCCATACCTGGGACATCTCAATAACAATGGCCGGCACTAGTAATATCTGCGGTGTCATTATTCCTTCACTTTTCCTGCCATCTGTGTGTGTGTGTGTGTGTGTGTGTGTGTGTGTGCGTGCGTGCGTGCGTGCGTGCGTGCATGCGTGCGTGCGAGTGTGTATTATTTAAACACTTGGGGGGAGTATTTTAGAAAATTCTTTGTTGTGCAATGGATTGAATACATATTCTGACTGTCAAAATCGATCGTTGCAGACACACTTTTCAAAAGTAAAGAAACAAATCTGCTTTCATTTCTGACAAAACAGGGAGCAACACGCCAGCTAACTTACGACCCACACAACAGCACATATACAGCAACAGCAACAAACTGAAATTCGGTTAGTCTTCTGTTAAAATACTGCATCTGCTCATTTATCATTAAAATGTAATAAACTTTATATACTGCTGAAATCAAACTCCGTTTCTAACAATGGTGGAAAGCACCTTACATTGTACTGGCATTAGATTTGTTTCAAACTACATTTTAAAAATATAAATACAAACGTGATTGCCCAATATATATGGATGTAACTAGAATTTGAGATACAAATATTTTTAGCGAATTGATCTAACTATTCATTGCTAGTATATTAATTACATTTTAATTTATTTGTAAATATAAAATATATTATTTATATTATAATTTACTTCTTCATTCAGCTTGCAGTTTAATTTTTTGAATGGTGCTTCAGAGTTGAGGTATGCTTTTAATTTTTAAAACAAATTTTTCATAAGTCTTACCGCGTCCACTGGGAATTTTTGTCTCCCCTTTATTTCAGAGTGCATCCATTTCTCTTCATCTTCTTCAGAAAGCTCCATTCGGGCCCCTAGCTCCTTGCATCCCATTGACTCCTCTTCGCTGTTTTCTTCAATAGGACCTATTTTACCTTTCGTGACAGGTTCCAGTTCCTGGTCTTGACCAAACAAAATGTCCTGTGAAAATTGAATGAGGAAAATATATGCTTTGAGTAAAAGAGATGTGTTCGTGTGAATAGTCTGAAACGTTTTCTAATATAATATTTATCCAACTCGTGTGCGCAGGAATTTTATTTTGGCAGTGTCTTAATTGCGATGCGTTTAACTGAAGATGAAAACACAGATTTGGGTCACTTTGACATTTAACAATTCATATAACAATTGATTTTAAAAGTGACACAACACTAAAATTATCATACAATGCTGATCAAAATTAACTGTACAGAAATAAATACCGCTCGTGTAATAGATCTTTTGTTAATTTTGATTTGCGTTTAAATTTGTCTACTAAGAATAGTTGGTATCTTTACTAAACATGACTTGTGGAATGTGACGAGATCTGTCTGAAAATGATCCAAAATACTTTTTAATTATTATTTTTGTGATTTGTAAATAGAGATAAACAAATTACTCTTCGAGCGTAAATAATTAATTCTTTGTGTACCATGCACTCTGAGAGATTGTGACTGTTCTTTATCGCTTAAACAACATGCTAACTTTGTGGTGTTACTTAATTTACGTTTTAAAAAATAGAAAATAAATGCTGCATACTAAATATCTAGCATAAATAAATGTGAAATACTGTACAACAGAATGTAATGTGCTTGTAAGAAATGTAAAGTTTATGGCGAATCATAAGAGTCAATTGTAAAAAGCATTCAATAAAAATCGTTTGCTATTTCATTATGTAATTTATTTGTAAAATAGGGAGCGATTTAACACTTTCTTCATAAACATAAAACTGTGTTTAGAATGCTTCAACAATCGTCTGCATCACAGTTTTAATTTTAAACACACACACACACACACACACACACACGCGCGCGCGCGACTTTCAAGTACAAAGACTCTTTATCTTTTATTTTCAGTTGAACCCAGAAATGTGTAATATTAGTATTGTCATTAGCCACAATGTGAAAGGTATATCATGTTCTTTCGATGTGGGCTGTTCTTCATATCAGAGAAAATTGGTATGTGGGCTGTACTTCATACCAGAGAAAATTGGTATGTGGGCTGTACTTCATACCAGAGAAAATTGGTATGTGGGTTGTACTTCATACCAGAGAAAATTGGTATGTGGGCTGTACTTCATACCAGTTGAGAAAATTGGTATGTGGGTTGTACTTCATACCAGAGAAAGTTGGTATGTGGGTTGTACTTCATACCAGAGAAAATTGGTATGTGGGCTGTACTTCATACCAGAGAAAATTGGTATGTGGGTTGTACTTCATACCAGAGAAAATTGGTATGTGGGTTGTACTTCATACCAGAGAAAATTGGTATGCTTTAGAGTTTAGATTCATTTTAGTGTCGTAGCACGTCTTGGAGAGATGTGGGTTGTTCTTCATACCAGAGAAAATTGGTATGCTTTAGATTCATTTTAGTGGCGTAGCACATCTAGGAGAGGTGTGGGCAGGGTGATTAATGCACCATTCACACCGTCCGTGGAACAGCTATTTTTATTTCAAGATCAAAGTCTCTTGGATGATGACATAAAGGCCCTCCACATAAAGTTGTCAAAGAACTGCACGTACTTCAATTATCTATAAGAATGTTAGATTGCAGGCAGCACAAGCAATTAAAAATGTTTTCTTACAACAGGAAATACATAAAGACACAAATAAAAGTCTTTCTCACATACTGATCTTATTATAAATCACTCCAAATTGATTACGCCAAACTATAAATATTTCATTCCTACACCTACCTTTTCGAAATCTTGGATCGCAAGTCTTCCATCCCAAACAAAGAGACTGATAATTGTCTCCCTTTGTCTTCGCTGTCTATGGACGCCATACAAACGTAAGTGAAGTGGGCCTGGTTTAAGCCCCATGCCGCAAGAGCAGACAAATCCACAAAAATGGAGGGCAACGACACATATTTGCCGATGTTCTGTCAGGTAGAAGAAATGCTCGTTTTCTTTGCCGTTCTTCCCCGCTGTCTTCTCCTCCTCCAGCGTCTTGTACAGCAGTTGTTCTTTATCCATGGAGCCGTTTTCAGTTTTGAAGAATCGGTAGACTCTAAGACTTTCTGCAGGATTGGTAGTAGAAGGTATGAAGAGAGGTAAATAAATGTTAACGGGCTTTTGGAATTCACCCAGATGGTCCGTGTGATATTCTACAACTGGACTGACGATGGTCTCCGAGTCCTCCAGACGTAGTTCCTGGTGGACTGTCTTCAGGTCAGTGCAAACAGCGCCATGAACTATGACCTCGTCCTGCTGTTCAATGGCGCCTTCGGGAACAAAGAGAACAATGTCTGAGTCCTTTCCTTGCATTTGCCCAGTAGAACTGGTAAAGGTTTGACACATTTGCCAAGTTTCGCTAAAAATAGGTTTAATGGACGGACTTTCTCCACTCAGAGGGTCACTCGTATTATCTGTTTCACTGCTAACTGGTCCTGGGTGGCTGACTGTTTCACTGCTAACTGGTTCTGGGTGGCTGGCTGTTTGGTCGGGAAACTCTTCATCATCAGATTCAGAGTCTGAAATTATCGTACTGGGCATTATTACGGGTATTTTAACAGCAGGTGTGTACTTGCCCTTACTAGTGTATGTGTATGGTTTTTCTCCAGTGTCTGTGTACGTTTTTCCACTAGTCAGACTAGCACTAGTCTCAGCAGGTATTGGGCCAGTTGTAATGCCAGTGAGCGATCCTGTGACCAGCTTTCCGCGAATAGGCCTATCTATATAAGATTGTTTGCCGGTGTCTTTGTGAGTCTTTGTGTCAAATTGTGAATAGGAAGTAGAGTCAACACCTTTAGTGCGTGTATATCCAGTGTCCGGGTCAAAGGGCGTTCCAGTGTCAAACCCTAAGCGGGGTGGCGTCACAACATGAAATCGCACTGTAGTAGCAGGGCCACAAAACCTTTAGAAAAAATAATATATATTATTTATAGCATTCAAAATTCGCTAACTACTGAGAAAATTTCAGCTCCTGAACAATTACTCATCAACACAAAACTTTCATAAACAAAATTGCGTTTGAATGTATGTAAAGCGTACTTCGTTACATGAAGTGCTTGACGTCAGCATGAACCAGCATACAGAACAGGGGAAACAACCTCTTATATGACCATCATTTTAATGTATGAAAACAGTCTACTTTGATTTTTATTTTACTATGTACTTTTAAAAATTATTTCGTAATGTAAGCAGCAGAAAACCAGCCAGGTACACATTGAACAGAAATTGGGGTGAACTATGAATAAATGAGGCAAACACTGAATAGAGTAAGGTGAACAAGGATAGAGAATGAGATAAACACCGAAGAAAGGGAGGTAATCTGAAAGAGAGTGTTGTTAACAACGGATAGACAGAATGCAACCCACTAAAATCCAAAATCTAATATGTACTACAGTCTAAAATCTAAAATCTAATATGTACTACAGTCTAAACTCTAAAATCTAATATGTACTACAGTCTAAACTCTAAAATCTAATATGTACTACAGTCTAAACTCTAAAATCTAATATGTACTACAGTCTAAAATCTAAAATCTAATATGTACTACAGTCTAAAATCTAATATGTACTACAATCTAAAATCTAATGCCCAGAATGAGAAAAGCAATGGAGTGAGACACAAATTGTCCTCTGAGTACAGTGGTCAAAGCAATGTTTTAACCAAGGCCTGCACCCTTGCACTTTATTTTAATGGAAACTTTTCGAAGTTTTAGTGCTACTTGTGAGCTCCCTTGTGGGCTAGCCTGATTTTATTAAGCATATCTTGATTATAGGGCACTAAATTTTGCAATAGAAAAAGTCTGATGAAGATCTGTCTTGTACTTTTTTAGTTAAGTCTGCACAAATCACCATACATAATACTTTTATTATATGTACAGATAAGTATATGTATCTTTATTTCATTGACGTATTATTATGTGTCCATGTGTGTTTACTTTTGCCTATGAATGTATGACTGTACAAGTTTGATTCGAAATATATAACTTGATTTTTGCTAAATTAGCAGGTATTAATTACATTCCCAACTTTATAATGAAATCAATATTCAGCTGTCATGTATTTTGAGCTTCTAGGCAACAATCTTCAGTTTTACGTACCATTCTGTTTATAAAAGATAGATGTTACTATTCAGTTTACATTACTTTTTTTAAAGCTGTTAATAAACGGTATTTAACCTTCATTATTATTCATTTTACTCTACTTGATTTCTTTCAAAACTGTTATAAACGGTAGTTAGCCTTCATTAGTATTTATTTTCTGGATGTACCAGTTTCAGATTGTCTGTTGTTCATCTTCCCGTTTGTTTTGTGTTCAATCCACTCTCTATTTAGCATTTACCTTGACCTCTGTCAATTTATACCTAACTTTCGGTATTTTGCTTACCTCAGTGTCTGTCCGTTGTTAACAACACTGTCAGTGTTTACATCACTGTCTGTATATTTTCTTTCTATAATTCCTCTGTTTCTCTTTTTTTGTCATTTTTTAATGTCTTTATCATGTTCTTTCTTTCTCTCTCTCCCATTCACATTCTCTCTCTTCCCTTACTATTAATCTATCGCTTCTTTCATTCCCATCTGGAATTCATTTATTTCTCCCCATCCTCTATCTCTCTATCTTTCCCATCTTGAATTCATTTATTTCTCCCCATCTTCTATCTCTCTATCTATCTATCATTCTCCATTCCCTCTATCTGTTCATTTCGGGGACATGCTGCATTATGTTTCTTACCTGGCAATAAAAGTAAAAAATTATAAAATAATTTCACTTTAAGCAACATATTCTGAAAACTGACATTTATGCGAGTGAAGTCACGGGCAAAAAAAAAAGTATAGGAATATTTCTGATTATAATTATCTTTCCTTACATTGCCACAAGATGTTCATATTCAAAGCTCGACATGTCCACTTTATATCCGGTTTGTTTCAAAACTCGTGGCCACCATGATGCCATCTGGGTTATTGAACCTGGCCTGGCTTCCCATTTGGACACTGACGGTGCTGTGTCCTCTGCCAGGAGACAAAGTTCCAATGCCTCCGTTAAGGTCTTTACTCCCAGGCATCGACAGAGATCCTAGTGAGAACCAGTCAAAGAGTTCAGTCTTGCTTTTGACTTGTAATTATACTGTAATGTTTATCCATGTAAACGTTTACTGTAATGTTTATCCATGTAAACGTTTACTTTAATGTTTATCCATGTAAAATTTTACTGTAACGTTTTTTATGTAATATTTTACAGTAACATTTTTCCATGTCAAATTTTACTGTAATACTTTTCCATGAAAAACTATTCAATTATTGCTGAAAGTTTTACAAATATCCTTTCGGTGCATATAAAATGGTTATTAAAAAATTATTAAAAATTTTATTAAATACTTTACTTAATAAAACAATCGGACAGTTGTGTATATCCATTTTACATGCACAAGCAAAAGTATTGAGAAAAAATAAAGACATGCATACTTATGTTTTTAATTGTGTTAAAAATAACATTATATATCTTTTTAATGTGTTTTCAGGTTAATTTTCACAAAATAGCAAAAACACAATCTGTACATATTAATGTTTGATCTCTTAGTGTCAGTATTGTTTTAAATAACAATATATTGTATTTCTTTTCTTTTACTTGTACGTTTGTATAAGTGACTTAAGTAAATACTCTTTCATTTATCGACTATAAAACTTTCGGGGGCGACTACACGCATAACTCGCCTTCAAACATGATTATTTGTAAGGCAAAGCCTCATTACAACGATTAAGATAAATTTGTAAGGTAAACACACTGATTGTGAACAGTTGTAAGACAAACTAACCTTCACAATGATTATTTGTAAGGAAATCTCTCTGTGAAACAGTTGTAAGACAAACTAACATTCACAATGATTATTTGTAAGGTAAACACACCTTTACTTGATTAGTTGTAATGTAATCTAATCTTTATAATGACTAGTTCTAAGATAAACTTATAAAGTAAAACCACCTTCACACAGTGATTAGTTGTAAGGTATACACACCTGTAAAATGATTAGCATTAAGGAAACGTGTAAGGTACACTCGCTTTCACACAATGATCAATTGTAAGGTTAACTTGTGAGGGAAACACACCTTTACAATGGTTTGTTTTCAGGTGAACTCACCTTTACAATGGTTAGTTGTAAGGCGAACATATAAGAAAAACTCACCTTCATACAATGATAAGTTGTAAGGTAAACTTGTAAGAAAAACACACTTCATACAATTATTATTATGAGGTAAATACAGCTTACAAGTATTCAATGTAACGTTACAAGTTTATCTCACCTTCGCAAACTATTTGTAAGGCAAACTTGTCAGGTAAACTCACCTCCTGTGTTTTAACGTCCTTAGAAAGCGCATGTGACAGTTGGTCGGAAGTTATACTCGGCAAAATTAACGTTTTGGTGACGTTGACATCCAGCATGAAAGATACGAGCTGCTTGAGAACGCCCTCAGATTCGTTCAGTTTCGTGATTGCTTCCTGAATGGTGGCCAGTATACTGACATCTTTCTCGTGTTCAGTCATCTGCACATCGCGGATCTCTCCAGTTATCAGACCATACTGCTTGTTAATTATGAGCACATCCGTTTCACCTGGACTCCTATCTTTAATGTTTGCCGACTGTCCAAGGAAAGCGTCAGCAGCAGCAGCATAAGACGGTTTGTTGACATATTGACCGAATTTCATCTGGGAAAGGACCATCATGACCTCGTGTGTTCTTTCTGCAAGTTCATGAAGACCGTACAGAAAGCGCTGTTGGCCGTCAAGTACACCGCTTTCCGGCACCGAAGATGTCAGCATTCGTTCTTCATAAGTATCATAAGTATCAGGAAGTTTCTTTTCTGAGGGTTTAGTGAACTTTGACCCCGATGGAGTGGAAGTAGGAAATGATGGAAAACGATGAGTGCTGCTTCCAGCAGAGTCCGCCCGGAAGTGTAGGGGTGGCACGAAGTGAGTCCCTTGAGTGAGTTTGGGGTATTGTTGACGGATGCTCTGTCTCCAGTATGTTATGTCTTCACGTCTGCTCTGTCCACTTTGCGTCTGCTGATCAGAGAAATACATCATTGTCAGATTGCGTAGATACTTTCTTCATGGCAGAAATATACACTGACCATGTCAAAATAAGCTAAGGGCGCTTTGTGTTGTGTTGTGTGGCAAATTAATTAATGGTAAAATCAAAATATGACCATGTCAAAATAAGCCAAGGGCGCTTTGTGTTGTGTTGTCTGGCAGATTAATTAATGGTAAAATCAAAATATCACATTGTCAAAACACACTCGTGACGCTTTGTGTGTTGTTGTGTGGTAGATTAAGATGACACTCCAAACGTTTCCAAACACGTAATATTCATGACTGTTCTTGACATTGTTGCACTCATTTATTTTTGTGATCTTTTGGCATTCAATTGTTCTTAACTTTATGAACTAGCTTATCGACCTTTTATATTTTAGATATAAAGACATAATATAATCTATAAAAGCCTTTATTTACATTAAAAACTAATAAGCTTACTTGTATAATGAGTGTCTTGTGAATATATATTGATCCATATTACAGTATAACAATTATCACCAAATATATTATCAGTTTATATATATATATATACTTAATACCTATTAATTTTATTTCATTCGATTAATCTGTAGTCAGTTAATAAAATACCTTTTGGTCTCCTCCCTTGGACGGTGACAACTTGGACGTTTCTCCAGACATGGCGGCCGTGTTCTAGCGACACCTTATATGACGTATAATTAGAATCTGAAATTTTGGCAAAATTATTTTGTGCAAATTGTTAAATGTATGTAGTACACACAACTAAAAAAATAAAAAGCGTTTTTATAAAATATTTAGAATTTCATGTTACTATATATATATATAAGTGAAAGTATAAATTCTTAATATAAATTGTTACATAAAGGTTGACAGCGTGTCAGATTAGTATAAAGACTGAAAAATAAACTGATTTACATAAATGTTGTCATAGGACCTATGTATAGACATTATCAGTGTGTAGTATACAAACGTTAGCAAAGTCGTTAGTATTATTAAAAGCTGGCAGCATACATACTCTGTATGACTGCTAGCAATATGTAATGGTTGGAAGACCTATTAGTATAAAAGTAGGTCCACAGCACACTCTGTATGACTGCTAGCAATATGTAATGGTGTAATGGTTGGAAGACCTATTAGTATAGAAGTAGGTCCACAGTGTGCATACTCTGTATGAATGTCAGCAATATGTAATGGTTGGAAGACTTAAAGGAGTGGGTCCACAGTGTGCATACTCTGTATGTATGTTGCCTGCATACAACCTGTTAGTATAGCGAATGGATTACAGTTTATGTAGTCTGTGTAAATGCACTCAAAATATGCATCCATACACTACCTAATACTCAAAATACAGACCGGCCAAGTAACCTTATTAGAAAGACCAAACAAATACTAAAACTCTGGGCTAACAGAACACAACAGGAAAACATTCTACCAACAAACACTAAACTAAAAAACATAAAATGGGACAGGAAAACAATCTACCAACAAACACTAAACTAAAAAACATAAAATGGGACAGAAGACATTTCATAATGAAACTACCTAGGAAAATATCAACCAAATGGACTGACAAGAGACTTCCCCGCTCTCCCCCCTCCCCCCATCAATTAACAGAAAAACCTGCTAAATACAGACAATCTCAACTCCATAAAATAGACCAAAAAAACCATGAAGAACCATTCAAAAAGAAATTACCCCATGGTCAATCTCATCTCCCACATAGACCTAGCATTCCTATACAAAAAATAAATAAATACCACCACCCCTCATCACCAAACAAATTACAGGAGACAGCATCACTCCTAACAACTCCTATTCACAATCCACACTTACTCTTCCCACAAGAACACAATCAAAAACCTCACTAAGCACTCATCACATTCCTCAATCAAACAAATACACCTCCTATAAAAGGCAAAATAAATTTTAAAAAAGAGAGTGAGAAGAGTTGCCATGGACTTAAGACCAACGATCCATTCAAGGCACTAAGCAAACAACTGCAGCAATGATAGACACCCTCCTTAGAAGCGAGAAGAGGACTCCACAAGAACGACAATCGGAGTCGAAAGGTTCTTTCAGTTCCTATGGGAAAAGAGGTCAAAGAAAACAACAGCATCGTAATCTGTATAAAATTCGACAGCAGACACATTTGTAAGTATTATTTACACTCTGATCACATAAAATACGTTTGTAAAGCTTGACAAGCTAACGGACACTGTGGCAGACATTCATTCAGTTTGTAACGGTGGTTCATGCTGACAACACTCTAACCATAATTTTTTTAAATTACGTATACAAACTGACTAGACCAACATTTCTTTAAAATTAGTTTCTTTAAAGACAGCTGGGATGTTATTTGATCGATATACTATCAGCTAGCAGGGTAAGACACACTTAGTAATATAACCTATCAGCTAGGTAAGACATAGTAATATAGCCTATACAACCAACTAGGCAAGTGGCCTCAAAACGTGCGGGCTAGTTGTCAGGAAAGATAAAATGAACTGTGGGTATGGTGTAAAACCGTTCAAGGATAAGAAATCTTTACTAAAAGACATGCCAGACTTCTTGGATCCAGCCATCCTACAAACAATAATATGACCTTAATCACTGCAATGTTGTAGTATATATCGCTCAGCCATTCAACATTAATCACTACAATTCTGTAGTATAGTCCAGCCATCCAACATACAATAATGACCTTAATCACTATAATTCTGTAGTACAGTCCAGCCATCCAACATACAATAATGACCTTAATCACTATAATTCTGTAGTATAGTCCAGCCATCCAACATACAATAATGACCTTAATCACTACAATTCTGTAGTCCAGCCATCTAACATACAATAATGACTTTAATCACTACAATTCTGTAGTATAGTCCAGCCATCCAACATACAATAATGACCTTAATCACTACAATTCTGTAGTCTAGCCATCCAACATACAATAATGACCTTAATCAATACAGTTCTGTAATACAGTCCAGCCATTCAACATACAATAATGACCTTAATCACTACAATTCTGTAGTATAGTCCAGCCATTCAACATACAATAATGACCTTAATCACTACAATTCTGTAGTATAGTCCAGCCATCCAACATACAATAATGACCTTAATCACTACAATTATGTAGTATAGTCCAGCCATCCAACATACAATAATGACCTTAATCACTACAATTACGTAGTATAGTCCAGCCATCCAATATATAATAATCTCTTTAATCACTCTAATGTAGTAGTATAGTCAAGACCGCTTTATACACTGCTTTGAAATAAAATTAGTCTTTTGCACACGTTACATAAACAGTCCAGTGACCCACATACCTTTTCACCAGCAAAATACAATGGTGACAAATAAATGTCACATCACTCATACAATAATAATTCTCCTTTGGAGCTTAGTCACAACAGTGGCGGTTTTTTTTGAGTGATTAAATTCAGTTGTTGTAATCCACAAACGTATCTCGACTAGGACTAGTCATTTGTAGGCCTGAGCCTTTATAACGAGTCATGTCCGATAACTTCCCGTGCTAAAACTAAATACTCGTAAAGTATGTCATTTCACAAAGATAGCCTGATATATAACTGTGCATGTATAAACAAATCTTTCTTCCCAAACAACTAGCATTACTTTTTCTATATAGCATCATACACCTTCATCCACAGCCTTGCGATTTTTTTTTTCTCGACACTCCGCCAATGCTTCTCCCTCCCTCTCACATTAGTCGTTTCTCACCTCGGGTTCCAAAGATTTAATGAGATTTGAGTCTGGCTTGAGTGAGTTCCAGTGTTGACAACAAAGTGTTCCCCATCAAGACGAATGTCTTAACAAAAACATATTTAATCATCACTGTTTTAATGTTGAGGAAATTAGAACTATTGCCTTCCACTCACGACGATCGATAGCTAGCTTGTTATGCGCCTTGTGGTTTTTCCGCTAAGTCAGACATAACAAATATATCTTCGGGAATTCCCAACGAGCAAAACCCTTACACGTGATTTGCTATTGAATGACAACTACAGCTACTTCTGAACAATATTTATAAAATAGAATAGCTAGGTCTTCTACAGCTCCGTACACAACTGTCGTGTTTTATTTTTTATATAAAGGTTAGGGTTAGTGCTGGTTGTTGTTTTTTCATTTAGAGAAAAGTTAGGTTTAGGATTAGCTGCAAATAAAAAAAAAAAAACATAAATCCATACACAATTGTTTTTAATTAGAGTTATCGTTTCATTAATTTTCATTCCTCATTTAGTTTTTGTTTCTGCTAAGTTTTGTGTGTTAATAACATATATCAATAAAAATAGCTTCGAGTGACAATTTGCACATAAATATAACTTTTGTCCTTCGATATTACGTATACAGACCCCCTTCTTATTTTAAACACGACATTTGTTTACGGAGCTATTGGGTCTTCCGTACACAACCGTTGTGTACGGAGCGCCTGCCTTATTATGTCTGTTCTCGGTTTCCATAGCTGGACAGCACATGGATACCAGAAAGTGCTTGAGAAGATGCTACTTTTAGCTAATGCCAAATACAAATCAACTGTTTTGAGAAGTAGATGTTAAACTATAAAAGAACAATTTAAAAGTCGATGGTATAATGATTTAACTAAATAATTTAGACTATAAAATTAAATTAAATATTATGTTTACAACTTTAAATTGCAAAACGTATTGCAATGTAATTAATTACATGTAAATTTGTATATAAATTAAGGATTATTACACGGAAACCAATTTTTTTTTCCATTAGGAAAAAAATGAATGGTTTCCATTCTAGTAGGAAATCAACAAATGCAAGTTATGTTCATTATATATGTTGTTGGGTTTTTTTTAAGGGAAACTATAACAATTTTTTTCTAACAAATTTATTAAACGAAAGAATCAAATGAAGTTTGCAAAATTGTTATTATTTTGTGTAAACATGATAAACAATAGCAGATTTTATGTGATGGTTTGTGAAGGAAATGTGTTGTACTCATTAAATCTTGCAAAACTGTTATTATATTGTATAAACATGATAAACAATAGCAGGTTTTATGTGATGGTTTGTGAAGGAAATGTGTTGTACTCATTAAATCTTGCAAAACTGTTATTATATTGTATAAACATGATAAACAATAGCAGGTTTTATGTGATGGTTTGTGAAGGAAATGTGTTGTACTCATTAAATCTTGCAAAACTGTTATTATATTGTATAAACATGATAAACAATAGCAGGTTTATGTGATGGTTTGTGAAGGAAATGTGTTGTACTCATTAAATCTTGCAAAACTGTTATTATATTGCATAAACATGATAAACAATAGCAGATTTTATGTGATGGTTTGTGAAGGAAATGTGTTGTACTCATTAAATCTTGCAAAACTGTTATTATATTGTATAAACATGATAAACAATAGCAGATTTTATGTGATGATTTGTGAAGGAAATGTGTTGTACTCATTAAATCTTGCAAAACCCAATAGTGCAGTCTCACAATGATCATCGTGGTATTTAACGTTTTATTTACTTTATTCTTCTTTTCATCCCGTAACTTGGAATTCACTGTGTTTTGAAGATGCATATAGAATGGATGAGTTTATCAAGCCTGACTTGTAGGGAGATAAGCTTTAGTGTGTTATTTTTGATGCAAACAAAATGGTCAGCAGGTCCATCAAGCCTGACTGTAGGAGGAACATCTTTAGAGTGTTTTGTTGGCGGAATTAAAATGGTCAGCAGGCTCAAAAGACTGATTTGAAGGAAAAACGTCTTTACTGGGTTTGGATGGAGCAAACAGAAAAGGCCAGCAGTTCCATCAAGCATGACTTTTGAGAGAACATCGTTACTGTGTTTTGTTGGTGCAAACAAAATGGTCAAAATGTCCACCAAGCCTGACTGTTGGGAGATCAAGATTATGTGTTTACATTGACCTCCCAAGCAGATTTTATATTACTTCACACACACACACACACACACACACACACACACACACACACACACACACACAGCAGTGATGTATATTAGGATACGTATTAGGTACGTGTGTTTCTAATTAAGATTGTTAAGATATGAGCTGACTAGAAATTTAAGTAGTAAATAAAATATTAACAAAAATAATTTTTAGACATATCCAAGTGTTCAAGTGTTTACAAAATAAACAGTTCCCACAAAGGGGGGGGGGGGGGGCGGGGGAGATCTAAATGTTAGAAGAACTGTGACATAGGTAAATTATTCTTCACTGAAGACGAGACTTAATTTCTGATAAAACGAAAACTAAGCGTCATTTTAAAAAATCCATTTCATGGAAACGAAATTGCACCAACAGTTCAATCAATTATTTATTCAATCATGCACAAATACACACAGGCACACACAGCCCAGGTATTTATCTTCCATCAATTTTACTTTCCTTCCTCCATTAGTCTGTGCTATTAATAAATACTGACTCTCAAGGTTAATTGCTAAATGATGTTCAAATTTTCACTCGCAATGTGACTTACAATCAAGCCTTCTAATAAACAAATTCGTTTTTGTTCCTAGCAATGCATTCATTTTAATTTTCTGCCCATCATATAACGGGCAAATACCTGTATTGTGATTTTATAAATTAAGAAAGTCACCAAGAGCAAGGATCACGTTTAAATCACCAGTCATATGACGAGCAAATACTCTAGCAGTGTATAGTAAGTAAGGGAGGTAATACAATCCTCAGTAATAAGAGGCATTTCTTAAACTGAGAAATGCCTGTCACACAAGGAACAAACTATCAATGAATTGAAAATGGTTCCACAAGTGTGAATGAACTGAAAGACTAAGGCAGGCTAAGTATTACAAAATGGGCCCATGACAGAACTCTAGAGGTAAGTATTACAAAATGGGCCGTGACAGAACTCTAGAGGTAGGAAATCAGATATTACTACTTCTTTCATATTACAGGTTTTAAAAAATGGATATTTCTGTTAAGCAGTTTTTTCGAAAATAAATTAATATATGAACTCAAACAATAGGTCCCATAGTAGAGTTTGAATGAACAGTTAAATTATATTTTCTAATAATAATCAAATCCATATTGAAATATTATGTTTACATAGTAAAGATATAAGCTGACATTATAATTATAAATGTACACTTTAGCAAAACAATTCACTTTCTGAGCCATACTGCCCTTTCCTTCTTTTCTATTAATGGAATATTATTTCATAACGACTTCAACAAAGTAAGATAGCAAGGGGTAATTTCTGATGTCGAGATGTCCTCATCAAAAGCATTGGATTCACCTTATGCTGTTCAAGTTTATCAGCTAAGTGCTCCAGTCGAGAAGTCCTCAGGAATGCATTAAATTCACCTTATGCTGTTCAAGTTTTAGAGCCAAGTGCTCCAGTGGAGAAGTCCTCAGGAATGCATTAAATTCACCTTGTGCTGTTCAAGTTTTAGAGCCAAGTGCTCCAGTCGAGAAGTCCTCAGGAATGCATTAAATTCACCTTATGCTGTTCAAGTTTTAGAGCCAAGTGCTCCAGTCGAGAAGTCCTCAGGAATGCATTAAATTCACCTTATGCTGTTCAAGTTTTAGAGCCAAGTGCTCCAGTGGAGAAGTCCTCAGGAATGCATTAAATTCACCTTATGCTGTTCAAGTTTTTCAGCTAAGTGCTCCAGTCGAGAAGTCCTCAGGAATGCATTAAATTCACCGTATGCTGTTCAAGTTTTTCAGCTAAGTGCTCCAGTCGAGAAGTCCTCAGGAATGCATTAAATTCACCTTGTGCTGTTCAAGTTTTAGAGCCAAGTGCTCCAGTCGAGAAGTCCTCAGGAATGCATTAAATTCACCTTGTGCTGTTCAAGTTTTTCAGCTAAGTGCTCCAGTCGAACTCCATCGTGACGTAAACCCACTGACAAATTCTGCACCCAGTTGTCATGTCTTGACAGGAATTTCAGTAACTGATATGATGCGATCGTTGGCCCATTTCTCGACAGTTCTGCCAGAACCATTTCCTGCATGGATACAAAATAAGATTTTGTATATTTTTGTGAGATTAAATATTTCTTGCATGAGAACAAAATGCGACCCTTCTTATATGAGAACAAAATACATTTCTTGTTTGAGAATAAAATACATTTCTTGTTTGAGAACAAAATAATTCCTTGTTTGAGAACAAAATACATTTCTTGTTTGAGAACAAAATACATTTCTTGTTTGAGAACAAAATACATTTGCTGTTTGAGAACAAAATACATTCCTTGTTTGAGAAAAAAATACATATCTTGTTTAAAAACAAATAACTTATCGACTTCATGAGCAATGACTGACCGAATCATTTCCAGTACAATGAGATAAACAATTGTATGCATTACCTTATACCTAAAGACAGCATTATATGTGAAACTACTTCTTATGAGCACATCTTTAAATTATATAGTCTGTACCACCGAGTTAAATTTTCTACTTCTGTAGCACGAGTTCAACAATCAAGTCTGTGGCAAAGAGATATAACTCTATAGTTTGTAATAGCAAGTTAAATTATCTAGTCTATACTACCGGGTTAAATTATCTTGTCTGTACTACCGTGTAAAATTATGAAATTTTCCAGTCTGTAGCAGCGAGTTAAACCACCCAGTCTGTTACATCCTGTTAAACTATCTAGTCTGTACATCGAGTTAAACTATCTAGTCTGTACACCGAGTTAAACTATCTAGTCTGTACACCGACCTCTTCACATGGCGAGAGTGAACGAGGAGGGAGAAAGCAGATAAGTGATTTAGGATCTACCGACATTACAAAGTCTGGCCTGATGAGTTGCACCAAACTATCATTGTATTCTTTCTCAAGGCTGTCGTCTTGGAGGTCTCCTTGCGGACTGTATGCAGCTCCCTTTGAAACCACGAGATAATAATAGACATTATACTCTGACTACATTACATGATAAAAATAGACATTATACTCTGACTACATCACGTGATAATAATAGACATAATACTCTGACTACATCACATGATAAAAATAGACATTATACTCTGACTACATCACATGATAAAATAGATCTGACTACATCACATGATAAAATAGACATTATACTATGACTACATCACATGATAAAATAGACATTATACTCTGACTACATCACATGATAAAAATAGAGACATTATGCTCCTACCACAACCATGTGATAAAAATAGTAACACAGCAATAAACCAATAGTGTGGCAATAGAAAGATGGTGTGATGTAATAATAATTAAAATACCTACAAATAATTTATAGGGTTGTTAGTTTGTAAATAGTCAGTTCGTCAGCCCAGCACCCTAAGACAAAATGAAGCTGAAAAGTGGGGGTGGGGCTGGAACTCAGTATCATATATAAAACAGATGTAATGTGCAGAAAATATTTCTGCATCAATTGTTTTAGATTAACAAAATCTCGTTAAAATTTCTTCAAAGTAATGTTCATAGAAAGACACGAGTATTTTGTTTTTTTTAAATCATATATTAACATATTAAGTTATTTCTTAAAGACAACACCCGACAAATGTTGCACCCATGTACTCAGTATATACAGCTTTTTAAATCAAGTAGTCCAATGGCCGTTGATATTACAGTAATGTCGAGCACAATTCTCGACTTGAGATTATTTGCGTTTAGAGGCTGAGGTTCTAATCCTCTCAACCCAGTTCTTGATGGATTTGTGGTTTGAACTATTTTAATTTTTGTCTCTCCCACCCACCCACCCACCCCTGGTATAAGTGCCATTTGATTATTATTAGTGTCTCGTTGTTATTGTTTACGTGTTCGTAAAGGTATCTGCAGTAATGACTGCATTACAGTCGACCACTGAGTCCTGTTTACAAAAGTTACCTCCCTGTGGGTGTACGTCCAGGTGGTTACACACCCGTTATTTATGCAGATGTTGAACATAGATGCAATTTTTTTGACAGATCATGTCTATTTATAGAATAATTTGGAATGCAGTAGAGAATACAAGTGTCCTTACTAACCTCAGATACTACTGGAATGCTTGGCCCGCACAGATCAGGTGGTGAATCGCATGCATTTGATGGTGAATTTGGTCCGCACAGCTCCCGTGGTGAATCGCATGCATTTGATGTAGAACTTGGTCCGCACAGCTCAGGTGGTGAATCGCATGCATTTGATGTTGAATTTGGTCCGCACAGCTCAGGTGGTGAATCGCATGCATTTGATGTTGAATTTGGTCCGCACAGCTCAGGTGGTGAATCGCATGCATTTGATGTTTCTGATGTCCTGTTACAAGCCAGATCAACATGCCCTTTAACTCTTTCAATGTTAGTATTTAGGTAGTTCTTGATGGTATCGAATTGAATTGTTGTATGTGAATGGTTGGTTGCTGTGGTCTGGAATCTTGAAGCAGCGTCAACCAACAGATCATTTACGATGTTGTGTGGCATCGAATCTACATTAGGCACAGTATTAGAGTGAACTTGTGTAGAGACAATTGGCTCAAAGGACGTATGGACTGGCGTAGGGACAGCAGTGGGTTCAATAATTGGATGGGTTTGTCGATTGTTCAATTCTTTTACATGAGTCATCGAACAAGGATCAGGCTCCGTCTGAATGCCAGCATTGGCATTAATGTTTCTGTAGTTCAACATTATAAGAAAACAGATTACTGACTAAACTTATACATATATATTTCTTAGATAAAAATGCAACAGATTCACATTCCTCATATGTCATTCTATAGGATATAACTTGTAGGTTGTCATAAAACACTTTAAACTACTTTGCAATTATTTTACACAAAATAAATTATCATCTCCAATGCAAGTTAACCTGTGTTAGAATGTCAAAGACGTTCACAGGAAGACTATCCCATTGGATACTTTATAATCTATTATCAGAAGTATGACTCACACAGCTAATAAAGTCTCTAGGCTGGAAAGTTTATGCATGCTTACAGCGCGCTGCTCAGTTTGGAATTTTACAAGACAAACATATATTGGCAGTAAACCTAAACCAAGAAAACTCTTAGAGTCACTGCCGTGTAAGCAGCAGACCAGACATTATAGTTCTCAATAAGTCTAACAGAATAGAAACAATCATCTATGTGGCTCTTCCAAGTGGTAGAAACATAAAAACAAAAGAAAGAGAAAAAATAGAAAACTACCAGGGTATCAGATTAGAAACCCAGAGACTGTGGAATGTAAAAGCAGAAGTGATACCTGTAGTGAGAGGAGCCTTGGGAAGCAAAACATCTAAGTTGGAAGCTTCCTGGAAACCGCAGATTCGCCCTACTTTTAAAAGCAGCGCTCCTCGGAAGAATCCACATCCTCCCTAAAAACTTGGATTCCACAGAATCTTCGTAAAATTTCGAGACCTTAGGTTACAGCTGTAGAAGAAAGATTGGATGATGATGATGATGATGATCATGATCATGATAATAATTAGTGTCTCGATAGACCTCGAACAGAGGACAACAACCAGAGCCAGAAAGTTAAGCTACTGAGCTACATGGATGGGTGACAGTTTCAAATCCCATCTCTGGAAAACCGTGGGACTGAATAATATACCAATCCCCACAACGAAGTATAGGCATAGGAGAATAATTTTAAAAGAAAATACATCATGCAAAGTCACACACTAAAGAAACTTTCTCTTCAAATATAAATGAAACAAAGGGACTCTCAAGGGAGACAAGAGAACAGTAAAAGGGGCATTTTCCGTCCCCAAGACATAATCCCTTAGGAAATTTACACAGATCGAAAATAAAGAAAGCTGACAATCACATTTTATTATGATCTACAGAAAAATAACCCGATAATCACCATCACCCCACTGTGAACTCCCACTTTAAATCGGGATTTAAAGTTAAAAGAAGACACATTACTTTCGACTTGAACAAATCTATTATTCGTTTATTCCTTCCATCATTTCGATAACTCAGTCAGCATCAAGGGGGTTAGTTATGTTTCGTTGGCATTTTGACCTTGAGAGGACATGGCGGTTAAGCTGGCTTACTACATTGTAACTCGGGATTGTTTAACACTTTAGCTCACTCAGGTATCCAATTGAATCTCATCAGTCTTATGTATCAGCTTAAGAGTGTCCGAATGAAATGACCGTTCCAACTCAGTAATACAAAGAATCGAGCCGTCCTTTTGTTACAACATGAAAGAGATTAATAATACTGCCTCTGTTCTGCACCAGTCAGTGGATTTAATTTGACCTTGGAAGTAATATAAGTGAAAGAGTTATGTATGGTAGAAAAGCACAAGCTCATCGAAATAATTTTAATTATACTAAAGTAATAATCCATAGTGAAGTAATTAGTTATACCTAAAAATAGATTTTAAAAACACGCCTTTGAAGACATTATGTGTGTGTGTGTGTGTGTGTGTGTGTGTGTTTGTGTGTGTGTGTGTGTGTGTGTGTTTGTGTGTGTGTGTGTGTGTGTGTGTGTGTGTGTGTGTGTGTGTGTGTGTGTGTGTGTGTGTGAACTCATTCCACAGACTCCAGTAGTAATTTTGCCATTTTGTCACAATATTTAAAAAGTGTTACTATACATCAACTGCGTTAATGTTAATGTTCCTTACTCTATGTTATATCGTTACTTGCCTCTAGCTCGAGTCCAAATACAGGAAGAGTCCGACTTTGCGGAATCTCGAGGAACTGCATGTGTTTATCTCCCTTGACATATCCAGCCTGAACTGCACATCGAAACCAAGTGTCTGGTTTGTACCCAGGTTTGTTTTCTAGGGACCAATGAATTCGAACTGGTTTTCGTTCATAGCAACGGTTGGTGTTGAAATTGCCTTGCTTTGGCTGTTCGGCATCGTCCGATAAAATGACACCAGTAGGTGAACATACAAACATTGACTGAAGTGTTCTTCTCTGTAAAATAAAAGGTATAATAAATTTATAACAACAGAGGAATATCCTAATGTTTTTCTCGTGTTCTCTGTGGAAACAAAGGGTAAATTAAGCACATTATTTCATATTCCTATACATACGTACTATTGACTACCATAAGTATATTATTATCAATTTACGTACATATATAATATGAGTACACGTGTGTTCATTGATCTAATTCAAGAGCAAAAGAAATAATTCAATAATATTTATAACTTACAATTTATTCTTCTGAAGAATCTGTATAAACCGCAATCACCCATCCATGAACACATACATACTTATTTAATAAAATATGTTCTATTATATATGACTACTACACATTTTTTTAAATGTCACGAAAACCCAATTCCTACCGCTTCGGATGGCAACATCAGAAAACCTGTTTTTTTCTCACGATGTTTCCATATTTCCTCATCTTCTTCATTTAGTTCCAGACAAGCGCCGAAATCTAAATTAGCGTCACTCGGCACGGGGTCGAGGCTATCCTCAATGATAAACTTCAGGTCTTGTTCTTGGCCACAAACGTGTTTCTGTATCACAATGGTGAATAAATGTTACGGTGATGAATAAACATTTTAAAGATAACTTTCAAATGTGAAAATATTTTCTATCACTTATACATTTAAACTAAATCATTTAGCTTAGTCAATCGCTAATGTTAATGTCCCCAACGCTAGTTTAAATATAACTCTTTGCATTTGGCATGCTAAAAACTTCTTGATTGGTTCGAAAATAAACCCGGCAACCAAACTTGTAATGGTCATTGTGTCATCCACTTGAAATGGTATGGTCTTAAGATCTATGATCATATGAGATAATTTATTTTCGCTTATATACTAAAATCATTCCTGTATTTAACAGCATTATTTTTATATCTCTGCCTTCTTTTGATAGTTTGAATCAACAGACCACTGAAAACATGATGAAGTATTAGATTAATTCGATATATATGGATTAACTATCCCTGTAATATCTGTACAACTATCTCTGGCTTGACAGTTGAAAGCAATCAACATACACATTCATGAATTAATCGCTTCACGCTATATTATTTATGTTTTCGTTAAATGTTTTAATACAGTCATATACTGGATTGCCGATAGTTGACGCACTAAAGTAAAGGAACTGTTTTGTGAGTATTTTTAAAAGTTAATATACGAAGTTAGAGAACCACTTTGCAAATGTTTACAGACACAGATATTTCTTAAATATAATACAATGACACGTCCAAATATCAAACTAGCAGAAGTATTTAAAGATAAATGTATATCATTTACTTATCCAAAGAACATTACATTATTAATTTTATTGCTAGGTACGACTGATATTATTACTATCATGTTCACCTCAATCTGGTTTATATTCACAACAACAACCAGTGAGAATTGGTCTCACTTAGGTCAGTTTTAGTGGCGTATCTTGTGTTGGCGAGGACAGGGGAGTATGACCGCCCAAACTAGGTCAAGATCAAAGCCTGCGAGTTGTTCATACGAAGGCATAACACTTGTAGCCATCAAAGAATTACTTCAGTAAGCAATAGAAACGTTGACACATATGCAGCAAAATTTTTAACATTTGCAAAGTATTTTTATGTATTAATACAATACATAATAAACATTGAGAAAAGCAAGCTATAAATTTCATTCCAAAACTTACCTTTTCGAAGTCGGTAATGGCAAGTCTTTCATCCCAAACATAGAGACAAATAATTGCCTCCCTTTGTCTTCGATGTCTATGGACACCATAGAGACGCAAGCACAGTGGGCCTGGTTTAATTTCCCTGTTGCAGCAAGTGCAGACAAATCCACAAAAATGGAGGGCAGCGACACGTATTTGCCGAGTTTCTGTCAGGTAAAAGAAACTCTCGTTTTCTTTGCCGTTCTTCCCCGCTGTCTTCTCCTCCTCCAGTGTCTTGTACGGCAGTTGTTCTTTATCCACGGAGCCGTTTTCAGTTTTGAAGAATCGGTAGACTCTAAGACTATCCGCATGGTTGGTAGGAGAAGGTATGAAGAGAGGTAAATAAATGTTAACGGGCTTTTGGAATTCACCCAGATGGTCCGTGTGATATTCTACAACTGGACTGACGATGGTCTCCGAGTCCTCCAGACGTAGTTCCTGGTGGACAGCCTTCAGGTCAGTGCTAACAGCGCCATGAACTATGACCTCATCCTGTTGTTCAATGGCGCCTTCGGGAACAAAGAGAACAATTTCGGAATCCTTTCCTTGCATTTGCCCAGTAGAACTGGTAAAGGTTTGACACATTTGCCAAGTTTCGCTAAAAATAGGTTTAATGGACGGACTTTCTCCACTCATAGAGTCACTCGTATTACCTATATCACTGCTAACTGGTTCTGGGTGGCTGACTGTTTCACTGGTAATTGGTTCTGCATGGCCGACTGCTTCACTGCTAACTGGCTCTGGGTGACTATCCGCTTCTCCACTATGATATGGTTGAAAAGTGTGAAAAGTCTGGTCAATAAAGTCATCATCATCGAACTCATCATCATCGAATTTCCAGCGTGGACGGTGAAATATTCTGGACTTTTTAACAGCAGGTGTGTCCTTTCCCTCACTAGTGTCTGTGTATGGTTTTCCTCCAAAGTATTTGATTGGTATTTCTCCAGTGTCTGTGTATGGTTTTTCACCAGTGTATGTGTATGGGCTTTCTCCAATGTTTGTGTATGGTTTTTCTTCAATATATTTGTATGGTTTTTCTCCAATGTCTGTGTATGCTTTTTCACAGGTGTCAGTGTATGTTTCTTCTCCAATGTATTTGTACGGTTTTTCTCCAATGTTTGTGAATGGTTTTTCTCCAGTGTCTGTGTATGCTTTTTCCCCAATGCCTGTGTATGATTTTTCTCCAATGGGCGTTTCAGTTTGAAATCCTAAGCGAGGTGGTGTCACAAGGTGTAATTGCACTGTAGTAGCAGGGCCACACAACCTTTAAAGAAAATAATAAATATATACATTACCGATACTATTCAAAATTTTAATTAAGATTATAAATACTGAGAAAGTTTTCAAGTTCTTAACAATTACTCATCAACCCCAAACTTTCAAAACTAACCTGGACAAAATTGAGTTTTAATGTATGTGAAGTGAACTTCGTTAAATTCAGCACTTTGCATTAGCATTAACCAGAATACCGCTCAAGGGGAAATAACCTCTTACATGACCAGGATGTAAATGTACGAAGAAAGTGTACTTTGATTTTATTTTATTATGTATCTTTAAATATTAATTCGTAATGTAAGCAACAGTAAACAAAAAATACCAAACATTTTAATAAAAATAATTTCTGTGTAAACATATTTCATTAAAATATAATTAATTTGCAATGTGACATTTGTATTTGTATATTTTACAAAACAGGCAATGACGAGATTGTTAATTGCGTTCTGTTCATCTTTTGTTTATTTACGTATTGACAAGATGGTGTGTTTGGTTAGATGACTTGCTAGTTTGAACAAGGAAATGGCTGTTAATTGGTACGTCTTATTTTCATGTCTATGTTGGGGTCTTTACGGTTTAAATGGTGTGTTGCGAATGATGAAAAGATAAATACAAATATAGAATAGTGAAATAACAAGAACTGAAGTTGCTGCTTTATTTCTCAAGGTCATTTGTTTAAGATATCATCAAGAACACTTATAATAGTTCTAATCAGCACCATTTGTCTTAGTTCTAAACAAAACCATTTGACTTAGTTCTAATCAAGAACATTTCTCTGTTCTAATTAAGATCATTTCTAATAGTTCTAATCAAGAAAACTTCTCTTTGTTCTAATCAAGAACATTTCTCTTTGCTCTAATCAGGGCGTTTCTCTCAGTTCTATTAAAGAACATTTCTCTCATTTCTAATAAAGAAGATTTCTCTTAGTTCTAAAGAAAACATTTTCACTTAGTTTTAATTAAGGACATTTATTTTAGCTATAATCGAGAACATCTCCTTAGTTGTAATCGAAACCATATGTCTTAGTTCTAACCAAAAACATTTGTTTTAGCTACAGTCAGCAATAGCTCTTTTAGTTGTAATCAAGAACATTTCTCTTAGTTCTATTCAAAATCATTTCTATTCGTTCTCAATAAATACACTTTTCTCGAGAAAAACCTTTCAATAACGTCACTACAACAAAAGCATAAAGTTCTATTTTCAGAACACAAGAGTGATTTTTCTGTGAACAAACATTACTGAACAAGGTAAGGCATATCATTAACAGTGAATATATTGAGGTAAGCAATGAGCAATGTGAGGTAAACCCTGAACAGCGAATGAGGTAAACAATGAACAGTGATTAAGTAAACACTAATTGGATATCTTGGAAAACAAAATAGAGTGAGGTGAACAATAAGAGTGGTAAAAGCACTCCTCAGAGTTATGTGAACAATGAGAAGATGGTAAAACACTCCCCAGAGTTATGTGAACAATGAGAAGATGGTAAAACACTCCCCAGAGTTATGTGAACGATGAGAAGATGGTAAAACACTCCCCAGAGTTATGTGAACAATGAGAAGATGGTAAAACACTCCCCAGAGTTATGTGAACAATAAGAAAATGGTAAAACATTCCCCAGAGTTATGTGAACAATGAGAAGATGGTAAAAGCATTCGCCAGAGTTATGTGAACAATGAACACAGAGAGTT
The DNA here is from genome assembly GCA_028829895.1 of Sinotaia quadrata. Classification (NCBI taxonomy): domain Eukaryota; kingdom Metazoa; phylum Mollusca; class Gastropoda; order Architaenioglossa; family Viviparidae; genus Sinotaia; species Sinotaia quadrata. The sequence continues at coordinate 62,660,140 of CM054178.1, read as the reverse complement.
AAACACAAAATAGAGAGTGATGTTAACAATGGACAGAGTGTGGGGTACACATTGAACAGAAACAGAAAATTAATAAATGAGGCGAACAGTGAACAGAGGAAGGTAAACAACGATAGAGAATGAGATAAACACCAAAGAAAGTGATGAAAACAATGACAGAGTGAGGTGAAAACTGAAAGAGAGTCTTGTTAACAACGAAGACAGTGAGGTACGACAATGAGCTGAAAGTTAAGAACAAAATGGATAGAGGATGAGGTATGTACTAAACAGAGATTGGAGTGAAAACTAAACAAACATGAAGATGAACCACAGACTAAACTGAAACAGATACTCATACATTCAGACAAGAAATAGTTGTGAAGGCCAACTACCGTTTACAGTTTGAAAGAAAACAAGTAGTGTAAAATGAATAGTAACAAAACCCATCTATTGTTTACAAACAGTTTGAAAGAAAACAAGTAGTGTATAATGAATAGTAACAAAACCCATCTATTGTTTATAAACAGTTTGAAAGAAAACAAGTAGTGTATAATGAATAGTAACAAAACCCATCTATTGTTTACAAACAGTTTGAAAGAAAACAAGTAGTGTAAAATGAATAGTAACAAAACCCATCTATTGTTTATAAACAGTTTGAAAGAAAACAAGTAGTGTAAAATGAATAGTAACAAAACCCATCTATTGTTTATAAACAGTTTGAAAGAAAACAAGTAGTGTAAAATGAATAGTAACAAAACCCATCTATTGTTTATAAACAGTTTGAAAGAAAACAAGTAGTGTAAAATGAATAGTAACAAAACCCAACTATTGTTTATAAACAGTTTGAAAGAAAACAAGTAGTGTAAAATGAATAGTAACAAAACCCAACTATTGTTTATAAACAGTTTGAAAGAAAACAAGTAGTGTAAAATGAATAGTAACAAAACCCAACTATTGTTTATAAACAGTTTTGAAGTAGAACGATGTGTGGAAATAAGGATTGTTGTCTAGAGGCTGAAGCAGAATAATGAATTCATAAAATGAAGTACATTTGGGGATGTAATTAATACCTGTTAATTTAGCAAAATCAAGTTAATTCTTTGAATCATACTTGCATAATCATATATGTAAACATATGTGGACACATAATAATAATTCAATGAAATAAATATACATATATTGATCAATACATATAATAACAATGCAGTGAATGGCGGTTTGTGGGTACTTTAAGTAAAAAAGTACCAGACAGATTTTGATTGAACTTTTTCTGTTGTATACCTTAGTGTCATAGAATCAAGATAAGCTATATACAATCAGGCTAGCCTATAAGAGATCTCACCAATAGCACTAAAACTACGAAAATGTTCCATTAAAAGAAAAGTGCATGCTCACTGGCCTTGGCTAGTATATTGTGGGACCTCTATGCAAAGAAGAGGATTCGTGTTTCACTCAGATAGATTGGGTTTCTCATTATGGGTGTTACATTTTAGGCTGTAGTAAATATTGTATTTTGGATTTTGATGGATTGCATTATGCTGTGTGGTTAGCTCTTATATTTTGCAATGCCTATCTGAATGAGATCAAACCACTTTTTCTTTCTATAATTTTTTCTCTCTCTCTCTCTCTCTCTCTCTCTCTCTCTCTCTCTCTCTCTCTCTCTCTCTCTCTCTCTCTCTCTCTCTCTCTCTTATATATATCTTTACATTTTCTTTTCTTTCTGCCTTTTTCTTGACCATGTTCTTTCTTTCTTTCTCTCTCCCACTATCAAATTATCATCTCTTTTCCCTTAATATCAATCTATTGTGACATGCTTTATTACAGTTCTTCCCTGGCAATTAGAAAAAGAATTATCAAATAATTTTACTTTAAGCAACATATTCTGAAAAATAACATTTATGCAAGCAAAGTCAGGGACAAAAGCTAGTATGGAATACTTCCGATTATCTTTCCTTACATTGCCACAAGATGTACATATTCTGAGTCCATCATGTCCACTTTATATCCTGTTTGTTTCAAAAGTCGCAGCAACCATGATTCCATCTGGGTTAATGAACCTGGTTTGGCTTTCAATTTGGATACTGATGGCGCCGTGTCGTCCGCCAGAAGACAGAGTTCCAATGCCTCCGTTAACGTCTTTACTCCCAGACATCGACAGAGATCCTAGTGAGAATCAGTCAAAGAGTTCAGTCTTGTTTATTTGTAATGTAATGTTTTTCCATGTAAAATTTTAATGTAATGCATTTCCATGTAAAATTTTACTTTAATGCATTTCCATGTAAAATTTTAATGTAATGTTTTTCCATGTAAAAATTTTATCGTAATGCTTTACAGTGAAAAACTATTAAATTATTGCTGAACATTTCACAAGTATCCTTTTTTTTTAAAGAGTGGTTTGGAGCATATAAAATAAAATTGTATTAAATACTTTATTTAAGAAGACAATCAGACAGTTGTGTACATCCATTTTAAGTTCTATTAATGTGCAAAAATCTTTAGACAAAATAATTAATGTGCATATCTGTATTTTAATTGTGCTATATTATAGCGTAATATTTCTATTTTCAGGTGTTTTCAGGTTAATTTACTCAAAATAGCCAGGCACAATCTGTACATTTTAATAGTTGATCACTCAGTGTCAGTATTGTTTCAAATAATAATAATTTGTATTATTTTACTTGTATATTTGTATAAATGACTCATTTATCGACTACAAAATTTTCGAGATGTCTACATGCATAACTCACCTTCAAACATGGTTAGTTGTAAGATAAACTCACTGTACAGTCAACAGTTGTAAGGTTAGCTCACCTTAACAATGATCAGTTTGTAGGTAAACATATAAAGAAAACACACCAACGATTAGCTGTAAGGTAAACACACTTTTACAACGATTAGTTGTAAGATAAACACACCTGACTTGAACAGTAGTAAAGCAATCTCACCTTTATAATGATTACTTGTAAAGTTAACACACCTTCATACTGTTAATTATAAACATACCTTTACAATGATTATTTGTAAGGTAAACTTGTAAGGTAAAATCACCCTCACACAATGAATAGTTGTGATGTAAACACATTTTGTACAGACATTTGATGTAAAGTAAACTTGTCAGGTAAACTCACCTCCTGTGTTTTAACGTCCTTAGAAAGAGCATGTGACAGTTGGTCGGAAGTTATACTCGGCAAAATTAACGTTTTGGTGACGTTGACATCCAGCATGAAAGATACGAGCTGCTTGAGAACGCCCTCAGATTCGTTCAGTTTCGTGATTGCTTCCTGAATGGTGACCAGTATACTGACATCTTTCCCGTGCTCAGTCATCTGCACATCGCAGATCTCTCCAGTTATCAGACCATACTGCTTGTTAATTATGAGCACATCCGTTTCACCTGAAGTCCTTTCTTTGATGTTTACCAAATGTCCAAGGAAAGTGTCAGCAGCGGCAGCGTAAGACGGTTTGTTGACATATTGACCGAATTTCATCTGGGAAAGGACCATCATGACCTCGTGTGTTCTTTCTGCAAGGTCATGAAGACCGTACAGAAAGCGCTGTTGGCCGTCAAGTACACCGCTTTCCGGCACCGAAGATGTCAGCATTCGTTCTTCATAAGTATCATAAGTATCAGGAAGTTTCTTTTCTGAGGGTTTAGTGAACTTTGACCCCGATGGAGTGGAAGTAGGAAATGATGGAAAACGATGAGTGCTGCTTCCAGCAGAGTCCCCCCGGGGAAAGTGTAGGGGTGGCACGAAGTGAGTCCTATGAATGAGTTTGGAGTATTGTTGACGGATGTTCTGTCTCCAGTATGTTATGTCTTCACGTCTGCTCTGGTGACTTTGCGTCTGCTAATCAGAGAAATAATTCATTGTCAGACAGGCAGAGATACTTTTTTCATGGCAGAAACATACACTGACAATGTCAAAATAAACTAAGGACGCCTGGTGTTTTGTTGTGTGGTAAATTAACATGTCAAAAAAACACAAACACTTATGTCAAATTGTACTAAGGGCGCTTGTATATATATGTATGTATGTGTAATACCTCTTAAAACTTTTCTTCATTCGATAAATCAGCTAAAATAAATACCTTTTGATCATCTTCCTTGGACAATGACGTCAATTTAGACGTTTCTCCAGACATGGCGGCCGTGTTCTAGCGACTCTTTATGTGACGTGTAATAGAATCTGAAATTTGGGCAACATTATTATGTGCAAATATTTCAATGTATGTGTGTAGTACACGCAACTGAAGGAAAATAAAAAGTGTTTTATAAAACATTTAGCCTTGCGTTTTGCTTTGTATATATGAATGAAAGTTTAAAGTCTTAAAATGAAATATGTTACTTAAAGATTATTATGAAGACTGAACATTAAGCTGATCAATATAAAGGTTGTTAATAAAAAAACTATTAGTGTGTAGTATACAAACGTTTGCAATGTCGTTAGTATTACTAAGAGCTGGCAGTATGCATATGAGTGTTGACAACGATGTGCTTATTCTATATAAGTGTTGGCAATATGGAAAACCAACGGTTTCACAGTCTGCATATTCAGTCTGTTAGTATAACTAAGGTTTACAGTGTAAGTGTTGCCTGTACATAATCGTGTTCAAACATGTTAGTATAACTAAGGGTTTAGTGCATAATGTTGTTAAACTTGTTAGTATAACTAGGGGTTTATAGTTTGCAATGTCTGTATTCCTAATTAACGTCATCAAGTCTTTTAGTATAACTAATATACGTATTCTGTATAACAGTCAACAGCACACAGATTTATAACTATTATTTACACTCTGAACACATAAAATACGTTAGTAAAGCTTGACAAGCTAACGGACACCTTGGCAGACATTATTTTAAGCTTTTAATGGTAGCTCATGATGACTACGCTGTATTGGACATATGACGATGGAAATTTTAAATAACGTCTACACATAATATAGCCTACAGCCCGAAAAGGCCAACATTTCTCTGTATCTAAGTAATTTCTCTTTAAACGGCTGAATGACTTTGATTGATATATTTTTCTGTTAGCGGTCTCAGACTTACTGGTAATATATACAACCTACTAGACAAGTGCTTTCAAAATTTGCGGGCTATTTGTCAAGAAAGATCAAAAGAAATATAGGTAATTATATAGAACCTTTCTACGACAAGTACAAGACACGTTAGGCTTTTTGGATCCAGCCAACCAATATAATCACTTCAATGTTGTAGCGTTGTATACACCACTTTGAAATAAAATGAATGTCTTAAACTATTAAGCACGCGTGACAAACATTTAATACAGTGATTCCGTGCATTTTCACCAGCGCAATACAATAATGACATGAATATACATACATACATGCAACTGTATTTCTCCTTTTGAGATTAGTGACAACAAATGGCAGGTCTTGAGTGATGAATTTCAGTCGATGTAATCCGTAAACGATCGTTCAAAACGAATCTCGACTAGGACTTGTCATTTGTAGGCCTGAGCCTTTATGACTAATGTTGGATCTTTACCCTGCTAGTGATAATCGTCAACTCAAAAGAATGTCATCTAACATTTAGACATGATTAAATAAATCTTTCTTCTGAATTAACTAGCATTACTTTTTCCATTCCCCTCAGTTTCTCCACCCCCACCCCACCCCACCCCTGGCCTTTCCTTCCCAGTCAGATGTGTCTCTACCTCAGGTTACAAAGACGTAGTGCGATAATGAGTTTGGTTTGACTAAGTTCCGGTGCTGACGATCGTGTTCGCCATCATGTCAAAATATTAACAGAAAAATATTTATTCACCATGAACAGAAGATAATATTGCACTCTCCACTCACGAAACACGACACAGTTGAATGCTCGTTGTGCACATTAATATATTCCCTCGATGGTGGAATGTCCAACAGTCCCGTATACGACCGTCATGTTTAAAATAACAAGTAATCTGTATACGTCATATCGATGGGCAAAAGAAAGTTACATTGTGCATGGATAGTGTCATTCGATGCTGTTTTTACTACAATATTTATGTTATGAGCACATAAAAATTACCAGAAACAAAAATAAATCAGGAAGAAAAGTTAATGAAAATATAACTCTAAATAAAAACATAATTTATTTGGAATCTAACACGAACCTTTCTCTAAAATCCCTAATCATAATCCCTCTTAAGGAAAAAAAAAAAAGAGCAGTCGACTAAGGAGCTGTTGTCCACGACAGAAGCGCTCCTTTAGTGTAATATATAATATTTATTTTAAATGGTTCTTTTTTTTAAAAAAAATTGTCCATCTCTCTCTCTCTCTCTCTCTCTCTCTCTCTCTCTCTCTCTCTCTCTTATCTTCGGGAATTCCCAATTGATACTTGGTGAATGGTGTGGAACTAATCGGAAATATTTTTAATGAAATATATATTAAAAACTGGAGTTTATAATATGGAAGATTTTTTTTAATGCAATATTTATTTTTATTTTTGTTTTCTCACTTCTCGGTTGACAAAGTTGAAGTTCTACTTGAAATCTATTTATAAAAATCTCCGTTGCAACCAACCTTGAACTCTGAAGGCGCGCGACGAAATGCTATTTATAAATAGGATAAATGTGTTGGGTTTTTCCCATAACCAGATGGATTATGTCTTTGTCGTCGAGGAAAATATGCGGTTTATGATCCAATGATATTCACAGTAAATGTTGAATGGTTTCTGTTTATATTAACTACTATGACGATTACTAACGCTACTTGCAAAAATTGCAACATTCATTGTTATCAATGTACCAATTCGATTCGAATGTATAATTAACAGTCTTACGAGATCATCCATAAATATATAAGCGCATAAAAGAAAATGGGCCCTCTTGTAGAATCAACAGAAATAGGAAACATCTTAATTATAGCATAACAAACTTTAAAATACATGTTAAATATAAATGTATAGACTTGGTGTTAATTATAATTACAATTTAAAACCAGATGTTAAACGTAAATTTACAAACCTGGAAGTAGATGTTAAATATAAATGTACAGGCCTGGGTGTAGATGTTAAATATAAATGTACAAACCATAGAAGTAGATGTTAAATGCAAATGTACAAACCGCGGAAGTAGATGTTAAATGTAAATGCACAAACCTGGAAGTAGATGTTAAATATACATGTACAAACCTGGAAGCAGATGTTAAATGTAAATGTACAAACCATAGAAGTAGATGATACATGTAAATGTACAAACCGCGGAAATAGATGTTAAATGTAAACGTACAAACTGTGGGGTAGAAGTTAAATATAAATTTACAAACTGTGAAGTAGATGTTAAATATAAATTTAAGAACTGTGAAGTAGATGTTAAATATAAATTTAAGAACTGTGAAGTAGATGTTAAATATAAATTTAAGAACTGTGAAGTAGATGTTAAAATAGAAAGCAAGCAGGATGTGTTTGTTGACGTTGCGTCATTACAAAGAGTCCCTGCTTTTCAACATTCGAACTTCATTCACATTTTCTCAGAAACATCTGAAATATGAGGTAGTTAGTGCCAGACTTTCACCAGACCTCAACATGTACCTCAGGCCACAAAGCAAATAAGTTTTTAGAGTCCATCTTGCAACAGCAACATGCAGCAAGGGTTCTGGAGCTGGAGGCAGGGTGTGCTCTTTGGCTCATACTGTCTTAACGATAGCATCCATGCAGCCCTTTTATTAGGGGCCCAGAGTTCTGGATAAATGTATACATTGCTGCACCTGAAGATACGCCCTTATACTTTATAATATGCCAATGCTGCGGGAGTGGGGAGGACACTAATGTCAGAAGCGGACAGCTATAGGGGGTAGACACAGCTTAGGGGTGTACACCGCTGTGGGTGGTGGACACTCCTGTCGGAGATGTGGACAAAGCTGTAACGGGGATACTGCTGTCTCGGAGGTGGACACTGCTATAAAGGGTGGTGATTGCTTCAGGATGGACATTGGTGTAAACTGTAAAGGGTGGTGATTGCTTCAGGGTGGACGCTTCTGTAAGAGATGGACACTGTTGTAGAGGGAGGATACTGTTGTAAGGGTGAACACTGCTGTAGATGGAGGACACTGTTTTAGGAGTGGACACTGCTGTAGATGGATGACACTACTGTAGAGGGAGGACACTGTTTTAGGGGTGGACACTGCTGTAGAGGGAGGTCACTGTTTTAGGGGTGGACACTTCTGTAGAGGGAGGACACTGTTTTAGGGGTAGACACTTCTATAGAGGGAGGACACTGTTTTAGGGGTGGACTTTATTATAGAGGGTGGAGATTGCTGTAGGGAGTGGATGCTACTATAATGGGGACATTAAAATGAGTTTGTTGCAACACGTTCACAAATCGAACGATTACTTAGAACTTTGAGCATTGCACCTCTCCCCAGAAGTGACTTTGTACAGATGCACAAAAGTCATCTCTCCTATTTGAATTAGTTGTCTTGCTGTAAGTGCTTTTCCATTCCTTCTAGAAACTATATTGTATCAAATTACCCACAGCATATATCTAGCAAATGGCGGCAAGTCTCTGTACTGAGATTATCTCCATGGCTACGTATAATTGCACAGTGAAAGTCTTGTTAAAAGTCATGTGTATTGATTTAATAATCAAATATCCCCACTTCATGCCAGAGCCCTCGTAATCTGGAGTATGTATCTGTAGAATGGTCTGGCTAACAAAAGTGTGACCGAAAGATTCAAGTAGGAAATCGTTATCCTGAAACGTTTAAATGCAAAATCTATTAAACAGTTCCTCCAGCATTAACAAAATATGTCATTGCTAATATTGGAACCATAATCTGGTACTGCAATACTCTCTCAAGCCGTATTTAGGTCAAATGTGAAGATGGCGTGACCTTGTGCCTAGCTTACTGTACGTGACGTGTGGTCCAAAGTTTGAGTCCAATATACACTTATATATCATTGGACTAGTTTGACCACTGGTTAAGTAGGGATTTAAAGTTTTGCCAGCAGGAAAGTAGAGATTTTCCTTGACAGATGTTAAAATTGCTTACTCTAGCCAGTTCTCATAAGTGCCAATAAATTCATATCCATCAAATAATTATTTCAATGTAGATATGTATATAAGTAAAGTGGTGGAATGAATGGAATTCATGAAGTTTTTCTTTCAAACAGTGGCCCGTTAAGTAACGATGATGTGGTCTGATGGATGAGTGGCCCGTTAAGTTGTAATGATGAGATGCATAGAATGAGTGGCCTGTTAAGTTGTAATGATGAGATGCATAGAATGAGTGGCCTGTTAAGTAGTAATGTTCTTTGAACCGTTAGTTCGAAATCAGCAGGCGTCGTGGACTGAAGTCCCGTTGCGACCATTTTATATTTCGATACGTGTAACGTGCAATCCATTTCTAAATAAATGAGGTGTTTTGTAACAGATTGTGGGTACAGAGAAACACATGCATATTATTAGCGAATGGTTCCTCCTAGTTCTATTTGGTACTTCTCTTGAATAGTTAAAGGGAAAGAGCCTCTATATAGTAAAAACGTGTATATATCCTAAACATTTCTTTTTTTTTTCAGATGCATTTTTGTGTGAAGTATTCCTCATAAAACCCTTCCTACTGAGGTAAAGTCGCTGATTCTTCCTAAAACAGAGGTAACCGTTTGGTTAAAGAAAGGTAAAAACTTTGCAATTGATGCGTGAAATATTAGAATTTTGCGTTGCAAATAAGAAATAGTTTATTGTTATAAATATTTCTAATACTTTTTTTGGCAAAGATCCAGATTTAAAGAAGTAAAATATATATATAAGTTGTCAAACACTTAGGATTCAAATTTTTTTTTCGGTATTTTGTTTCCTTTTTTTCTAATTCTTGCCACTGTAGTTTTTATTTGTTTTTTCTTCTTCTTTTTTAATAAAATTATTCAAGTACAAATAAGTGATGTGTTACTGTCAGAAGATAAGAAGTCATTAGTGTGACGTCAGAAAAAAAAGGAAATGTCTGATGTCAGTACACACTCAAAATAAAATTTGATTAATAAAATTAAATAAATTTGATTATGTATATTTTAAAACATTTAGTTTGAGCAGACTCAGTGAACAGTGAATGAGATTTTCTGGGATCAATGAAGAGAATGACTATGTATGTGTTAGAAGAATATTTATATATGTTCCTTATTCAACCTTTTTCTTTATTAAGTTTCTCTTAACTGTATTTCTGACTCGCTACATGTTAGTGGAGTATAACTTCGTTTTGTTTATTTATCGTGCAATGTAATTTTATTGTCATATTCCCTTTTATCTATTTTGTATATAGCAGAACGTCGATTATCTGAACGTCAATTGTCCGAACCGTCAATTATCCAAACCACCACCACGTGACCTTGTTACGCTATTGTCCATTGTACAGTTGTTATTTTAAAAAGTAAATTTTCTCAGTAATCATTATAATCTAATTTGTCTGCAATTACTTGTTAAGGTTACGTGCAAAATAAATTTAACATACATTATTTCTTCTAAACGTTTTAGTTAATATTTACAAACAATTTCTTAAATCAATTATATTTTAATATAATACTTCACATTTCAAAATATATTAGCAATAATTTTGTATTCAATAATTTAATTGTAGGTCTAATCTCATTTTTTTTCTTATAAACAGGTATAGGTATTAATGGATATTCTCATATACGTTTGATTAATTATCCGAATTATGATATTATTAACCTCCGTCGCAATTAGTTCGCTTAATCAACACCCTACTGTATTTGCCTCCATCTGTTCATGAGTGAGGATTATAAATCTAAATGAACTGCGAAGTTACTCAAATTGTCAGTATGACAATTATTGCCAATTAATATACCAAGTAGTCCGTACCTTTATAGCTGTATTATAAGCTTAACAATAGTATTTGAAATATATTATTACAAGATCACCCTTACTCATTAAAGAAGAAAGACATTTGTGTTGTTCCTGTGTAGAACACTATTGTCATAATAATTAATTTCAGAAGACTGCCTTTCTTTGTTTTAGAGTGAAATAACAGAACTCATTTGATAGCTGTGTTATTTGCCTGTGACGTAAATAGTTCTTTTTAAAATGAGAAAAGAGAAAGTCTTTAGATGGTTGTGCAGTCATGAGAATACGATTTATAAGTAATTGGCGAACTATATGCTTCTTTACTTTCAATTGACTGCTTGATTTGTGTTAATTAATAAGAAATAATCCTTGGGTATTCTTACTCGGTTCTAAATACTATCTTGCGAACGCGAATTGCAACATCAGCAAACACAAGATTGTATTCGTTCATTAGAAATAATTTTTTCCATTTATATGATTATGTATGTATGATATGTCTAAAAGTAGAACTCTTGGTATGATCCGGTGTGCATGATGTATCTAAATGTGCATATCTACGTCGTTATGTATCTGAGTGAATGATATATCTAAAGGTGGATCTCTTTGTCTGTATGATCCGGTGTATGATGTATCTAAAGATGGATATCCGCGTCTTTATGAATCCGTGTGCATGTTGGACATTGCTGTCCATAGAGTAAAATATTATCTCAGTAAAAAAGAACAAATCCTTAATTTCTTTAGCAATTCTGTCGAGGCTAGGAAAATTGAATGAACCGTTCACTAATTGTATGTAAAAGTAGTCAAGGATAGCTGCTCTTCGAAAACTTGATCAAATGGACGTTTTTCAGGCAGAACAGGTGTTGTGCAAACCAACAGAGGCTTAGCGCTAACACCGAACTGACAAAAGGCGCTCAAAACACAAGCCAGCGCTAACACCGAACTGACGGGCGCTCAAAACACAAGCCATCGCTAATCTGTCAATTCATAAAAGATTCCCTTTGTTAATCATAAAAAGTCTAGTAGAAATATCTGCCTTGAAAGGAATTGTGAGAAAATGATTGTTTGTGAGATACCTTTTATCTACTCTGGAAAGACTTGCAGCTACAGATTGTTGATTTCAGTCCTACTGCCTGTAAGCTCACATCAGTTAAAGGCTTTAAAAAAAAAGTGTGTATGTAAAAAGTTTAATTTGTGTACGCCTGTAATTTATTTGGACTTAAAATGACGTTTTGCATTCTTAGAATCATTTGTGTACTTTTCCTTGGATAAAGTGTAATACAAATAATGGTGTCAACGGGTACCCGGGTACAACGTGGTCATTGGCACATAATTGGATAATGTAGAGTGGGGTGCAAGGGAAACCGAGGCAAGCCAATCACGCGATAGATGAGAGAACTGACACTGGTTGACTCGATTTAGCACACTCTCCCCCCCCCCCCCTCCGGTCACATTCGCATCCCGTTCATAGATGGCGGCCATGGCAGCTGCTGTACCTAGATCTAATTATGGACGACATGGATCGCCGTAGCTCGCTCTGTTTCCTGTGCTCGTTAACACGTGTACCATATTAATAAAACTTCAGTAAACAAACTTGTCAGTATTTTAACGTCAATAAATTAAATAATAACATTGTAATATTTTTAATATGGGTAAGACATCGTCTTTACGCCCAAGCTATTGGATAGTGACACGGAGAAAAGCAAACTGTGCGATGAAATTCTGTCGGCGAAGGGCGATTGAACTTGATGCCCTAATTTTAAATACATTATTGTTGTTGACATTTTATTTAGTTTTAGTTTAGTTCATGTAATGATTGATCATATTTGTGTTGTACATATAAAAATCATAAGCTACTAGATACATACCATTGGATACGCTGTGAAATAGAGCACATGCTTAATGGTTAAGCAACTTTCTGTAGAGATCACCAGTTGCGATGGAGATTATGCTAATTTTCAAGCAGGTACCCGGGTACCTGTTCGAAATTTGGACGGGTACCCGGGCAGCATTTTAGAAAAAAATGACAACCCTAAATGAATGTGATCAAGATTTTCACTGGTAGAAAATGTAAACTAAATTAGGAAGATGACAATGTTTCTATCTGGTTGTCAATAGACTCTTATTTATTTGCCGTGGATGCAAAAGAGTTTTTTTGTTTGTTTCTCCTGTGGTGAGTTGAAGTAATTCTTTTTTCTACTTTGGATAGACCCGTTTACATTGGATCCTTCTTGGAACCGTTATTGCTCATTTCATGCAATCGTCTGTACTAAGTTGTTCCAGTAGTGCTCAAGCCATAGTCAAGAGAAGAATTGTGACAAGTTATAGATGGACTCTCTCTGTGGACTTTTGTGGACTGTCTATGTGGACTTGATGCGAACTATCCATGGGGACGGTGCGTATCCATGGGGACTTAGTGTGGATTTGGTGCGGACTATCCATGTGGACTTAGTGTGGACTATCCATGTGGACTTGGTGTGGACTATCGATTGATAAATATTGACGTCAGGAGAAGAATCCGGCCATCTCATTGTCCATGGCGACACAAAGCACTTTACCAGACCGGAATTGGTGACCAGCCGCAATCGTACACTGGGACAGAAACTTTGATTCGAATCAGTGTCGACAGGGGTCAGGCAGGTTTAATTGAATTAAAACATTTAATAATATTAAATAATTTGCTTGAGAGAATTGGGGTTTGAGGAATACATTTTAAGTGCAGGTTTGTTTTAAACAAAAGAACTTCATTTGCACACAAAAAAAGAAGATTTGATGAAAGAAGACATACTTCGTTTACTGCAAAAGAAAACATCAAGTAAGCAAATGTATAAGAGCTGAAAATAACAAATAATAAACGAATAGGGGAAGTGGACCGCACCACCCACTACTTACAGGGAACACGTGATGTTCGGAGGCCCAACGCTCTATGTGACATCTAAAACTGAAGCGCAAATACAATTGTAACGATTAACACAATCATCAAGTATGAGAAAAACATTTCTATGAGTATGACTACCGAACTGAATACAACTTTAGCGATTAAAAGATAAAATTTCTTAAACTTAGCTCCCTCAATTGCATGTCTTAATTTGTCTGATGAACTTATTTATACAAATAAATTATTTTTAAAATTACAAATCACACTTACTTTACATGTAATCCTTTTTCTGTGTTATTCATTCATTAGTTTTATATTTTAATATTCACTTGTCATATTATATGGATGTTAAAAGTATCTTATTATTTAAATTGTCACCTGATAAACTTCTTAATTTATGACTTATTCATGAGTTTCTGTAGTTGGTCTTAAAGAGTCTTCGCATTGAACTGGTGACTTTAATATTTCATTGCGAAACGGTGTCCTTAAATGGTCCTCTTGATTTACACATTCAGGATTGGGGTTTAAACTTTCTTCATTAGCTTGTGAGCTGCGAGAATTCTCCACAAAGCGATCAATTCCTTTGCAGCTGACACGTGTTCTCTTAGGACCTGTTGTATTAACACCTCTGTTGCTAGCATCTGTACTTCTAATACCTGTTTTAAAAACGTTGTTTGATGTTGGCAAATTGGTACGTTTATAAGTCCTATTTTCATTCGAATTCACGTAAAATTCTTCAGGTGCGCCACGTGATTCAAAAATCTCAGGGGAGGATCCACCAACTGCACCTAACTCTTCCTCCTGACCTGCAGCTTCCTGGGTCTGTGATGAAATTATCTCTGACCTTTCATCAAGAGGAGACCTGGCCGTAGTTACGTTCATCGTGGTAAAGTTTGCCTCAAATTCATCCTGAAACAGTCAAGCTTATATTACACTGTGTCTTACACCCAGTTGTCTTACCATGTACATATCGTACTGACTCCTGTAACTGTGTCAAGCTTATATTACACTGCGTCTTATGCCCAGTTGTCTTACCATGTACATATCGTACTGACTCCTGTAACTGTGTCAAGCTTATATTACACTGCGTCTTATGCCCAGTTGTCTTACCATGTACATATCGTATTGTCTTACTTTACCATGTACAAATCGTATAGTTGTTTTGCCCATTGAACATCGTAGCGATATATTTTATCAAGTACACATAGTTTTCAAACTTTGTACCTTGTATTTATGTAATGAATACTCTTACGCACTGGACAAGATGGCCTACCTTTTCTGGAGAGTTGGCAATTTTGCATGTTGTTTCTTCCGTGGACATCACTGGACAAAGGTCAGTGGATTTAAACTTTTGTTCAGGTTGTAGCTCCCTTCCTGTCTGTGTGCCACTGACGTTAGAAAGACTAATTTTTCCTGTGATGTTTCCGATGTTTATGTTTATATTGCTGCAATAACCCCCGAGATTATCCTCAGTAGACGAGAAAGATGGGGCGTGCACTGGCTCAGACAATTTCTTGACATAAGTTTCCTGAGCCGTGTCAATGTCCGTCTGTGTGGTTTTGTCCGGTTGAGTCTGGAAAAGAGACAATTCTGTAATTATCTCGCATTTCACTAAGTTACACATGTAGTATTCTTTCTTTGTTTATCATTCATATTCTTGAAGAGAATAATATATCTTAGAAAATGCGTGAGTCCTCGTGTGCGTTCTTAAATTAGGAGTGAAAGGGCATCAGAAGTGGAAATTGCTACCAAAGCTAACAATAATTCTTTAACATTGTTTACTCTTAAATTTGGCAGAACACATTTCACACCTCTAGGCTAAAAGGAAACGTGAAGATCAGATTAGTCATTATGAAAACTAAATATCTGAACGACAGATGATTCCATTTTAAACAGCGATAGGAGATCAATTTTAAAATAGATGACAGTATTATCGTATCTCAATTACAAAGACGGACATTAATTCGAACTAATTGTTACACGCTTTAGATTTTGTTTGACTACACACTTAATATACATAATATGAGCTCGTTGTATAACTTGAACTGGCTGGACACTTTCAGAGATGCAGTGTGTTATTTAGGTCTTTTAGGGCCTGCCTCTATCATAAATTATTGTCTAAGTGATATATGTACATTTATTTCATTTGTAGTTATTAGAAGTGGATTAAGGTTTGAAGTTTGCTTCATAGACGAACAGTTATTGCGGTCACTACTAGAGATGTTTCCTGTAAAGGTAATTATTTCAATGTTGCCTCGTAGATTATTATTATTATAATCTCCATGAGACACACTTCCTCTACGAGGGTTTATTTTTATGTTGCCTCAGATAATTATTACAATCTCCGTGAGAGATATTTCTTCTACGAGGGTTTATTTTTACGAGTATCAACACAACTCCTGTTTTAGGATATTCTATCACTAGTGCTGATTAGCAAAATTTGTAAGAAAGAATATTTTTTCAAGAACATAAGCCTTGAATTACGTATTAACTGCACTATTTGAAATCCAAATAGCCGTTTTTAAAATCGCACACTCCTATACTGTTGATTGCATTTCTTATGTGGAAAATTTCAAGTTAGTGGGCAAAGTAGACGTGATGGCGAAGCTTCGCTCTGTGGCACGCCATTTTTGAGTCATTGTATGTACCACTCGCTATGTGGCACGCCATTTTTGAGTCATTGTATGAATCACTCGCTATGTGGCTCGCCATTTTTGGAGTCATTGTATGAACCACTCGCTATGTGGCTCGCCATTTTGGAGTCATTGTATGAACCACTCGCTATGTGGCTCGCCATTTTTGGAGTCATTGTATGAACCACTCGCTATGTGGCTCGCCATTTTGGAGTCATTGTATGAACCACTCGCTAATTGGCATGCCATTTTTTAGCCATTGTATGAACCTCTCGCTATGTGCCATAATATAAAGTTACCATTTAAACTATCTAGTGCAATAACGTATATTTATAAAACTTAACACTTACAAATTATTATCAGCTTTCTTGTTGTGTATCCAAAAAGTCACCCTCTTACGCTGTTGACAATTATTAGAATTATTTTATGGGTTTCTAAAATTACTGCTTAAAACCACTAGCTGTTATGAGTATATGGAAAACCTATCGCTGTTTCACCTGTCCTCTTTTATAATGTGCATCGATCACTTAAATGTCTACTTTTATTATATTATATTAAACCCATCCACTTTAAATGTATACTGTTATAGTGTGTATTTTGCAAGCCGATCACTTAAATGTCTACTTTCAAATCATGTAATTATTAAATTCATCCTCATTAAATATATACAGTTGTGGTATGCATTTATTATCCGACCAATTAAATTAATAACTTTTAATGTATATTTATAATTCGAACTAATAAAAATTCATGCAATTATAATAAAATAAATTACCAACCTCTAATTTCAGTCCTGCTACATTTAGTACGAGATGTCTGGGATTGTCCAGAAAGTTTATATTTTTCTCCACATTTTTGACGTAGCCAACCAGAACCGCAGAATCAAACCAAACGTCAGGGATGCAGTCAGGTTTGTTTCTCAGTTCCCAATCTATTCTCAAAGGTTTGCGGTCATAGCAACAAAATTCATCAACCTGTTCTCCTTGGGAGGGACATTCTGCTCGGACATACGCTTGCAAGGGACGCGCCTGACATACGAATATGTTTTCTAGTTTTCTTCTCTGCAAAATAAACTTGGTGCATTACAGAGGTACTTTAAAAGGCATTAACAAATGCTACTTTATATGCGAACTGTAGATGTAATATTATATTGCTTAAGTTAGAGTGTTTATTTTTTTTACTTTTATAACTTTAGAATACTTATCCAGCAAAATCAAAGAATGTTGCCAGCGCGTATAAAATTCAGCCAGTTACTGTGTTTTCAGTGTCTCTAAACTCATTTGTCTCCCTTAGATCAAGCCACACACACACACACACACACACAAAATGTATCGGTAAAATGACACAAAAAAATTTATGTATCGGTAAAATGCACACGCACACACAAATAATACAAGAGGTCAACGTTTAGACAACAGAGTAAACACTAAACTGTTGGCTAATGACTTCAGTTTGTGCAGTCACAATTCAACCTTATTAAGTATGAAAAGATTTGCTACACAGATGTTACTAACTTTGGCATTGGAAAAGTTATTATCTAATATAACAGCTCAGTGTAACTTATATTCCGCAACACAGCAGTGTTATGGCCTAATAATAACAGTACTATGGCTTAATAACAACATCAGTACTATGGCCTAATAACAACAACAGTTAGTATAGCCTAACAACAGAAGTAATATGGCCTAATAACAACAACAGTAAGTATGGCCTAACAACAGCAGTAGTATGGCTTAATAACAACAGTACTGTGGCCTAATAACAGCAATACTATGGCCTAATAACAACAACATTAGTATGACCTAATAACAACAACAGTACTATGGCTTAATAACAACAACAGTACTATGGCCTAATAACAACAACAGTAGTATGGCTTAATAACAACAGTACTGTGGCCTAATAACAGCAATACTATGGCCTAATAACAACAACATTAGTATGACCTAATAACAACAACAGTACTATGGCCAAATAACAACAACAGTACTATGGCCTAATAACAGCAATACTATGGCCTAATAACAACAACAGTAGTATGACCGAATAACAACGACAGTAGTATGGCCTAACAACAGCAGTAATATGGCTTAATAATAACAACAGTACTATGGCCTTATAACAACAACAGTACTATGGCCTAATAACAAAAACAGTACTATGGCCAAATAACAACAACAGTACTATGGCCTCATAACAACAGCAGTACTATAGCCTAATAATAACAACAATATGGCCTAATAACAACAACAGTGCTATGGCCAAATAACAACAACAGTACTATGGCCTATTAACAGCAGCAGTACTATGGCCTAATAATAACAGCAGTACTATGGCCTAATAACAACAACAATACTATGGCCTAATGACAACAGTACTATGGCCAAATAACAACAACAGTACTATGGCCTAATAACAGCAGCAGTACTATGGCCTAATAATAACAGCAGTACTATGGCCTAATAACAACAATACTATGGCCTAATGACAACAGTACTAAGGCCTAATAACAACAAAAAGTACTATGGCCTAATAACAACAGGAATACTATGGCCTAATAACAACAACAGCGATAAAAGATATGCTATGGAATAATTGCACTGCAAATGTTTACTACCACTACAGCTGCTGATGATGATGATGATGATCCACAGAGCTCTAAGCACTTGCAATCTTGGCCCCTAACCTCAACATTCATGAGCTGATAGGCTTGGGGAAAGATTAATGGAGATTAATCCCAATGACCAACTGAGCAAACGCGACCTCAAACTCATGGCTTTCTGAATATAATGCTTGCAGCTTTATCCACCAACGACCGAGTTTGTTCGGTGGAAGATGATTAAAATTAAAATAAAATGAACAAAATTGCTTCATTAAATGCTCTAAGGCCATTACTACAATATTATTTAGCAGTTATATATCTAGCAGACACCCTTCACTGTAGTACAACGCTATTCTTTCTCACCGCCTCTACAGGAAATTTTTGTCGATTTCTTATTTTCGAATGCATCCACACTTCTTCATCTTCCTCGCTGAGTTCAACAAGTGCGCCCAGTTCCACTTCGCTGTTGTTCTCCACGGGATCAAGTCTGTGTGCAGTAATCAGCTTCAGTTCAGCCTCTTGGCCAATGACAATCTCCTGTTTGATAAAACAATCGCACAATGACAATCTCCTGTTTGATAAAACAATCGCACAATGACAATCTCCTGTTCGATAAAACAATCGCACAATGACAATCTCCTGTTCGATAAAACAATCGCACAATGACAATCTCCTGTTCGATAAAACAATCGCACAATGATAATCTCCTGTTTTATATGCTAGTGGCAAAAATCTTATAGCCTCGAGAACTAACAGATTAAAGAGGTATTTTAGCGACAGAAAGTTCAGACAAAAGATGGAATTATCAAAACATTTTCATTCTGAATGATCGTTTTAATAACCGACCATTAACGTCTGCTGCTAAGCTCCACACACACACACACACACACACACACACACACACACACACACACACACACACACACACACACACACTCAGAAAACATCCACAAGAGCGCACGCATACACGCACACAAACACACGCACACATTTCCATTGCCTAGGAATGACTAACAAAAAAGAGAGGAAAAGTATTAGGCGCAATGAGAAACATTAGAAAACAGCGATGTGCACAGAAGCAGACCCAAGACAAAGGCACAAACATACACGGTTAAGCAAAGAATATAGAGAAATACTCTAACAGAAATACATAGAGAGGAGGGAGTGGAAGAGAGTTGAGAGAGTGAAAGAGAGAAAATTTACATATACTTCGTTTTTGAAACTTTATTTTATATGTAATAATTTTCTCATTTTATAGTACATATATGTTACAATAAATAAGAAATACTAACTACTCAGATTATATTTTAAGCTACTAAAATTCAAGTTCTCTGACCTTTTCGAAATCCTTGATGCGTAGACGTCCATCCCAGACATAGAGAGATATATGCACTTCACGTCTTCTTCTTTGTCTATGAACACCGTACAGATGCAAATCTAGTGGAACTGACTTCAGTTCATGCGTGCATGTGCAGACAAATCCAGAAAAGTGGCACGTATTAATGCAAATGTGATGGTTTTCGGTGAAATAAAAATAATCATTGCGATCAGTGTCTCTGGGTGATTTTCTCATTTTTGTTAAAGACTTTTGCTGCAATTTTACAACTTTTATAGATCCAGTCTCATTTTTATGGAAGTGATACACATTAACACATTCAGAAAGATGGACAGATGGAATGAAATGGGGCAAATAAATCAACACTGGAACCTTGAATTCCTGATTCTGATCAGTGCAGAATTCAGCCACAGGACTAACAATTGTCTCAGTGTTATCCAGTGCAAGTGCCAGATGAACTGTCTTTAGATCTGTACACACTGCGCCTTTAATGATGACCTCGTCACCTTCCTCAAGGGCATTATCTGGGATGTACAAAATGACGTCCGACTGTTGGCGTTGCAGAAGTCCACCATCACTAGAAAACAACTTAGATGTCTGCCAGTCCTCACAAAACACTGGTTTGGGATAATTTCGGTCTCTACGGAATGAATGTATCTGAGCGACTGAAGAAGTATTTGAAACGTCAAAAATTTCATTTCTTTTCTGATCTTTGAGTGCTTCCAACTCTGTATCTTCGGGTATCTCTCCAAGTCTTTCTGTGTACCCCATGGCCACACTTTGGGTATTCTTCGGCTGGACCGTCAGAAAGGCAGGATCAAAAAGCCTGTAAAAGAAACAGATGTGGGTCTTTTATGGTCTAAAACCTCTTCAGTATGTAAATGCATTTCAAAATATTAGTGAACTATACAAAGAATGTAGCATTTATTGTTTTTAAAAAGTACACAGTGGCAAATAACTTCTCCAGTCCAGTGAATGAAAAATATTCAAAGCGAAAATGTACTTTTTCAAAGTAAATGAATATTAAAATGTTCACAAGATTTTGTTGGGACAGTCCAATAAAATAGATATAATTTCATGCTGGGTACTACCGACCCAACTCTAGTGTACACCTCAGACAGTTCTAAACTTTTTGCATCTTGCTTACAGACAAAATCGTATACAAACATGCTTTAAAGTATTATATTTATAAATGTCTGAAATAAAAGGAAATGGGACACTGTATCCATACAGCTTCGTTTAAAATTATGAATATTTTCACTTTTAAAATATAAATTGTTAAATATACGCAATTTAAGCATCTGCATCTGCACTACAATGTACTCAGTTATTATTTATGCACAGTTCGTTAACTTTAGAAACTAAAACAGCTTTTGAAAAATAAAATATTTGAAAGTTACTGGCACTATAGGTTACAATGTAGAATGAACTGGCATTGGTAAAGATACGGTTAAGGGATTAGGGTCAGTGTAGGTTAAAGTGAAGGGTAAAGATAAGGTTAAGGGATTAGGTTCAGTGTAGGTTAAAGTGAAGGGTAAAGATAAGGTTAAGGGATTAGGGTCAGTGTGGAGTTAGGAACAGAGTAAAGATGAAGGATAGAAGGATTGGATTTAAGTTGCTAGGCTACTGTGATCTGTGATGACAAAAGTCAGCAATCAGAATATTAAGGCAATTATGTTGCTAGGCTACTGTGATCTGTAATGACAGCAGTCAGCAATCAGAATATTAAAGCAATTATGTTGCTAGGCTACACTGATCTGTGATGAGAAATTGTGTAATTCTTGTCATACATATTACATTTTTATATTATATTTTAATTGTAATTGTTCAATCCTTTTTCGCATTATTGTTAATTTAATGTTACTGTAATTTCAGTGTGGCCTCATACTGTAAGTTTAGTGTAGCGTCAAGTGTAAAGTGTCATTGTAATATGATAATCTGCATTGCTCATGTATGACAGTGAATATGTCATGGAGGAAAGGGGGGGGGGCGCCTAATATGAACACATTCCAGACCGACGTCCTAATAATAACTAGAGTAAATTACCTGCATCGACATCTGTAACCAGATTAGTGAATTAAGCCGAAATGCAATCTATAAAGATCACCCTCCCCAGGTATCATACTACAGTGACGTCAGCTGCTATTCGACCCTTTGTTAGCATAGCTACTTTCTGACCATCTTTTCATGATATTACTGTATGAAAGTTTCTTGTGAAAGCTACTATATGACACTTTTAAAGTATATCTACTGTCTGACATTAGCTGCTGTATGGTTTTTTTAGTACAGTGTAATGTCTGACGTCTAGAGATCAAGAGGTCAATGTTTTAATTATAACTTTGACTTCTTACTGATAGACCTAATTACTTCACACACTCACAGTATCAAGCTTTTATAACTAGATTTTCATACCAACCGTGGTGAATCGCATGTATTTGATGTTAAATTTGGTCCGCACAGTTCCCGTGGTGAATCGCATGCATTTGATGTTGAACTTGGTCCGCACAGTCCTCGGGGTGAATCTCGTGCACTTGATGTTTCTGATGTCCTGTTACAAGCCAGATCAACATGCCCTTTAACTCTTTTAATGTTAGCAGTTACGTAGTTCTTGATGGTATTGACTTGAATTGTTGTATGTGAATGGTTGGTTGCTGTGGTCTGGAATCTTGAAGCAGCGTCAACCAATACATCATTTTCTGGGTTGAGTGGCATCGAATCTACATTAGGCATAGTATTAGAGTGGACTTGTGTAGAGACAATTGGCTCAAATGATGTATGGACTGGCGTAGGGACAGCAGTGGGTTCAATAATTGGATGGGTTTGTCGATTGTTCAATTCTTTTACATGAGTCATCGAACAAGGATCAGGCTCCGTCTGAATGCCGGCATTGGCATTAGGCTGTTTCTGTAGTTCAACATTATAAGAAAACAGATTACTGACTAAACTTATACATATATATTTCTTACATAAAAATGCAACAGATTCACATTCCTCATATGTCACTCTATAGGATATAACTTGTAGGTTGTCATAAAACACTTTAAACTACTTTGCAATTATTTTACACAAAATAAATTATCATCTCCAATGCAATTTAACCTGTGTTAGAATGTCAAAGACGTTCACAGGAAGACTATCCCATTGGATACTTTATAATCTATTATCAGAAGTATGACTCACACAGCTAATAAAGTCTCTAGGCTGGAAAGTTTATGCATGCTTACAGCGCGCTGCTCAGTTTAGAATTTTACAAGACAAACATATATTGGCAGTAAACCTAAACCAAGAAAACTCTTAGAGTCACTGCCGTGTAAGCAGCAGATCAGACATTATAGTTCTCAATAAGTCTAACAGAATAAAAACAATCATCGATGTCGCTGTTCGAAGTGATAGCAAAAGAAAGAGAAAAAATAGAAAACTACCATGGTATCAGATTAGAAACCCAGAGACTGTGGAAGTAGAAGCAGAAGTGATACCTGTAGTGAGAGGAGCCTTGGGAAGCAAAACATCTAAGTTGGAAAGCTATTTGAATAAGCTTCCTGGAAACCGCAGATTCGCCCTCCTTTTAAAAACAGCGCTCCTCGGAAGAATCCACATCCTCCCTAAAAACTTGGATTCCACAGAATCTTCGTAAAATTTCGAGACCTTAGGTTACAGCTGTAGAAGAAAGATTGGATGATGATGATGATGATGATGATCATGATGATAATAATAATTAGTGTCTCGATAGACCTCGAACAGAGGATAACAACCTGACCTAGAAAGTTAAGCTACTGAGCTACATGGATGGGTGACAGTTTCAAATCCCATCTCTGGAAAACCGTGGGACTGAATAATATACCAATCCCCACAACGAAGTATAGGCATAGGAGAATAATTTTAAAAGAAAATACATCATGCAAAGTCACTCACACTAAAGAAACTTTCTCTTCAAATATAAATGAAACAAAGGGACTCTCAAGGGAGACAAGAGAACAGTAAAAGGGGAATTTTCCGTCCCCAAGACATAATCCCTTAGGAAATTTACACAGATCGAAAATAAAGAAAGCTGACAATCACATTTTATTATGATCTACAGAAAAATAACCCGATAATCACCATCACCCCACTGTGAACTGCCACTTTAAATCGGGATTTAAAGTTAAAAGAAAACACATTACTTTCGACTCGAACAAATCTATTATTCGTTTATTCCTTCCATCATTTCGATAACTCAGCCAGCATCAAGGGGGTTAGTTATGTTTCGTTGGCATTTTGACCTTGAGAGGACATGGCGGTTAAGCTGGCTTACCACGTTGTAACTTGGGATTTTTAACACTTTAACTGACTCGCGGATCCAATTGAATCTCATCAATCTTATGTATCAGCTTAAGAGTGTCCGAATGAAATGACCGTTCCAACTCAACAATAGAAAGAATCGAGCCGTCCTTTTGTTACAACATGAAAGAGATTAATAATACTGCCTCTGTTCTGCTCCAGTCAGTGGATTTAATTTGACCTTGGAAGTAATATAAGTGAAAGAGTTATGTATGGTAGAAAAGCACAAGCTCATCGAAATAATTTTAATTATACTAAAGTAATAATCCATACTGAAGTAATTAGTTATACCTAAAAATAGATTTTAAAAAAACACTTCTTTGAAAACATTTCGTGTGTGTGTGTGTGTGTGTGTGTGTGTGTGTGTGTGTGTGTGTGTGTGTGTGTGTGTGTGTGTGTGTGTGTGTGTGTGTGTGTGTGTGTGTGTGTGTGAACTCATTCCACAGACTCCAGTAGTAATTTTGCCATTTTGTCACAATATTTAAAAAGTGTTACTATAAATCAACTGTGTTAATGTTAATGTTCCTTACTCTATGTTATATCGTTACTTGCCTCTAGCTCGAGTCCAAATACAGAAAGAGTCCGACTTTGCGGAATCTCGAGGAACTGCATGTGTTTGTCTCCCTTGACATATCCAGCCTGAACTGCACATCGAAACCAAGTGTCTGGTTTGTACCCAGGTTTGTTTTCTAGGGACCAATGAATTCGAACTGGTTTTCGTTCATAGCAACGGTTGGTGTTGAAATTGCCTTGCTTTGGCTGTTCGGCATCGTCCGATAAAATGACACCAGCAGGTGAACATACAAACATTGACTGAAGTGTTCTTCTCTGTAAAATAAAAGGTATAATAAATTTATATCAACAGAGGAATATCCTAATGTTTTTCTCGTGTTCTATGTGGAAACAATGGGTAAATCAATCACATTATTTCATACTCCTATACATTCCTGTACTATTGACTACCATAAGTATATTATTACCAAAATACGTACATATATGATATGAGTACAAGTTTGTTCATTGATCTAATTCAAGAGCAAAAGAAATAATTCAATAATATTTATAACTTACAATTTATTCTTCTGAAGAATCTGTATAAACCGCAATCACCCATCCATGAACACATACATACTTATTTAATAAAATGTTCTATTATATATGACTACTACACATTTTTTTAAATGTCACGAAAACCCAATTCCTACCGCTTCGGATGGCAACATCTGAAAACCTTTTTTTTTCTCACGATGTTTCCATATTTCCTCATCTTCTTCAGTTAGTTCCAGACAAGCGCCTAACTCTAAATTAGCGTCACTCGGCACGGGGTCGAGTCTATCCTCAATGATAAACTTCAGGTCTTGTTCTTGGCCACAAACGTGTTTCTATAACACAATGGTGAATAAATGTTACGGTGATGAATAAACATTTTAAAGATAACTTTCAAATGTGAAAATATTTTCTATCACTTATACATTTAAACTAAATCATTTAGCTTAGTCACTCGCTAAAGTTAATGTCCCCAACGCTAGTTTAAATATAACTCTTTGCATTTGGCATGCTAAAAACTTCTTGATTGGTTCGAAAATAAACCCGGCAACCAAACTTGTAATGGTCATTGTGTCATCCACTTAAAATGGTATGGTCTTAAGATCTATAATCATATGAGATAATTTATTTTCGCTTATATACTAAAATCATTCCTGTATTTAACAGCATTATTTTTATATCTCTGCCTTCTTTTGATAGTTTGAATTAACAGACCACTGAAAACATGATGAAGTATTAGATTAATTCGATATATATGGATTAACTATCCCTGTAATATCTATACAACTATCTCTGGCTTGACAGTTGAAAGCAATCAACATACACATTCATGAATTAATCGCTTCACGCTATATTATTTATGTTTTCGTTAAATATTTTAAGACAGTCATATACTGGATTGCCGATAGTTGACGCACTAAAGTAAAGGAACCGTTTTGTGAGTATTTTAAAAAGTAATATACGAAGTTAGAGAACCACTTTGCAAATGTTTACAGACACAGATATTTCTTAAATATAATACAATGACACGTCCAAATATCAAACTAGCAAAAGTATTTAAAGATAAATGTATATCATTTACTTATCCAAAGAACATTACATTATTAATTTTATTGCTAGGTACGACTGATATTATTACTATCAAGATAACAGTGAGTAAACTATATCATGTT
This sequence comes from Sinotaia quadrata, assembly GCA_028829895.1. Taxonomy (NCBI): domain Eukaryota; kingdom Metazoa; phylum Mollusca; class Gastropoda; order Architaenioglossa; family Viviparidae; genus Sinotaia; species Sinotaia quadrata. Next base: position 62,633,374 of record CM054178.1, on the reverse strand, counting down.
CACCTCAATCTGGTTTATATTCACAACAACAACCCGTGAGAATTGGTCTCACTTAGGTCAGTTTTAGTGGCGTATCTTGTGTTGGCGAGGACAGGGGAGTATGACCGCCCAAACTAGGTCAAGATCAAAGCCTGCGAGTTGTTCATACGAAGGCATAACACTCGTAGCCATCAAAGAATTACTTCAGTAAGCAATAGAAACGTTGACACGCAGCAAAATTTTTAACATTTGCAAAGTATTTTTATGTATTAATACAATACATAATAAACATTGAGAAAAGCAAGCTATAAATTTCATTCCAAAACTTACCTTTTCGAAGTCTGTAATGGCAAGTCTTTCATCCCAAACATAGAGACTAATAATTGCCTCCCTTTGTCTTCGCTGTCTATGGACACCATACAGACGTAAGCACAGTGGGCCTGGTTTAATTTCCCTATTGCAGCAAGAGCAGACAAATCCACAAAAATGGAGGGCAACGACACGTATTTGCCGAGTTTCTGTCAGGTAAAAGAAACTCTCGTTTTCTTTGCCGCTCTTCCCCGCTGTCTTCTCCTCCTCCAGTGTCTTGTACGGCAGTTGTTCTTTATCCACGGAGCCGTTTTCAGTTTTGAAGAATCGGTAGACTCTAAGACTATCCGCATGGTTGGTAGGAGAAGGTATGAAGAGAGGTAAATAAATGTTAACGGGTTTTTGGAATTCACCCAGATGGTCCGTGTGATATTCTACAACTGGACTGACGATGGTCTCCGAGTCCTCCAGACGTAGTTCCTGGTGGACAGCCTTCAGGTCAGTGCAAACAGCGCCATGAACTATGACCTCGTCCTGCTGTTCAATGGCGCCTTTGGGAACAAAGAGAACAATGTCGGAATCCTTTCCTTGCATTTGCCCAGTAGAACTGGTAAAGGTTTGACACATTTGCCAAGTTTCGCTAAAAATAGGTTTAATGGACGGACTTTCTCCACTCATAGAGTCACTCGTATTACCTATATCACTGCTAACTGGTTCTGGGTGGCCGACTGTTTCACTGCTAACTGGCTCTGGGTGACTATCCGCTTCTCCACTATGATATGGTTGTATTAGACCTGTGTGAAAAGTCTGGTCAATAAAGTCATCATCATTGAATTTCCAGCGTGGACGGTGAAATATTCTGGACTTTTTAACAGCAGGTGTGTCCTTTCCCTCACTAGTGTCTGTGTATGGTTTTCCTCCAAAGTATTTGATTGGTATTTCTCCAGTGTCTGTGTATGGTTTTTCACCGGTGTATGTGTATGGGCTTTCTCCAATGACTGTGTATGGGCTTTTTCCAATGACTGTGTATGGGCTTTCTTCAATGACTGTGTGTGGGCTTTCTCCAATGACTGTGTATGGTTTTTCTTCAATATATTTGTATGGTTTTTCTCCAATGTCTGTGTATGCTTTTTCACCAGTGTCTGTGTATGTTTCTTCTCCAATGTATTTGTACGGTTTTTCTCCAATGTTTGTGAATGGTTTTTCTCCAGTGTCTGTGTATGCTTTTTCCCCAACGCCTGTGTATGGTTTTTCTCCAATGGGCATTTCAGTTTGAAATCCTAAGCGAGGTGGTGTCACAAGGTGTAATTGCACTGTAGTAGCAGGGCCACAAAACCTTTAAAGAAAATAATATATATATATATATATATATATATATATATATATATATATATATATATATACAAATTACCGATACTATTCAAAATTTTAATTAAGATTATAAATACTGAGACAGTTTTCAAGTTCTTAACAATTGCTCATCAACCCCAAACTTTCAAAACTAACCTGGACAAAACTTAGTTTTAATGTATGTGAAATGAACTTCGTTACATTCAGTACTTTGCATTAGCATTAACCAGCATACCGCTCAAGGGGAAATAACCTCTTACATGACCAGGATGTAAATGTAAGAAGAAAGTGTACTTTGATTTTATTTTATTATGTATCTTTAAATATTAATTCGTAATGTAAGCAACAGTAAACAAAACAATACCAAACATTTTAATAAAAATAATTTCTATGTAAACATATTTCATTAAAATATAATTAATTTACAATGTGACATTTGTATTTCCATATTTTACAAAACAGGCAATGACGAGAATGTTAATTGCGTTCTGTTCATCTTTTGTTTATTTACGTATTGACAAGATGGCGTGTTTGGTTAGAAGACTTGCTAGTTTGATAACTGGTTGATTGCTTGTTTGAACAAGGAAATGGATGTTAATTGGTACGTCTTATTTTCATGTCTATGTTGGGGTCTTTACGGTTTAAATGGTGTGTTGCGAATGATGAAAAGATAAGTACAAATATAGCATAGTGAAATAAATAGAACTGAAGTTGCTTCTTTATTTCTCAAGGCCATTTGTTTAAGATATCATCAAGAACATTTATAATAGTTCTAATCAGCACCATTTGTCTTAGTTCTAAACAAGACCATTTGACTTAGTTCTAATCAAGAACATTTCTCTGTTCCAATTAAGATCATTTCTAATAGTTCTAATCAAGAAAACTTCTCTTTGTTCTAATCAAGAACATTTCTCTTTGCTCTAATCAGGGCGTTTCTCTCAGTTCTAATAAAGAACATTTCTCTCATTTCTAATAAAGAAGATTTCTCTTAGTTCTAAAGAAAGTTTTAATTAAGAACATTTATTGTAGCTATAATCGAGAACATCTCCTTAGTTATAATCAAAACCATATGTCTTAGTTCTAATCAAAAACATTTGTTTTAGTTACAGTCAGCAATATCTCTCTTAGTTGTAATCAAGAACACTTCTCTTAGTTCTATTCAAAATCATTTCTATTCGTTCTCAATAAGTACACTTTTCTCGAGAAAAACCTTTCAATAACGTCACTAAGAACTTTGTGCTTTTGTTGAACACAAGAGTGATTTTTCTGTGAACAAACATTACTGAACAAGGTAAGGCATATCATTAACAGTGAATACATTGAGGTAAGCAATGAGCAATGTGAAGTAAACCCTGAACAGCGAATGAGGTAAACAATGAACAGTGAATAAGGTAAACACTAATCGGATATTTTGGAAAACAAAAATGAGAAGAGTGGTAAAAGCACTCCCCAGAGTTATGTGAACAATGAGAAGATGGTAAAACGCTCCCCAGAGTTATGTGAACAATGAGAAGATGGTAAAACACTCCCCAGAGCTATGTGAACAATGAGAAGATGGTAAAAGCATTCCCCAGAGTTATGTGAACAATGAACACAGGGAGTTAAACACAAATAGAGAGTGATGTTAACAATGGACAGAGTGTGGGGTACACATTGAACAGAAACAATTAATAAATGAGGCGAACAGTGAACAGAGGAAGGTAAACAACGATAGAGAATGAGGTAAACACCAAAGAAAGTGATGAAAACAATGACAGAGTGAGGTGAGAACTGAAAGTGAGTCTTGTTAACAACGAACAGACAGTGAGGCACACAATGAGCTGAAAGTTAAGAACAAAATGGATAGAGGATGAGGTATATACTAAACAGAGATTGGAGTGAAAACTAAACAAACAGGAAGATGAACCACAGACTAAACTGAAACAGATTCTCATACATTCAGACAAGAAATAGTTGTGAAGGCCAACTACCGTTTACAGTTTGAAAGAAAACAAGTAGTGTAAAATGAATAGTAACAAAACCCATCTATTGTTTATGAACAGTTTTGAAGTAGAACAATGTGGGGAACTAAGGATTGTTGTCTAGAGGCTGAAGCTGAATAATGAATTCATAAAATGAAGTACATTTGGGGATGTAATTAATACCTGTTAATTTAGCAAAATCAAGTTAATCCTTTGAATCATACTTGCATAGGCATATATGTAAACTTATGTGGACACATAATAATAAGTCAATGAAATAAATATACATATATTGATCAATACATATAATAACAATGCAGGGAATGGCGGTTTGTGGGTACTTTAAGTAAAAAAGTACCAGAAAGATTTTGATTGGACTTTTTCCGTTGTATACCTTAGTGTCATAGAATCAAGATAGGCTATATACAATCAGGCTAGTCTATAAGGGATCTCACCAATAGCACTAAAACTACGAAAATGTTCCATTAAAAGAAAAGTGCATGCTCACTGGCCTTGGCTAGTATATTGTGGGACCTCTATGCATAGAAGAGGATTCGTGTTTCACTCAGATTGGGTTTCTCATTCACTATGTAACAAATTTTCACTTTTGTTCTGTTCCTGGGTTGAAAGTGTGTTTTCTTAATCCGTTAGGTCTAGAACAGAAAGGAAATCGCTGTTATTCCAGAAAAACTTTGCTTCTGTGACCGGGACAATGAAATTTGGAAAATCGCGTGTGTTCGAGAAAATTCTTGATTTGCTTTCAATGCCGAGCTTCCTCCCTGAACTGCTAGAGTTGTCCACATGTTTCTACAATTCTCCTGAACACTCTAGAACGTTCAAGAAACTTCCAGAACTTTTGAGAAACTCTCAGAACTTTCTAGAACGTTCTTGAACGTTCCAAAAGTAGCTGTACAAGTATAAAAGCACAGGTGTCTCGAACCAAGATTCCAATTCATGTTATTGCAGACTGAAAGGATAACGATTCGTAGTTGAAGAGAAGTTATTTATTTGATATGGCATCAAGAGATTGTTTGCATCCAGCTGATTCATTCTGCTACGTGTGCGGACAATTCATAAAGACAAGAGCGAAAAAGTATTCCGTGGAAGCAAGTCGTATAATGTGCGAGGCCTACAAGGCATACTTCGGCGTGCCGGTCGGGGACCAAGACAAATCTTGGGCACCGCAATTCACATGCGAATATTGCAAGAAAACACTTGAAGGTAAACTGAACAGTTGCTTCTCGCTTAGATGTGTTTTAATTTATTTTCATAAAATTTCAATGCTTTAGATCGAGTTCATTTCAAAGAGTTGTAATTTACAAAGTTTTGTCATAAGTCGTGTACTGTAGGCAAATACGTTCCATCTTGAAATCGTTCCATATTTTGAAATTTCCTGCCCTGAAATTATTATAATTCTTATGTATTATTATGTGCTATGTTACAGGTTGGTACACAGGAGAGAAGCGAGCCATGAAGTTTGCTATCCTGCGAATTTGGCAAGAGCCGACGGACCACTCAAGCAACTGCTACTTCTGCATGGAAAACCCAAAACATCGTCGCACCGGCAAAAATGCCCCTCAGATCGTTTATCCGGACATACCTTCTTCCATCGCCCCAGTACCACACAGCCCCGATCTGCCTGTTCCGACTCCTCCTAGGCGGCATCGGCCATCTTCAGGAGACAGCAGCAAGTCAGATAGCGAGGCAGATACTGGAGATATGGACTACGATTCTGCAGATGAAGTTGGGTATAGAAAGCCGTACTTCCCTAACCAGAAAGACGTGAACGATTTAATTAGGGACCTCGGGCTTACGAAATCGAATGCCGAGCTTCTGATATCCAGGCTCAAACAGTGGAACTTGGTTGATGATAGCGTACAAGTCACTGATCAAAGGAAGCAGCATCAAAGATTCTCCAACTTCTTCAGTCAGCGTGATGGGCTGTGCTTCTGCAACGATGTTGCCGGTCTATTCCAGGCTATAGGCATTGCATGTAATCCTATTAAATGGCGCCTATTCATAGACAGTTCATCCCGGAGCCTCAAAACCGTGTTGCTTCACAATGGAAACAACTACCCGTCTCTCCCGATGGCCCACTCTGTGCATCTCAAAGAGGACCACACCAGTGTCAAAATGTTGCTGAGTGCATTAAAGTATGACGACTACGGATGGGAGGTCATTGGTGACTTCAAAATGGTATCATTCCTCATGGGTCTTCAAGGAGGTTTCACGAAATTTCCTTGTTTCCTCTGTCTCGGACAGCCGTGACACTAAGGCGCATTATCGCACAAAGGACTGGCCACAACGGACCGAGTTTTCTGTTGGGAAGAGCAATGTGAAGTGGGCGCCGCTGATAGAACCTCATAAAGTGCTTATGCCACCGCTGCACATCAAGTTAGGCCTCATTAAGCAATTTGTCACTGCTCTTGACAAGGAGTCAGCAGCATTTCAATACCTCCAAGATCTTTTTCCAAAGCTGTCCGAGGCTAAGGTCAGGGCTGGTATATTCGTCGGACCACAGATCAAGAAGATCATAGAATGTGAGGATTTCGCAAAGCTGTTGAACAGGATGGAGAGAGCGGCTTGGAGCAGTTTCGTTGCAGTTGTTCAGGGCTTCCTAGGTAATCACAAAGCTGAAAACTATGTGGAGTTGGTGCAGAATCTCATAAAGAATTACGCCACAATGGGATGCAGAATGTCTCAAAGTCCATATCCTTGATTCGCATCTCGACAAATTCAAGGAGAACATGGGCGCTTACTCGGAGGAGCAAGGCGAGCGCTTTCATCAAGATATATTGAACTTTGAACGTCGTTACCAAGGACAGTATAACGAAAACATGATGGGGGACTACATTTAGGGGCTACTTCGAGAGAGTGATTCACAGTACAATCGTAAATCTAGAAAATCTACACATTTCTGAACCTTGTTGAGTGGTTTCCGACTGTGTTTGTCTATTCCTTGTGCAATTTTTGTTTTTACCCGATCATAATGACGAAAATGAAAAAAATCGTTCTATTTTCACAAAAAAACGAGTTTTCTTCGTGCTGTTGTGTAAGCAAAGTTTGTGCTTAATGAAGTCATTTTTTCATGTACTTTAGACATAAGCAAGTGAAATATAACACTTAGAAGCCAGGAACAAAAATTGTGTTACATAGTGTTATGGGTGTTAGATTTTAGGCTGTAGTAAATATTTTGGATTTTGATGGATTGCCTTATGCTGTGTGGTTACCTCTTATATTTTGCAATGCCTATCTGAATGAGATCAAACCACTTTTTCTTTCTATAATTCCTCTCTCTCTCTCTCTCTCTCTCTCTCTCTCTCTCTCTCTCTCTCTCTCTCTCTCTCTCTCTCTCTCTCTCTCTTCATTTTCTTTTCTTTCTGCCTTTTTCTTGACCATGTTCTTTCTTTCTTTCTCTCTCCCACTATCAAATTATCATCTCTTTTCCCTTAATCAATCTATTGTGACATGCTTTGTTACAGTTCTTCCCTGGCAATTAGAAAAAGAATTATCAAATAATTTTACTTTAAGCAACATATTCTGAAAAATAACATTTATGCAAGCAAAGTCAAGGACAAAAGCTAGTATGGAATACTTCCGATTATCTTTCCTTACATTGCCACAAGATGTATATATTCTGAGTCCATCATGTCCACTTTATATCCTGTTTGTTTCAAAAGTCGCAGCCACCATGATTCCATCTGGGTTAATGAATCTGGTATGGCTTTCAATTTGGACACTGATGGCGCCGTGTCGTCCGCCAGGAGACAGAGTTCCAATGCCTCCGTTAATGTCTTTACTCCCAGACATCGACAGAGATCCTAGTGAGAACCAGTCAAAGAGTTCAGTCTTGTTTATTTGTAATGTAATGTTTTTCCATGTAAAATTTTACTTTAATGCATTTCCATGTAAAATGTTACTTTAATGCATTTCCATGTAAAATTTTAATGTAATGCTTTTCCATGTAAAAATTTTATTGTAATGCTTTACACTTACAGTGAAAAACTATTAAATTATTGCTGAACATTTCACACGTATCCTTTTTTTTTAAAGAGTGGTTTGGAGCATATAAAATAAAATTGTATTAAATACTTTATTTAAGAAGACAATCAGACAGTTGTGTACATCCATTTTAAGTTCTATTAATGTGCAAAAATCTTTAGACAAAATAATTAATGTGCATATCTGTATTTTAATTGTGCTATATTATAGCGTAATATTTCTATTTTCAGGTGTTTTCAGGTTAATTTACACAAAATAGCCAGGCACAATCTGTACATTTTAATAGTTGATCACTCAGTGTCAGTATTGTTTCAAATAATAATAATTTGTATTCTTTTACTTGTATATTTGTATAAATGATTCATTTATCGACTACAAAATTTTCGAGATGTCTACATGCATAACTCACCTTCAAACATGGTTAGTTGTAAGATAAACTCACTGTACAGTCAACAGTTGTAAGGTTAGCTCACCTTAACAATGATCAGTTTGTAGGTAAACATATAAAGAAAACACACCAACGATTAGCTGTAAGGTAAACACACTTTTACAACGATTAGTTGTAAGATAAACACACCTGACTTGAACATTTGTAAAGCAATCTCACCTTTATAATGATTACTTGTAAAGTTAACACCTTCATACTGTTAATTATAAACATACCTTTACAATGATTATTTGTAAGGTAAACTTGTAAGGTAAAATCACCCTCACACAATGAATAGTTGTGATGTAAACACATTTTGTACAGACATTTGATGTAAAGTAAACTTGTCAGGTAAACTCACCTCCTGTGTTTTAACGTCCTTAGAAAGAGCACGTGACAGTTGGTCGGAAGTTATGCTCTGCAAAATTAACGTTTTGGTGACGTTGACATCCAGCATGAAAGATACGAGCTGCTTGAGAACGCCCTCAGATTCGTTCAGTTTCGTGATTGCTTCCTGAATGGTGGCCAATATAGTGACATCTTTCCCGTGCTCAGTCATCTGCACATCGCGGATCTCTCCAGTTATCAGACCATACTGCTTGTTAATTATGAGCACATCCGTTTCACCTGAAGTCCTTTCTTTGATGTTTACCGAATGTCCAAGGAAAGTGTCAGCAGCGGCAGCATAAGACGGTTTGTTGACATATTGACCGAATTTCATCTGGGAAAGAACCATCATGACCTCGTGTGTTCTTTCTGCAAGTTCATGAAGACCGTACAGAAAGCGCTGTTGGCCGTCAAGTACACCGCTTTCCGGCACCGAAGATGTCAGCATTCGTTCTTCATAAGTATCATAAGTATAAGGAAATTTCTTTTCTGAGGGTTTAGTGAACTTTGACCCCGATGGAGTGGAAGTAGGAAAACGAGGAGTGCTGCTGCCAGCAGAGTCCCCCCGGGGGAAGTGTAGGGGTGGCACGAAGTGAGTCCCTTGAGTGAGTTTGGGGTATTGTTGGCGGATGTTCTGTCTCCAGTATGTTATGTCTTCACGTCTGCTCTGGTGACTTTGCGTCTGCTAATCAGAGAAATAATTCATTGTCAGACAGGCAGAGATACTTTTTTCATGGCAGAAACATACACTGACAATGTCAAAATAAACTAAGGATGCCTGGTGTTTTGTTGTGTGGCAAATTAACATGTCAAAAACACACAAACACTTATGTCAAATTGTACTAAGGTCGCTTGTTGTTGTACGGCAAATTAAGATGGCACAAACACACAAGGACTTATAAAATTGTACTAAGGACGCTTTGTGTTGTACGGCAAATTAAGATGGCACAAACACACAAGGACTTACAAAATTGTACTAAGGACGCTTTGTGTTGTACGGCAAATTAAGATGGCACAAACACACAAAGACTTATAAAATTGTACTAAGGACGCTTTGTGTTGTGTGTGCCGCAGATCAAAACACGCAATAGTTAATGTTCCTGTACTTGTTGCATTCATTTATTTATTTATGTTATTTAACGGCTATGAACTTTATAAACTAGTTTGTCGACTTTTTATATTTTAAATATAAAAATTAAGAAATAATATAATCTATGAAGGCTTTTGCTTAAATTTAAAAAACAGTTTATAAGTATAATGAGTGCCTTCGGAATATGATTCGTGTATAGTGTAACAATTTCACCAATTGTCGTAATTTGTTGGTAGTTTAAATATAAAAATAAGACAATAAAATCTATAAAATCTATTTCATTTCCTAAAAACAAAACAGCTTACTGGTATAATGAATTCCTTGTGAACATGAATCATGTATAGTATAAGTGTTTTGTCCAGATATATTATCAGTTTATATATGTGTGTGTGTGTGTGTGTGTGTGTGTGTGTGTGTGTGTGTGTGTGTGTGTGTGTGTGTGTGTGTGTGTGTGTGTGTGTGTAATACCTCTTAAAACTTTTCTTCATTCGATAAATCAGCTAAAATAAATACCTTTTGATCATCTTCCTTGGACAATGACGTCAACTTAGACGTTTCTCCAGACATGGCGGCCGTGTTCTAGCGACTCTTTATGTGACGTGTAATAGAATCTGAAATTTGGGCAAAATTATTATGTGCAAATATTTCAATGTATGTGTGTAGTACACGCAACTGAAGGGAAATAAAAAGTGTTTTATAAGACATTTAGCCTTGCGTTTTGCTTTGTATATATGAATGAAAGTTTAAAGTCTTAAAATGAAATGTTACTTAAAGATTATTATGAAGACTGAACATTAAGGTGATCAATATAAAGGTTGTTAATAAAACTATTAGTGTGTAGTATACAAACGTTTGCAATGTCGTTAGTATTACTAAGAGCTGGCAGTATGCATATGAGTGTTGACAACGATGTGCTTATTCTATAGAAGTGTTGGCAATATGGAAAACCAACGGTTTCACACTGCATATTCAGTCTGTTAGTATAACTAAGGTTTACAGTGTAAGTGTTGCCTGTACATAATCGTGTTCAAACCTGTTAGTATAACTAAGGGTTTAGTGCATAATGTTGTTAAACTTATTAGTATAACTAGGGGTTTATAGTTTGCAATGTCTGTATTCCTAATTAACGTCACCAAGTCTTTTAGTATAACTAAGATACGTATTCTGTATAACAGTCAACAGCACACAGATTTATAACTATTATTTACACTCTGAACACATAAAATACGTTAGTAAAGCTTGACAACGGACACCTTGGCAGACATTTAACCTTTTAATGGTGGCTCATGATGACTACGCTGTATTGGGCATCTGATGATGGAAATTTTAAATACATCTACACATAATATAGCCTACAGCCCGAATAGGCCAACATTTCTCTGTATCTAAGTAATTTCTCTTTAAACGGCTGAATGACTTTGATTGATATATTTTTCTGTTAGCGGTCTCAGACTTAGGCCTACTGGTAATATATACAACCTACTAGACAAGTGCTTTCAAAACTTGCAGGCTATTTGTCAAGAAAGATCAAAAGAAATATAGGTAATTAGAACCTTTCTACGACAAGTACAAGACACGTTAGGCTTCTTGGATCCAGCCAACCAATATAATCACTTCAATGTTGTAGCCTTGTATACACCACTTTGAAATAAAATGAATGTCTTAAACTGTTAAGCACGCGTGACAAACATTTAATACAGTGATTCCGTGCATTTTCACCAGCGCAATACAATACTGACATGAATGTACATACATACACGCAACTGTATTTCTCCTTTTGAGTTTAGTGACAACAAATGGCAGGTCTTGAGTGATGAATTTCAGTAGATATAATCCGTAAACGATCGTTCAAAACGAATCTCGACTAGGACTTGTCATTTGTAGGCCTGAGCCTTTATGACTAATGTTGGATCTTTACCCTGCTACTGATAATCGACAACTCAAAAGAATGTCATCTAACATTTAGACATGATTAAATAAATCTTTCTTCTAAATTAACTAGCATTACTTTTTCTATTCCCCTCAGTTTCTCCACTCCCCGTGCCTTTTCTTCCCAGTCAGATGTGTCTTACCTCAGGTTACAAAGACGTAATGCGATAATGAGTTTGGTTTGACCGAGTTCCGGTGCTGACGATCGTGTTCGCCATCATGTCAAAATATTAACAGAAACATATTTATTCACCATGAAGAGAAGATAATATTGCACTCTCCACTCACGAAACACGACACAGTTGAATGCTCGTTGTGCACATTAATATATTCCCTCGATGGTGGAATATCCAACAGTCCCCCGTATACGACCGTCGTGTTTAAAATAACAAGTAATCTGTATACGTCATATCGATGGACAAAAAAGTTACATTGTGCATGGATAGTGTCAATCGATGCTGTTTTAACTACAATATTTAAGTTATGAACACATAAAAATTAGCAGAAACAAAATAAATCAGGAAGAAAAGTTAATGAAAATATAACTCTAAATAAAAACAGAATTTATTTGGAACCTTTCTCTAAAATCCCTAATCATAATCCCTCTTAAGGAAAAAAAAAAAAGAGCAGTCGACTAAGGAGCTGTTGTCCACGATAGTCTTGTACAGAAGTGCTCCTTTAGTGTAATTTATAATATTTATTTTAAATGGTTCTTTAAAATAAAATACTCTCTCTCTCTCTCTCTCTCTCTCTCTCTCTCTCTCTCTCTCTCTCTCTCTTACCTTCGGGAATTCCCAATTGATACTTTGCGAATGGTGTGGAACTAACCGGAAATATTTTTAATGGAATAAAAACAGTGGAGTTTGTAATATGGAGGATTTTTTTAATGCAATATTTATTTTTATTTTTGTTTTCTCACTTCTCGGTTGACAAAGTTGAAGTTCTACTTGAAATCTATTTATAAAAATCTCCGATGCAACCAACCTTGAACTCAGAAGCGTGCGACGAAATGCTATTTTTAAACAGGAATATAAATGTGTTGGGATTTTCCCCATAACCAGATGGATTATGTCTTTGTCGGCGAGGAAAATATGCGGTTTATGATCCAATGATATTCACAGTAAATGTTGAATGGTTTCTGTTTAGATTAACTACTATGACGATTACTAACGCTACTTGCAAAAATTGCAACATTCATTGTTATCAATGTACGAATTGAACTCGAATGTATAATTAGCAGTCTTACGAGATCATCCATAAATATATAAGCGCATACAAGAAAATGGGCCCTCTTGTAGAATCAACAGAAATAGGAAACATCTTAATTATAGCATAACAAACTTTAAAATACATGTTAAATATAAATGTATAGACTTGGTGTTAATTATAATTACAATTTAAAACCAGATGTTAAACGTAAATTTACAAACCTGGAAGTAGATGTTAAATATAAATGTACAGGCCTGGGTGTAGATGTTAAATATAAATGTACAAACCATAGAAGTAGATGTTAAATGCAAATGTACAAACCGCGGAAGTAGATGTTAAATGTAAATGCACAAACCTGGAAGTAGATGTTAAATATACATGTACAAACCTGGAAGCAGATGTTAAATGTAAATGTACAAACCATAGAAGTAGATGTTACATGTAAATGTACAAACCGCGGAAATAGATGTTAAATGTAAACGTACAAACTGTGGGGTAGAAGTTAAATATAAATTTACAAACTGTGAAGTAGATGTTAAATATAAATTTAAGAACTGTGAAGTAGATATTAAATATAAATTTAAGAACTGTGAAGTAGATGTTAAATATAAATTTAAGAACTGTGAAGTAGATGTTAAATATAAATTTAAGAACTGTGAAGTAGATGTTAAATATAAATTTAAGAACTGTGAAGTAGATGTTAAAATAGAAAGCAAGCAGGATGTGTTTGTTGACGTTGCGTCATTACAAAGAGTCCCTGCTTTTCAACATTCGAACTTCATTCACATTTCCTCAGAAACATCTGAAATATGAGGTAGTTAGTGCCAGACTTTCACCAGACCTCAACATGTACCTCAGGCCACAAAGCAAATAAGTTTTTAGAGTCCATCTTGCAACAGCAACATGCAGCAAAGGTTCTGGAGCTGGAGGCAGGGTGTGCTCTTTGGCTCATACTGTCTTAACGATAGCATCCATGCAGCCCTTTTATTAGGGGCCCAGAGTTCTGGATAAATGTATACATTGCTGCACCTGAAGATACTAATATGCCGACGCTGTTGGGGGGGGGGGCTGCTGTAGGGGGAGAACACTAATGTCAAAAGTGGACAGCTATACTACGAGGTAGAAACAGCTTAGGGGTGTACACCGCTGGGGGGGGGGGGGGAGCAGACACTGCTGTCAGAGGTGGACACAGATGTATATGTGTATGTTGTATGATGGGGAATTTTCCCATATATTTTATATAAATTTTCATGACGTGTAATTTAAATTGAACACTATTTGTAATTTGAATGACGTGTGCTTTGCATCATGCTTCTTTTGGAAGTGAGGTGCTGAACGAATGAGTCGTACATGGTGGCAGATTTACTGACCGGTGTTTGATGTTTGCGCCAATTAGGTGAGCGAGTGTTTGTTGTTTAAATGGCCAATAAACATAGCAAGGGATTAATCTGCGGCGTGTGTGTTTTGGGTATACAATGGGAAACGCTATTACTGGATCGGCAGAGGTGGTCGGAAGTTGTTACGAAAGTCATAATAGTATTAGCTCTAAGTAACTGGCTGGATCGAAGGCGTGTCTAGCAGACCTAGGTGTGACTTCAAGGGGAGATAAAAGTGATAGAAAATTCTAACCGTTACTCTTTTTCCAATCGTCTCTTGGGGTGAGTGTTTTCGAGATAGGGTCCCTCCCTATTTAGGTTGTACATGGAGCAGTAAACCCTGACTGGCTAAGGTAAAAGCATCTTTGTATTGTGTGAATGGTTAGGTTTTATTATGATGCTATATGCTATGTTTTATTTTGAACATATTAACATTTCTTTCTTTCAGAGGCCTATGCCAAACTTAGTATTTAGTAATAGAGCAATTGACTGGACACGTAGACTTTACAATTGCTTGTGTTTCAGGGTTTCTGGCTTTTGTTTCTGATTTCTGATTTTGTTTCTGATTCTGGTCTTGTTTGTTTTGGTTTCATCTTGATCTTTTATGTTAATGTGGGATTTGGAATCTGTTCATGATGTGATGTCATGTCCTATTGAGAGTCTCCCAGCATGTGTAGCGCATGGAGATAAGTTCACTAAAGAAAAGATACATCAAAGAAAAGTGGTGGCGAAATGTTGTAGTCACTTTGAAGTACTGTAAAAGGCCAGTGTGTAGGTGTGTGTGTGTTAAGAAAAACGAAGAAGAAAACACTCATGGAACAAAAACGATAATGTACTATCATGGTTTCGTACCCGCCAAACCAGTTATCATACTTTTCCAACCTATGAGCCCCAAATAAACAGTAGGACTGCTAAGCTGTATTACATACACACACACACTAATAAGAATCAGAAGCTAATATATCTAATCAGTAAAATTTGTGAGAAAGAGAAAGAGTTGAAAAATCCTATACAGACTAGTTCAAATGTCAGAGACCTTTAAGTTAATGACTTCTAAGATCAGCAATGACGACGTCAAACCTGGGGATACCTGGGAAAATTATTTTTTTTTAAATCATGAAACACTCTGGATCTAATACGACACAAATCTGAGACTAATACATGAAAAACTAAACAGATTTACAAGAGATATTCAATCTTTTACAACACACTCAACAATCTGTTTGTTTTTTTTATAGTTTTTTTAAAAGGATTTTTCAATAATAAAACAAGTATTTAGATTGAAAAGTGAATAGGTAAACTTCTAATTATTATGTTATTAAATAATAATGTTGATTATGGATTTCAAAATATTTAAAATTTAAGTTATTTTTTTACCTTAAACCCAAACTCGCGGCACACTTGCAAACCCTTCACGACACATCATAGAACATGTGTCGGTAGTGCGTAAAGCTTATACCAGTGGTATGTGAGTGGGGAATTCACGTCAGGAACGAATCCTAAATTTAATCACTGATAAGTGATTATGTCTATTAATGATAAAATAATTCATAAATAATAAGCATAATAGAGATTAACGCACTAGGCAGTCACACAAAGATTTAATATATATATATATATATATATATATATATATATATATTAATAATAATAATAATCAAAATATGTAGGCCTAAGCCTACCCATAGCTACATGAAAATTCAACAAAAAAATATTATAGTATACATAACAACACCAAAAAAGACGTTTCGCAGATCTATATAGTTATTAAAAAGAAAGTAACATAAAAATTAAATGAATAACGAATAAAAACATATCTGAACAAACGACCGCTAACGCATGTTTACACGTCTTTGCACTTCACAGTAAGATCTTTATTTATTGCAGGTGATAATGAATACTGCATAGATAAAAACAAATAAGCTACTTTAATATTTACATTTCTCGTATTCCGCTAGAAAAAAGATTAATGCAAAATAATGTAATCAGAATTGCTATAAATGAATCAGAAAGGGAATAGTCAATTACGCATCGATTTTTAAACTTAAAAGATTAACTAGCACTCATACGCATGTGATACCACCGGAAGTAAACATTTGATGACGTCAATAGGTGCATGCGCATTGAAAAATCGGAAGGAATTAGACAGACAACATAGTTATTTCGCAAATCATTTTCACTCAATTAAGATGCCTCTCTTTGCTAACACTTCGCCTTTCGACGTTGAAGTCGGTAAGTTTTACATAAACGACTTATTAAGAGTGAGAATTCGAAAGGTACGTGGTTATAGCTTATCCGTTTAAAATAAAGTTCTTTCCGGGTCACGGTCGAACAAAGTCCCTACTAAATATACTAAGATTACAATAATATTCATCGTATTGTTACTGTCACAAGAATTAAAATGAACTAATCGTTAATTAATTATTTAATCTCATTATTTTGACCTAAAATCTTCCCTACTTCAATATTTAAATGTCTCAAAATATGTTGATATTTTGTACTATTCGTGCATTTTGTTTCTGAAACGGGTGATAGCATTTGTCCTGAAGCGATATAGTAATCGTAGTAGAAATACTTGTGTAGTTGCTTTATAAATAAAATTTATTATAATTAGTAGTATAGGTATAATCTTTAATCAGTTATTTGTGTTAACACTATAATACAAAATTATAGATGGTATACCCTACACAAGTCACAAGCTGTTAAGTGTTATAAACAAAACAGACCATTGAATGAAATAATACTTAGGCCTAATATTTAAATTATAATAATACTGATTTCTTTCTTGTGTGAATAATATTGGTTTCTCTTTTATGTTTGTTAACACACTTTCTTGTGTTTATTTTATTGCTGGTGTTTTGTTTTGGGGGGACTGTTTGTTTTAAATTTTAACACATGATTTGTTGAAAATGTTCATTACAATACTTTATTGTACTGTAGATACTAAGATAGAAGGCTATAATAATCTAATTTTTTAAAAGTTAATGCATTGAGTCTGTAGCTACATAGATAATTATGATATAAAATAATATATATTGTAATAATATTATAATATATATAATATACAACATTCAGCATAGCTATTGAAACAAGAGTTAACTTGAAGTAATCTGTTATTGTTTATTATTAATGTTTATGATACAGTACTTTTTAAATTAAACCCTTTATTTGGATTTAGATTCTGAATATGTTCTGTCACGAATATTTATTTAAGTATATACACCTTTATTTCCTTCATAAATCAGTACTAAATATGTTTATGTTTGTTAGAAGTATGTAAGTCTGCTCATCCATGACCATAAATTATGTACACTAAATATAATGTTGAAGATGATAGGTGAGATTACAGATGCAGATAATTCTGCCAGAGTTGGTTTTGATTTTGTTCAATGTTCTAAAACTTTATGGTTTTGAATTATAGAATTGTCAGTTTAAAAATGCTGACAAGTGACATGTCACAAGGAAAGGAGTTAGAAATTTCATGGAAAGAGAATAATATTGTGCAATATTTACATAATACAAGTTGGGAAAATATATAAAACTAAATCTTATTTATTAAAATTTAACTGTATTCATTGTATTATAGTTTTGTATATATTTAACAAATATATATTCTCTTGTTTATATTATTTATGTTTTTCCAGAAAATATTAATTTTAATGTATCCAGATAAATCTAATCCACCTTACTGTAAATAAATATTATATAAACTTATAACTATAGTTGCTTGTCTTTTGATTGTTTCTATTCTAGAGAAAGGAATCTTATTTAGTTATTATTTATTAGCAAAGATAAATTAAACATCTGTAATCTTGTTTTGCAAAAAGAATAAAATGGCACCCTATAAAATTAGTACAATTTAATTTGTATGTTGTAACTTAGGAGACTATTTTTATTTATTTCATTTTATAATAATAAATGGTTCCTTATAAAATTAGCATAGCTAAGATTTGTATGTTGTACCCAGGAGATTTGTTTTATTTATTTATTTTTAGAAATGGCAAACTGTGATGTGAAGTAGACATAGTTAAGGTTTGTACTTATGTTGTACAAACTTGTTTCCTCAGAGACCTTTAATTTATTTCTCTTTAGAAAGATACCCTATAACTATGAAATGAACACAACTAATAATATTGGGGATTGTTTTATTTATTTCATATTAGAAAAGGCAACCCATGAAATGAATACAACTGAAGATTGGAGCCTAATTATGGATATTTGTGAACGGGTTCAAAGAACACAGAATGGGTACAACATTTAATCCAATTTTTAACTCTTCACCAAACATTTGTTTATGTCTCTCACATAGTGTCACTGTCAGGTTTTTCATTTGAGTTAATTGTACGATTCATTGTTAGACATTCATGATAAACTTTGCTTTTATCTCTTGATGATGGCTATTTAAAACTAAAACAAGAACAAAGTAGTTTAATATCTTGTATAATTTGAAATATTGAATGAAAATGAATTAACAAATAACAACAACAAAAATCTATATTGCATGTTAATTCAAAACCCATAATCATGTACATTTACTCTCCTTGATGGTATATATGAGTTAAAGAAAAATTGGTTAATACTAATAGTTCACTGTTCATTTAGCATTTTATTGATAATGTAAGAAATAGTCTAAACTCTAATGCATTTCTGCTTATTTAAGTTAGAAACATTAATATTTCTTAAAAAATAGGTTGTAACTGGTTACAATAAATAATGTGATGAATAAATTTAGTATATCATGCATTTTGGCAGACAAATCATTTTGGAAGTTTATGTGAATTGAAAAGAAATTGAAAGACAGCATGTGCCTTTGCAGATAGGAAGTGAAACAGTTCGAATACCCATATTACTCTGTGTAATCTGAGGTTGAAACTGCTCATCCAGAGTTAAGGCATTTGTTTATCATCATGTGAGATACCTGTTCCACTGTAGTCAAACTGATTTAGGCTAACTTTTCTCTGTACAATAAAATTATTTTAAAAACATTTTATGCATAGAGTATCATTTCATCAATATCTTCTTGTGATTCAGGCTAACAATTTTTTTTTTTAATAAAATTATTTTTGGACAGAATTTATATCTAGAGTACATATATATTGATATTGAATTATCTTCCAACTGATTCTGGGAGTGTAACATTATCTTTGTGACTAATAACAAATAAATATAACTAAGTAATATAAACTGGAAGTAACAATATAAGTACTAATATATTGGAATTTTTCTCTGTAAAATTATTCAAGTCCTGGTAGTGGTAGTGACATTTTACCACAGTCTGCCTGCTTTTACACTGCCAATGCCATCACATCATTTTTCCTGTTTTACCCTGCCAGTGCCACCATAATACTAAGCTTTATTGTTACTCTGCTAGTACCATCTTATCAATCTACCTGTTGTTATACTGAAAGTGCCACAAGCTGTGGACATGTACACATACTCAGCTAGTACCATCTTATCAATCTGTCTATTGTTTGGCTGCCAGTGAAACCAGCTGTGCACATGTGCACATAAAATAAATGAAATTGTGTATTTTTACCCTGTTAAAGTTTGTATTTGTTGCACTTGACTATTCAGTGGTAAATTGAACATTAAGTTTTTTCTTGTCTAATATTGGCTATATTGAATTCATTATATGTAACACTTTGTTCTTTTTGCTAGATTTTGTGCACTTGACTACTCCACTGATCTGTAGGTTTGAATGTTTTGTTGGTTAATTCATTTAGTTCTTTGTGTTAGATTGTTGTGCACCTGACTAAAACACCATTCTTTAAGTTTGAAATTTTATATTGGTAATTTCTTTTCTTTTTTATTTGTGCAGTGCTCGTGACTGTTTGCGGTCTATTGTAAAACGACTCAACCACCGAGTTCCCGTTGTTGCTAAGCAAGCCTTGACTGTAATGATGATGATAATAATAATAATAATAATAATAATGTTGATTTATAAAACATTTAAGATCACTTAATCTTTAAACATAAATCGAAATGCTTTATAAGTGCTTTCCAATACTAAATAAACAAACAAAAATGCATGATATGAAAGCAAACATAACATGGGTATCACATACATTAACAATAAGTAACATATAGCTGTGTATACATACACTCATAGATGTTTATCTTTCTGTAAATTATTTTGTTACAAGAGTATTTTATTTCTAATTTTCTCACATATTTTCATGGTGTAAAATTGCCTTTTTGAAACATCTTCTATTACTTTGCATGACCATGGTTGTCTTCTATTTAAATACTGTTATTTTGTGAATATATAGTTCCTTACATTTTCTTTATATTAATATGTTTACACTTAGCAGACAAATACTATCATTAATTATCTGTTTTTGCAATGTGGTGAAATAGCTATCTTTCTCTTTAGAATTTTAGTTGTATTCAACTGTTTATTTACAGGATAGTGAATGTAAGTAATTTACCCTATGACAGTTTAAGCACAAGTACTATGTACTGTTTGTCTTATCCATCATTATAAGACACCATGCAGTATGCTGTTGCAAAATATTTTTATGTCAGTCGTAGTGTTCTTATATAAGCTTGGAATCCGGCCATGACAGGTGGTACCATTATTGCTCTCTCTATGGAATGCAACATTTTACCAATGATTATAGTACACCAACAGGGCAAACCATTTATTGTGGCTGTACATGTTTCCATGTTCTCAGCAGTAAATTAAGTGTCTTTCTGTCTATAGACATGCAGAGACACTTCCTACAGAAGATTACACTGAAGTTTTGACTTTTGTTTGACCCAAGTTCTGGCTCAAGGTCACCAGCTATTGTCTCCAGATTTCACTACTAGATTGGCTACCTTTCTACTCATTCAAATTTAAACTGTCAATCCCATTCTCATGCAAAATATCAGGCTGGAAAGATGTCTTTTGCAAGACTGTGACTTTCTAGAAGCCTCTAGTGTGTGGGGAGGTATTGTAAGACTGCAATAATATTGGTATTTTCAGAGAGTTTGGACTCTGCATACCTGTACTGCTTTAGAACCAAGACAGTTTTACCTAATAAAGACTACTATTTAAGAGCTGAGACCATTTTACCCGACTGCAGCTTTTGCTCTAGTGTAATTTGCGTGGACTAATTTCATGTTTATTGTGTGTGAATTGTAAACATTGATTTGTCTTTTGTATAACTTCTAATGCAACCAGTAGTTTCTATCAACCTTTTGTATTTATTAAAGTCACCATTTCACTTCAGACTGTTCATTCTGTCATCTATTAATGCATCAGACTGTTCATTCTACCAGCTATTTACACTTAAGATTCTGTTTGTTGTGTCAACTCTTTGCGCTTAAAGATAAGACTCTGTTCTTTCTATCAGTTGTTTCCACATATGTAGGTATTATTGTGTGATTTTTGACAAACTAGTTTCTTACCTTTATATTGATCTATCTGTTTTGAGACCAATCACATCAGTGTGTGGTTTTGATTCATTTATAAGCCGTCGGGTCTACATCTGGTACAACATTCACCCATTCAGAAGTCAAATATATAATAACATAAACATATACATTAACACATACCACTAAAATAAATATAGCACACAAAGTACACATTTATGCATATACCTTAGAACACATTGAGATGTGGACTAGATAAGAAATATCAAAACCCAGAGAAATCATATTTTGCAGTTGAGTATACATCTGTAATAAATTGTCTTAGTTTAAAAATTAATAATTTTATTTTTTTTAATTTAAATTTGTTCTTGTTACAGGTTGGATTAATTAATTTCATGGGAGTTTATTGCTGCTGCTAAGCAAAATATGCTATTTTGTTCTGTTTGTCCAGGGCTGGGGAGGGATCTTAAAACTTTCAAAGAGAGAAGAAAAACAAATTGCACTAGCATGAAAACTCTGAATGAATCTAATCCTTCTAAGATGTTTACAAATTGCTTCATCATTTACCAATTAAATTTTAAGTTTTCCAAGGATTTTATGATGGCCTTGAATATTGAGATGATATATTTTAGGGCCTTAAGGGTTGCATTTTAATTATTTAAAAAATTTTCTCTTTATGTTTGTAGCTTCTAGATGCTTGTGTAAATAATTGTGGTCGTCCATTCCACCTGGAGATCTGTTCACGAGACTTTGTTTCAGAATGTCGAACTCTCATGTCACAAAAGGTAAGTCTTCAAATTTATTCAGCCTTGTGTCAGTAAAAAAGTAAGTAATTTTCAGCCTTTAATCAGTTTAATCAGTAACTATATGAATTTAATCTCTCATATCTAAAAAACAAAATGAATCTTAAATTCTCTTATCACTGTAGGTGAGACTATGAATTTAGTAGATGTTATATCATAAAACACAGTGCTATGTAGCAGAATAAGTCTATGAATTTAGTCATTATGTCAAAAAATAAGTATGAATTTAGTCATCTATATCACAAATAAGTCTTTGAATTTAGTCATCTATGTCAAAAAATAAGTCTATGAATTTAGTCATCTATATCACAAATAAGTCTATGAGTTTAGTCAGTAACAAAATAAGTGTGTGAATTTAGTCAGCTCTACGTCATAAAATAAGTCTATGACAGTATGAATTGCGTCAACAGATTTTGAACAATTTAAAAATGTACTTGTTTTTCTTTTTGTGCTGTTTTTTATCTTTGTTTTAATCATTTTTTTGTTGTTAATGTATTCTCCTCCTTCTCTTGTATATTTTCATTAGAAGTTTTGTTTTATGAATTTATTCAGTCACACACACCTAATGGGCCTTAAATTCTTAAAACATTTTTTCCTCCTGCTTTATTGTACACAGGCATTCCTCATATTTAACTTGTATTGTTTATATTTTCCTTTGGATTTTTATTGTACACAGACATTCCTCATTTTTAACTTGTATTGTTTATATTTTCCTTTGGATTTTTATTGTACAGAGGCATACCTCATATTTAACTTGTATTGTTTATATTTTCCTTTGGATTTTTATTATACATATTTTTTTGCATATAATTTTTTTGTTTGTGATTGGTTATTGTGCATTTTTGCAGGCACATCCAAAAGTAGCACAAAAACTTCGTTATTTGATTAAAAGATGGGCTGAATTGCCAGAATTTAAGGAGGATGCAGCACTTAGGTATGTTGTTAAGGGATCTAATGTATTATGTTATGAAACATTTTATTTATTGTAATTTTAAATTTTTAACTGGCAAATATTTTGAGGGCTTATTGGTCACTTAGAAGATTTTCACTATTGTGAAAATTTTGGTCTGTTGCATAAATTAGTTAATTGAAGGCTTTGATCTATTATGAGGACTTTGGCGATGTTAGAAGAGGGGTTTTTTTGTAGTAAGTGTTGTTTTTTCCTGCATTTATTTCCCCATTGGTTGACTTATTTATATTGAATTATTTGAATACTACTGTATAAAATTATTTCAAATACACTGCAAATAAGGCTTGTTTCAGTCTATCAGTTTCGAAGAAAATTAAGAAAACCAGCAGTATTATGTGAATACAGTTGTATCAATCAGTTTCAAATCTGTGCAGGATATTCTTTTCTACATGTTTTGCAAAGATTTTTCACAACAGATTTTACTTTTTTTCCAACAAAATATATCTTATGAACTTTTAAAAAATATGTACTTCTAAATCTAAAGCAATGACCATATAAATATTTTTTAAAAATGATATTAGTAGTCTAATTAATTTAATATTTTTTCTAATTTTTTAATTGCTTTAAATTTAATGAGCAATTTTCTTACCTAAGTAACTTTTGTATTTTCTTTTGATAACTGCAGTTTAATTATATTATATAATGTATGTTTGTGTGTGTGTGTGTCTTTTCATGCTCAGTTTTAATGTTATCTATTTAGTTGATAGTGAGGAAATAACATACACTTTATTACTCAATTCTAATGTTATCTATTTAATTGTTAGTGAGGAAATAACATACACTTAATTACCCAATTATAATGTTATTTTTTTATTTGATAGTGCAGATAATAACATACTCTTTATTAGACTTATTTTCACTGGTTTCTGTTTGAAAATATGTATACTTTATTACTCTACAGAATATATTATTTTTTAAATTCTTTTATTGATATAATATAGCGACTAATATTTTCAGTTTTAAAATCAGGGTACACATGCACACACACAACACACACACACACACACACACACACACACACACACACACACACACACACACACACACACATACACACATACACGGACACACAATACAGCAATATGAAAACCCTCACTTAAATTGTTTAAATATTTTATTTTAATTTATTAATTTGCAGTTTAATTCCATCATTTTATGAAAGCTTAAAGAAAGAGGGAACAGATTTTTCAGACCCTGATTCTGCGGTAAGAATGTGTTATTTAAACTGTTTTTGTTCAATAGATTGTTGAATTTTGACTTCGTGATTTTTTCTTCTGGTTTTCTCTCTGTTAAGTGCATTGGTATTGATTTACAAAAAGACTTTGAGATTTATACATTAAACTCATAACAGGTTATGGTTTTCATAAATATTAGTTTTACCACCAACCTGTTTGTCATTTTCATTTACTTTAAAATCTTTCCTGTTATCTCCTCTTTAGCTCAGTATGAACTTTATATATAGAAAGTTATGCTGCTGTAGGATAATTTGTATGGATAAGAAGAATAAACCTTAAATATTTACTAAATGTTATTAATTTCATCATTAGAATTAAAACTAAGAAGAGTAAATCTTAAATATATACTAAAATATGCTGTCAGTTTCATCATCAGAATTTTAAAAGAACATTTTTCAGATATATGAAACAAAATCATGCAAAAAATGTATCTCACTGTGGCCTTCTAGTCCAGAAAGCATTGGTAATTAATTATTAAAAAAAAAAAATTCTCATAAGAAGAGAAAAATATGCAGACTTCAGTCATAGTTTTTAAATTTTATCATGCAGAGCCTTTGAATGTCAGTTTTCATCGTCCCCCTTCCTTAAAGTCAGTTATGACATATCCAGTTTGAGTTGCTGTGTAGTTTTCCCCGTACCATATGCTTTATGGATGTTCATGCACTGAAACATAAATCTTGACCATCATAGGAAGTACAGTTTGTCTTCTGCATTATTGACTGATACATAAATCTGGACTGTCATAGGAAGTACAGTTTGTCTTCTGCTTTACTGACTAATAGTAATACATAAATCTGGACTGTTGTAGGAAGTACATTTTGTCTTCTGCTTTCAGCACTGTATTGACTGATACATAAATCTTGACTGTCATAGGAAGTACAGTTTATGTTCTGCTTTCAACACTGTATTGACTTATACATTAATATTCACCCTAATACAGAGTATATTTTCTCTGGCATGTGACACTGGTGTCAACATATTAAAGTATATAAAAAAGTATAAAGTATATAAAAGACAATTACAGCTATTTTAGTTTCAGTTTCTATTGAATTTTTGCAATGTTCATGAATATGTCATAAATTTATGAATAACACTAGAGTCTACCTAAAAGTATTTCATACGAATGTTTATTTATTGGGATATTTTTGTTTTGATTTAATTTCATGTTGTTTTTTTTACGCCCTATCATTTGCACACGTATACTGCGATTTTCTTTGACATCCTAAAAACAAATGTTATGTCTCCATTGACATTTTCTGTCCTTGTAAGAAAAATTATCACTGCTCATTAAACTTTTTCATCACTCATATTCTGTGAAAAAAAATAAATGTGCTATCTGAGTTCTCACAGTACAAATGTTGCAGATGTCATGTAAAGTGTCCAGTAATGGTATTATAGCAAAGACTAAAATATATAGACAGTAGGAAGATGTAACAGATATAGATAGTAATTCTTTTGGTTCTGACAAAAATGACTACAGACTTTTGTGTTGAGTTGCAGAGAAGATGTGGCCAATATTTGTGATTGAGCTTTGAGTAGATAATCATTATCACAATCATACTACGTGCTCAACATTAGATCTACTATTAGCAACAATAAACTACAATGTGATCATGAATTTGATTATACCCGTACACCTGGTCAAACTGAATTTCCACCCTTGAAAGATCAAATAGTTCACTACTTTTTATTTCCTTTTTAACTCTTACACCTATTACTATTAGCCTTGATTTGCACAGAACAGAACTGTTAAATGAAACTATCAACTGTCAGCAACTATTTTGCAGTAACAAGGTCTAGAGTATATCTGCATTTTATATATATTTACCTATTACAGGATGTTGTAGCCATGGTCCAAATTTTACCTATAGCCAATACAATTCACACTTCTAAAACAAACCAGCCATACTAAATTATGGAGGATAAGTCTTTTCTAGAATTGCTCAATGAGAAATCTGGTACAGAGTGGCCAATTCATGAAATTATAACCTCAGTACTTCTGTAAACAACACACACACACCCAAAAAAATTTTGTCCACTAATGTATCGTGAAGAAAATATTTATAAAGTCCTAACAGAAAAAATCCAAATGTAATTATAATGAAGTATAATATTTCTGTAAAATAAAATAACAAGTTAGTTTCTGTGTTGCATAAATTAAGTGCATACATTTTTTGCATACCAATATAAATCTATTTTCCTATTTTATTATCTACAATAGGTGTTTGTTTACAATGATAGCTATGACAGGAACACTATCTTGAATTTTGTGTCTTTGTCCAAATAGTTCTGCAAAACAAAAGGGTCAAATAAGGATTGGGGTTTTATTTGAATTTGCAAATATTACTTATGTCTTGATTTTTGTTTGTGTTCTTGGACTTATTAGTTTTTGAGTTATTTTTATTTGCAATTTATAACCTTTTTTCCAGCATAAATATTCTACTTACCTCTTAACATCCTGTTTATTACTATATATACTACAAGCCTAGTATGTTTCAATTATTTATTTAAAATCGGCTCAGCTTTTATAGATTGAGAGAAAATGGAAGCACTCAATTCATACATTTATTCTACCATAATAAAAATTAGCTTATATAACCTCTTCATAATTATGTAAAACAAATTATAATTTGTTTATTTAAAGAAATAAGAAAGAATTTTACAACATATAAATAGAAAATACCCTTATAAAAATACCCTAAAAAAACAAAAAATAATGTCACAATAGATCAAAATGTTGATCAAAAATAGCTAAAATGTTGACCTGATTGAACAAAACCAATGTCATTTTTGGATCAAGCACAATAAAACTGTCATAAATCCGTCAAAAAATCTTAGCAAATTTGATGTTGTTTAGTGATCAATGGAATTATCTAGTTGCTCCTAGATTAAATAATATATGTTTATAAAAAGAAGAGAAGACTAAAGCAGTAATTGAAATTATAATTAAAGATAACAATCTTTGAAAACATAAGGCTTTGTTCATGATAGATCATCTTGAAAAGTCAAAATGCTTTATAAGCTTATAAAGCAAAATAAAATCCACATCAAGGCTATATAGATTTAATAATGGTGATACATTAACAGTGAATGAGTAAATCTAATAATGTAATGAAAATTTTCATAATGTTATTAATAAGTATCTTGTCCTGAATGCAGATATTTAGCTGAAATATCTGCTCTTATAGCTTTGGATTTAGATGTACTGATCAAATTTTAGCCTCCTAATTGATATAAATTTTGTTGTTTCTGTCTCCTTAAATTTGTGTGTTAAAAACATTATAATAATTATTATATTTAAGAGAGCCTCAAGAAGAGGAAATAATGACCAGGTTTATTTTTATTTTACTAATTGTATGTAGACATTAGCACATATAGAATGTTCACCATATATAGTACTTGACATAGCATTGTTCTATGGTAAGTCATTTAATTGTGACAAATATAAAATAAATTAGTCCTATTTTTTAACTAAAGGAAGAAATATTGCAAAATTTCAGATTTATAGTAGGTAGTCCCACGGCCACCGCTTTACAGGCAAAAACTCGCAAACGCACACACATTTGCTAAACTTTACTCCAGAGCGGTTTTCTTCACATTAAACCTCAACTAACCATTTTTATATGAAAATAAAGATCGATGTTTTGTCTTTCGAATGGTTTTGTTGTTTTTTTTCTGAATTTTATTATAGTATCCATAAACTTTGACGAAAGTACCTTAGGGTTGCAAGAAAAATGGGTCAAAAGTCGCCTCACGGCCGAAAAAGTAAAATTCACGTTTTCGGGTACCAATTTTTAAAACGATTGTGGAGCATCTAGCGTTTTGTAACTCTAAAACTGATTGGTCCTTTAAATAGAGGATATATAACTCTTTACAATCATATAAATTTCACTTTTGTTTGATGCGAATAACCAAATAAATTTTCAAACTAAAAAGTTCACGATAAAATTTTCGGAAGAAATATTTATCACAAAATAGTGAAAAATATATCATTTTCTGCGGAATTTCAATATCTCTCTAATGATATGCTGTAGCCCTTGATTAGTGACCCCTGGAAGAGCATCCACTAAATTGAAAACCCCGTAGTACGCATCACTTTCAGTCATGGCTTCCACGTGCGAAACACGCGTTGACGCTACCGCTGATTCTTCTCACATTTTATGTGAACAATTAAAACCTCTTATCGGGAAGATCTTTTGTAAGCATTTAATAATGATTACTTTACTCTGTGATTAGTTTATTTGTAAACATATCTCTATTTTTAAAGCAGAATTATTCATTTTGTCCTCACCATCACTACCAATTCCGTAGTTTGAAAATAGGTTAGTCGGTGCGTCACTCTATCGCGAAAGTTTGAGTGCTATTTCCTTGCAATATATATTTTGAAGTCGCAGATCGTATTTAAATATATCATTTTATTTATTTATTTAATTTTAGTCAAGATGGTTATCTTATTATTTAGAAAAATCGTTTTCTTACGACGATAATTTAAAAAAGAAAAGATAACTCTTGATGCAAAAATAGTAAACAACCGAAACACTTGGGTCTGTGAAATGTTCTTTTCAAGCAGTGGATTTACAATAATGCTAATAAGATATTTATTTAGTGAATGCTTTTATATACATATATTTTTAATAATTTTATCCTGTTTTTTTTTTAATTTGAACATAATGTTATCCTCTTAATTTAAAAAAAAATTGTATGGCTTATGCCTTTGTTTTGGTTTCACGATCTTTTAATTTTTTTGGTGGTACATAAATTAAGAATAAGTTAACATGAAGATTTTATATCACATTATTAAAATGTCGATTAAATATTTTATGGTATGTTCTTTGTTTAGAACTTGAAAGTTTTGCTAAAAAATTAAGTTTGAAAAATCACATTCTGCATGGTTGGCTTGTACAACTTTGCCCCTCACTCAAAACATGCACAAATCTGAAATACAGAATAAGTTACTTAAGTACAATACACAAGCACTACAATGCTCTTCTTCGTTGTGTTTCAAAGTCAGATGGTAAAATGAACCTTGATTTATTTTTGAATGAAAGATTCTTCAAAGAGGATCAGCCTCTAAATATAGGTAGTACTACTATTAGAAGAGATAGTTGTCAAGATTGTGAAGTCTTAAAATAACAGCTAGACTTAGCAAAACATGAGATTGCTGCATGTAAGAAAACAATAGCACGTATGCAGAAATCTAAAACTAGTACAAGTAAGATGGAGACAGTTGAAACTGAGTTACAGATGCTGAAGGAAGCTAGTATTAAAAGTAAAGTTGACTCAGAACAAAAGATTCATTTGCTGTCTGAAAAGATAGAAGAACCTTTCATTTTGCCACTCAGAAAAAATAGCTTAACAAATGAGCTAGCATGTGTAAGTGAAAAATTTAAAAAGAAAATAAGAGATAGTGCTACTATATGTAGACAGAAAAATAATCTAAACAGATCAAAAGAAGCATTAAAATTCAAAGAAAAGCAAATAGAGCAAAAACTTTAAAATGAGAGCACAGCTGAAAAAGTTGAGAAAGGTTAGGAAAATCCTTCAGCTGACACAACAAAATCTAAGTAAAAGTATCAAAACAGTTGCTGATTTGAAATGTAAGCTTAGAGAATCACAAAAATACATCCAACCTATGATTGAATGCACTGAAGGGCTAAAAGACTCTCCTGTAGATAGTCACTAGAGATGAAAAGGGACAGTTTACAGATTCTGTTGTGAAATGTGTTGGTAGCTTAGTTGGGGAGGGAGAGGTGTCAGGAAAGAAAACTAAAAGCATTATTCAGACTGTAGCATCTCATTTACTGGGGTGGGGTGATACCATGGACTGTGATGATGTGGATGCAAAGTTTGTTTTTAAATGGGGTTTAACAATGGAGACAACCAACAGAAGAACCTGGACAGCCGTTGACTATAGTGCATTACAGGAAGAATTTTCTATTTATAAAAATATGTACTGTGATTAGTATTTGAATCTATGTTGTGCACATTCATTGTTGGAAATAAATATCACAGAATTGAATTATTATTATATTAAATATCATATCATGTCACTAATGTACATGTTCACAGAGTTTTAGCAATTCATTTTTCATACATATTTTCAATGCTTTAATACCTGTCTCAAAACTTTCAAAACATAAAGATATGTATTAATCTATTACTTATTATTTTGTTATAATTAATAATATTATTGTCAAGCATGTTTTATTATCTATGAATTATGCATAAAGAATACCATGTATACAGTTTTAAAGATTTTTTTTAAATATGAAAGTTTCTGTTGTAAGAAAAATACTAATTCAGATAAAAGGTTATAAATAAATTATCTGTCTTTAGATAAATAGATAACTTCCTGCTGATCATTTTAATAGGTGAACCCATGCTGTGTTATGTATAGTTTCTAAGATGAGACCATTTATCCGTTTTAATTTTCTTTGTAAATAAAAATTGCTTGATAAAATGTAAAATGTAACTTTATATGTGATTAAACAGAAATTATCTTTATACATATTGATCAAGTAGAGTTTACTGATCATTTTGATATGTGGACCAACTCTGTATGATGTATACTTTCAGAGATGTGACTGTTTATACGTTTTAATTTTATTTGTAAATAAAAATTGTACAGTCAAATGATAACTGTAACTTAATATGCAATTAAAGAGAAATTATCTTTATAGATATAGATAGAGCATAGTTTGCTGATCATTTTGATATATGAACCAACTCTGTATGATGTATAGTTTCAGAGATATGACCATTTGCTTGTTTACGTTTTCTGTAATAAACTTCGTTAATGCTGTTTTTTGGTTAAAATTTGCTGAAATGGTCATTTTCAGCCTCCATTAATTTCCACATTTTCTTTGCAATGCCTTTAGAAAAAAATAGGCATTAACTACATGGTACATGATTTAATAATATGCATTTTGGATGTACTTTGTTCATCAGTTGCATATGTTATGATGCCATGAATGTTCCCTTTTGTTGCGTTTTGCGAGCAATTTTATGAAACAAAAGCCCATTTTCTTTTGCAATTTATAATAAACTGAAAAGTAAATTTTGCATTATATCTGTTTTTTCTTGTTGTATGTCACTATGTTTATTAGAATTATTAGATTGTTTTTCAGTGAGGTTTATATCTTACTTGTAATAAACTTGTAAAATCACACATTCATTACGTCTAAAAAAAGTTGACCACAAATAACGACACTAAATTTGTAATATCTCAAAAAGTATTATAGCTATCATCATAATTTTTTCTGTACAACCTTATTTCATCAGAACACACATTTTGAGCATAAAACATTTGTACAATGTCAAGTAGAAAAAAATGAGTGGGACTACCTATTTATAGATTGTTAATAGTTCTTTAGGGTAATACTCCTACATGTTTTCAAAGCTAACAGGTTAAGAGTTAATTGGGGTAGTACTTCTGTATACATGTTCATGACTCATAAATTAAATGTTAAGTGGTTCAGCGCTTCTACTTAGTTTCAGGACTTACAGGTTAATATTTATATGGGGCAGTGCTTCTATTTAGTTTCATAACTAACAGGATGTTAAAGGTAAATTATGTCTCCATACTTTCTTATATCTGGAGCAGGTATTTGTTTTTCTTTGCATGATTGATTACATAAAAGAAAACATTGGGAGAAAAAAGAACTAAGCCCAATAAGTATAATTTTTTTTAAATTTCTTTTTTGTTGTCCTTTTGCTAAGTCTAAGCAAAAATTGTGCATATGAGTGGGTTTTTTACTTTCAAGGAGCAGCGGGGCCAAGCATATACTGCTGCAGCATCATCAGTGCGGTTCCAACAAGTGAGCTTCAAGGGAAATAACTATCGAAAGCATAAGCCTCATTTTTGAAAAAAATAATGTTAAAATGAGAGGGTTGGATTTTCATTATGTAAAACAACAAATCAGCTCAAATATATTATCAGTGTCTTGGAAACCTATTATAATGACAGAAGTAAATTTGGCACCTTATTTCTCTGTGTTAAAATTGTACTTTTTATTAATTGCTAAGAACATAATTACAACCTGGGCAAATGAATGGCCACAGTAGATATAATTTAATCATATTATTTTAATTTTATGTACATTCTTGAGTATAAGGAAAATTGCTATACATATTTTCAGCAAGATTGTTTGTCTTTAATTAAACTTAATAGATTTCCTGAAATGCTTTATCATTTACCTGAACTTGTCATTATCTGTCATCTGGTTTGCAAGGCACTTAGGTTGAGTTTATCTCATTGCTTTTTAATGCTTAACATTCAATAGCTTGCTTCAATATCAGCATTGATTTTAATAAAATAAAGTTGGAGATGTATTTTTTTTCCTTGAAGGTCCTTGAACAGTGCTGACATTTATTATTGCAAATAAAGTGTTAAATACAAGTAGTGTAGGGTGACCATTAGTTTCTTTACTCTTCCTTACAGCCCTAGGTTGTTGTGCTTGTTCCTGGGTGTGGGGTGATGATGAGTTGTTGTTTTTTTAATTAAATTTTTTTTGCTTTTCAATCTCTTTAGCCCTAAACATTTATTAAATTGCTCCTTAGTATCCAAGATCCCAATAAAACTAGACTTTTATTTTATTTTTAAATTTCTTTAGCCCTAGCATGCAAGATTCCAGTAAAACTAGACTTTTATTTTACTTTTAAATTTCTTTAGCTCAAAGCATTTATTACATTGCTCTTTGGCATGCAAGATTTCTATAAAACTCAACTTTTATTTTACTTTTAAATCTCTTTAGCTCAAAACATTTATTATATTGCTCTTTAGTATGCAAGATTCCATTAAACAACTTTTATTTTGTTGAACTTTATGACTGGAGAGTTTTCAGTAGATTCATTTTCTCTGAGATTTTGGTGCTTAATCTGTTGATTCTACATTTTGCGTTAATAAATAAATTAAATATTAAAGGTAAGGTGGGGAGGAGCATTTGAGGAAGTCAAAAGAAAAATTAAGTAATAATATTTATTTGTTTTTAAATGGCATAAGATATACTTTTAGGAATAATTTCAACGTTGATGAGGCATTGTTTTTAAGTATGATTTCTGATCATCTTTCTGTTTGTTTCTAATTTTAGAATAACATTATAACTAATCATAAAAATAAAATATTTTCAAGACACTAAATTTTTTAGATGTTTGTAAACAACAGGAAATTTCTCATTTCTCATTTCCTTTTGGTTGTAAAGTATTACGAAATTTCCAACAAATTAAAGCTGGGTTGTGTTGCCTGTTATCAGTATTTCAAGTAATATAATAAACAGCTTAGGTCTTTCTTTACATTGATACTGGGAGCTGAGATCTGTTGCTTTTTATATGCTGTACATTTAGAGTACATTTTTTATTTGTTTGTTTATTTTTATTTTTATATATAGAATTTTGTTTATTTTGGGGGGTAGACCTGTTTTTTTGCTTACAAAGACATTTGATTTATGTATCCACAACCCATATACTTTTGTTTCCTATCTATGGCTATGCTTGGAATGTCTTTTTGGTCCTTTATCGTCATTGAGACTAATATGGGTATGTCAATGCTGCTGTTTTGTTTTAAATGTCATTATATATGATTGCTGTAATGTTTGGAATAACATATATATCCACTGAATGTTTTTACTAATTGCTGTAAAATTTCATTTGTCTTCCAGGATCAGCAATAGCGTATATAATTTATAATTAGACTTGAAGCAGCAAAATATATTGAGAAAAATTTGAGATAAAAATATAAATATGAAAATAAAAATTGTTTGAACTGTTCTTTTAGGGAAGCATTGTTTCAAAAAATGTTTGATTCAGCTGCCATCATTTTTGAAAAAAGTTTAAGGATTTTTAAGTTTTAAAATGTTATCTGCTTAAACAGTAATGGTATACTCTAATTGTTTGGAACACCAGATTGTTAGTTCCATAGGTTTAGCTTGTAATATATAAGGATTTCTGTAGTTTTACGATATAGCTGATTTCAATGTGACTGTCTTTATTGATGAGTAATGTACCCATTAGCAGACATACATGAAGATTTCTGTAGTTTTAGGAGAACACTGATTTTAATGTTACTGTCTTCATTGTTGAGATTGTGAGAGTATGATACCATTGGTGACAGTTGTCAAGATTGAGTATCAATATAACAAACACATTTTCTTGAAAATGGTTTAGTAATGTTGAAATATTTTAAGGATAATTAGATTAAACCACTATAATAAATATTATTTTCTTACAATATCATTTAAAATTATCTTAAATTATATTGATACATCTTTAGGACAGTTAGATTGAACCACTATAATAAATGTGCATGCTGAATGTTGCTTATTTAACTCAGTATATTTTCCTTGTATTTGAAGTTTTCATCTGATGAGTATTTGATTAAAGTGCTTATAAATATTTTGGTTCTAAATTTTCATTAACCATTCTAACACAACATTAAATAGATATTATAAAGTTAGGAAATAAGTGTTTAAAAAGTTTATAAGTACAGTGAATATGTTCATCAAACATGTGAAACTTCTTTGATTGTACACCTTGGTGTACACATCTGTAAACACGTATAAAATTCTGTAGATCACCCCTAAATTTATATTCAGTGCATTAAATCTCCTTTAGATTTAAGTTTTCAAATATTGCATACATATATAACATCAGGTCATTTTTCAGTACTAAACTTCACATATCATTTGTGCATTTACAGTTGTAAATATAACACTCTGGGTAGAAACATACAAAATGTTGCTTGTGAAGTAATAACTTTTATTGCCAGCTTATGACATAAATAGTTTATTTATTTACCCACCATGGATGGAAACTGACAAAAACTGTTGCATATGAAATCTTTTATTGTTATTGTATATATAATATTACAGTTGCTAATTTAAAAAATATCACTTGCATATTTAAAGTTTTTAATTTGACTGCCCTGGGTGGAAACATAAAAATTGCTTCAGATTAACTTTGATGTTTAAAGACTGATTATTATTGAAACTGACTTGTTGAACTTTTCAATTTTGTCATATTTAAGATTTTACATAGAATTTAGTTTTACCTCAATTTTCCTGATACAGAATATGATTTTCTTAAATGTTTATACATTTTTATTGGTTTTTAACATGAGTTTTGTTAAAAGCTGTTTAATTATTGTTGTTTATTTTTTTTAAAATAATCCAATAGATTGATTTCTTTTCCTTTTCTAATATATTTTGTTAGAAATAAAATGTTTTAGAGGAAGAAAATTACAGGATATTATTTAATTTATACATCAGAAATATTCATAGAGACATCAGAGAATCAATTATTCACAACAGTCCTCAGAGATAAAATTTTCTCTTTTAAAAATTAACATTTAGAAATTAAATAAATGTCACTAAATTATTTGTGTTTTATTATTTTACCATCCTAAACTTAATAATTGTTTATATCTTTCTTGTGCATTTAAAAAAATATAATACAAAAGAAAAATGTTGAGTTTTTTTACTGTCTTTAGCATTTTATAAATTAATCGAAATATTTATTTAGTACTTTCTAACTTATGTTTTTTAACATTTCAAAAATATAACAAATAATGTTAATATTTTCAAATGCTTGTTAATTACATTTTGTTAAGTATTTTCTTGAACTTAATCAAATTAATTTTCTTTTCTGCTATATTTTCTAAGCATGTGAAATTGATTGTTCATCACTATTCTTATAAGGTATATAAGCATGTATAAATCACACATTCTGCATATACTTGCTTATAGTATTATACTGCAGAACTTAAAATATGAATGCATATTGCAGGCTAGAGTATGGGCCAGTGCTTTATTCTAATAATTAAACATTAATTTATTTATTACCATTTTAAATATAACAAAACAAACTACTTAATAAAGTTATACACAGTTAATGCTTTGTGGGTTTTTTTCCCAATTTTTTTTTAATGTTCTATTTAGCTAAATTAATTTTATTGGATCAGTAATATATTTTGTATAAATCTTTGCATTGATTTCTGTCAGAAAAACATACTTAAGAATGTAGTTTATTTAAGTACTAATGTTTTATTTTGCTGATTGCCTAAGTCAGTTGCTGATCCAACCTGTGTAGTTTACTGAAGTACTAATGTTTTATTTTGCTGATCCAACCATTTGCCCAATTCATATAATTTTACTAAAGTACTAATGTTTTATTTGTCAGTTATTCAATCAGCAACTGATCCAACTTGTGTAGTTCACTAAAAATACTGTTTTATTTTGCTGATAGCCAAAGTCAACAACTGATCTAACTGGTGTAATTCACTAAACTACCAATGTTTTGTTTTGTTTTGCTGATAGCCAGAGTCAACAACTGACCTAACTGGTGTAATTCACTAAACTACTAATGTTTTGTTTTGCTGATAGCCAAAGTCAACAACTGACCTAACTGGTGTAATTCACTAAACTACTAATGTTTTGTTTTGCTGATAGCCAAAATCAGTAACTTACCTAACTGATGTAATTCACTAAACTACCAATGTATTGTTTAGCTGATAGCCAAAGTCAACAACTGACCTAACAGGTATAGTTCACTAAAATACTAATGTTTTGTTTTGCTGATAGCCAAAGACAACCACTGACCCAAATCAAATGGCAAAAGAAGAAGATGATATAGCAAAAGGTAAAGTAGAATTTATATATATATATATTGCTTTATATTGAGGATTAGTTCATCTGGACCTGAAGAGTTGTTTAATAATTGTGGGTTGATATAATACAGTTCTTTTTTCCTTTTAATTAAGCATAAGTGTATAAAAAAAAAGATGTAAGGTATTATTTGTGTTCAATGTTCTGTTATTTATATAACAATAAGTACTAAGGATTATTTATCAACAATACTTATTGACTTGGCGCATGTTCTGAGCCCCATTGGATGAGTCAGAGGCAAAGTTGGATTAATGCTTTCACTTCCTTGAACTTTGAATGAGCAGTTCTGTACCCAAGTTCATGCCAAAACAGACTAATTTTGTGCATGTACTGAGTCTTCGTTGGATTATTATATGTATGTACTTCAGGGAAAGTTTGAATGGGTATTTAATAAATTATTGTTAAGAAATTATTCCCTTTATTTATTCAATATTATTGTATGTAGGAAATGGTTTATGTTCATTGAGGTATCACATATCAGATTTACCTCCTTTTAAGGGATTTTATGTAGGATAGTGAGCAGTAAGAGTTCAATTTTTAAAGAAAAGAAGGAAGATAATTGCAAGTTTCTCAAATGACTTATTTCAGCCATTGCCCTGTCGTTACAAGAGGCAGAGAAAACTCATCCGAAGACCACATCTATTTATCCTTCATCTAACCATCCAGCTGTCAGTGAGTTGCGGCCACGAGAAATTAGAAAGGTACAGTCTAATTCATAGGAACAAATTGTCTTTTATCTCTGATTCCCCTAACTCTGGTTTACTTGTTTCACATTCAAAATATATTTTCTTTCAGAAATTTGATGGCGGTGGTGGTGGTGGTTACTGAGTATTTGATGCTTATATTATCCTTTTAATTAATTTTTTTTACTGGGTCATTTTTGGAGTTGGTTAAATGTTTAGACTTGTTATCATAAATGTTACTGATTCAGGCAAAATGATGTTATCAGTTGATTTTATCATTATAAGTGCAATCAGCCAGTTTTATTTGATGTTATAAGACAGTGTTGTGGGTAATATGGTGATGTAATTCAAGATTGTATGCACTGTTGTAGAGATATAGAGAGATAAACTGTGGTGTGAATGGTGTAGAAATGTTGATGACTGTCAGCATAAGCCAGGGATGGGAGATATGAAGAAAATCCTGGCATTTTGAGATGCATAGAGACAAACCAGGATTTGAGATCAGAGGAGACAAGAGATGTGAAAGATATTGAGTCATTGTATATAAGATAACGAAGTGATTTATTCTTGTTTGTTTACAGGTACGAGCACTTTATGACTTTGAAGCTGCAGAAGACAATGAGCTGACATTTAAAGGTGGAGAGCTAATAAGTGTAACTGATGACAGGTGAATTATGTTTTAATCTTTTTTTAAACAATATATATGGTATGAAATGAAAACATATTTCATTATACTAATTTTCAAAATACCTGTAAACTTGAAAGTTTAGAACACAATTATAGTAATTTTGCATGCTTTTGGTTTTTATTTGCCAGATTTAATTGTGTGTAAAGCATCTTTGATAAAGTATAATTATTTCCTACAACTTAATACTATTTTTTTAAAAGTCCTGAACTTATTTGTAGCAAAAGAATGCCAACACATTATCTATAGAAACATGCTAGTATTTTATTTGAACGTTATACATTCATTTTTGATTGTAGCAATATTACACCATCATGATTTGTAGCAACATTAAACTATAACTTTGTATTTGTAGCAACATTACACAAACATGATTTATAGCAACATTACACTGACAGGATTTATAGCAACATTACACAAACATGATTTGTTGCAACACTGCACTATAACTTTTGATGAGTAGCAACATTACCCTTCCACTAGATTTGGTGTAGCATTATGCTATTGGTCAATTTATAACAGCATTTACACTTGTGATGTGTAACATCATTACACTACCATTTGATTTATCACAGTATTCTCACTCATGATTTGTTGTAGCATTACACTAACACTTGTAACAACATAACCCTAACACTACAGAATGTTTTGCAACATTGGCTAATTTAAAAGGTGTCTTCCTTCAGAAAGTAAAATTATACAAATATGCATTTGTTATTTTCAGTGATCCCAACTGGTGGAAGGGGTTTAGTCATCGAGGAGAAGGTCTCTTTCCTGCAAACTTTGTAACAGCTGATCTGAGTGTTGAACCAGAAGAACGTGAGTATTTATGCCTACTCAGAATATTTCTTAAATGCATAAATTTATTTATTGATTATGTACAATATTTGTTTAAAAATAACAAAGGAATATAGATTTTATGTTTATTTTAATGTTAAGGATATGTGCGTGATTTGACTGGTGAAATTTCAAGAATATAGAATATACTCATCAATTTGGACATAAGGGTGAGGCCATAGAGTTAGGCACCATAGGATAAGTTCATAAAATTAGACACCACAGCAGGGGGAGGCTATAAAGTTAAACATTTCAGGATGCAGCCATAAAGTTAGACATTACAGAATGAATTCATAAAGTTAGACACTATAAGGTGAAACCATAAAAGTTAGACACTGCAGAATAATAGTATAGACACTATAGAATAATAGCATAGCAGAATAAGACCATAAAGATTGTACAATTTGTAAAATAGACGCCACTGTATGCAACCACAGACATTACAGGGGTACATAAAATATACACAAGATGAAACTATTAGAAACTAGAGGATGAAGACAGACACCACAAAATTGAAGCCGTACAGTAGACACTACACTGCAGGATGAGAATAGATAATAGAGGATGAGTCTAGACACTACAGGATGAGACTAGACATTAAAGAATGATACTAGACACTACAGGATGAGACTTTGTTGTCAAGAACCACATTATGCAGCCAAAAAGTTTGACATATTTTGCGTTGCAATGTAAAAAAAAGTTTTGATAGGTGTATCAGTGTCTATTTGCTCAGGAAGAAGAGGAGAAGAATTCCTTGAATAGTGATCAATCTGAACAATCTACAGCTTGATAAAAAATAAAAGTAATTGACCGAGAGTGAGATCATTGCAGAACTGTTGAAAGTCAGTCATATACCCACATTTGTTGATGGTCACAAGAATTGCTTTTGACTTTAAACAAGATCATAACAGAAAACTGCATGAAATCAGTCAGACCATACATATTTCAGGTCTACACAATAATTATTTTTGACTTTATAGACCATACACAATTAAGATTTACACAAGAATTGTTTTTGACTTTATAGACCAAACACATTTCAGAATTATACAAGAATTGGTTTTGACTCCATAGACCATACATATTTCAGATTTACACAAGAATTGTTTAACTTTAGACTATATGGATTTCATATTAACGCAAGAATTGTTTTAACTGTGAACAAATTCATAACAAAAATATCTAAAATCAATCATATATCAAACATATTTATGATGTCGGTCCATCGGTCAGTTGGGGTCACTTCGGCCATATATCTTTTTTAGCTGTTTCTGATGTACAAGATCATAACAAGAAACGAAAAGCAAATTAAATTAATCACAGATCACTTCTGTCTGATAAGCACTTTAAAGCTAAATAATTGATGAGAGACAAGACATTGATTAACACAAAGGCTTGTGTGACATATATCCCATGAAGACACTGAATTTTAAAATATAGTACAAGGCATCAGTGTACAGGCATAAACATATATTTATGAACACTATAAATCTAAAAATTTATGAGAGACAAGACTAACATAGATACTTTCATGTCACATTTACCAACATAATAAAGCTAACAATTTATATAAAGATTAACATAGAGACTTTCATGTTACACTTATCTAAGCTATAAAGCTAAAAACTGATCAGCTCAAAACCTTATTATGTCAGTCTTGCTACCATGAACTAATGTTTGTCGGTTCTCCTTTTTGCCAGAAGTATCTTTCAGTCTTTCTTTTCCCCTGCAATATGCAAGTCAAAATATTCCAAAGATATTGTATATGCATCATTGCAGGAGGCTTGGTAGTGATGAGATACAGCTGTTGTTTTTATCATTTGGGTGGCTTGGTAGTGATGAGGCACAAATGTTGTTTTATCATTTTGGGTGGCTTGGTGGTGATAAGATACAGCTGTTGTTTTTATCATTTGGGTGGCTTGGTAGTGATAAGGTACAGTTGTTGTTTTTATCATTTTGGTTGGCTTTGTAGTGATGAGGCTCAGATGTTTTATTATTTTGGGTGGCTTGATGGTGATGAGAAACAGCTATTGTTTTTATTGTTTTGGGTGGCTTTGTTGTGATGAGATATAGATGTATTTGCATTTAATTTTTCTTGGACTGCTCTCACACAATTTATGCTATGTCAGAGTGGCAGTCATGACTGGCAGTCATTCACTAAGCTCATATGAGAATTAGCACTTATAAATACCCATTATTAGTATTTTTTGCTGAAAAATATATCTTTGAATATATATGAATGTTTTTTCTCCTCTTCATTAGATAAGGAGAAGAAAACAGTTCAGTTTAAGGATGAAGTAGAAGTTAAAACAATGGAACCACTGCCTGATGAAATAGAAATTGATGAGGTAAGAATTCAGTAACTGTCTTTGGACAGACTGTAACAAATATGAAGACATGGACAAAGACAGTTTAATGTGAAATAAGTATAATGATGTTTGTCATTTACTTAACACATCATTTTAAATAATGGCTTTCTTTTATGTATAGCATCTTAAGTTTCCACATAATTGCATGTTGAATAATAACTTGATATTAAATACGGAAATTCATAATGATATTTGTTACAGAACAAAATAAACATACTTCTTGTCATAATGTTAATTGTCTACAGAACAAAATAGACATACTTCTTGTCATAATGTTAATTGTCTACAGAACAAAATAGACATACTTCTTGTCTTAATGTTAATTGTCTACAGAACAAAATAAACATATTTCTTGTCATAAAGC
The DNA here is from genome assembly GCA_028829895.1 of Sinotaia quadrata. Taxonomy (NCBI): domain Eukaryota; kingdom Metazoa; phylum Mollusca; class Gastropoda; order Architaenioglossa; family Viviparidae; genus Sinotaia; species Sinotaia quadrata. The sequence goes on along the minus strand of CM054178.1, from coordinate 62,591,397 downwards.
CCTTAACTAATAGACATTTTTTGTTGTTGTAATTGCTACTTAAAATAACGTTATTTGTTTGCAGAACAAAATAGACCAAGTTCTGAACTTAATTCAGAATGCTGATCCTACAGGTGAAACACAACCTGACTCAGCAGAAATGCTTGGACTGGAAGGTAAATATTGAATGTGTAACAAGACAAAACATGAATATATGACAGCAAATGTATATGTGACAGCATTTATATGAGACAGGCATGTAAAAAATACAATGCACATATATATAAAATCATGCTTGACAAAATATGTGTATATGACAGATTTGTACAAAGCATGTGTACACAACATAAATGGAACAAAGTATGTGTATACAGCCGTGTGTATGGGAAAGTGTGTATATGTGACAAAGATGTGTGTGTATGAGATAAAGTATGTATATTTCAGAAAGCATTTTTATTAGGGCTTCCCATTTTAACGATTAATCTTCTGATTAATCGCTAAGAAATTTTAGCAATTAATTTATTTCATGACGATTAAATTTCAACTAATTTTCTCCCTTACTTAAACTAAAGCAATGCCAATATTTAGTTGCACCAGAATTTTTTATTTGTTTTTTTTTTTTTTACTGCCAAAATGGCCGAAACTAAGATAATGAGATTATCTAAGATTATAAACCGGTTAAAGGTAAATTGCATGACCATTTTGATTTTAAAGATGATAACAACAAAGTTATTAATGCTGAGAAGGTATACAGTTTTAGTTGTGTTTTATCTATTAATTAATCATTAATTGTTGTAAGATTAATCTTCAGAGAAATCATTAATCGTTAACAGCCCTAAATTTTTATATATATATATCAATCATGTATGTATGATTAAGCATGTATATTTAAGAAAGCATTTATGGATGGATGGATGTCATTAAACATATATACTCACAAGGCATGTGCATTATGAGAAACATTTACATATATCAAGTATATATTTTGTATATTGTATGTATATGTTTCTGACTGTGACAGAATGTGTATGTGACATATTTGTGTATATATAATAATATATTAAAATGTGTATTTATATTTGACCAAGCTTGTATTTATCAGATATCATAAGGCAAATATATTGTAAAATTTGTATTTATTTTGATGATGGAGGTAGTCTTTGAATACAGATTCCAAGTAAATTGATGTGTCTAACATATATCATGGTCTTTGGGGCAAATCAATATAGCAGTTTGTGTTATCTTTGAGGAAGTAGACTGGGGTGAAAAATCATTTAGTATTGGTAGTTTGTCAGTTCATGGGATTTTTATTTGCAAATCACTTAATATGGGCAGTTTGAATAATTACTCCTATGCTATGCTTGACACTTATAGACCAAATATCAGTATATTTCATTCATGCAACACATAACTTAGTCATCTATACTCTTACTTTCATTCATGCAACACATACAAAATCAGTATCTGTACATTTGTTCTGCTTAAAAGCATGTGTTTGCTTCACATATTTGGTGTCTGTGATGTCAGATAAATAGCATGTCAGCATTATATCTAACACTACCTGCTTTGTATTATACATTCACCTGTGACATCAGATTATTGGCTTATATCAAACACTTCTTGTTTGTATTATACATTTGCTTGTGACATCAGATAATTTGTTCATTAGCATTGGTTTATATCTAACACTTCCTGTTTTATATTACACATTTACTTGTGACATCAGATAATTTGTTCATTAGCATTGGTTTATATCTAACACTTCCTGTTTTGTATTACACATTTACTTGTGACATCAGATAATTTGTTCATCAACATTGGTTTACATGTAACACTTTCTGTTTGCTATTATACATTTGCCTGTGACATCAGATAATTAGCATGTCTCTATTGGCCTAAATATGACAGTATTTTTAATTGACTGTGACATTAGTTAAAAAGCATGTGTACACCAGCCTGAATGTTATAGTCATATAGTTAGTATATTATAGTTGTCTCTGACATTAGATAATTAGCATACATAATCTTGCCTAAATATGATAGATGGTTAGCATGTTTATTGTCGCTTGCATCATAGATAATTTAAATTAGCATGTGTATGCTTGCCTAAATGAACAATTAGAAATTAGTATGACTACACTAACACATGTTTGGTACATTTGCTGTGGCTGCAAATAATTAGCATATATACATTGGCATATATATATATATATATATATATATATATATATATATATATGAAAGTATGTATATAAAACACCACCTCTTAGTATTATACATTTTGCTGGTGACATAAGATAACTAACATGTGTACAGTGACCTATGTATGACAGTAAGCTAGTTAGCATATCTTGTCTTTTGCAGAGCAATGCAGGATGATGGGGCCATTGATAGATGCTGAATTGGAGAAAATTGACAGGTATGATTTTCATCAATTTTCATTTTTGCAATCTGGCCTCGTCACCAGTCTTAATGTAGTCCTACTACTAGTCTCCCCTAGTCTCCCCCACAGTCTTAATGCAGCTCTACCATGAGTCTCCCCCACAGTCTTAATGCAGCCCTACTACTAGTCTTCCCCATAGTCTTAATGCAGCCCTACTACTAGTCTCCCCACAGTCTTAATGCAGCCCTAGTACTAGTCTCCCCATAGTCTTAACGCAGCCCTACTACTAGTCTCCCCCACAGTCTTAATTTAGCCCTATCTTCCAGTTTGACAGCCAGCGTGCTACAAACTGTTCACTGCCACCAAGTCCTTTGTTAAACACCACTGCTTTTTCTTTAATTATCGGTCCACTGACAGGTAGTCCTTTATTGTGTTGCTGTATGAACTATCTGTAAATGACTGTATCAAGTTGATCATTCTCACCCCTTTGCATAACTCTTTGTTCTCTCAACTTGCTATCCATTTGGCTCGAGTACTGTCAGAGTTGGTTCTCTTTCATCTTTATATTCAACGTTGTACTCAACAGCAATGACTTTTGGGGAACAACCTTGCTTTTAACTTCACTAAAATTTAAAATTTCTGCACCAGTTCTAATGTGACGTTTTCTTTTTGAAGCTATAATTGAAGGCCACCATGCTGCATTGACCACTTTTCCTGTGCTTCTAAATGTAAACTAATACCCTTCACACATGGCCACCATGCTGTCACAGTACCTCCTGGGTAGCAACGATGGGTCTAAAAATAACCCTTCTCCATGACTTGTGCCTTTTCCCGCCGCACTCATGATGTCACTCCATTGCTCTCACTTGGGAGGACTAGGCAACTTTTCAAAGGAAGTGTAACCCCGCCTATTTTACATCATGCCTGGGGGCCAGATTAGCAAGGAGTGTGTTGTATTTCACTTTTTATCTGTGGAACTTTAACCTGTTAAGTAATTAGTTATGAATATTTTTTAAAAAACTACTTTTATTCAAGTTTTAAAATCCATCAGCATTTTCTATTGCTATTAAATGTGTAAGACTCCACTATAAAAATAATCCAGGTAAATGTATATATACTAATATAGAAAAAATAAAGATTTTCAATATTATATGCATATTATTTGGGATGTACCTTTAATGTTGCACAGTCTTGGAAAGGGGGAAATGACATTCTTACATATGGTGAAATGGGTGCATGGAGCAAAAAAAGGTTGAGAGCCACTGGCATAAATCATATGACTGCACTGTGACCTGGACTATATTACATAAATCATATGACTGTACTTGACCTGGGCTACATTACATAAATCATATGACTGCTTGACCTGGGCTACATAAATCATATGACTACTCAATCTGGGTTACATTACATAAATCATATCACTATACTTGACCTGGGCTACATAAATCATATGACTGTACTTGATCTGGGCTATATTACTTAAATCATTGCACTGCTCTTTGACCTGGGCTATATTACTTAAATCATTGGACTGCTCTTTGACCTGGGCTATATTACATACATCATTGGGCTGCTCTGTGACCTGAACTACATCGCATAAATGTGTGTCTGCACCTTGACCTGGGCTATATTACATAAATCATGTAGCCATTTGAATTGGCTGCACCATTTGAACTGACTGCTCTGTGTTCACCTAAAATAATACTCTCATCATTGATTCAGCATAGTAATTACCTTTGAAAAATATAATACTTTCATCATTGATTCAGCACAGTAAATTACCTTTGAGAAACAAGATAATGTTATTACAGTACTTTTATAAATAAGCACACACACATGCTCTGAAAGAATGTACGACATAAACTTGTACAAGTAACCACACATGACATACGCTCAAAGAATGCATTTGACACAAGAACATGTATAAGTTACTAGACACATACATATAAAGAAAGCATATGACATACTTATGTCAGCAAGGAAAATTATTTCAGACGATACTTTGCATGTTATATGCAATTTCTTTTATTCTTTTTGTACAAGTTTTTGCAACAACTTTTATAGAATTGGTTTTTTTATGTTTATTTGTTTTTTTACAAAAAAAATTACCATAATTAATTGCTAGTTTGTTTGGGTTTTTTTAACTAGAAATTTGTGTATGAAGTTGCAACAAAATATTTTCCTGGGTTTGACAGAAAGCACACAACTTTGGTGGAGTTGAACCAGCGAGTAATGGACGCCCTTCAGATGTATCATACATTAATGCGGGAAAATCCAGCCTACAGTTTCCCCAAAGGACCAACCACTGGTCAGGCCCAGTATTCTTCTCTCCCCCCAAATGCCATGGTTGGTCCTCCCTCGCACATTGGACAGGTTGGCTTGATTACTTTATAATGCTTTTAATTCTTATTTTTATTCATTCTCTCTCTCTCTCTCTCTCTCTCTCTCTCTCTCTCTCTCTCTCTCTCTCTCTCTCTAACACACACACATGCATGCATATGCATATTGAATATTGAAAAATTTGTAACTTTGGTTGTAATTGAGGTACAAACTTCATTTTAGTATAATTGAAATCAGCAAAAAAAGTTCTATCTGTCTATTTACTTTAAAGTATTAATAATGATTTTGAAAAATGTTTGGAATACCTAGTTTTAGATGACTTTTGTATTACAAAATAAGCGTTTGCTTGTCTTGGCTGCAAAACATATGTAGACATCATAGCCAACATTATTTTTCTGGTGTACACAGAACTGGCAGTTGTTTGAGCAGCCTCATTTCCACATGAGCAAAACATTTTTAGAAACATTTGTGATTGTAAATACTACATACACATTGTAAGAATGTCTTTTTTTTAAAGATGTATGGCTTAGAAATCATGTATAGTTTGTAAACTTTATCCGAATGAAATGTTATGCTATGATTAAGAATGCACCAAAACTTGTGCGCAGAATTTTGAAACTGCTGTGTGGCATTTTCTAACAAACTGTGCAGCCACGCAGCTGTGCACCTTAGAGGAAACATTGATCAAAGTTAATGTACTGTTTGAAAAATGGCCTTTGTCATCTGCTCTATGCAATTACATTTACATTTTTAATAGAAAGTACATTTATTGCCTTTATTATTATTATTTGTATTGCATATAACTGAATAGTATAAATAGATTGTTAAAATGTTTTTTCTCTGTGTTTTCATAGCAAATGATGTATAATGGACCACAGCCTTCATATCTGCCTTCACAACCTCATATGGGACCAGGACCAATCATTAACCCTCCCTCACAGAACTATTCCTCACAACCTGCCTCTAGTCAGAACTACTCAGGGTGAGCACCTCTTTCTCATTGCTCTTAACCTCACTCATTTTGTCTGCCTCCCAACTCTTTCTCTCTGATCCCTCATTTTGTGGAACCAGTTAATTTTTTAAAATCTGTATTTATGTGCTTTAGTCACATTCAGTTTTGGTTTACATTTTTATTCTGGTTTGCATTGGTTTTTTTAAGATTTATTTTCATCATTGAGTTAATACAAGAAAGTAAATTCTCAAATCAGATGTAGGTTCTACCCAAATTTTCATTGTTGTATAATCTCTTTACTTGCATAAAGTTGTACAGATTTTTTTAAGTTTTACTTATTATAGAATATGTGCATGCATTTACTTTGTGGTAGATAGTCAGACAGTCAATAAATTTTCTTCTGGTTTGCAGACAGATTATTGAATTTTCTTTCGGTTTAGCAGAGATGTAATTAACTTTTACATTAAGGCCTCCACAAATGTTCGACATTTGTCTTATAAGGCTGTTGTATGAGACATGTCTTACCATGGGTGGACAAATGTCATAAAAACATGTCTTATCTGCCTGTCTTACAGTTTAAAAATGTTGTTCTGTTTTCCTAAGACAGTTATAATGATGTCAGAATGCCATAATAAACGTCTATCAAATCATGTGATGTTAAAAGTACAAAAATAAAAAATGCGTTGACTGACCTAGCATACAAGTGCAAACTTTGACATGTACAGGACCCTAGCAAGGACTGATGATAAACAAATGAAATGGAAGTCTCTGTGAGTGGGTGGTAGTTCACGAACTTAAAAAGCGATAAAGAATGAAAGACAGGTTGTTCATAGAAACTGTACTGATCTCTGGGTGAGATCCATTCTCTGAGCCAACAAGATCTTTTTCTCTGCCTTTTTTCTCTTGGTTCTAAGGTTTCAGTCAATACAGCTACAACAACATTATCTTCTATTTCACCATTCACTTTCACTGAATTTTGTAACATCCATGGAGGCAGCCATTCTGCATTATCATCTCCCATGACATTGCTATAAATGATATGAAGGTGGGGCTAAGCATATGGGACTTGGAAGTTTTTGTGACTTTGTTTTACCATGGTGTGGATAGGGCAGAAAAAGTATTATATCAGGCATGTCAAACACACAGGCCGCATGGGGCCTTTTACAAGCACACCTGCATCCCGCACAAAGGTATCTACATTGCAAGCACATTTTACTTCGTAATATAAATTTTAAGAAACAATGCAATTTTTCAATTCGATTGTTTTGTGCAATTTTTGGCAACTACTTTTAACTTCTGGCGAATCACGCGCTGGTCATTAACAGTTGTAAGCAGAAAACTTTCTTTCAGGGGACCCTCAGTTTGACATGCCTGTATTATATGACATGTTTTCCTAGATAGTTTGCTAGACATTTGTCTTACTGTGTGCAGAGGCTTTTGCAATAGTACTATAGCATTTAGATCATCTTGTACTTTTTTTGATTAGTGACCTTTTTGGATCTGAATTGTTTATGATTGTTGATCTACGTTTGATTAGTTGTAGTTAACTAAACTTCAAATGGAAGAATGTAATTCAGTTTTTTCAAAAAATTCTCATTTTGTATCATTGCAACTGTAGTCTGAAGATTGTTTTGACCTGACAAGAGCAGATTATAGTGAAATTTTACTCAGAGCATTTTATATTTTATCCAAAAACCAAAACCTGTTTAGACTTGATGAGGATGAAAGTTACTGAAAGTAAATTATATTTTATTACTGTAACTATAGACCAAAGTTTGTCTACACTTGAAAATAGGGGATTTTAGCTTAAATGTACCCAAAACACATATTATTTGGTTGCCCGAAATTGAAATAGCAGAATCTTATTAAGTTTTCTCTAAGAAATACTTTTTTAAATGATTTTAATGAAAGGTATTTGCTGGGCTAATATGAAGACATTATGAAAGCTAAGAAGCCCCCCAAAATATGTTTATACATATGTATTCTCTCATATTATATTTCAAAATGAAGCTTGATATTGACTGCCTAAAGACTGGTTCACTTTTATGACTTGGATAGCTGGATATTCAATGTCAGGTAGCTTGATATTCATTGTCTGATAACATGACATTCATATTGACTGATAAGTTGACATTCATTGTCAGATAACTGGATATTTAATGTCAGGTATCTTGACAGTCATTGTCTGATAACTTGACATTCATTGTCTGGTAGCTTGATGTTCATTTTCTGGAAGCTTGATGTTCATTGTCTGGTAGTTGAAGGTCATTGTCGAGCAACTTGATGTTCATTGTCTTGTAGTTGAAGTTTATTGTCGAATAACTTGATGTTCATTGTCTGTTATGTGATATTTTCATTGCTAATTGCTGGCTAAAGATGTCCTTTTTCAGACAGCAACCTTGACATTAATTATATGGTAGCTGATATTTTCCCTTCATTCTATGTATACATATTATTGGTGATGATTGCCTTAATTTAATGACTTAGTCATATAAGTGGAATTTGCACTGTACTTCAAGTTTGAAAATTTTTTTTTTGTTGTTATTTTCTGTCTATGAATGTAAGTCAATCATGAAATATATTTTATAGATCTGTTAACATTTTTTTATAGGCAGCTTTTAAAAAATTATTACTCACTTCATTGTTGTGTAGTGTATTCTCACATTATTCGATAAACTGATCATAACATTTGCCTGTTTGTGACAATTTTGAAAAGCGCAATTATGGATTATAAGACTCATTCTTTATAAAATAAAATCTGGTTCTTAATTAGGTAAAAATTAAACTTTTAAGATTTGTAAATTGCCGTCTAAGTTAAATATATAAGTACTGTTTGTACATACTTTGATAGATTATCAGATAGTAGTAGGAAGGTACAGTTAGTATATTGAAGTTGGTAGATACAGTTAGTATATACTTTGATAGATTGTCAGAAAGTCGGTTGATATAGTTAGTGCGTACTTTGATAGATTGTCAGAAAGTAAGTAGGTACCATTTTTTTACAGTGGCATATTGTCAGATAATAGTAGGTAGGTGAGGTTTTGTTCGTACATTGAATGATTGCCATATAGAATCATATAGTTAAACTACTTTATAAAACAAAATGAAGCGTTTCTTTCTTCTTTTTTTTTTTAACACAGAAGGTTTAATGATTTATTGTTTATAAGATTATATTGAATCTCTATAATTTGCTTGTTTGCTTGCTATTTTGTTTTTCATAAGTTTATCTATTGGTTTACTTTTATCTTACTTTGCTTTGTTGTGTTTTTTTTTTATGTATTCAACTTATCTGTGCGGACTACACCTGGCATTATTGACATTGACTCTTGTGCATCACATCTCTTCTTCCGTGCTTAAACCTCTCATCGACCATGTTTGCATGTGTGTATATGATCCATATGTCATGCACATGGTGTCGTATATATGTGTGCATGCTGTTCATGTGATCTCGTCTGCACTTGGCGACTTGATATACTGACAGATTCGCCACTCATCAGTTGCCAATGTCATCCTTCTCCAGTCTGCCAACTGTCAGTGCATCAGTGGGTGGTATGGCCAATAGCGCAACAACTACAGACAGCACAAATGGTGTGGGAATCAGTAGTCTACAGAACAATCCACAACAGACTTACCAAAATGGGACCATGACAACAGGACCAATTCCTGCTTTAAGCAGCTATCCTGGTGTTTTGCAGGGAATGAACAGCATGGCTCCAGGGCTATCCTATCAAGCACGACCACAGCCACTTCTTTAGGAGCAATGTCATGTTTGTTTTGTTTTCTTTTTATGAACAGACTCATTTCAAGACATTTTAACGGGGTTTGTTTTATTTTAGCATTTCACTTTCCCAACAATAGGCAGGACAAGGCTATACCATTCTTATTCACTTTATAGCAAAGTGATCTTTTGGGATATGCATATCTTTGCATAAAGTTCTGAGTCAAGTTTTACGTGCTTGAAGTTGATAGGTGATAATTTAATAAAACTATAAATCCTAGACATGGATCAGATGAAAGCAGTCATGATTGATAACTGGCCTTTGCCTCCCCCCAAAATACACTCAAAAGCATATGAAACACTTTAGGCAAAAAGTTTAAGTGGCCATAGTTTATAATAGGATTTTTATGTAGATAAAACTTTTTTAATTAACAGAAAGCTGGCAGATGTATGTTTGAATAACTTATTCAATAGATTTTATGTTTGTTAAAAATAGTACTAAACAGATATCTGTGTAAAACCATTCATGTAACTTTTACTTCTTGTTAACAAAATTAAACAAATATGAGAACATGAGAAATGGTCTTTTTTCTGATAAATAATATTTTCTTCAGTTACATTTTTCTATAATTTTTTTCATGTTTTTTTCTTAAGAACAAACTTGATCATTGTAAGGAATCATTATGTCCACATATGAATTAACTTAGACTTCAAGCCAGAAAGAGAAACTTTAAATTGTAAATAATATGAAGACATTAAGTTACAGGTTTTCAACAATTATCATTTAATTTTCTCAGTTTTAAATTGATACTTTTGAATGCAGGGTTTTGTAAAAGTGTGTGAATCCTGAGCAAACTTGTTACAATTGCGTATTTTTTACTGTATTAAAGAAGTTTTTGTTTATCAATCACATTAAGGATCTCGCCAACACTTTGTGTTAAGATTTTTGCTTACATGTTGCAAGACGATTCTCAGCACAGCACATTGTTTCTTAAACAGCTTTAGTGCTGCACTTCCATAGTGATTTCTTTCTCCCTATTTTCACTGTTAATGTTGATTCAAAATTGAAATATAGAATTGCAAAATTATTAATGGAATAAGGCATGTTGCTTTGGTTTTGCAAGTTAAGTGAGTGTATTGCCATCTTACAAGTGTGTTGTCATGATACGAGTGTGCTGTCATGGTACAGTTGGAGTGTGTTATCATAGTACAAGTGACTGAGTTGTCATGGTACAAATGAGTATATTGTCATGGTATATGGCATGCTGTAACAAAACAGTGATCATCAATACAAGTTCTCTTTACATTCTCTCCCTGCTGACCCCTAGAAATGTGCTGCTGATTCACTTTTCAAGTCGCTCAGTTCATAAACTTTCAAAATTAAGTATACTTTCCTCAATATAAAAATAAATCACATGAAGAAGTTGAAGTTATTTCCTGACTTTCTTTGTTGTATTTTAGATGAAAAAACTGCTTGCAAAAGTTCCACATTGTAAATTAACTCTCTCTATTGGCCTGTCTGACTTAACACCTGATTTTTTTAGTTACTCTTTTGCTTTCTAACACCTGATTTTTTGGTTACCCTTTTGTTTTCTAGAGGCCTTGAGTAATTTTAGACCCTTAACTGGACAATCTTCTAATTTCATAAATCTTTTGAAATCTTTAGAATGAACAGAGTTTATTACAATATCACTCTTAAAGCACTACACATTTTAACAGCAGAAAACAGCACAATAAAATTTGATTTTAAAAAATTGAGATTGGTTAGATTCAGTACTACTAAAAGATTGGCAAGTGCTTGAACTGGAATTGATAGAGATGTTCAGGTGATAAATTTCTTCCTGCACTCTCTGTACTCTAGAACAATTAAATTAACAGAACAGGTGCTGTAAAATTAAAATAGCCAGACTTGTGTATTTTTTAAAGTTGACATAACCAGACTTGGGTATTTCTAGATGAGTAATTGAAGAGTAGATGAATTAAACATTTTTAATATTTTAAATTAAATATGCATTTTGTAAATATCTTTATGCTAAAAATTGTATGAGGCCTATCTTGACAAACTATATATTTTTCTGAATTCCTTATGAATAAGCAGAAGTATTGCATAAAAATGTCATATACTTAGCTAGTAGTTTAGCAATCATTGCGTTAAGAGTTGTATAGCATACATTTGCAGCCTACATCACTTTAAAACAGTTAGCTCTTTATGTAGCTTAATACCTTAAAACAGTTAACTACGTGTGTAGCCTACATCACTTTTAAAATGTTAGCTCTTTATTAGCTTACATCTGTTTAAATTAGCTCTTTATATAGATTAATATCTTAGTTAACTATGTGTGTAGCCTACATCACTTTAAAACAGCTTTTTATATAGCTTAATACCTTAAAATAGTAAACTAGTTTATATAACCTACATTACTTTAAAATAGTTAACTAGTTTATAGTAACATTGCCAACAGTTAACTGCTTTTTATAGTATACATTGTCTTGACTCTTTTGTTGGCAGCACATTTTGTGAGGCAAAAAAAAACATATGACCTATGATGGGCTGCTGGTATGAGTGTAGACTTAGGTTTTGTATTATATAATATTATGATATAGTACAATTTTTAACTGTTTTGAAACACTGAATTATATTTATATTATTACAGATTATAATGCTTAAGAAATTACATTTTGGTCATTGAAATGTTTTTGTAAATTTGTAAGAAAGATAGAAATTGAGAAATGATATATTTTCAGTCAGTACAATATGGGGTAATTTATTAAAAGAATGTTATTGCCAAGGAAATTTTTAAAAAATAAGCTAATTGGAGCAATAAATAATGAATATTTTATTAACTATAAAAATATAATCTTTTATTATTACTGAAATAAGCATTGATCACTTCATGATATTACCTTTCCCCTGCTGCATATCAGCACTTGCTTTTATGAGAGGAACTCAGACTATGAAATATAACATATACATTTGTAAACATGTCCAGAGATATTTTGGAACTTTTATTTAGAGGAACTCAGATTATGAAATATAACATATACTTTTGTAAACATGTCAAGAGATATTTTGGAACTTTTATTTAGAGGAACTCAGACTATGAAATATAACATATACATTTGTAAATATGTCAAGAGATATTTTGGAACTTGCTTTTATGAGAGGAACTCAGACTATGAAATATAACAATTTTGTAAACATGTGATGTCAAGAGATATTTTTGAACTTGGATTCATCTATTAAAAGGTTTTTTTACATCTCCAGTTGATGAACCTCCTAAAAGTATTTAAGTGGGTCAGTAACCACAAATATATGTATATTCATTCTTTCACAGTTGATAAGTACACTGAAATTATGCAAGTAGGGTGGTAACTGTTCCATTGAACAAATTTCTGCATGACATGATGTGGATGTGAATGACCCAGAATGGCAGAATTGTTAAAATATAATTAGTTATGTTTATACTGCAATTTGAGAAATAGTAAATGATTGGTTAAAAGATAACTAATTGTGTTGTATATACTGCAATTTGAGAAATAGCAAATGATTGGCTAAAAGATAACTAGTTGTGTTGTATATACTGCAATATGAAAATAGTAAATGATTGGTTCAAATATAACTATCTATATATATATGTTGTATATACTGCAATATGAGAATAGTAAATGATAATTGGTTCAAATATAACTAGTTATGTTGTATATACTGCAATATAAGAAATATTACATATTGAAAAGCTACTACTAGTAGTTACAGTATACAATTAAAGTCCAACCTTTTATTGTGTTTATTTTTTCTTTAACTATTCATGGCAGTTTTCCTTATGCAGTTCCCCTTCTGCACTACACATTGCTTTTTTATTTGGAACCTAGTTTCTGTCAAGAAGCTCTATTTCTGCACTAATTATAAACTCATTATTATTATTATTATTATTATTTTGTATAAGAAGACAAATAATGAACACTTTGGGGGTATTGGCTTTCAACACTTCAAGATTTCAGTTTAAGAAAACTTAATATCACTTCTTTATTACCTATATGTTTGTTATTTGGAACAGTTTGCATATTAAATTCAATTTTCTTTTGTTTATATTATACAATAACAAGACAGGTATAACATTTGACAATACAGAAATGTACATTTTTTAATCACAGAATAGCTAAGTTTTATTTGCACACCAAATGGCATATTAATAATTTCAGTTGATTTCTTTCCTTGTCCTTCAGGAAATGATTGCAAGATGACAGTCATCTACATTCACTATGGTAACCAACACAAATAGATGTTATGAATTTGCATGCATACTCTGCACCTTGGCTAGGTCTTTTGTTTAGTTATTATCATTCATATACCTTTAATCTTCCCCTTATGCATTGCAATTTATTTATTGTTTAACATATATCAGATGTTTTATAAATTTAAACAATTTAGGTCTGCTTTATTTTTCTGATTTTTTAAGACAGTTGTACTAAAATTGTTCTTAGGTACTTGTTTCAGTTATTGTAGTAAGAGGAAATAGTGATAGCAGTTCCAAGATGTTTCTTCTACTTTTATAGCAGAGAGAGTAGTGACAACAGTTTAGAATAGTGACAACAATTTAGAATAGTGACAACAATTTAGAATAGTGACAACAGTTTAGAATAGTGACAACAGTTTAGAATAGTGACAACAGTTTAGAGTAGTGACAACAGTTTAGAATAGTGACAACAGTTTAGAATAGTGACAACAGTTTAGAATAGTGACAACAATTTAGAATAGTGACAACAATTTAGAATAGTGACAACAGTTTAGAATAGTGACAAAAGTTTAGAATAGTAACAACAATTTAGAATAGTGACAACAGTTTAGAATAGTGACAACAATTTAGAATAGTGACAACAATTTAGAATAGTGACAACAGTTTAGAATAGTGACAACAATTTAGAATAGTGACAACAGTTTAGAATAGTGACAACATTTTAGAATAGTGACAACAGTTTAGAATAGTGACAACAGTTTAGAATAGTGACAAAAGTTTAGAATAGTAACAACAATTTAGAATAGTGACAACAGTTTAGAATAGTGACATCAGTTTAGAATAGTGACATCAGTTTAGAATAGTGACATCAGTTTAGAATAGTGGCAACAGTTTAGAATAGTGACAACAGTTTCTACTATTATAACAGAGAGAGTAGCAGACAACAGTTTCTAAAGTCGCATTAGAGAATAGTGACAACAGTTTCTACTGTTATACTTATAGCAGAGAATAGTAAAAACAGTTTCTCCTTTTATAGCAGAGAAAGTAGCGACAACAGTTTCTAATGTTATAGCAGTAGAGAATAGTGAAAACAGTTTCTACTTTTATAGCAGAGAGAGTAGTGACAACATTTCTACTGTTATAGCAGTAGAGAATAGTGAAAACAGTTTCTACTTTTATAGCAGAGGGAGTAGTGACAACAGTTTCTACTATTGTTGCATTAGAGAATAATGAAGACAGTTTCTCCTATAACCACATGAGAGAATAGTGATAAGAATTCTGAGGTACTTCTTTGTAGTATTGTAATATGAGCCAGAGCATGTTTCCTAGAAATACTGTTGTAACTTGAGCCACATTAATTAGAGATAAAATTGTAACATGAATCACATTGTGGTTCCTTAGAAATATTCAAGTGTCCTCAAGACACCTGTTTGTATTATGTTAACATGAGACATAGTGCCAGTTGCTTAGTGATACTTATTAAAGTTTCTGCTATTGTAATATTACAGTTCTCTATTGAAACAATCTTTTTTTAATATGCGACTGGGACATTTCTTAAGAAAAAAATGTTTTTAATATTATAGGATGAGGCTAAGTGACAATTGTTTTACTGTTGTAACGAGACTCACCAACTATTCCTATATGAGACAACTGTTTCTACTATTGTAACATGAGACTCACCAACTATTCCTATATGAGATAACTGTTTCTACTATTGTAACATGAGACTCACCAACTATTCCTGTATGAGATAACTGTTTCTACTATTGTAACATGAGACTCACCAACTATTCCTATATGAGACAACTGTTTCTACTATTGTAACATGAGGGCTCACCAACTATTCCTATATGAGACAACTATTTTTACTGTTGTAACATGAGACTCACCAACTATTCCTATATGAGACAATTGTTTCTACTGTTGTAGCATGAGACTCAAAAACTATTCCTTTATGACTATAATTGACATATGAGATAATTGTGTCTGCTATGGTTACGAGACTCACCAACTGTTCCACAGTTGAGATAGTTTAGAATTAATATAAAGTTCCACAGCTTGATGTTTTTGTTTTGTTATTCATTACAAGTGTTTAAAGTTTGTAATGTTGCAGTCATTTTTATGCATGTGAATTGTATTAGGTGACCAAAATGAATATTATAAATCTGTCATTTTCTATATGCATTGATAAGAAGATGATATGAAGAAAAATTATTTCCTATTTCATTTTAAAATTTTCTTTATTAGCAGCTATTATATAACAATAAGTGCATTTGGAAATTATATTTCTTATTTAGAGATGATCTATTTGTGTACACACGAGTACTGTGTTGCAAAATATAATTAGAGATGATTTGTTTGATTTCTTGTATAAATGAGTACTGTATTGTAAAATACAATTTGACACTGAATGCATGATTTATAAATATTTATGTATATAAAATGAAGTTTCAGACAAATCAACAATAAATATTATTTGTAAGCCTTATAGCAAACACATATTTTCTTTTTTAATTTAAAGGAAATAAGTTATTATGTTTGATTTTTTTTTTAAATGTCACTTATGTAATGCCTTTCCCTTCCAAGAAGACAAAAGTAAATTTTATTTGCTCATTTTTTGTTTTGACTGTGTGATGTGCAATGAATGTTTATAATTTTCGTTTGACAGATTTTTTTGTTGTTTCAAATGTGGAATTTGTTTACCCCAACGTTAATTGACTATATGAAATACTTCCAACTTGTCATTTTGATTGTTTGCTTTCATTCTTTTGCATGATTTTGTATATTTTAACTAAATAGTTTGGCATATTTAGGATCTTTACTGGAATCATGTTGGGCAAATTCATAGACTTTATCGAAGTCATGTAATCTGTTCTTAGTTTGTGCCAAAGTATGTGAAAAAAGCAAATGATTAAGATACATGCAGGGGAAATTTAATAATGTTCTTCGTTTGTATCAAAGTAGATGGATAAATTAAAACTGTAGGGTAGAAAATAATGATCTTATTGTATCGAAGTATTAAAGCTGAACTCATAATCATACATGAGAGGTGCTAATGTCGTTAGTGGTATCAAAGTATTAAAAATTAGCCAATTGATATATGGTATAGGTCTAGGAAAATCAACACTATTCTTTGTTGTATCAGAGTATTAAAACCAAGCCAATATAGTTAATATGGTATAGGAGAACCAACACTATTCTTTGTTGTATCCAAGTATTAAAACCAAGCCAATAGTTAATACAGTAAAGGAGAATCAACACTATTCTTTGTTGTATTAGAGTATTAAAACCAAGCTGCTAGTTAATATGTTATAGGGGAATCAGTAATATTCTTTGTTGTATCAGAATATTAAAACCAAGCTGCTAGTTAATATGTTATAGGGGAATCAGTAATATTCTTTGTTGTATTAGAATATTAAAACCAAGCTGCTATTAATATGTTATAGGGGAATCAGTAGTATTCTTTGTTGTATCAGAATATTAAAATCAAGCTGCTAGTTAATATGTTATAGGGGAATCAGTAATATTCTTTGTTGTATTAGAATATTAAAACCAAGCTGCTATTAATATGTTATAGGGGAATCAGTAGTATTCTTTGTTGTATTAGAATATTAAAACCAAGCTGCTATTAATATGTTATAGGGGAATCAGTAGTATTCTTTGTTGTATCAGAATATTAAAATCAAGCTGCTATTAATATGTTATAGGGGAATCAGTAGTATTCTTTGTTGTATCAGAATATTAAAATCAAGCTGCTATTAATATGTTATAGGGGAATCAGTAGTATTCTTTGTTGTATCAGAATATTAAAATCAAGCTGATAGTTAATATGTTATAGGGGAATCAGTAGTATTCTTTGTTGTATCAGAATATTAAAACCAAGCTGATAGTTACTATGGTACAGGAGAGACAGAAAGTTCTTGACCTTGACCTATGCTTTCATCAAAAAAACACATTTTGTTTTGATTGAATATTTTTTCTTGTATAAGGTTAAACCAATCCGTAAGCAGAAAGTGTGCATGCCTGTTTTATGGGAATGAATTTTGTTGAATCTGAATGCGTTATTGTTTAAAGACAGAATATTTCTTGTACATTTGTATAGTTTATAGTTAAATGAATATCTTTTGAAACTATAATATCTGTAATTCTTTCAGTGTACATTTTTCCGCATTGTTAATATGAAAGTCTTTCATGCTAGAAATTCATGTGAATATCACTTTATAATACACTTAGCTTGTAAGTCCATTAAAGCAATAGTAGGTAAATTCTTATTTTACCAAAAACATTTCAGTTTCACTAGAAAAATGGATCCTGGCTTGTATGTATTACAATTGTCTGATTTGAAGATTTAATGTGCTGTTTTGAGGACAAGGGGAAAAAAAGGAAGACAGTGTATATGTGTCTACTAGTGTTTCTTGTATACTGCCTGTTTATGTTTTGCACACTTATTTGAGAGCTTGGTAAATCTTTGTGATGGTCCAATAGTTTCACCTGTGTGTGAAAGTGATTAAAATATTATAAATTGCTTGTGTAAGCATTTTTTTTGTTTGCATTTAATGTTTGTATCTGGGCATAACAGAATAAAATTGCATTTATTTTATCATTTCAGGCAAGAGCTGGTATAGCAAGATAGATATTGTAATGTTATCAGTTGGGTATAATAGGATAGGCAATATCATATAGATCATGACAAGATAGGTCAGACTGGAAAAATAATTATTTCAACATGAACTCTCATCTTACCTTCAAACATATAAAAGCAAATTACAATTAAATTTGGTAGGTTTTAACTGAATAAGATGACAGTAATTGTTGCAGTAAGTTTGATAACATAGTAGACCTATTATAATTTTTCACAAGTTTTAAGCCAGGTGCCACATAACTTACTGAACTATGTGACTGGGGCCCAATATTAAGCAGTTGGTATGCATGCAACTATGGGAGCTGGGCATCCTAGGCATAGATATTTTCAGTTAAGACAGGGACCATCATAACTGGATACATTGTTTTCAGTTAAAATAAAAATAGATTTAACAGGATACATTATAGTATTGCATTGTTTTCAGTTAAGATAAAAACAGATATAACAGGATACATTATAGTATTGCATTGTTTTCAGTTAAGATAAAAACATATAACAGGATACATTATAGTTTTGCATTGTTTTCAGTTAAGATAAAAACAGATATAACAGGATACATTCTAATATTGTGTGTGTCAGGGGTTAGCACATCTGGATAGATAACATTGTATGAAAATTATTAGCTAAGGGACTGGCATAACAGGATACATTATAATATTGTGTATGTCAGGGTTTGGCCATATCAGGATAGATAATGCATAAAAATTATTAGGTGGTCTGGTAAGGACTGGCATGGCAGGATACATTGTAATATTGTGTGTTGAGGTTGGCATATCAAAATATCGTTGCATGAGAGTTATCAGTTGACACTGCAATTGGGATAACTCAAGATAATTAGTACAAGCAAAACTTAGAGTTTATATAAAACAGGAATAATGTATCTTTTAAAAAAAATGGGGAGGGGGGTAGTTAAAGGGTCAGAGGTGAAGTCTTGACATTTATAAATGTAAAATTAGGTAATTGATAAAAGTTTCTGCCATTTTTTGTGTCATGCTGTTTGGTGCTGTCCAGTTTATTATTTCACTTTGTTTCATTTGTCACTGTTGTCAGACATATTTGCTTTGTCATCAGGGATCATTGGTTAAATAGATATCTTCTCATTTGATCAGTTTGATTTCCTCATACTCTTAAAGATTGAATAAAGTATCATAAAATGAGTTTAGGAATAGTTATTTCCTCTTGAAAATGTGTAAAGCCATGTAAGCCTGGTAGGTAAACATGATTTCTAGTCAGCAGTTTAAGTAGTCTCAGTCACTGAGAGATTTTGTGAAGTGAGTACCAAAACCTTGTAACAAACAGGTACACTAGTTCCAGTCTTAACACAGAGTACCAAAGTCTTGTAACAAACAAGTACATGTAGTTCCAGACTTAACACAGAGTATAAAAGACCTCTAGTACAAGTAGTTTCAGACCAGACAAATATACAAGAGTATAAAAGACTTCTAATAAAGATTGTATTCCACTGAGATATTGTGTTAGGTCATGGAATTATAGAAATGAATTATGTTTTAAATTAGTGAGTCCACTGAGGTATTTTGTAAATCTAACCCAGCCAGGAATGGCAGAATTTATTTTTAATAAAAATTAGTTTGGGTCGAGTGTGACATAATTTTCTTAGTGTATTTTTCTAGCAAGTGGGCTTGATGTTACATGCATAACACTTACAGATATAATTACTTATACTGCACAGTATTTTTTTCCTTTAGTTTTAGGTAACAATACTTTGACAAATTATTCTCTGATTTAGTAATGTAAAATCAAAGTATGTCAACTATACCATAAAATTATTCAAACTTTGTAAACATGGTTTAATTTTCCTGTGAGAAGTGTGTACATGTATTTATCATTCATTCATTCTCTCTCTCTTTTTTTTAATCATTCATTTTGGACTATCAATGATGAATAAGGATTTCTTATGTTGCACTAACTTGTTAGCATTACCTATGTCTTGTAATGTTTGCTGTTAAAATGGGCTATTGATAATGCATATTTATTTTTTATGATGTACCTATTCTTTAGCATTATATGTATGTAATATATATCAGTAAAATGGGTTATCATTAATAATATTTATTTCTTGTGATGTACATATTTTTTACCATTACTTTTATGTTGTGAAATGTTTGCCATTGAATTGCGTTGCGTCATTGCAGTTCTTGAAGAAGAAGCCATGCTATTATATTGATGAGGTAACTCAACTTTTGGGCCATGTCAAAATCAGTTCCTTATTAACATGGAAAATATCAATAAATTACATCGTGAATATTTATAACATATCATGTCGCTTGTGTATGTTTGTGTGTTTATGCTTATATTTGTAAAGCATATTTAAAAAATAATTAATACTTATTTATACATAGCTGTTTAGATTTGGTATCTATATGTATACAATGGCATGAGCATTATATAACAAATAAATAATTGTAATTAAAGGAGCAATATCCACTAAAATAAGACAACTGCCACATATAAGAATGTTCCAATATCCATTAAAATAAGACAACTACCATATTTAAGAATGTTCAGATAAATACCTTGCCAAACAATCCAAATTTAACTGGAAATTGTATTTCACCAGACATAACATTCAAATACAATGATTAAACTATTCAATAGAATTCTTAGTGTGTTCTTTATTTCCAGATGTACAAGATGACAGAGAGTTTTGTAATTTAAATATATTTTTTACCACAAGAGTTATGCCAATATAATTGTGTAAACTTATTCTTTTCTCAGTAACTGTACTTTGCAAGTATCTTTTGTCAAATTAAAATTATTCTTGAATGGTGAAGATAAAAATATTCATAATTTAATTTTACATTTAAACCCTGAGATAAAAATAGCTACCATCTTATTGCCATTCAAGAAGACCCTTCAGTGGAGAAAGATAAAATCGCTGTTAACCACCTTCACTCCATTTGAAAAAAATCACTCTCACTCCAAACAAAATATCTTAAATACTTTTATTTAAAACAGAGAAACAAGTTATTTGCATTGGGTGATGGTAATGTATATTTAGCTTCAGAAAAGTTGTTTTGACTAAACCTTTATGCTCTCTGAATTTGAAAATAACTCTTGATGTCAGTGCTTGGTGCTATGGTCTCTTTAAATTCCTTTATAGTTTGATATGTCAATGTATTATTAAATTACACGTTTCTGTTATTAATATTCAAATTTTAAAAACAATTTAATTATTTTTCTTGCTTTGTCAAAGTGTTTCAAGTATCTTGTTATTATTGCTGATAATCTATTTTATAATTGTTAGACAATAAAGATGACAGACCTATTGCTATCCCAATTAACAGTTGTTATGAGCACTTAATCTAATAAGTTTTTCTAAATTTGTTTTAGTCCAAAACAGAACAGAGGGTACTGGGTTGATAGTGTGAAGAATGAAAGAAGTACTACTCATTATAATGCAAAGAATGGAAAAAGTACTACTCATTAAAGTGTGAAAAATGAAAAAAGTACTACTCACTATAATGCAAAGAATAGAAAAAGTGTACTACTCATTAAAGTGCAAAGTATGAAAAACTACTACTCACTATAATGTGAAGAATGAAAGAAATACTGCTTGCTATAGTGTGAAGAATCAAAGGTAGTACTCAATTTAGTGTGAAGAATGAAAAAAAGTACTACTCACTATAGTGTGAAGAATGAAAAAAGTACTACTCACTATAGTGTGAAGAATGAAAAAAGTACTATTCACTTTAGTGTGAATTACATGTACTTGTTAGTGTGTAAAGAATGAAAAATGTAGTGCTTGCTATAGTGTGAAGAATTAAATAAATACATTTAGTAGAATATTCAAAGATTTAAATTAGTGCTTGCTATAGTGTGAAGAATTAAATAAATACATTTAGTAGAATATTCAAAGAATTAAATTAGATCATTTAGTAGAATATTCAAGATTTAAATTAGATCATTTAGTAGAATATTCAAAGATTTAAATTTCTGGAAGAAATTGAATGATTCACTCGACCTCTATTCAGCATTTAATCCTCATCGAAAGCTTCAATTTTGTATTATACAATCAGAAGCATACACTGTTTAAAAAAAATAATAATCAGAGACCATTGCTGCTAACAAGATTGTTTATTTCATTCAGCGATGTGTGTAAATTAACAGTTTTGGGGTATTAATGTTCAGTTAATTATATACTAAAATTACTACACAGTTTATTAGTTTGATATAAAACAATTACTGTTCTGCAGCCATCATTAGTATAAATATAATTAAAATTATTCAAATAACATGCTTCAGCAAAACGTTCAACACAAATATATAAATATAATCAAAACAAATGTGTGATTATCAAACAGAAGATGAGTGATTATTGTATATCTAAAATACCCAGATGATTGATTACATTATCAAATAGATGAAAGATGAATGGTTATTAAACATCCAAACAGAAGAAACGACTGATCTAAAAATTCAAGATGACCAATTATCAAACAGGTAAGTGACTATCCAACAGAAGAAATATGTTTAAGTGTGATTATCAAACATCCAACAAAAAGAAAATGGTTATCAAACAAAAAAAAGATGAACGATTATCAATCAAAAGAAAGATGGTTGATTATTTTTATATATCAAAATAAAAGAAACATGACTGATTATTGAAAGCAATGCTAAAACAGATGATAATCTGATAGTGACTGATTAGCAAAACTAAAATAAAAACTCTGGTCATCCAGTAGAAAAGGTATTTATTCAAGTATGAAGGAATTCAGAATGTGCGCATGTGATTAAGACAGGGTCATTCTCAAGGAAAGGAATTTATTTATGCATGACAGAATTTGCAAATCTGATTAAGATAAAATATACCATTTTTCCCTGAAAGTTTTAAACATAAAGAAATTCATAGGCAAATATTTCAACATATAGAAAAAAGAGTAATATACTTTTAGGAACACTGGTATAGATATTTTGCACTTGGACATCATTAGTGTCAAACTGCTTTGCTTGTGCCTTGGTAGAAATGAGACAATTTTTGTTCATTTACATGAACAAGAAACACTTTAAAATAAAGTTACTTTCTTCTTCTAAGACATAAACATCATTTGTGGTAGTGTTAAACTGCTTTACTTGTGCCTTGGTAGAAATGAGACATTTTAAAAATTTATTTACAATGATCAAGAACACTACTATTTTAAAATAAAATCACTTTCTTCTTCTCAAACAAACATTTCTCCAGCACATTTGGATTTGGTAATGATGCATGTGTGTGTGTGCATTTTAGTAGGTTTTTTTAAGTGAAACTTCAAAATTTAGCATATATATATCAGGGGTTGGCAAAGTCTGGCCTTTAGGCCAGATATGGCCTAGCTAGTATTCCAGTCCAGCATAATGCCCTGTCCAGTTATTAGATTCGGCCTAAATGAATTGTCACGGTTTTGTTCCCCTTCGTTTCAACAATCTAAATATAGTTTATTTTAAAAGAGTAAGAAAGCCGAAATTATTTTTATTGTACAAGCACTGGCTTAGTTAAAATTCAACATTAGTGTATGTACTGTAGGTATGACTGGCCTAATCAATCCACATAGATCAATTTTTCTAACTTTTGTCCATCCCTACTCCTTGAAGTTATACAGTATACAATGTCTTCTCTTTATTACAAATTAAATTGCACAAAATAAAGTGCAAAGACTTTTATTCAAGCCTGATAATGGTGTACTTTGATCATTTCTGGCCTAGTGTGCCTTTGACCTCCTAAAATGGCCTAGTAGTGCAAAACATTTGCCAACCTCTGATATACATTATCCATCATTGCTGCTCTCCTGTCCATCCCCATTTTGAAATTGCTTATGTTTAAGATTAAAATTTAATTAAATTGCTGTTTAAAATTAAGAAAGGGATTGCATTAATACATTCCCCTCCATTTAAACATCAATATATTATAAATACATCTGATCTAATCCAACCATTCTCCATTTAAAACAAGTGTTTTTATTTTTTTTCAATTCAAGTATCATGTAATTTTTTTTTTTTACTATGTATCAAGTACTTGAAATTGAGTATGACAATTTGTATATTTAATACAATTCCAGGTCATTCTTGAGATTCTTTCCAATACTCTCTCACACACACAAAAGATAATCTACAGTTTTCAATCTTATACATTCATTTATCAGACTATATATATATTTTTTTTTTTATTTTTTTTTTTTTGGGGGGGGGGATCTTGTCTTGACAGTGAATACAAAATTTCTTGCAAGTTCTTTAAACTGTTATTTAAAATTTCTTACTATTTATTTCTCAGTTTTACTATCAATGAATATTAGTCCTCAGTAGATTTTGTCTTACTACCGGGAAATACAGTATTCTTACTACCATTCATTATACCAGTTTCTGACTACTATTTTTAAGACTTACTATACCTTCATATATCTGAGTTTAATACCAATATAAACAATCTATTTTCTTGAGACTTATCTTCAATAGTCCTACTATCATTAATTACAACCAATCTCTTATTTAAGACTGTAGTAGTCCTAACTAGATTGCACATTTCAGAGTTTTACTAACTAAAAGCAATAATCTGAATTAATTTTTTCAAAAGCCCTCATCAGATCGGGTTTTTTGTTGTTGTTGTTGTTTCTAACACAATTTGACAAAGCAGACTGATCAGCTCTTACTGGTTTGTGTGAGTTCTGACACCACACTTTTTACTTAGGGCTGACTAGAATCAAGTAGACCCTTTGTAGTTTCCAAGCAGTACCATTCATATAAAGTGATATGTTTCAAAGCTTGACAAACAGAAGTGATTCACAAAACTGTTTATATATTCTAAGTAGACATAAACATATACATATATATAATAATCAGTAAATATTTACTGGCACACACATCCACACAAAATCTTTATTCAAAGTTTCATAATCTTACACTTTATACAATCAACAGAATTTTTCTGACAGATGCATGAGTTCTAACATGTCAAAGATAAGTTCAGCAGACACACAAAGTATTTATTTTTAACTCCATAAAACTTACTGATGTCACTCATCACTAAGCCTATATACCATTTACAGAGTAATGTCAGATAACACACTCACACACAATCTGTAGGTAAAAAGTAAAATGTCCAACAAAGAAACCCCCAAGTTTACAGCAAAAGAGTTTTTGGTTTAAAATAAGTTCAATATTTCGTGCCACAAAGCACAATTGTAATACGCAAACCACCTTGATCATAATTTATTTATGTTTGTGTCTAGTAAGCTGTCGTCAGGCAACCAATGACACCATACATGATCTATATTTCTATACTTTTTCCATTTTTCTTGTGTAAAGTAAGCTGTCATTGGCTGACCACTTGCACCATTCACAATCTATAATCCAATATATAAAAATCTATTTTTTCCACTTTTCTTGCATTTGGTAAGCAGTCATTGGGCGACCACTGACACCACATGTCCCCACTCCCACTCGACCTGTGACTGAGTCTGGGGTGGCAAATATGCTTTTCTTTACCCGGCCTTTGTTTGTCTTAGAAAATACCTGGAAAGTATAAAATAAGACAATAAATAAAAACATTTTAGATAATATTTTAGAAAAATAAACATCATCTAAGGCAATTATAACCACCCAATCTTTAACAAAATAATATAAAACAAAAACAACTCTATCCTTAAAACAAAAAGCTAGAATAGAAAAACCTGACAACCTACAATACAAATATTTGAGGTGATCCAGCAAACCTAGATAGCAAATAATAAATAACCTAATATGTAAAACAATTTTTGAGAAAAAGAACTTTATGCTCATCCAGGTACCTTTAACTGCACAGTGACATATTTTTCATTTTGATCCTATAAAATATACCTTGCTGTTGAAATCCAACCATTTGTTTTTCTCAGTTTCCCTCTCTTCCTCCATTTGTTTCAGTCGCTGGGCTTTTTTCTGTGACTTTTTGCGCTTGTATTCTCTCTGTTCAGCAAGAAGATCTTTCCTGAATTAAGAAAAATTATCAGTTAAGAGCTTTTTTCTGTGACTTTCTAACGCTTGTATTCTCTCTGTTCAGGAAGATCTTTCCTGAATTAAGAAAAATTATCAGAGTTCTTTTCCCATACACTTATAAGATGTATCATTTCCAAATTAACATAAAACTAGGTATCATTAATAGTTCATATACAGATAATCTGACTCAATATTCTTGTAAAGAACAAAAGTCTGACAAGAAATTATTCTTGTAATTTGTATCAAAGTATTAATCAAACATAATGAAATTATCTCTTGAAAGAAAAGTAATCTTTAAACTTTTGAACTCGACATCCCGCTTTTTGGTTTGTGTAAACAATCCATTCCCCAGCGACCAATAATTAGGTCTTACACACCTTACCTTAGATTGGCAATCTGGACATGAAAATGCATTATAAGTTACTCTAATGGCAGTGCCCATAAATTTAATTCATTGTGCAATTTACAAATCTTTGTTATGATGAAAAGGCTTGCTAAAAAGCCAGGAAATGGCAGTTCTAAAAGGCTAACATTAGAACAAGTTGAAGAACTTGTGTTCAATGATTTGGAGGAGGATGTTTTAGATTTAGATCATGATTATTGTGAAAGAAGACATCAAAATTAAACCTGATCATTTGAGTGATGAAATGTGTATCAGATGATGATCAACCTAGATCTAGTCCTGTTTTTGTTCCCTCAGGGGGTCAGGCAACAGTAATGGGGCATGGAAGGGGGCATATCCCAGTTAATATATCAAGTAAATTTGATATAAGTTGGTTTCCTGAAACTATCAGACCTACATCTAGAGTAGACACAACATTTGTGGAACAGATAGGCCCCAAGAACATTCCAAAATCAATTTCTCCAGAGAGCAACATGAATGTTTGGAACCCTTTCTCGACAATAATTTCTGGCAGTTTCTGAAGCTTCACAACCATGTCAAGGCACACCAGAGGCTGCTTAATACTTAATGTGGGCTTGCATCATCCTCATCTGTCTTCAGAGGTTATAGGCAATAACATTTGTATTGTGTGTGCATTCAAAGCCAACTAACATGCCAGTGATTTCCCCAACATGATCTACAAAGACAGACCATTCAAAAAAAGTGAAGACTAAATTTTGGCTTCCATATTTGTAAAAGTTATCTGTGCCTAAAGAAAGGGTCTACATACTTGGATGACTGGCAATAAGCAGGAATACTGGAGATGATCACATCGGTCAATTTGAGATAGAAGAGTGAAAACTGAGATTATGGTATTTCACAATAACTAATTTTGCTTATGTGTCCGTTTTATTATGTTTTTTGCCCAGGGTTCAAAGGGTTAACAAAAATATTTTTTTAAATAACAGAATCTGGAAAATAATAATTATTGTGGTAATAAAACAGAAATATGAAACAAAGCCTTTGTAATTAAGGAGGAACCAATACATCAAATTACTCGTGCAATTAACAAGGAACTTGACACATGATAATTACTGTTGTATATGAAACAAAGCCTTTTTTATAATTAAAGAGGAATCAATATTACTCCTGCAATAAACTGGCACCTAATACACAGTAATTATTGTAATAAAATGGGGAAATGAAACAAAGCTT
The DNA here is from genome assembly GCA_028829895.1 of Sinotaia quadrata. NCBI lineage: Eukaryota > Metazoa > Mollusca > Gastropoda > Architaenioglossa > Viviparidae > Sinotaia > Sinotaia quadrata. The sequence continues at coordinate 62,563,583 of CM054178.1, read as the reverse complement.
TTTGTAATTAAAGAGAAATCAATATTCCTGCAGTAAACTAGGAACCTAACACATGGTCATTCTATTGTAATAAAACAAGAATATGAAAAAAAAGCCTTTTGTAATTAAAGAGGGGATAAATACAGCAAATTGCTCCTGCAATAAATGAGGAACCTGACATGGTAATTATTGTTGTACTGTGTAATTATTGCCATTTTTTATATGAAATTGCTGAATTTAAAATATGATAATTATTGCTATTATCTGATATAGGGTAATTATTGCTGTATCCAGTATAGGACAATTACTGCTGATTTGGAATAGGGTGATTATTGCTGTATCTGATAAATAGTAATTACTGCTTTTGTAAACATATGGCTCATTCTCTGGGCAAGTGTACCACAAAGGGTGGGTCCATTTGAGATGTGTTTTCTTAAAAATAAAGCAATGAATTATCATGTGTTTATATTCTATATATTCAGAATTAATGTGAAAGATACATAATAGTGAATTTGTGTTTATTTATTTTGTAATTATTTGTAATTAAGTTTGTTTTAAACTGAAAAATGGCAGTCTTTTTTACACATAGCTATTTTCTTTAATTTTCTTTGTTATAAATAATCCAATAAACTTACTGTCTAAAGATTTTCTTTGAAGCAAACAAAAAACAGTTAATTTTATGAAGAAATACTAATTTTAAAAGGCACATATTTTGTCACACTTCCTTTCCACATAAATTGGATCCAAAACTCATATTCTTTCACAGAGCACCAACATGTCATACTTAAATGCCTGCATTATTTAAAAAATCCATGTAACACAAATATTCATATGCTAATGTTTTTTTCAAATTTATTTGTTGTACTAATAAATATTCAGCTATGAAAAATCTAATTTGCTTTTGTTTCAATTTTAGTGCATGACAAAGAAATTAATGAATTTATAAATATAAAATAATGATGATAATATTGTGAACTACTTCTTATATTTTTCAAAGGCGCCATATTCCAGAAAGATAACTCTCATGTCTTCTGGCTTGGTGTGATGAGTTTAAGTATCTTTTATTTTGAATCACAAATAATTTATTTTCAAATCTGAGTTGCACAAAACAAGCTTTTTCTGTACCAACTGAATGACAGAATTCAACATGGTTATGGCTCAAGCCCCATTCTAGAATAAGACATGTTGGATTAAATTAGTTATGTCCAATATTCTTGGTGCTCCAAATAAAGCACTCATTTCAGGTGAAAGAGTTCACCTACAGTCCTCTAAAGGTTAATCAGAAAATTCAGAATGAATTCATTATGGATTTAAAGTAAAAATATATTTTGGATGAAGCATGACAAAACAAAAACAAAACAATTTTTTAAATTAATTAATTTTTAAAAGTCCTACATATAATGATGTCACAGGTTTACATTTCCCGAGAGGCTCCCAAAAACTTGTTTTCAGCAAAGTCCATAAAAGAAAATAATTATGCTTAATTCACAAATTTCATTGTTCATTTATAAGAGAATGTCTAGAATTATCAATTTTTGTTTTAAAACTTTATGATATGAAAACAATATGTGGAATAAGCATTTAAGGATAGGTTTACCTTGGAATATTTTTTAAAGTTTAGTATTTTTGAAAAAATTATGAGATTTTTTCCATAAATAATTATACAATTATAAATTACACTCTATTTTTTATATATGAACAATGATTACCAAAATTTTCACTTGGAATTAAAATTTGACTAGATTTCTAGACAAAATCAATACTTACTTGGATTTAATTTTCTTTGCATCTGGACCTCCATCCCCTTCTGCAGCCCTCTTTCCCTCTAGATCAATGGGTTTCAATAGGGTCACCTAAGAATCATCCAATCAAAACAAGAGTTCATTAGCATCAAACAAACTTTTATGTTTTAATGTTCGACATATCTAAATGTTGACTGGACAGTTATATAGTTTGTTATTTTGTTACATTTTTCCTTCAGAGTTAAAGATACAGAGTGCACAACAAGTGCAAAAGATTACCTGTGTTACATCTGTGTTGCCATATTCATTAAATGTTATAGTGCAGGCTCCATCCTCTAAAATTTCCTCAATCGTGGCCTCGTAGTAACTGAAAGTTAAGAAAAAAGGGATTTTTCTTCAAGAAATGTTTGACAAGTAGGACTTATGTAATCATTTATGTACATGAAAATCAGAGCCAAGACCCAAACCTTTCGAAGTTGTTTATAATATGCACAAGTATTTCTACTATACCTGATGAGTAGTATATAAGAAATGTGGTGTGCAATCAATAGGCTATGAACTGCTGAAAAAAAATAAATAAATAACAACTGTTATTTTATCTTTTGTTTATAGGTCCCAAGAAAAGCATATATAATGTATGGTAGATAAAAACTGAATAGGTCTGTCCACCAATAACATCTCAGGATAAAAGAAACCATTAACTTGATAATAGAACCCCTACTCTGAATTTTTTTAAATTAAATGTCCAACAAGTTTGGTAAGAATGTAAACATCTTCTGTCATTATATATAAATAACAGGACAATTTTCTGCCTCCTGACATACCAGTCTCCTTTAGGCTGTCGCTGGGCACTGAGTCTGCATCAAATCCAAACTGGTATGAGAGTGGATGAGTTGTCAACATTTGGCTGGCTAAAACTTTGTATGTCAGATATGGAGCCCAGAAAGGTGAACCAGATGGAACAAAGCACCTCAGAGACTGGGTAGGAATCTTCTCCCTCAACTGTGGTACTAAGTTAAGGTCAACAACAATGACCCTTATCAATAACCATGTTCTAAACTCAATTGCTCAAGTTAACACCTATAATGACTGACATTTATCATCTTATCTTTACATATACAAGAGGGTGAGAATCAAAATATATCTCTAATCAGACACAGATATCATCAGCCATACTACATAAAGTCTATCCACAAAAAACCAGCTTGGGAGTCAACTGAAAAACAATACAAGGAAAGAGAACCTTACCCTATCTTGAGGCAACAGGGTAAAAGGGACAAGAGTAAGTAATAAAAAAAATCAATGAGATATAAAGTTGTTACCACCAAGAAGAATTGAGCTGCACACCCCTGGCTTAACAAAGTGTCTATACCAAAGTGCAAATCACTCATCAGCCATAGATACTGGGTGTAAGAACCTCACAATTTAATTGCATTAAAATTGTTTTGTTCTGTGTATTCTTCATTCTTGTAATAAGGATAAATGTGGAAGCTATATGCTTTTGACAAAATGTGATATCTTTGACAATGAAGCTAAAATTAATATGTTACGATGCTGTTTACCTGATAATGCCTTAATCAATAAAAGATATTTCTGTCTTGACTGGAAAATAAATGATCATATTAGATAATGTAATTATGATCACTGTCAATAGTAAAAAAATGTAATTTGTAAATGGATCAGTAAATCATAAGTTTTAGAAAATTGAAAACAGACGACCAAATTCTTTGCTTATTAAGTGGACATTAATTAAAATGAATTTGTTCCACACTTTTTGTTTCGTCTTGTAAGATATTAAAAAGTTTCACTTCAAACCCATTGTGCTAATGGTATGGTTTTATAACTGAATTTACAGAGGTGTAGTGCAAATGATTTACTTAACTCTCTTTTATTGTGTAATAATTCGTGGTTATTATTTCGAGAGCAAGTTCATTCATCCTATAATTAAAATAGTGTGAATGTGGTAAACAGCTGTACATCTCTGACTGAATCTGCTCTTGTCCTGATATATATGTGATATTTTTAACCAAAGAGAGCAAGTGCTGGTATGTATGACCACATGCAGAATAGTGTGGACCAGCAAAATCACTGTACAGATGACTACAACTCCTGAAAATTTTAACTGAGCAATGGAACTAATATATATATCTGTTGCCAAATAGATAGATGATAAATGTGCATACAGAGTGTAGTCCCTAGTAGCATCAGTAACTTTTAAATAAAGAAATGACAGTGATGTACTATATTATTTGTGTGGAATTTGAACCACTGCTTGTTTTGGATACACAATACCACATTCAGTCCCCAAACATGAACTAAAATTTAAAGTATGTGTGTCCCTAAACAAGAACTAAAATTTGAAGTATGTGTCAAATAACACTTACAGCCCATCTTCTGAGTACAGAGCCAAACACTGATCCCCAATTTTCCATGAATACTGTGACTCTTCCAAGCTTTCATTTGTTGCCGATGTCTCTGTTGTGGTGCTGATGCCTGCTGCAGTGCCAGAGCGACCTGATATCAGTTCTTGTGTTAGGTCAATGACTTCCTGTTGAAAGAAGACAGACCCATGGCACATTAAAACAGGCCTCAAGGTGAACATACTTTAAAACTGATGTAATGAAAACTGATGAAGCCCCAACAATGTATAAAGTTCAGTGATGTCTTTGGCCAGATAAAATCACATTTGCACTTGCAGCTACGACATCATGTACAAGAAGCCATCCATTTAGTACAAAGTCTAGGCCATCTATTTAGTACAAAGTTTAGGCCATCCATTTAGTACAAAGTTTAGGCCATCCACCTAATATAAAGTCTACTCCATCCATTTGATTTAGTACAAAGTTTAGGCCATCTATCTAGTACATAGTCTACTCTATCCATTTGATTTAGTACAAAGTTTAGGCCATCCATTTAGTACAAAGTTTGCATATATAATGCAGAGGGTGAAAATAGAACTAAGCATACATGCTATTTTTTTTTTTATAAATGGAGATAGTGATTTCTATCTTTCTATTTGAACCTGTACTTCAGAGAGGTAACAGTTACTCAAACTAGAGATAAGTGATTTACTGTGATTTAGTGATTATGCTAGTTTGACTTTCTAATTTTAAATCTGTATTGAGAGTTTGCTAGTCTCTTTCTTCTGTACTCGGTAAAGAATCTGCTAGTTTTTGTTTATTGTCCTGCCACTTGAATATGTACTTAAAATGGCAGAGTCCACTAGTTTTGGGATTCAAGTGGCAAGACAATACCCCAAAACTAAGTACATATTCATGTACTTAAAATGGCACAGAGTCTACTAGTTTTGAGGTACTGTCTTGCCACTTGAATATGTGCTTAAAATGGCAAAGAGTCCACTAGTTTTTGGGTATTGTCTTGCCACTTGAATATGTACTTAAAATGGCAAAGAGTCCACTAGTTTTGGGTATTGTCTTTCCACTTGAACCTGTATTGAGAGCAGCAAACAGTTTGCTAGTTTTTGTACTTGAATCTGTACTTGAAAGAGACTCTCTCACACAATCCTTGAGTAAGGTATCCTCTATCTTTCTCATGGTTAAATAACATTTGGGTAGAGGAAAGAAAGATTAACTCTGAAGGCAGGTTTCAAAAACAATGTGAACTGAGTTTCAGAGATGGTTTCAAAACTATTAGTGATACAAATATGTGTAAAGTGATAATTAAACAAATATTTATCATATTTCAGTTCATATTTTAATTAATTTTATGACAACTTACATAGTTCCAAATGTTAAGGAAGCTGTCGTGCAACAGAAAGGTAGATTATATAAGAGACAATCATATATAAAAACTTACTATTTTTTGTACGTACTAATTGGAGGGCCAACAATAAAAAAAAAAAATGTTTATAGTGACCTTTTTAGGTCAGCAATAAAAAATATTTACAGAGACCTGTATAGGCCAGCAATGAAAAAATGTTTGCTGTAACCTATTTAGGACAGTTTGTGCGATTTTATATACATAACTTTAGCATGCATGTAATGAAAATTAAATCTAGCATCAAACATTTCACCCTCTTAACATATCTCAATCTTCACGAGACTGGGAAGTTTTAAGTCGTAACGTGACATTATTTCTGATACAAAAGTAAGTCATTTCAAATCAAAATTATGTTATCAAAGATAATTTTGTAACAAAATAATTAGGAGACTAATTATGAACATGTTATCATAGCAAGCAAAAATTTTAGCTATAGATAGCAAGTTAAAACGTGTTTTGCCTTAGCCAGTGACATCACTGATAATAATGATAAATGGCAGTACTTGAACTAATTCTACTGATTTTAAGCACATAATGAAAGTTGTAAACAAAAAAAAAGTCATAATATAATAACCTAAGTTATTTAAATAACTGTGGGTTTTATAAAACTCAAACATTTAAAATAAGAATAAATAAGACAGGCAAAAGTCCAAGTGCAGAAGCTACTTGACACAAGAAAATGAAAACAAAAGTGAAAGTGCACATATAAAAATATAACTGCAATTTTGTAATAAAAATAGCATAAATAAATATCCTATAATATAGATTTTAAAAATAGTCTTATGTAATAATCATACAAATAATGTAAACTAAAAGTATCAGAATAAAACTATAAGAAAAAATAAAGAGTTGTGACAATCTGGCGCGGAGAACACAGTACTTACACAGGCGGGCAGGGCAGCAAATGCACAAGTGCTACCGAAGAGCACACTTTCGCCATCTACAAAACAAGATTCTGACAGGCATTAGGTTGGTTTGTTACTACTAATAGCTTCTGACAGGCATTAGGTTGGTTTGTTACTACTAATAGCTTCTGATAGGCATTAGGTTGGTTTATTACTACTAAAACAGGCATTAGGTTGGTTTGTTATTCTAAAAGTTCTGGCTGGCATTAGGTTTGTTTGTTACTACTGACAGTTTCTGACAGGCATTATGCTGGTTTGTTACTACAAATGGTTTATGAAAACATTATACTGGTGGTTTGTAGTAATACCTCTAATACTATTTCAAACAAGAATTAGCTTGGGGTCTCCATTCTAGTATTTCTGATATGAATTAGGTTTATTTGTTATGATAACTTATTCTAACAGAAAATAGTTCGTTCTGTTGTTACTAATAATTTGTGACAGGCATCAGGTTGCAATAAACATTAACAGTTTCAGAACAGCATTAAACTGTTTTGTTGTTAATACTGTATTAATATCTTCTGGCATGTACTAGGTTGGTTGGTTTGGTTGGTTGATAGTAACTAACTCTGGCAAGCATTAGGCTGATCAGCTGTTACTAAATATCAAATCAATGACATTAACTGATTGAGCTTTCAATGTAAATGAAGTTGTTTTATTACTACTGATTCTGAAAGGCATTAGGCTTGTTTGTTTCTACTACTATTTTCTGACAAGAATTAGGTACTAGTACAAGTTTCTGATAATCATTAAACTGATCTGTTAATGTTACTTCTATTATTTCTGGTCATCAGTTATGTTGGTTCATTACTATTAAATGATTCTGACAGTCATTAAACTAAAATGTTAATATTATTACTATTTATTTCTGGTTATAAATTAAGTTGGTTTGTTACTATTAACTGATTCTGACAGGCGTTTAGATTGATGTGTTGTTACTCAATAACAAATATGACATGAATTTAGCTTATTTGTTTTAAAAATATTAAAATGATGTGTTACTAATAAGAAATATTACTAAATGATTCTGACAGGTTATTACTTATATATTATTATTAGTTTGGTGTTTTACTGCACTTATTTAGATTTTGACAAAAATTACTTTGATTTGTTACTGCTAATGATTCTAAGATTGATTACATTGGTTTGTTACCACTAACTCATTCTGATGGCATGTTTTACATTAGTTTGTTACTGCTAATTGATTCTGACTAGGATTACATTGGTTTGTTCCTAAATTTACAAATTCTGACTAAGGCTTCATGAAGAAGTTGTGATTTCTAAAAAGTAATGGGCCCATAGCATTACTTTAACATTAGAAATATGTATTATTAAAACATAAGAAAATAATTATTTTAACTAAATTCAATTATTATTATTACCAACAATATAAAACTTGATTAACTTCTTACAGATTACAAAGGCAAGGAGGTTGATTTATATGCTATTCAAATATATGAAGCCGTTTAGCTAATTTCATTAGAAAAAATATAATCTTGTTATTAATGTTAAGTGGTATTACACAAAGCAGGGAATGAATTGTAAATAGAAGTTTCTGAAATCCAGATTTAGTTTATATAATGGATTATAAAGAAATCATCTAGAGCAGTGCTTCTCAAAATAGTCTAAATATTACATTGGTTATTATTTTTTTTTTTGTTAATGAAATCTATGCATATTGATAACAGCTGATATTTCATTGCTACAATGCTAGACTTAGAAACAGTAATTATCCATGATTAGTGCTGTCAACAGGTGCCTGTTGCCGTGCTAATACCCGGGTAGTAAAATTGTGAATGGGTACCCGTGATAACGTGACCAAAAATGAAAGATAAAGATAAACAAAGGAGGTCGCCATTTGCAATGATGTGTGTTGCTTTAATATGACTTCAGTCACATGATCTTTGCTGTTTAAAATCAAAAGTACAGAGCTCTCTGTATAGTGACCTATGAACTGCACTCAAATTCTCCCACGGATATTTTGTTTTAAAATAAAAGCTCCTAATTAAAATAACACACACATACACCCCAGGAGACTTCATTTTGGGGGAGACTTTATTTGATGATACTGGCAGTGGGTAGACTGAGCAGCCGCTGTACCTAGATCTAATTATGGATGACATAGATCACCATTACCATAGCTCACACCTTTCCTTTTGCTTGTATTAACACGTGTAGCATGTTAATAAGACTAGAGTAAACAAACTTGTCAGTATTTTAACGTCAATAGATTAAATAATAATGTAATATTTTTAATATTGGGTAAGACATCATCTGGTGGAGTCACGCCAAGCGATTGGATAGTGACGTGGCGAAATGCAATCTGTACGATGAAATTCTGCTGGCGAAGTTTACTTTAGTTTATGTAATGATTGATCATATTAAAAATAAAAGTCTGTGTTATACATATAAAGATCATAGCTAAGAGGTAAGTCACTATATGCACATCATTGGCTACTGTGTGAAATAGAGTGCATGCCTAATGGTTAAGTAGCTTTGTGTAGTAGAGTTGCGATGGAGTTTATGCTAATTTTGGAATGGGTACCCGTTCAAAATCTGGACGGGTACCCGGACAGCTTTTTAAGAAAAAATTGACAGCCCTATCCACGATTAATTCTGTTTTCATGAAACAACATCTCCTACATATAAACTATTTATATGTCTAGATTTAGAACTATCATGGTTGAAATTTTTGGTAATTTTTTTCAACCAGAAGACACACTTATGAAAACACTTCAACTAGTTATTAGTGAGTAGAACTAGAGAGAAAATCTTACCCAATACATAGGACAAGGTAATGTTTTGTCAATTCTAATTATATGTAAAACTCAGTATTGTAAATTTGACATTGTTCTGTGCTGTTTGGGAGGCAGACCAACAAATATAATATTCAGATCCATGCCCAATAATAGAATTGCTATTCATTATTATTAGCCTAACCAGAAGATAAAGCAAGGCCCAATGGTCAACTTTTTAAGGCTTTTTTAGGTCAAGTTCCAAATTAGAGAAGCAGCAGATGACTGCAAAAAAGTGCAATGTACATAAAACTGAAATTTTAACAACAAAAATAATTTATACTAACTTCACTTGGAAATATGATTCTTCGACTAGTAAGTTCAGTTGTTTCTGTAGCCAGAGATGTTGGTGCAGTACCAACTCCTGAGGGCATTATTTGTGATACTGTTTTATCTAACGATGCAATGAGACCTTCAAAACTCAGGGCATTTCATTACCAAACATGACCCGAGTTCAAAACCAAAAAGTTCTTGGAAAGGAAAGATGTTGATTTAAAAAGCTATCAGAAACAGACTTTTGATACTCATGCTTTGTGAACTTCCTAGAAAGAAATCCTTTGAATTGCTAAGGCAAAATGCCATACACAATAATTGAGATGCTAGGGATGGACTAAGGATGCAATAAGGATGTCTGTTTGGAAATGTTGGATGAGCTGGCAACAAAGAAAGTGGCACTGGTGACACTCTCTAATGACACTATAGCTCAACCAATTCATAAGTTGGCTTACAATATGAAGATCAGCTCACAGAAATTTAGAATAGATTAAATTAGCCAAGTACTTTTACTTTGTAGTTTGGTTGATGTACAGAAGTTGCTAACAAAAAACATGGCAATTCTAATGTTTTGAACATTGATGGTGATTTGAAGGAAGAATTTGTTTTCAGCTTCACTACTAACAAATTTAACTATTTTTGACATATACTTGGCTCTAAAAGACTACAATGTACACCGTTTGACACTGTAGGTTAGAATTTGAGTCTTATGTGGTCCAAGCACTTGAATGGAAGCCATTGTACTGATTCATTCTCCAATAATATCTTGAAGTTATAAACCATGTAAAGGCAAACACTAAATTTGAGATTATTTGCTGCATTATGTGTTTATATGGAGAGTTACTTTAAACAACTATGGTTGCAAAACTTGCATACTAATGTGTGCTCTCTGTCATGGGACAAAATCTAGGCGAGAGTATTTAAGTTCTGAAATGAGCACTCCATGTTTCATCAAAACAAAAAATACAAATTGGTCAGAACTGTGGACTGACCTATAGCCAGGCTGATTTATTTGGCTTGCTATCTAGGCCATCTTGCATATATATTAGTAATATTATTTTGTTTTTTATCTTAACTGAATGTAATACTAATAGCTTGGTTAATATTTTAAACAAATAATCTATAATTCTTCAGTATGATTATTTAGACCCTTAAGTTGGCAATACAATTCCCTTGCATATTGGGGAAAAAATTGCCAGTCAACCACCTCAGATAGTTTGAGAAGCACTGATCTAGAAGGCTAACAGATTACAACACTACTATATATTATTTTTTAAATGTTCTGACTTCAGATTATTTTTAAATGCAATTATTATATTTTTAATACAGATATTTATGAAATTATGTTATATTTATGAAATTATGTTACTAATACTGCATGAAGTCAAGACACTGAAATGTCCTCTATTTTCACCAAACATGGATAATGAAAACAAAAATCAGTAAAATAATAAGAGTTAAATTTATTATATTAATTATAATTTACATTACTGATTAGTCATAAGACTGTACACACCATCTTTCAGTTTTTAATATATAACATAGTATTGCTTTCTCCTGCAAGCTTATTGAACTCAAAATCATCAAAACTGTTGTTTGTTTGAAAGCACTATATAAAGAAAAATAATTTACAAAAAACAGTTCTATATTTTTTAAGACCAATTATTAAATATAGACAGAGACATGCTTTAAATTTTATTATTATTTTCTGCTATCCAGAATTTCACTCTAGTCCACCAAATGACACTTTCATGTGCAAAAACCATCACGAATATTTCCTACAAATGTCTATTTTCTCCAGGATTCCATTATTTAATTAAAGACAAAGAGGGCATTCTTTTCAATTCTGACTTTGCTTATCTTCCTTTTCAAAGAAAACATTCTTTAACTTAAGCAAGTCAGACAACATTTTCAGTTTTGACTTAATTTATTTTCTTTTACACTTATTACAGAGACACTATTCTTTATTCAAGCAAAACACATGTGAAAGTTTAAGAAAACTTATGCTAGTACATTTAGTACATTTAAAATGAAATAAGAAAATAGAGTAATATTATACACTATATGTAAATGATGTATTATGTACAAAAGGCAGGAGGTGAAGTGCTGAGGGTAACAAGTATAAATATGTAGAAAAATTGAAGATGATAAAACCAACAAAATAATTGTTAAAATAGGATTGATAAATGTAAATAATTAAAAAGTAATAGCCAAATGACAACATTTACACTATTACATTGTGGTTATTAAAATGGTTAAAACTAAAAGTAACTATGTTTAAAAGGTAAAACATGAAAAATAGCTCCTTTTACAAGAAGTAATGTTAAATGCAGTGTGTAGCTGAAGCTTTGTAGGATTTTGATACTATGCTGAAGAGAAAAAATAGTACCCAGGGATATGTATAAGAGTTCATGTAGAGATGTGTGCTTATGTATAATTGTGAAATGACAAATATTAGGTGCCATTCTGTCTTAGTGCCTACTTTTCCAGTATAGTTATTATCTAATGCCCCTAATTAAAGAATATTTGTCTAAACTAGGAAAGAGGGGTTTGTAGGAAAATACCTGTTTAACACAGAATAATCTGATAATTATATAATCAGTAATACTGTAATAGATTAGTATAAATTTATTGAACCATTACAGAGCAATTAATTAATCTTCAATAAGAATTTCTATAAAATAAGTATTAAACAAATATGTGTGATTTAATGAAAATAAACACACATAAATGCTACAAATTATAAACTAGGAGATTTGTTGTAATAATCATTAATTTGTTGTAATAGTAAATAAAAGTCAAACTCAATTGTATTCTTCATTTGTAAAAGCTAATTCCAAAATAGAAATAAACAATATTAGGAACTGAACTTTTGTCTTATGAGTATGGTAAAGGAATTAAATTAGAGTTTAAGTCTCATGGTGCCCAATGTATTCTACACTGGAAAAGTTTCATAAATAGAGAAAAGAACACCTAATTTGAATTTGTGACATAAAAACTAATATTAATTATTATTTAGTAATTGAGCATGAATTAAATTACAGCAAGGAATGTGTTAGGGATAGAAAACTCATTACTAAAATACTTTACTGTAACTGTAAGGGATATAAAGCACTAATATACAGTAATATATAACTTTATAAGGAATGTACAATAATACATTTTAATCTTTTTCAGTGGTAATGCTTCTCATTCTCATTTTCAAAAGTGTAACTATAACGTAATTTTATATACCTGTAATTAGCAATATAATTAATCATACACTGTAATCAATTTTATTTTATTTTTTTACCTGTATTTAGCAATATAATTAATCATACACTGTAATTAATTTATTTTATTTATACATGTATTTAGCAATATAATTAATCATATACTGTAATCAATGTGTTTTATTTATACCTGTTTTTTGTAATTAATCATACAGTGTAATCAATTTTATTTTAATTATACCTCATTACCTGTATTTAGCAATATAATTAATTGTACACTGCAATCAATTTTATTTATTTATACTGGTATTTAGCAATTTAATTAATCATACTCTGTAATTATTTTTATTTATACCTGTATTTAATCAAATGATAATTACTTACACTTACATATATAGTTATTAAGTTAACCAATTTAATTACTTTAGTTTAATTACATCTTTCTAACTATATGGTTATTAAAAATTAATGATACCTGTAATTAATCAATTTAAATGTGACCCTCTATTAAATTATATCATTTTAACTGTTTATACCTGTGTTAAGCAATTACTTACACCAATTTTATTACCTGCAACCAATTGATTATAAGTATAATTACTTATATTTTTATTTAACTATTCAATTATTTACACCTATAATTAATTATTTACACATCAATTTAACCATATGATAGTTACACTTGATTTAACCACATACTTTTACTTGCAACTATATTTAAGTACATAATTACTTACAGCTATACCTGAATTTATATATAATACATATCAATTCTCAAGATTCCTGAGTTATATGTTCTTGGAAACTGCTGCATAAACAGAATCCTGGAATAAGAATACTAACAGTTTACATACAAGCAGACATCCAATCATAGCAACCTGACTGTTTAAGAGAAATGAACAAAGAATGTAGGTATGAACTACAATGAACACTGCAGCTAATATTAATACATTTTTATAGCATTTGAAGAAAGTCAATGAATGTTGCAAGGGACATCAAAAAGGCTGTGTGCACATAAATTAGAATTTACATATGCATAGACCTACAAAATTATTCTGTCACTTTTGATGTTTAAACTATGAGCTTTATGTGGATGAAACTTGAAACAGCTGACCTTTCTTCTGTTCATCTTTTATTCATAACACGTTGCCTTACATGGAAGAAACATAATATTTAATATTTGGTCTTTTCTGTTCACTTTTTCATTTATGTTACTTTGTGTTAACTGGACAATAATTATATATTTAATTCTTATTTCCTGTTCAACACTTTCAAGTTTTAATTGACTAGCAAAATTTATAAAACAATTAAACCTGCTAGTTGCCTAACAGGCAGGTACACTATGCTACACAAGATAGTACTGTTCTCAGCATAGTTAACAGAATAGTTAAAAGTTGCAGATGGAACTTCCTACTTTTGGAGAATATGACAGGAACTGTAATTCAATTATGCACCATGAATTAGGAAGACATTTTATGATTTGATTATCATGAGTAACAAGAAAAGGTTAATATCGTACTCAGATCATGTTGAATGATTTCCCTAAATCATGGTGAAATATTTATAATCAACTTTAAAATCACTCTCTGGAAACATTTTGCAAACTACAATTTGTTCATGTATGCAGCTAACAAATTAAAATATACTGAATACTAATGACTACAAGGCTGGAATATCAGGACTGCAACAAGTTATCTATTTAAACAAAAAATTATATAAAAAAACTGGCTTCAGACTGACAGATAACTGCATGATGTGTGATTATGTGTTTGAATGTAAATGTTTTTAAAAAACTCTTTAGTCTTATGTGTGCACATGCAGTAAATTGCCCTCAGAATATAATTATGTTACTGGTTGTCATATTGCTGCCCCAATCACCAGTCAAAATGCAAATAATGAAATATATGAAATTAACCACCTCAAATAAGTTAAATTAACTTCTTCAAATATGGAACAAGTATAGAGACTTATGCTGCAAAACTGTGAGCATGCAACACTAATATTCACGAATCATAAACTGATATCCTGACTAATATACTAGTTTTACTACCAAAGTGTGAACATACAAAAGTGATGGGAATGTTCACAAATGGGAACAGGTCTCGGGAACAAAAAATCTAACAAGTGAAATGAAAATGAAGTCAGTGAATACTGAGAGTTTATGTATCTCACTTGATCTTATTAATTTAAAGTATCTGACTTGATCCTGTAATAGAGTTTACTGTACCTCACTTGATCTTACAACAGAGTTTACTGCATCTCACTTGACCTTATATTTACAGAGTTTACTGGATCTTACACAGTTTATTGTTATCTGATTTGATCTTACTACTTTACTGACGTATTTGATCTTGTAAGCTATAGCCGAGTTTATTGTATCTCACTTGATATTTCTGTGTCCAACTTATAGTTTTGCTGAATATGACCTGATCTTATTATTTTATCATCTCACTTAACCGTATTATTATACTGAATCTCACTTGTTTATTTTTTTATTGAATCTGGTTTGATCATGTTTTACTATACCTCACTTGATCTTATAATAGTTTACTGTATTTCACTTAAATTAGTTAAAGCTTACTTATCTCACTTTATCTTATTACAGAGTTTATTTACCTCATCAATCTTAATAATAGTTTACTGAATCTTATTTGATTTTATAATCATTAATGCCCAAATTTAAGTTGATTACAATTCACCCATCTTTAACTTACTAACTTATACTAAAGGAACCCCTGTATAAGTATTTCACTTGGCCACAAGGTTAATCAGAGTACACAAACATCTAACTGGATAATAACTTAAATGTACAATTCTTACAAGTGTATTTAACATGACCATACAGTTATTCACAGTAAATAAATATCTAACTGGATAATAACTTAAATGTACAGTTCTTACAGGTGTATTTAACATGACCTTATAAATACTTATATACTAATTACTATGCAATTACAGCTGTATTTCATTATCTTTACTTCATAATTAAACCATATTTAATATCCTAAAATTACTTAAAACTTTTTACATCTTTATTTAACTTTACAAATACATGTATATACTGACAGTGCTTAATACAGGTATTACTTTAAACTACATTTAAATGGACTATAAGTATTAAAATAAAATATTTTAAGATACTTTTACACTTTAAAAAATAAAAAATATATATATTAAAAAAAAAACAAAATAACAGATACACACCTGAAGATCATTTTTCAGTTTTAAAAGATCTTCATTATCTGAATCTGTTGTCAATGAAGCTTCCACCTAGAACAACAATAAATATTACTATTAGTCATTTAGATTTACATCAAACATATAATAAAGAAATAATGAATAAATCATTAAATGAAGCAACAGTAACATAAATAAAAAGCAAATAAAATCAATTAAAAAATAATATAACTAACAGTAACACAACAGATTAAAATGTAATATTTTCTCCTCCAACAAAAATATCTCTCTTCAGAAAAAAAATAGGACTTTTCTGGTTATTGCAATGTATGTCCATATATTCCTTCCCAAATTTGCCAATGAATTTTATTTTTAAACATCAAATTATTAACATCTATAGACTATAGGCAGAAAGATGTTATTCAAGTCAGAGAACCACTATCTACAGTTTTAACATATATATATAAAGTGGCTTGTAATCTAATCAAGTTTCTTTTTTCTCTAGGCAGACAATCCATCCCCCCCCCCAAAAAAAAAAAAAAAAAAAGAAAGAAAAAAGAAAAAAGAAAAAAAAAGAAAAGAAAACGAAAAAAAAAAGACCTAACCATTCTAAAAAAGAAAATTCCAGACTGGCTTTTAAGTTTTTTCCTGACTATGGTTATACACACATTCTATATCTTTATTTTTCTTCTGATACTGATAACTTAATGTACAAGGAGAATGTTCATGTTATTCATAATGATTGTTCACTATTGTTAATATTACAGCAACAATCAATCAAATAAATAGTGCAAACTACAAAATAAAAGTTTATGTACACTTTTCTCTGCAGTTCTTTAAAACTTATGTGTAGAAAGTGCATCACAAATGCTGACACTGTGACAGGAAGAAAATAAGAAAATTTACTACCAAAAGTGAAGTGTCTTTATCTAGAATACAAAATAGAAAACAAAAACAATTACTACTATACTAGTCCCTCAAAACTTTTAAAGAAGTGATAGTTTTGCAATTTATTCAGAGGTCCAGTAAATTTCAAATAAAAAGTTTATGCAATATAAGCTTACAGTTATAAATGTAATTGCAGCTGGTAAGCATATCAGGTAAGCACACTGTACAAATAATGCTGCAGCTGGGCTGTTCTTGTACCCATAAATCAACTCTACATATAGGACAATTGAGATTTGGAAAGTCATAATATTATAATGACTGTTAAGACATGCCAGAATTTTCATTTCTTTTGCAAATCTATCATAGATCAAGGCCATTTATCCTGCTGATGACCAACTGTTAATCAGGTCATGAGGGCCATTTTAATGAGCAATACTTTTGTATATATTTTATGGTACTGTTTACATAAATGCAAAAGTTATGTGACTGATTCTGAAGAAAGGATGCATTTATCATCTTACTAAGTTACTATGGATCAGCTGATCCACACAGACCTGTTTTCTATGCCTTCCTCAGTTCCTGTAAGTATAACCCAGTGTTAAATAAATTTGCACTGCACATATGCATATATTTATATAAAATCTAACTGTGTAAATGTCTTAAAATATAAAAGTCTTCAATATGACTGAACAAACTGTTTAATAATAATACATTTATTTACAATTGTAGACATATTATATTAATACTAATAGTAAATAGGCATATTTTATCATTTATGTGACTGACATTGACAATATATAACCAAATATAAATTAAATGATTTAGTACATTGTGTAAATTTAGTAAATAATAAGTGATAAATGTTTTTAAACCTCTAAAACATGTAATTAACATGTATTAGTATATTTAGTACTGAACATGTATCATTCTATTCCAGAGTAAATTTTATCTTTAACATTACTTTTCAATATTATTTTAATTAATTCTCAAACATATGTTTTTTCCAAATATGTTTCTGAGCTTTCTATGTTTTTGATTATTATTTCAATGCTTTCAGCTTGAGATTAATTTTATCACAAAGATTGTGATTTTTTTTTCCACTGACATTGTCAATTAATTATATTTAATGCATAATGTGCTAAATGAATTTAATTGATATATTTGTTATAAAACCATTAAAGAATATGTAATAATCTATTTTGGAGTAATAACTAAATTTTGTATCTTTTGTTCTAATATATAACAAAATAGTTGAGCAATACAATTTAATTTAAAACAATATACATTATTTTATATTTATACTTTATTCAATTCATGTGGGATACTAATTTTTATACCGACACAAATATTATGCTAATTACTATGTAGGTCTAAATACTTTGTTGTAAATGTATATGCATCAGTGGCATGAACTAAAAAATAATAATAGTAATAACTGGAAATAGAAGATTATAGTATTAATAATAATAGTACTTAGTAGCCTACAGTGTTACTTCTAACTAGTACTACTAACTAAGTATTAGTACTAGTAGTAGTACACAATTTGACCTTAAAAAGTTAAATTTAAAAGGAAAATGCATTTCAATGTTTATATTTGAGGACTTTAAATCATACATACTTTAAAAATCACGTTATCAATATTAAATATAATAAATATTTTTATCCGTAAATTTTATTAAAATTAAATATACTTTCCTAAGTTATGGTCACAAAGTGCAGATCATAAATTACCTGCTGTAGCTGAAGTTTATAAGTTTTAAGATTTTCCTGTAGATCGTCCGACATTTTCAATATGCCAATTCAATTTTCTAAAGATAATAATACCTGAATGTCTAAATATAATACAAATTTAATATTAATAAATTATTCTTTGAGTTCTGCAAACATTAATTTCTGAAAACGCTCCGGAAGCTTCCAATAAAAATTAGTGAGCGCATGCGTAGCATCAGAGTCTTCTCCCTTAACCCTACCCTACCAAATGAAACTCTTCTTATTTGGGAAGTCTTCCGTGGGTACAGCACGCTAACTGTTGTGGTTTGGTAAACGAAATGAGGAGATTGTTTTGCTTCACTGAAAGATGAGCAAAGATCAAAAGTCACCTGAAAACGAAATTGCCTCCAAAATGCCACCAGGAAGAAACTCTATAGGGAAAGGTTTTGCCATGATTGAACTCATTAGTCGAATTATTTTAGCTGTGGTAGTGCGGTTTTGGCGTTTGTGTACCACAGGACTTCTTTTTATTGTTCTTGTCTTCTGTATCCAAGGTGGGGTTTTGGCATTCATTCTCCTTGTGTTTGGGATTCTTGGTAAGAAAACAATTTCTTCCTCACTTTATAAAAGTGTCAGTGAAAACATACCGATTTCAATACAAAGTAAAACAGTTAATATTTTTATTCCATCACCAGTACCAGCAACATTCACTTCAGGAACGAAAATATAATACTGAGATACCCATACGTCATTTCATTACCGAACAGTCTCAGATAGATTCATAATGACGGTTACAGACAATATTCTAGCTACTTCGCGTCATTTATGCACAGTCCCAGATCTCAGATATTCTCAATAACAGTTAAATGCAATATATTCTATTCCGCGCATTTATGCACTTGAAACTGAAACTTGATAATAATACTTATTTAAATTTAGAATCGAATGTAAGGTTTGTTATGCAATGCACAGGAGGAAAGTATTTGTGATTTTTTTTTTATTCCGATCTGTTTTCAGGTGATACACAATTCACAGGATATATTAATTATTATTTAAAAATATTTTGTATATGTGATGTTAGGGTTATATTGTCAATTTTTAGTTTTGATGTACAGTACACTGGACGTTTTAGAATTCCTGTCTTGATCTGTTTGCAGGTTTGATGTACAATGCACAAGACATGTTGCTATATCATCCTGAAGTGCCTCCAGAATCTCGTCTTTTCGTCATTTTGCCAAGTGCCTTTCACTTGCCATTTGAAAATCATGTTATTTTAACCAAAGACAGAATAAAGATAAACATTATCATAGTAAAACAAACACAACCTGGAGGCCCAACATTGGTTTATTTCCATGGCAATGCAGGGAATATAGGGCACAGGTAATACATATATTACTAATTAATGAATATATCAATTTTATAATTATATAAAAACTAATTTTCATGCAGTTCTTCTAAATAAAATATAAATAAATGAATACAAAATAATAGAATTAACTGTAAAATGGTGGGAAAGGAATTTTATTTTTAAAAGAGTTTTGGGGTATCCCTAAAATGTGTCACATTCTAGCCAAATGGTGGTGTATATAGAACTAGAAGTATTGGATATAAAAAAGACAACAGAAACATAGATATTTGTTTGAAATGTCCTGGAGGACTCTACATTTGGTCATTCAGAGCCAATCCCATATATATTTAGAGAAAAAGAGTTATGTAATAATGTATATAAAATTAAGATAATAATTAATAATAGGGCAAAAATGAAAACAATATATGTTGACAAATAAGTTAACATCAGACAAAACAGCTGATAAGAATTTTTGTTGCATCCTGGTTATGAAACTCTAGCAGTTGACACTTTGGTGAAACTTCTGACTTTGGCAAATTATAGAAAATTCTAAATTCTATAAAATCCCACACATACACCAATTAGATTAGTACTGTTATAGTTTGTACTGATCTTCCAACATTTTTCAGGAATTATTGACAGCTCAACTTGAAACAAGTTTATACTGTATACTATGTTCTATATACTATTTATTAGTTATTTATTAAAGACCAAGTGAAATGGAATATAGGTCAAACAGTTCATGAACAATTTTTGCCCCATTACTAAGACACACAAGTCCTTGGGGTAAAAGCAAGCAGAAGAGACCTCATGAATGGGAGTCAAATGGCCACCAATGTAATTTTCTCTTGTATGTCATATAACCTTTATTCAGTTCATGCTGATGACAGCGAAAGTTCATCTTATAGTAGTTCTTATACCATTTCAAATGGTGTTGGAGATATAGAGGAAACAATGACTGATGATGACTCTGGTAAGTTATTTTTCTGATATAATATATAGTAACCGTACTAATTGTTAATAATTGTTAAATTTATTGACCTTCTTACTGAAATTGATAACCTTATGTTGGAGAAGAAAATGAGTGATGGGGTCTTGCTAAATATAGAATAAAGATGGATTTGTCATCTCCTTCAGTAAGAAGTTTCCCCCTACGGGAATATTGTGTAATGGTAAATGTTTGTCTTAGTTTAGTTTAATGTTATGGAAGAAAGAAAATGTTTACAGCTCCCACATATCTGCCAAGTGAGAGAGACAAGTAGTGTCTGCTGGAGTATTATTAATAAAATAAATGAAGATTCTCATCATTTGTAATTAGTTTTTGATAATTAATTAATTAATAATAACCATCAACTAGGTGGTGTTAGCTGTACTTAGCATCACATAGTAAAACTTTTACTAGTTTTAGTAAATTTTCTGTGATTACTTATTAACTTTCCAGTTACAAGAAGATTCACTGAATGAATCGACTTAAAACTTATTCAATTAACATCACAGTTCACACACTGTATATTTATGACAGGTGTCATTGTATGTAAAATTATAAATCAATTCAATGTCAATGATCAAACAATAGAACTGTGTAAGTGTAAGATGATTTAAAACTGGTAAGTCTAACTTTTGGCACCTCAACGCTTGGCATTATATACAAAGTATAGAGAATGAAACATTTTTGTAACCCAAGGACCGCTTGTATATAAATTATAAGTTGATCAGATTATTGGCTGGCTGATAACTCATTTTGCTTGTAACCCAAGGACCACCTGTTTATGAGTTGATTAGATTATTGGCTGTCTGGTAACTCATTTTGCTTGTAACCCAAGGGCCGCCTTATAATTTTATGAGTTGATCAAATTATTGGCTGTCTGGTAACTCATTTTGCTTGTAACCCAAGGACTGCCTGTACATGAGTTGATCAGATTTTTGGCTGTCTGATTACTCATTTTGCTTGCAACCCAAGGACTGCCTGTATGTGAGTTGATCAAATTATTAGCTGTCTGACTACTTGTTTTGCTTGACTGCTTAAAAGTCAAAGATCATCTGGAGATTGAACTTTTCTTCTAGAATATAAAAATAAATTAGTATCATTTACAGTAATTCTTGTAGTTTATTTTTCAAGAAATTTTTATGTTATCACTGTGACAGTTATTAACAAATTTAACACCAATGGGACAGTAACTGTTAATGATATAAATTATTAATCAGCATATTTTATATATTAAAAATAAATAAAGCAAGTGACTTGTAATTCATATATTTATTTTAAATAATAGTTCCTGTATTTGAAATTAGCATATTGTCAATAAATCACCTTTTGCTAAATGTTGATTAGCATCTGATTTGGTAGATGTGACTGAGAGCTAGATATAATTTATTATATTATTATTAATCTATAAGTTGTAATTTTATATGTTCTATTTTCAGATAGATATTCTGACCTTCACTCTTATCATAACAATATGCATCAGTAAATGTATTTTACTTAGTTACAATAACATATCTTTGAATATATATATTACCATCTTGATTGTATTATTTCTAAAACAGGTACTATATCATAAAATTTCTTATTTATGTATATACTACAGATATAAGTAAAATAATAGATAGTGAATATCTATCATAACTTTAAAGCAAGTTCTTTGTTATTATCATCATATTCCTTGGAGAGAAAGGGTTATTGTTTAGGCTGCTATCTGCTGACTTTTATAAAGACGTCCATTTGGTTAAACCAAAATGCTTCAACATTCTCTAAATATTACTTCTGAAAAGCATTTAGGAACAAACATTGTGTTATGGTCAATATACATAAGCGCATTATATGCTTCCAACTTTTAATTGTGTTGGACAGAGTATCAGTGCACTTCATCAGTTTGTTCTTTATTACCTGAAAGCTAGATCAGTGGAACACAGACTGATTGTTTTGTGTAGCCTAAAGCAGTGGAACACAAACTGTATGTGTGTTTGTGTAGCCTAAGCAGTGGAACACAAAATGTATGTGTGTTTGTTTAGCCTAAAGCAATGGAACACAAACTGTATGTGTGTTTGTGTAGCCTAAGCAGTGGAACACAAACTGTAAGTGTGTTTGTGTAACCTAAGCAGTGGAACACAAAATGTATGTCTGCTTTGTGAGCCTAAAGCAGGGGAGTATAAATTTTAGATTGACTCATATAACACAATCACCTCAAGCAAAAGTAACATTTATATAGTATATTAGGCTGCATGCATTTTTATTTTCTTGTTCTTTTCTGTATTATTTGTTTATTTATTTTTGGGACAAAAAGATATATAATGAATAGATATGCCTATTTTTATTATTGTTTATCTTTTCACAGGATGCATAACACCCTAGGCCTGTATACTGCATGTGGATTTAACATTGCTTTAGTAGAGTACCGTGGATATGGAAAGAGTGAGGGAAGTCCTTCAGAACATGGTTTGTAATAATTATTGATAATAATTCAGGGGAATCTCTTGATTTGTACATGAAAGTTACACAAATTCAACTATATGTGTTCGTGTCTCTCAGTATATACATCTCGCCATACTGTGTGTGATTCTAGTGCAATTAAATCTATGTACCGCGTTGGTTGGGTCCAACAACATGGCAGTCACCTTAGTAATGAGATACAGTAAGCTGGTATAGTTTGTAATGTTCCCTGTTTCATTACTTAAGATTCTTCTCTTGTATACCTATGCTTATGGATCCTGGATGATAACAGTAATGAATGACTTATAACAGGTGATATCACTAATCAGGCAGACATGTACACCTTTGTGAAAAAATTAAATAGCATGATATTCATTTGAGCAAAGTTAAAATGTTTTTGGGGTCACTTACCACAAAGAGTTTAATCAGTGCAGGCAACTGTCATAATTCTTCTCTGTTACAAAAACTGTTCTTCTGTTCATAATATACCTTGGCATCTGGTGAGCTGTTTCATTTTGCACAGCACTTATGGTGCAGTCATCTTCTTTGATTTACCTAAGTTTACAGTGTGTTTTTAACTCTTATCTTTGCTTAGACAATAATATATATGCTGTGTTAATCATTTTTATGCTATCAAGTATCATCCATAATTTATGTTGTTTTTTCTAACAAGTATATTGAAGCAAAAATATTTAATGTTATTCAGATTTTCTAATACACAATTATTTATGGATTTAATTTATTTTCAAATCAATTTTCTTTAACCTTGTTTGAAGGTTTTACTAGTATCACTACTGTTATGTATTTGTGGATGAACAAAACTATAAATGTTGGTTATGTGCAAAATCCACTCCTCATGTAGCCTGCAGCTTTAGACAGAAGTGAAACCACAAATAACAGATTGGTCATAAAGGCCAGACAGCCATATAAATGACTCAGTCATACCTAGAGTAGAAAAAGTGTAAACAGTGGATAGAATGAACAAAGACTGAATCTGATGTTAACTAAGGGTTGTAGAGATCACTCTCTTTGATAGAGTTCTTTTTGGCAATCTTAGATTTAGAAACTCACTGTGATAAGAGTTAAATTTGATAGGGTTAGGTTGAGATCACTCTCTTTGATAGAGTTCATTGTGGCAGTGTTAGATTGAGAAACTCACTGTGATAAGAGTTAAATTTGATAGGGTTAGGTTGAGATCACTCACTTTGATAAGAGTTCAATATGACAGGGTTAGATTGAGATAACTCATTATAATAAAGAGTTCGATATGATAGGTTACATTATTACAATAAGATCACTCACTGGGATAGAAATAAATATGACAGGGTTAGATTGGGATAACTCACTGGGATAGAAATAAATATGACAGGGTTAGATCGGGATCACTCACTGGGATAGAAATAAATATGACAGGGTTAGATTGGGATCACTCACTGGGATAGAAATAAATATGACAGGGTTAGATTGGGATCACTCACTGGGATAGAAATAAATATGGCAGGGTTAGATCGGGATCACTCACTGGGATAGAAATAAATATGACAGGGTTAGATTGGGATCACTCACTGTGATAGAAATAAATATGACAGGCATAATGTTATTTACATTTAACACTACAGACATGCATTATGTTGAGATAACTCATTGTGATAGTGAAATATTACAGAAAGTGTTTGCTTTTAACACTAAAGACATTGGTCTAGTGGTCACTCACTGTGATAGAGTTAAATATGACAGAAAAACCAATGTTTATAATTAGAATTATTGGCATGCACTTTGTATATGTAAATAATACTATAGCTAAAAAGAGATTACAAAAAGTTTAATGCAAGGAAAATAAAATAATAATGAAAGAAATTTCAATACAGAATTTAAATTTATAGAAATTCTAAACTCTTTGCAATTCTTACACACTGAAAATCTGTGGTGTCACATCTTATGCATGGATTACATTCTGATATCAACACATAAAGCATTGAGTCAAAATTATGATGATTATTAGTAAAGTGCTCATATGATGACCTATGAGATGATGAATATCGGTGCTCTATATGTACGTGCTATGGTGATTACTCTTCCTCTTTCCCTGACAGCGCTACTGGGGCATCATCAACTTCCTCTTTTCCTGACAACATTATTGGCGCATCTTCAACTTTCTCTTTTCCTGACAGCGCTATTGGGGCATCATCTACCACCTTCTCTTTCCTTGAAAATACTTTGGGGCATCATCAACTTCCACTTTCCCTGACAACATTATTGGTGCATCTTCAACTTCCTCTTTCTCTGACAACATTATTGGAGCATTATCAACTTCCTCTTTCTCTGACAACATTATTGGGGCATCATCAACTTCCTCTTTCTCTGACAACATTATTGGAGCATGATCAACTTCCTCTTTCTCTGATAACATTATTGGAGCATCATCAACTCCCTCTTTCTCTGACAGCGCTATTGGGGCATCATCAACTTCCACTTTCTCTGACAATGTTATCGGAGCATCATCAACTTCCTCTTTCTCTGACAGCGCTATTGGGGCATCATTGAAGTGTGATAATGACTAAACTTCCTCTTTCCATGACAGCATTATTGGGGCATCAACAAGCGTGATATTGATCTAGATGGATTTGTATGATGGAGAACAAGTACACAAAGTGGTTGGTTCATATTCATCTCAAGAAATTAATTTGTATATTCTTATCTGCTGCTAGGTGATTAGCAAACTGTTGCTGTTTTTTTCCTGAGTTGCTGAAACAGTTCTGGGTAAGGTCTCAAATTGTCCATAATGCTACATATGATTTTGAGGTTTTGTTCCATAAAAATTAAATCATTCAAGTATTTCTACTTCTTTGTCTAATCATCATATAAAGTACATTTAGTTGGCTTGTTTTAGGATCATGTTGCACAAACAACATTATAAATCTCTAAATACAGAGTACTAGAATTACACTCATTGTGGCAAGATGCTGACACTATGATAGATATGCTGGAACTGAGACTGACTAAGGGAACAGCAGATTCATATCTTTTATCTCACCAGTCCAACAAATTTTACTCTCTGAACATCTATACTTATATTCATATAAGTTAAATGCTGATAAGAAGAAACACTAACATATACACGGTCTTTTTATATATATTAAACACATATGACAACTGAAGATACCATAACAAGCCTCATGCAAATTGACAATATATAACAAATAACTGTGTTTACAAAAATCTACATGAGTAAAATAGATTTACCAATATAGACTCCTGATTTTAATAATAATATTATGCAGAATGGCTGCATGCATTATATTTAATTTCTTTTCATTCAAGGTAATTTTGCAATCCATTTGAATATGTTTCAAACAGGTCTGTACTTAGATGCTGAGGCCGCAATGGACTTTCTTCTTCAACGAAATGATCTCAACCAACACCAGTTATTTGTATTTGGACGTTCTCTAGGTGGTGCTGTTGCTGTCTATATCGCTACCTCACCTTTCTATGCTAAGCATGTGAAAGCTGTTATACTAGAGAATACCTTCACATCTTTAGCAGACATGGGGCAGCACATCTTCCACACCAGTCTCCTCCGCTTTATACCACTATGGTGTTATAAAAATTTGGTAAGACTCACTATGGTGTTATAAAATTTGGTAAGACTCACTATGGAGTTATAAAACTTGGTAAGACTCACTATGGTGTTATAAAAAATTGGTAAGACTCACTATGGTATTATAAAACTTGGTAAGACTCACTACAGTGTTATAAAAACTTGGTAAGACTCACTATGGTGATATAAAACTTGGTAAGACTCACTATGGTGTTATAAAACTTGGTACGACTCACTATGGTGATATAAAATTTGGTAAGACTCACTATGGTGATATAGAAACTTGATTTAACTCACTAAGGTGCTATTTAAAACTTGTTAAGACTCACTATGGTGTTGTAAAACTTGGTAAGACTCACTGTGGTGTTATAAAACTTGTTAAGACTCACTATGGTGGTGTAAATCTTGGTAAGACTCACTATGGTATGTTAAAATACTAGGTAAGACAGAGCTGTTGAAGAGCAAGGGGTTTTATTTTGACCATTATTAAGAATCATCAATATAGAGTGATAACTAAAAAGCATTAAAACACAATCAAATACAACATGAAATTTCAAGCACTGTAGACGTCCAAAACATAAACGTTACAAAAGCTTATGTTTTGGCTAAATAGCCATTTGAGCAATACATTTATTAAGAGAATGAAATGAGTAAGCCTATTGATAATAAGGAATGAAATGAGTAAGCATATTGATATATAAGGAATGAAATGAGTAAGCCTATTGATAAATAAGGAACTAAATGAGTAAGCCTATTGATAAATGAGGAATGAAATGAGAAAGCCTATTGACACAGGAGGAATACATTAATAAGCTTGCTTACATCGGGAATGAAATGAGTAAGCCTATTGATATGTAAGGAATGAAATGGGTAAGCCTATTGACGTGAGGAATAAATGCTTTCATGAGAAATTAAATGAATAAGCTTGTTGGCAAATAAGGAATGAAATGAATAGGCTGTTGGCAAATGAGTAATGAAATTAATAAGCCTGTTGATATATGAGGAATGAAATGAGTGAGCCTATTGATAAATGGGATTTTTTTTTTGTTTAAATGGCAGCTGGTGCTTTAAATCAAAAACATATATATATATATATCTCAGTTGCGACTGTGACTTTAAAATTGGCTATATATATTATAAAATCTAATTCCATTCATTTAGCTTATTTGAATGGCTGACCTAGAATCATCTTTATCTGATCTTTAATATCTATTTATGCAGTTAGTTTTATTTCAGTTCCCATCCCAGAAAAGGATTGCACAGATGATACAACCGACGTTGTTTATCTCTGGCCTGAATGATGAGCTTGTTCCACCACGCATGATGCAAAGTTTATACCTGGTGAGTCTCCTCCTCAGTCTGTCCTTTCCTCTTTCTATATTTTATTTGGTGAGTCACTTCCTCTGTCTTTTACATGGTGAATCATTTTCTCATTCTGTCTTTATTTAATGAGCCACTTTCTCATTCTGTATTAATTGGTGAGGCACTTCTTCTTTCTATATTTTATTTGGTGAAGTACTTCTTCATTTTGTCTTTTATTTAGTAAGTCAATTTTTCAGCTTGTCTTATATTTGGTGATTCACTTTGTCTTGTTTTGGGCAAGTCATTTCTATGTTCTTGTGTCTGGTGAGTCTTTTCCATATCCTATTTTGTTTGATGAGTCACTGTCTCATTCTATCTTTTATTTAGCAAGTTATTTCTACATTCTTTCTTATATCTAGTAACTCATTTCCACATTCTCCTTCATATTTGATGAGCCACTTCCTCATTCTGTCTTGTATTTGATGATTCATTTTTATTATATTTATATAATGAATATAATATTTATATTTATTATATTTCACTTATATTAAATCATTTCAAAAAAAGATGCTGTTTAATGTTATGGTTCTTGATTATCAGTCCCAATATTTATTTCATTGCATACAATGTGCTGTGTAATGTGGTTGTACATTATCAATCCCACTTTCTTTAGAAAATAAGCAAGCATTGGAAATAACAATTTATAAATATTGCTTGCCAATTTTCATTTTATATTTGCCAAAACAGAGCTCTGGGAGCTTAAGAAAACGAATTGAAGTATTTCCAGGTGGTACCCACAATGAAACTTGGGTTTGTCCTGGTTATTATGAGGTCATCTTAAACTTCATGGTACAGGTATGCTTTTTTTGTATTGTTAACATAAAAAAATATAAGCTTTTATATAATTAAAATTATATTTTATTGCTCAAATTATTTATCCTTCATTATTAATCATAGTGTTTAGAACACTGTTTTGTACCATGAGAAAAGTTAATTTAACTACCGGAAGGGTGTTGTACCAGTGCAAAAAGAGCTTGTAACTAGGTAACTAGAAATTCGTAAAGGAAGATATATGTATTGTTTTGAGTATGTCAAATTATAGCATACTTCAGTGTGAGGTTTATCAAATGAAGTCATAATGTACTTCACTTTACAGTTTTATGACATGAAGTCATAATATACTTCATATTATATGTATGTTATATCATTAATGTTACATAAATATAAATTTCCTTCCAATACATCCATAAATACTAAAATAAATACAATTAACTGACCCTGTTTCCCAAACAGGCATTGAACAGATTTCATCTTGGATTAAGTATACTTTAGTCTTAATAATTGATAATGAACACTATGCTTGGATTGAGTACATTTTAGTCTCACACTAAATAATAATGAACAGTACAGCAGGATATTTTCCACAAGAGGATCTCTTAATCATATCTCTGTCTATGATAACTACCTCTCAATTGCAGACAAACGGATTGAAAGAGTAATCTCCCTGTATCCTTCCCAAAGCTAACCTTAGTATTATAAGTAAACACAGTAGATCAGTACTGACTGGCATTTCCAAATAACTAGCTATGTCCACCCATGTTCAAGATTCGATGTCTGACTTTTTATTAATTATATTATGACCCCACCTGCTGGTACATATCTTTCTCTCTAAAGTATGACACTCAGAGAGCATTAACAAAGAAATAGTAAATTTTATTAACAGTATAATATTTACACACTATATAATAGAATTTAGCATTGAGTCAAACACAAATTAGGCCATACACGATGTGTACACACAGGCTTTCAAATGATGTGGCTGAAGATTTGTTTTACTTGTAAAGCGAAAAATCAGATATGATATATAATTATTGCTTGCTGAATCAAAGGTTTGTTTTACTTATAAAAGACTCACCTGAAAAGTAACAGTTTTATGAATTTATATGAACTTTTTACAAATTTTATTTCACAGTTGGGGTATATGTTGCACAGACTAGCACTACAAACAATTCAGTGTTCTAAAGTTCAATGCACCATTTTGTAATTTGATACTAAATTTGTTTATAGTTAATACTGTCTTAATGTGTTTGCAACAAAAACATAATGCCTATTAGTGTAACAGTATTTTCAAGCTTATAGTACACATACTGATAGCTCTTGAATATCATAATACTCAGCTCTCTTGAAAAGCCCCTGAAATTTTTTTCTGAATTGCCTACAAACCCTGTCAAAGTGTATAGTCTATTTTTAGAGGAGGGGTGGGTGTGAACTACATAAGCCATTATGTGACAATAATAGGTTTCCTAATAGCCACTAACAACCAACAGAAATATTAAATTTGTTATCAAAGTTCAGCAAATAGAACCATTGTTTGGATGTGATATAAATCTTTTAAAACTTAATTATATTGTTTGTTTATTAACTCTTGCAGTTTATTTTCTTTGACCTTTCTTTTTTTCACACAGTATTGCTTTTCTTCAAATAGATTTCTTTTTTGTATTCATTTTTTTTCTTAGTGTACACAGCATTTCATTAAGTGATTTGTTGTGTACCCATCTTAGTGTACGCAGCATTTCATTAAGTGATTTGTTGTGTACCCATCTTAGTGTACGCAGCATTTCATTAAGTGATTTGTTGTGTACCCATCTTAGTGTATGCAGCATTTCATTAAGTGATTTGTTGTGTACCCATCTTAGTGTATGCAGCATTTCATTAAGTGATTTGTTGTGTACCCATCTTAGTGTACACAGTATTTATTTGTTCACTTTGGGTTTCTTTGTTCACATTCCATTTTTGTTTATACAGCTGATTCCTTACTCTTACAGATCTTCAAGAATGATGATCATGGACATTACTGGAACCAGCACATTCTGACCGTAAACAGAGATCAGAATTCCATAAACTTGGGAGAGCTTACAACTGTGTGATATAGGTGTTAATAATACATTTGTTATGTGTTTCTTAAGGTACAACATTCTATAATACTAATCTATAAATAAACAAGAAGCTTGTCCTGTTCTGCCTTGATATGTACACACTCAACTGTCTTGTTCTGCCTTGATGTGTATATACTCAACTGTCTTGTTCTACCTCGACATATACTTGTTCCTGCCTTGATATGTACCTATTCTAAACTGTCTTGTTCTGCCTCGACATATACTTAATCCACTGTCCAGTTCTACCTTGATATGTACATACTCCACTGTCCTGTTCTATCTTGATATATACATACTCCATTGTCCTGTTCTATCTTGATATGTGCATACTCCATTGTCCTGTTCCATCTTGATATGTACATACTCCACTGTCCTGTTCTATCTTGATACATACTTGCTCCACTGTCCTGTTCTACCTTGATATGTACATACTCCACTGTCTTGTTCTACCTTGATATATACATACTCCACTGTCCTGTTCTACCTTGATATGTACATACTCCACCTTCCTGTTCTACCTTGATATGTACATACTCCACTGATATATACATACTAGACTGTCCTGTTCTTTTCTTTCCCTTTTCCTGATTTTATACTAGGATTTATTTAAAAGCCTAAAACCTGTATTATTTCGGTTTTTATAATCTTAGCTAGGGCTTTTTTTTTTTTAAATGCAATATAATTTAGGTTTCATGATCTTAGCCTAGAACTTTTTATAAAAAATTATATAATTTAGTAACACTTTAAATGTTGTTCCTTTTGTGATCTTGGTGCAGGACATGTTTTTTTTAGTAGTCATAAACCCTTATTATTTTCTTATTTTTATATTTAGTTAAGGGCTTTTTAAAAATAATATAATTTACTGATACTTTTTATATTGTCCTTTTTTTTTTTATCTTAGCTAGGTTTTCCTTTCAGTAGTCTGAAACCTTTATTTTTTTTATTATTTCCCTTTTCTTTTTAGTATAAGATTTTATAATCATATTTCACCCCTTTTCAGTGATCTTAGACTAAAGCTGTTTTATTTAGTTAAAAACATATAATAGTATTTTATGCCCTGTTTTTGACCTTAGCCTAAAGCTGTTTTATTTAGTTAAAAACACATTAATAGTATTTTATGCCCTGTTTTGTAATCATGGCCCATAGTTTCTTATTTAATCTTTTTTTTTCTTTTTTAAACATGTTTCCTTTCTAGTGACATTGGATTTATTTTAAGTCTGATATTTTATTATGGGTTTACCTTCTTGTGATCTTATTGTAGGCTTTAATTATTTTTCCTTTCTTGAGATGATGTTGAACAATTGTGTTAAAGCAGGCACATGAAAAGATATTAAAAATTTAAAATAATTAGTATTATTATTAAAAATAATTATTTTATTTCCTTATTAATCACATTTCTGAGTGAAAGGTTATAAAAATATATATAATTAAGCGTAAATAGTTTTTGCAAAATTTATTTTAAAGTCTGTCTTCATTTATTCTTTTCCAGATTTTTAGTAAATTACAAGAATTCTCACATCAGAGTGAAAACAAAATTTGTGGACCAGGACATGAGAAAGTTTGAGATTTTTGTTAATATAACAATGCTGACATTTCATTGAAAAGATGTATCCTGGGACCAGATTGAAATGTGGTTCAAGTCTGATTTGAACCCGAGGAACAATTTCAATATGTGCATATGGAGTTTAAAATCCAGGGACCATAATAGCACATTTCTTGATGTGCCTTAATTATATTACAAAAAATATTAATATATTTATTATTATTTTCCTCAGTTAGCCCTCAACATATATACATATTTTTTTGCATCATGATTATCAGTGCAGCAAATCTATTCAAATATTCATAAGCATGTCTGTTTAAGCAACTGCTTCTTTGGCAACTTATTTCAAGCGGGAAAGTAAACAGAAGTAGTCAAATGTTTTCTTTTCAACCAACAGTGCACAAATGACTCCACTAGTAACCATGGATAACTTTTTTTTACTGAACCTTCTCCCCAAGTCTGAATCCTGATCGTATTCCCAAATCTGAATCCTGACTCTCTCCTGGTCTGAATTCTGTCTCCCCAGGTCTGAGTCTTGGTCTTCTCCCCAAGTGTGTATACTATCTCCTCAAGTCCGAATCCTGAATCTCTCCGTGTCTGAATCATGACTATCTCCCTGAATCATTGCCTCCCACTGAATCTGAATCGTTGTCCACTCACCACTCTAAATCTGGCCTGACCCTCTCCCTAAATCTGAATCATTGCCCTCTCTTGTATCTAAAGCCTGACCTGGCCTCCCAATCTGAATCATTGCCCCTCACCTGTTAGAATTCTGGCCTGGCTTTCTTTTAAAATCAGAATCCTGATCCTTTTGTTCACCCCAAGTTTCCCCTCACTAAGTTTGAATCCTGTCCTCCTCCAAAAGTTTGAACCATGCCCTCTCCAGGTCTCTCCCCAAGTTTGATCCTAATCGCCTCTCCAAATTAAATCATGGCCTCTTTCTTAAGCCAACTATGGCTCTCTGCTTCACTCTGTATTTTCCATTTTGATCTTTAACTGTAAAGTACAGAGTTTAGAAACAAAAAACGATGACAAGAAAGATAACATGAAACTTTTATTTCAGATGATTGTACAGTTTTTAATTCATCAGCACTTCCAGCAAGATGTGACATTTCAAGTAATTTTTCAAGCTAGTTGAAAAAAATTTATGAGCAATTTACAAGAAGTTTGCACCAGATTTTGTCAAGCAAATCAATTGATTTGGTTAAGGCAATAGAAGTTTTCAACCTATCACTAGATACTATTTATCATATTAATGTCAACTTTTGTTTTCAAGCAGATCAACACACTTTTTCAAGAAACAATAAGAAAATTTAAGTCTGTCAGTTTTCAGCTATGCTTAACACAGATGTCTATTCGGCATAGTTGACCGCATGCCAGCGATTGTCAGAACTCAAATTTTTGCAGAAAGAAAGTCACCAGTAATATGTGACAGCTAATTTGAAAGTCACCATTGTCCTGAAAAGGTTGAGGTGAAAATCACCTGTTCTAAAATAGTTGATGTGAAAGTCACCACTATTCTAAAATAGCCAATATCACTTCTGTTCTGAAATTGGTGTAAAAGTCACCACCATTCTGAAATAGCCAATATCACTTCTGTTCTGAAATTGGTGTAAAAGTCACCACTATTCTGAAATAGCCAGTATCACTTCTGTTGACAAATTGATGTAAAAATCACACTATTCTGAAATAGCCAATATCACTTCTGCTCTGAAATTGGTGTAAAAGTCAACACTATTCTGAAATAGCCAATATCACTTCTGAAATTGGGGTAAAAGTCACCACTGTTCTGAAATAGTTAAAGTCACAACTGTTCTGTAATAGCTGATGTGAAAGTCAGAATTGTTCTAAAATAATTTTGTCAGAATCACCACAGTTCTAAATCAAGTGGTGAGAAATTTACTGCTATTCTAAAAAGTGAGTGTGAAAGTCACTGCTGGATGTGGGGAACCTGAAAGCTCTTTGGCAGAAATTTTATGAAATCATAAATTTGCCCTTGTCCTCATTAAAATTAGAATAAATAAAAATCCAGAATTTACCTAGCTTGGTGCTGTTAAAAGTTCTCATGTATTTTGCAAACCTTTTAATAATTTGCCAAGAGATTTCTTAGAACTTCCACTTTAAAATAGTACTGTAATAGTCATTAATTTCTTAGTGAATTAGTCAAATTGCAGATTTATGCAAATCTTGTTTTGATTCAGATTCAGAAGTATCAAAATTTATATGTCCATCTTTGATATTATGTGGTGATACATTTCTTTTCAATTGTAGCCGACCGTATTATGCTTAGTTCATGTAATATCTCTAGTAATCTGTAATTATTTATCTTCAGTTCACTTAGCATCTGTGGTATTTATTTTTATGCAGCTCAATTCATCTGTGGTATCTATTAATATGCAATTCATTTATCTATGGTGTTATAATTGTTTTAGTGAAGTCAGGTTATCTGTGGTACTGTAACAGATCTCTTATCTGGAATGCTTTGGCTTTGAATTATTCCACATTTCTTGTCTGTGATCAGTCTAACAAATGCAGTATAGAACAGTTCTTTCAAGTAGACTCAGCAATCAAAAACATCTAGAATGTTCACATTAATTTTATGTTTGTGAGTAACATGTTCATAAATGAAAATAAACTAATCCTTCCACATCCCACTATAGACATAAATTTAGCTTCAAACACACAATATTTTCGTAAATGGAAAACTTCCTACTAATGGAGAAGACAAATCTGTCTTTAAAAGTTTAATCTATATTTAGCAAGCCCCCATCCACAAACTTTCTTCTCCAAAATAAGGTTATCAATATGTGTAAGATCAATAAATTTAACAATAAATTTATTAAATCAACAATCAACTATACATATAACAAACAATGAAAAAGATTACTTGACATCAACATTTCCACAAAACCACGTTCGAATAATTTTAATACCTCTACAGTCTTATATCCTAAAACACAATTCAACAGATTAGTGTCAATACAAATCACAGGATAGTTCCTATCAGAGAACAGAAATTGAGTTATTAGAGATAAGTATTAAATGTGTCTAAGTAACCTTGTCTAGACGAAACTACAATAGTCCTTAGGTGTGCTTTTCATAACTTCATAACAACATCACAAGTTTATTGTTTATGTTATTACTGTCAATTCCAAGTGTTTCCTTTCTCACGTTGTAGAACACTGACTAGTCGTATTCTCTCAAGGCCATCTGGTGTTCTGCTGTATTATCTACCTTAGGCAGAACAACAATTGTAGTCATTTCCAGTAACTTCCTTATACCAGAAATTGCTCAATATAGTCAGCATACTTTGTCAACGTACATCAACAGAGTGCAATGTATTCCTTACGTACACACTTCAGTAGATACTTCTCGTGTCTACCACAGTCATAGTGGTTTATAATCAGTAAACAGGAGATTCAGGGATGTATAACAGGGAAAGGCTGCTTATTACCTGTAAAATATAACCAGGGAACAAATGCTAAGTTTCCAGTTTATTCATCCTCAACTCCATTCTCTCTTACATTCAAGTCTCAACTTACAGTTTCCTGCAACAGTATTTATTAGCCCAATGCACGCACACAGCATAATAAATACAGCATTCAATTGTATGAGCACAAATTCACTAGAAATAATGTCAAGTGTTTAGTATACTATATATGAGCATCTTAGTTCAAAACTTTGTAGAAATAATAGTCTCCTCACATAATACATCTCTACGTAAAACACAAGTATAATATAGCAAAATGCACAAAATATTTCTGAGTACATTCTCTCTTAAACAGTCAGTTAACTCACATTAGACATAAATTTAGTTTCTAGCACACTTCTTTTGAATGATTTCTTGGATGTGACATTAGACATAAATTTAGCTTCAAACACATTTCTTTTGAATGAGTTCATGAATGTGACATTAGACATAAATTTAGCTTCAAACACACTTCTTTTGAATGAGTTCTTGGGAATACATTGGACATAAGTTTAGCTTCTTTTGAATGATTTCTTGAATGTGTCACAAAAAAAGAATTCTTGATCACTTATAATTAATATATATGGAACACTAATCATTTTATTTGGTGACTGATAATTATGTGATCTTTGAAATTATTTTTGCTTTGGTTCTTTGTTAGTAAAGGATAATTTTGCAAATGATTTATTGGAAATTTAGAGATACCTGCAAGGATGGTTTTGTTATTTAATAGTTTGTTAATCAATAGAAATAATAAAATTATTGCTTGTTATAGAGTTTAGTGGTAAATATGTGAATATTGCACACAATGTTTAAACTCACTTTTCCTGAATGCACAGTTTCTGTTGTAAATGGCAACTGTTTTAGTGCTCTGTATGATCTTGTTTTTGTGTGTGTATCTGGTTTATAGATAAGAGATCTCTTACTGTATAATGTGTTGTGGTGAAGTTCACATTTGGATTACTATATGTTTTGGTGACATTCTCTATAAATGATATACTGACTCTTTTCATGAAGTTCATTTGTTATAAATGGTACATTTGTGTTTTGGTGACATTTATATATTATAAAGGTGTACTGTTTTTAATGATCAAGTTCACTTGTTATTAATATTAGTTTATAATATATTTTGGTATGGCATGTTACAGTTAGGTTGATTATACATATATAGGGACACGTGATATACTTGAATCAGAACACACATAACAGGATATATGTATAATCTTTTTGTAAACAGCAGGAGAAATCTGTTAGCAATTTGTATACAAAAATGTGTTTTCAATTTGTAAACAACAGGAGAAATCTGTTAGCGATTTGTATACAAAAATGTGTTTTCAATTTGTAAACAGCAGGAGAAATCTGAACAGTTTGCAAACAGATAAAAAAGTGCTTTTATTACATAAAAGAAATGAAAGACATGAATAATTTTATGGACATTAGAACAAACAGATAAAAAGTGCTTTTATTACATACAAAGAAATGAAAGACATGAATAATTTTATGGACATTAGAGCTTGATTACATTTACTACTTAAATCTTTTCCTGTAAAATACAAACAAGGCCTCAGTACTACCTGCTATTCTTATCATATTAGTTTCAAATTACGATATTAATATTTGGCAAAAGATGTCTTCACTAGAATTTACAAACTACCCTATCATAATAACCTTTTCTTAAGAAAAAATATTTTGTTTGTTATACTGATTGAAATCTGACATTATTTTATATGTTGAACTACCTCTCCAATGTATTGTTCATTTTCCGGCACTAAATGCTGTCAGTCTATGCATCTTAATTTGACATATTACCTTTTCACTGATAAGATTTTGTTTTATAAACTTTTGCCAAAGGAAGCTTTGAGGAAATAATAATAATGTGATCAAGCTGCAAAAACATTTATTTAAATAACCATCAGTGCGTTGTGGTTATGACAAAATGGTGTCTATTTCATCTTCATCACTATGGTTATCGTGCATATGACAGAATTATGTCAGTCTAATTCTTTGTGAATAAAAACAGAAAAGTATTAGTTTATTCTAAGTTAGTAATGAGAGAACAGCATTACTTAAATTAATTATTAGTTATTTCATTGTGAGTAAAGAGAGCACTGAATTAATGGAATCTTTAGCCATTTCATTGTGAGTAAACTGAACAATGTTAAATTAATCATTAGTTATTTCATTGTGGGTAATGACAAAATAATGGTTATTAAGTCATTAGTTGTTTCACTGTGATCAATGAAAAAGTGATGGTAATTAAATCATTAGTTATTTCATTGTGGGTAATAACAAAATTGTCAACTAAATCATTAGATTTTTCATTGTGGGTAATGATTATACAGTATTAATTAAATCATTAGTTATTTCATGCAGGTAATGAGAATCCAGTGTTAATAAAATCATTATTTATTTCATTATGGGTAACGACAGTGCAGATACTAAATAGGTGTTGAGTGCCGTGCTGTTGTGAAGAGCAGCTGAATGCTGCCTCTATTTAGTGTGAGAGTACTATGTTTTCCTGAGTGGAGGAAACAATTGTAACATTTCTCATATACTATTGAGATGTGATAGAATGTGTTGGTTAATTGAATTTTGTTGTCATTATGATGACTAAGTGATAGACAACTACTTGCTGGGAGTGCAACTGCCAGTGTGATGTCACTTATTTTGCATGGGATTTATGTATTTATTCCACAATGTCAGAACTTGTAATAAGAAAATCTGTACTACTATATCACTAGATAGTCTGCAGGTCTACAAAATGTCACCTCTCATGTAATCTACATATCTACATCTCTATGTCACATGTAGTCTTCATATCTACATCTCTGTCACCTCATGTCATGTAGTCTTTATATCTACATCTCTATGTCACCTCTTGTCACATGTAGTCTACATCTCTACATCTATGTATCTGCATAGCTACATCACCAAGTCACCTCCTGTCCTGTAGTCTACATAGCCACATCACTGCGTTATTTCTTGTTATGATTGTACATATTTACATCACTATTTCACTTCTTGATATGTGGTCCACATATCTACATCACCATGTCACTGCTTGTCATGTAGTCTACATATCTATGTCTCTATGCCACTGCTTGTCATGTAGTTTATATATCCACATTACTAAATAGCTCAGTGCTTGTCATTGTGGTCTAGATATCTACATCACTGTCATTGCTTCTATATCTGTATCATGTCTGTATCACTATGTCAGTACTTGTTATGTAACAAGTCATTATGTAAATACCACTATATCAGTAATTGCCATGTAACAAGTCTTCATGTCTGTATCACTATGTCAGTACTTGTAATGTAGCAAGTCTTTCAGCTGCCCCATTGTCTTTATGACTCCAATTTTATAACTTGTTATTACCTGTTCCATATCTCCAAATTTCCAGTCATATTTCATGTTGTCATCTGATTCAAGACACCAACCCCATTTCATGTTGTCTTCTGACCCAAGACTCCAATCCTATTTCATGTTGTCTTCTGATCCAAGACTTCAATCCTATTTCATGTTGTCTTCTGACCCAAGACTTCAATCCTATTTCATGTTGTCTTCTGACCCAAGACTTCAATCCTATTTTGTGCCCCATTGTCTCTAACACTTCAATCCCATAGGTTTTATTTAACCTGTCCCTAAGACTTCAGCCAATCCATATAATGTTATTGCCTGACCATGAGATTTTAATCCTACAATGTGCTATAATCTGTCTTTAAGACTCCAATTCTATATCAGGTTTGTTATCTTCCCTTGAGTCTCACTCCAATCCCAAAGCATGTTGTCACCTGTTCCTTAGACTCCCAATTTCATAGCATGCTATTATCTGTTCCAAAGACTTCAGGTTCATTTATCCAACATTTATCACCTGTTCTGAAGACTTCTGTATGTAGCACATGTCTTACCTGGTCTTGTGATACAAATCTGATAAAGCAAGTTATAAGCTATTCCTAAGACTCCAGTTCCATAGCAATTTACTACCTGTCCTTAAACTTATTTCATTCTATATTATCCCCTGCCATTGAGTCTAAGAGCATTTTATTACCTGACCATTGTCAGAGACTCCCAACTTCAGAGTATATTATCATCTGATCTATTCTCCATAAGACTCCAGTTAGTACTCCATTCCCATAGATTGTTATCTCAGTCTCCACAGTGTATTACCATAAGATTCTATAACTCTTTGTGTCCAATCTCATAACATATTATCCCCAAGAAATGTATTAAAAGTGTAAAGAAAAAAGTAGTGTTATCATAAGATACCACATTACTCAAAAATAAACATTTTATTTATTGTACATATTAGAAATATATTAAAAAAAATAAAAATAAAAAAAAAGTATAGTGCCATCATAAACTGATATTTTTTAATTCTTAATTTTTTAATTAAAAAATATAGTGCCATCATAAACTGATATTTTTTAAATTCTTCTCTGCATCAAAATTATCCCTTTATAATTCAGCCACATCTTCTAGTCTGTTACACTTTCAGTAACATCTTACTATTTGTTGTGTTTAAAAATGTAGGAAAATGGTTTTGTTACTTTTAATGGAATTAATTGTTTATAAAAATCTAGGTCAGTGTGATTGTACCTGTTTAGTGAGATTTTAGAGCATGGGTCTTGTCAGCATCCATTTTTTCTCAACAGAGAAAGTGGACTTGGTTGTTTTTACTTTTTAAAAATTAAAGAAACTTGTTTGTTTGAGTTTCCTAATGACAGTGAAGTTTGAATATGGATCTGTTTGACTGTGTTATATTTGCTTGGAAGTGTTAGTGTGTGGTTGTGATTAATGATGTAAATGTGGGTCTATTTGGAAGTGTTAGTGTGTAGTTGTGATTAATGATGTAAATGTGGGTCTATTTGGAAGTGTTAGTGTGTAGTTGTGATTAATGATGTAAATGTGGGTCTATTTGGAAGTGTTAGTGTGTGGTTGTGATTAATAATGAAAATGTGGGTCTACTTGGAAGTGTTAGTGTGTGGTTGTGCTTAATAATGTAATTGTGTGTTTTCTTAATAGTGTCAAGTGCGGTTTGCTTGATAATGATGCAATGTAGGATTATTAATCTTTTTGATAATGTCAGTTGTTGTGTTTGTTACTGTAAGAATGTGATTTATTGCACTGTCATCTGTCTAGCTTGGTACTGTAAGAATATGTAAACTTACGGTGTCAGTGTAGTTGTGCTTAGTATTGTAAGAATATGGAGACTCAACAATGTCAGTGTAGTTGTGCTTAGTATTGTAAGAATATGGAGACTCAACAATGTCAGTGTAGTTGTGCTTAGTATTGTAAAAATGTGGAGACTCAACAATGTCAGTGTAGTTGTGCTTAGTATTGTAAGAATATGGAGATGCAGTGTTAACTGTTATTGTAGTTGTGCTTGATGCTGTAAAATTGTGGAGACTCAGAATGTTAGTGTAGTTGTGCTTGATTCTGTATGATTGTGGAGATTTGGAGTGTCATAGTTGTACCTGATTCTATAAGATTGTAGAGACTTGGGTGCCAGTTTAATTGTGCTTGATCCTGTAAAATTGTGGAGACTTTGAGTGCCAGTGTAGTTTTGTTTGATATTCGATAATGTACAATTTGAGTCTTCTTGTAGTGACATTGGAGTTTGATAATGTAAAATATGAATGTCTAGTACTAGTAGGATTTATTCTATTCTCTTGATCTCTTGATGCTACATGAATAGCTTTATTTTATGTATTACATTTTTTGCCTGATTCTAATCAATATTATATAGAGATTGCTGTTCTGTTGGGATACATTATATTTTTGGTTACTGTTTCTATACTGTATATAAATGAGATAGCTCACTATTTTTGTATTGATAATAATCTTGTCATGCACCATTCACACTTTGATCTGGTGTGTGAGTGCATTTAATACATGTATTGTTTGGAATTATTGCTGTTCATAAATATTTGACTGGCTATACATAGTTCATGGTGGTGGTGTAAGTTTATTTGATATTCATTTGTGATTGGCTATGTATTATTTATATTGTTTCCATTTGCCTGTTTGAATGTTTGATTAGCTATATATTATTTATGTTATTTTCAGTTGCCTGTTTGAATGACTAAACATGGCTTACATTGTTGTTGCTGTTTGTTTATAAATGTTTGATTGGCAATTGTCTGTGTGTGTTTCATAGGTTATATATACCTGATTTCTGTTTGTTGCCAGTTGACTTTGTATATGTGTGATTGGCTACATGGTGTTTATGTTACTGAAGACTGTCTTTGAATTGTGAGGTCATCAGGAACAAATGTTTCAGTGGAAAATTAACTTTACAGATTATAGGATGTGTGTGTGATCCCTCTACTTAATAGGCTACTAGACCATTTATGTAAGTTGAGCAACATCATATGTCCAACCCTTAAACATTTGCATGAAAAATACAATTTGGAGATGGAAAGCCAAATAAGTCACTGATGTTAAAAAATGAATTAACTAAGCGCAAACATTTAAATTTGATATAAAGAATTTCTTTTTAAAAATGCATTGAAAAACTAGTGATATGTGACTTTGTCAATGCAAAGTGCAAACATAGATTGGAAGATTTCACAGCATCATGTTTTGACAAAGTACAAGTGTAAATCCTGCATTTTGTTGAAAATGGGTTTATTACATTTGTTGCAGCAAAAAGATAAAATTAATTAGCACCTGATATTAATAAAAATTATAAATGTTAGTAAAGCCTGATGATGACTGAAATGAGACAAATAGTTTGTAAATCACTAAATGACTGATTGAGAGTAATAGTTTGTAAAGTCAGTCAATGAGTGAAATAGTTATAAAATCAGTAAATGAGTGAATGAGTGAAAACAGTTTGTAAAATCAGCGAATGGTTGAATGAGAGAAAATATAATTTGTTTAGTCATTAAATGACTTGTGAGAAGAAATAGTTTATATATGACAGTAAATAACTGAAATAAGAGAAAATGTTTAAAGTGATTCAAAATAGCTGAATAAGGGGAAATAATTTGTAAATGATCAGATGAGATATGTTTAATGAGAAAGAATTTGTAAAGTCAGAAAGCCAAAGTCTACATATAACAAGTTAATCTGTAAACTTTGTGTGCAAAATTCATTAAATGTTTATAAATTTCTACAAATTCCAGTAAAATAAAAGAAGATATTTATTTGGTTGTTTCTTAGCATGGTTACTTAGTATAAAAGTTTACAGTTATTTTGCACAGACTGCAGTGTAATTTATTACTTATATCAAAAAAACTTGGTGAATGATGTGACTGTCTGACTTGTGTGAAAATACACTTCCTGAATTAATTTGGAAAAAAACATGGTGAATAATGATGAGGAAATATTCTTTTTGACTAATGAGGAAAGCAAGATATATTGTTGGATTGACTTTTGATGAGAAAGATTTGTTGATTTGCTGAGTGATTGGTTGACTTATATGGAAATATATTTGTTGATTTGCTGAATGACTGGCTAACTTGAATAGAAATAAATTTGCTGAGTGAATGATTCAATAAATGAGGGAGGGGAACCTGTTAAATTGCTTAGTGCTGACCTGCATGAGAAAATATGTGTTGAGTGAGTGTCTTATATTGGGAAAATACTTGAATTGTTGGGTAATTGACTGATTTATATGAGAAAAGATGACCAAATCTGAAGAACTGGCTGAAATGTCCGAGGAAAGAACTTAGTAAGTCTTGATGATTGACTACTTGCACAAAAAAAGGTTGTTCATCCAGCATGATTGATTAGGCTGTGTATGAATACTTTTTTTGAATGTGAGCGAGCGATTTGTATGCAGAAAATGCTTGCTCACTGATTGATTTATTGTATACGAAAAATGCTTGCTCACTGACTGATTAATTTGTATGTGGAAAATGCATTGCTCAAAAACTGAGTGATTTATTAAATTGATCCAGAAAAGATTTATTATATCCTACAAGGTCTGATTAACTATGAACAGGTTGTTGAATCTTCAAGTGAATGAATGGCTTGTATGAGAAAATGTTTCTAAATTTGATTAACTGTATTGTATGAAGAAAGTCTTTTTAAATCGAAGTGCCTGACTGTCCTGTATTTGAAAAGGTTT
The DNA here is from genome assembly GCA_028829895.1 of Sinotaia quadrata. Taxonomy (NCBI): domain Eukaryota; kingdom Metazoa; phylum Mollusca; class Gastropoda; order Architaenioglossa; family Viviparidae; genus Sinotaia; species Sinotaia quadrata. Next base: position 62,519,418 of record CM054178.1, on the reverse strand, counting down.
GTGAAATCCACATGATTGATTTGTATGAGGAAAAACTTGTCACATCTGAGTGATTGACTGATAAATAAGAAATGATTTGTTAATGGTGTCTTATTGTGTTGTAAGAGAAAATATTTATTAAACCCAAGCAATTGACTTGTATGATTAAAAGCTTATTAAATCAGGTTGACTTGTAAATAAAATCTCTTGTTAAATTTGCGTGACTAACTGATTATATTAGAAAAACTTGTTAAATCTGAGCGATTGAGCAATTTGTGTAAGGAAAAAAAACTTTTAAAATCTGAGTAATTGACCTGTTTAGATGAGGAAATGTCTTGAATGATTAAGTACTTGTTGAATCTGAGTGACTGACTGACTTGTAGGAGTGCCTGTTTGCTATTAATCTGAGTGATTGACTGACTTGTAGGATTGCCTGTTTGATATAAATCTGAGCAATTGACTCACTTGTAGGAGTACCTGTTTGCTATTAATCTGAATGATTGACTGAGTAAATATTTGTGAAACTGGGTGATTGACTGACACGTGGGTAAATATTGAATGAATCTGAGTGACTGACTAACATGCATAAATAATTGAATCTGAGTGATTGATTGACTTGTATGAGTAACTATTTACTGTGTATGAATGAGTAAATGCTTCTTAAACTGAACGATGACCTTAGAGAAAAATGTCGTTTAATCCGAAGGCTTTATATGCCAGACGGAAAAGTGTGCTCAAAATATTTGGAAGAAAGCTGTAATGAGAGTAAATTTATATGTTTGTGCAAAAGAAATATCTCGTTTTATGGCCTTATTATATTTTCTGTGGAATTATCATTTTTGGTGTAGGTGAATAAAATGTGCCTTAAGTGGAAATGTCTATGATTTATTTTGAAATTGCTTTGGATTTTTGAGTGGAAGAAGAGATTTGAATAATTGAAGGTGTGTGGTGCACCCATCCCTCCAATCTTTGTGTTGCAAGTGGAAGAAGATATTTGAATAATTAAAGATGTGTGGTGCACCATCCCTCCATTCTTTGTGTTGTGAGTGGAAGAAGAGATTTGAATTATTGTGTGGTGCACCCATCCCTCGGCTCCAATCTTTGTGTTGCAAGTGGAAGAAGAGATTTGAATTGTTGTGTGGTGCACCCATCCCTCCAATCTTTGGCAGACTTTGGACATGGTCTGTAAAGATTGGCTGGTTCCTGGCACTTGATTTTATTCTTGAACAGGTTACTTTATAATTTAAAATTAATGATGTTTGAAACCTGGGTATTTCACACAAGTTTGAGTTGACCAACTGTGTAAGACAATGTATGTTCAGAGTCTCTTCAGTTGAAACAGCTTACTAACTGTATAATTAATCTTTGTACTGAATATTACTATTCAGAAAATGCTCACTAACTATACAATTAATCTTTGTACTGAACATTACTATTCAGAAAATGCTCACTAACTATACAATTAATCTTTATACTGAACATTACTATTTAGACATAAATCAGTTAAAACAGCTCACTAACTATACAATCTTTGTACTGAATATTACTACTTGGTCAAACTCAATTCAGTGTGTAAGTGAACATTTTTATCTAGGATGTACACTGTCCTGCTTTAGCTATTTGAATGTAGGGGATTTATTCACAGGTTCATTAACACTATTTTTTTTTTTCATGATGTAGAAACTAATGCTATTTATTTAAGGAAAACAATGCTATATCCTAATGGTGTTTGAACAGTGTGTAAGTGATTGTCAACAATTAATAAACTAATTAAGTGATGTCATCAATTAATGCATTAACTATAAAGTAAAAAGACTGTTCCTTTGATATCATAAAAGAAAAAGAAGATTATTCTCTCTTCGTACACTTTATTGTCATTATTTGGTTTAGTAATCCTAATTTAGACTATGATCAAACTTGTAACTCTCGAAGTTAAGCACCTTAATTCTCTAAATGTAGCATTTAATTCTCAAATTATTCAATACAAAACATGTAATTCTCTAAATTAAACATTTTTCAATTGTCAAAGTAAAACATCTAGCTATCCATGCTGATTAACACACATGAAAAAATCTAATTTTCACATAAAATGTATAATTTTCTCCATGTAAAATAGCTGCTGCTTCAAGTCATTTAATTCTCCAAGTAAAACATCGAACTCTTTGTAAAGCATTTCATTTTTATTGTAAAATATTTCATCTTTAAAAAAATTAACATGAAACATAAATATCACTATCAAACATATATTTCTCCAAGTAAAACATCAAGTCCTCCAAATACAGCATTTAATTCTCCAAATAAAACATCCAGCCCTCAAAGTGTAACATTTCATTCACCAAGCAAAACACCTAGTCCACCAAGAAAAACAACCAATTTATCAAAGAAAGCAACCAATCCTCCAAGTGTAATATCTTACCCTCCAAGTAAACTAATTTCCAAGTATAACATCTAATTATCCAAGTTTAACATCCATTTTTGTATGTAAAACACAACAAACTAAGCAAAATAGTTAATTCTCTAAATACAACATTTAATATTCAAGAATACTTATCCAAGTCAAGCTTTTAATTTTCCAAGTGCAACTTTCCAAATAAAACACTGCTGGACGTGGTGCAACATTTTCAGACATCCATTAACGACGGGATGCACTATTAACGACATCCACTAATGACGTTATGTAGTAATGATGACATCCACTAATGACGGTATGCTGTAATGACATCCTCTAATGACGGTATGCACTAGTAACGACATCCACTAATGACGGTATGCACTAGAGAGAGAGTGAATACGGTAACTTTAGTAACTACAGAAGAGAGACTAATCAGAGAGTGAATACGGTAACTCTGGTAACTACAGAAGAGAGACTAATCAGAGAGTGAATACGGTAACTTCAATAACTACAAAAGAGAGACTAATCAGAGAGTGAATATGGTAACTTCAGTAACTACAAAAGAGAGACTAATCAAGTGAATACGGTAACTCTAGTAACTACAGAAGAGAGACTAGAGTGATCAGAGAGTGAATACAGTAACTCTTGTAACTACAGAAGAAAGCGGGTCTTCATAAACAGTTGCGGTTATCTTCCCCCCGTTTTAGGCTGAATGTTAAATTGTCACAGGAAGAGCTATAAATAGTAACAGAATTAGCTGTTGTATATGGTAGCAATGCTTCTTTCTAATGGCTTATAATTATGTTCGTTCAAGACGTCGTTGTTGTAGTTCGGTTATTTCAATTCGGCAGTCTGTTATATTAACCGTATACTGGTAGTATTATGTTGTAATAACCTTACACTGGTATTGTTATGTTAGTTGTTATAACCTTATAATTGTACTGCTTTTTAGGTGTATAAAGACATTATTATATTACCTGTATAAAGACAGTATTATTATATTACCTGTATAAAGACAGTATTATTATATTACCTGTATAAAGACATTATTATATTACCTGTATAAAGACAGTATACAGGTACTGTTCTGTTAGTTGTATACAGAGAAGTGTCCAAATACTGCACTTCGAACTTCGTTATCTGCAAAGAACTGGGGACCATCCTCACACACCTCCCACTCACCCGTTCCTTTGTACTTTTGTGTACCGGCCCTCAGTCGTGTTTGGTGTGTGGGATAATGTTACGGTCTGGGGGGGGGGGGGTGTGTGGGGGGGGTATGTTACGGTAAGTTAGTTCTGTAAAGACAGCGATCCTTAACACTGCTGTCAAGTAGCTTGGTCCTTTTTCATCCACTCACCACTCACCCCTGGGTCTCACCAGGATTGCCACCCACCACTCCCATCACCCTTGTGCCTCGCTAGGACTGCAGTATGGTTGGTTGTTTATTAAACGTGTTGGTTTTGTCGGCTTGCAGTTAGGCGCTAGCGGGAGAAGATCTGTCACTTTGACATATATGAGCACTTATTTATTAATGGAATTCAACTAGGCCATCCGCGTAGTTATTAATAATCGGAATTTCATGCCGTCACTAATAATTATCTAGCGCTCATGATGTCTACGCCCTGTGACTAACTGCATGTTGTCTACAAGAACAGATACAAATCGTGTATTTATGTATCTCACTGTTTCAAGTTTCCCTCTCACAGCTGTGTTCACATGTGTCTCACTGGTTCAAGTTTCTCTCTCGTAGCTGTATACTGATGTGTCTCACTGGTTCAAGTTTCCCTCTCACAGCTGTGTTCACATGTCTCACTGGTTCAAGTTTCTCTCTCGTAGCTGTATACATGTGTCTCACTGGTTCAAGTTTCCCTCTCACAGCTGTGTTCACATGTCTCACTGGTTCAAGTTTCCCTCTCACAACAGTGTACACCATAGACCTCACATAATCCATGTGTGATTAATATTTTATGTTTCACTTTCATATAGGTGTGTGTACCACTGACCTCACGCGAGTGTGTGTGTGTGTGTGTGTGTGTGTGTGTGTTTTCCTATTGGGAGTAGATATATTGCCTATAAACAACTCATCTCATTGGCATATATCATTTTAGGGTCTCACATCTGTATGGCAATAGTAGCTTGTGCTGTAAATGCAATTTGCCAAGAAAACCTTACAGGTTTGCTTACTGGATTTCAGTATCCCCAAATATAAAGTTACTAAACAAAGGACTTGCTCAGCTTATACTATGTTTTTATATTCTTGTAAATATAGCTCTAGTAGATATTATATTCTTGTAAATATAGCTCTAGTAGATATATTATATTCTTGTAAATATAGCTCTAGTATATATTATATTCTTGTAAATATAGCTCTAGTAGATATTGTATTCTTGTAAATATAGCTCTAGTAGATATTATATAGTGAGATGATTAAAAACAATGTTGTAACAGCCTTTGTTATAACTCTACAAATTAAGCCTTACTGCAGCAATAACATTATTTCAAGTTAGTACACAATAAGTTTTGGTTGCAGCTTTTACCTTAGCAAGCGTATTCAGAGACTGTTCAAAATGCAGACACACACTCACTCACACACACGCACACACACACACACACGTGTGTGTGTGTGTGTGTGTGTCAACGTCATATAATCTGTGTGGAAACAATAAACTTTATTTCAATAAACAAACATAGACACTTATATCATTTATATGGAAATACATGCTTTTGATTTTGCTCTTTTGACTTACAAGATTTGTGCTTAAAACGTTTGTGCAAATTGAATTAATACATTAAACAACATTTTTTGTTTTGCTGTTCATGTTACTTAAGTTAGGTTTTTAATTAAAAATAAATGTTGCATCCAAATATTTAGCATGTACCAGTTTCAGTTTTATAATTGAAAACACTTCATAATATGATAAACGTGTTTGTAAAAAAAATTAAAGTTAATGTGAAAAAGTTATTTGAGTATGAGTCAGTTGTCATAATCGGACATAAAGATTTACAAACTTCCATAATATTCAATAAAACTGTTTGGTAACTCATTTATTTTGTTTATTTGGCAATGAGTATATGTAGGTCTACTGTATGCAGACTTGAATGAAGAAAATCGACACGAAAATGGCACTTGTGACGTAATTTCATGTTTACTCTGCTTGTTCTCTGATTTCTTGCTGCAACATTACTGTCAAAGAAAGCTTCATCGTACTGTCTCTTTCGCTGGTATTTGGCAAATATGCATTTTTCTGATCGAAAAGAAGGCACTTCGTCTTCTTTTAATCGTCTCTTTGGTACGTGACGATTTCTTCCAAAAACAACGGCCTTGTGTATTGGTCAGTTTATGTTTCGTCTGGAAGATGTTCTATACAGTCTATACTCTATACCTCACTGCTCCTTTGACCCGGTTCAGAAAAAAATCGATCTGTCCATTTCAACGAGCCGTAACCACTGCTGCAGTCTTTCGGGATCTTTCAGGAATCTATGATGGAATATTCCTCAATTTTACCTGTATCTGAGCACCCGAAAGCGACGCATTCGTTCATATGATTGTGCCCGAGCGAGCAGAAACACTATAACTAGGCCACGAGCATTGTCCTGAAAGAAATCTTTGTAATGAGATGATACATTTTAAGACTTAGATTGTCAGTGACCTGGGTCAGGTAATATTGCATAATATTATTTCACTTGTCACGAAAGTGAACATTAAGCGTTGAAATTATGATCCCACTGACTAGTTTCAGATAATTTAACACTACAGTTAATTCCCTTGTCCGGAAAGTGGAGGCTTGAATAGGACAGATGTCTGTCTCTCTAAGAAAGTGACAATATATAAAAAAGAAAAATATAATTAAAAATATGGTATAATTCGGAGGAATTTGTTTTTAAATGTTTGAAAAGAGAGACGTACAACCCAAAATGTACAAAAATAAATATTATATATATTTTTTAAACTGCAAAGTGATATGTGACTGAAATTAGGGACAGTACGACTGATGTCTAGTTTACGGTTAGGTTAATAGCTGGAAACCACAAAATCACGTGATACGCAAAAGTTATTTCTCCCGTATAGAATGTTTTAATGTCTGAAATGGCAACTCGCTAAATAATGATAAACAAGTATGCAGTAAAGTGAATGTATTTAACACGCATAAGGTTGTCTTCTTTTTTTTTTTTAAATCTCTGAACATTCCACCCAGCCTTTGAAGAGGCTTTGCGAAAGAAAAGCAATGCAAGTTTGGCTCCATACGAGCGTTTCAATTCTGTCAATACTAAAAGAGCACACGCTACGCCCTAAATTAGCAATGTCATTGCGTGTATGTAGTTCAGGCGGTACTACAAGAGCATGTGCGCTAAGTTAACAATCTAGAAACCATTCACATGTGTACGTGGTTCAGGCGATATTATAAGAGCATAGTTATGCCCTAAATTAACAATGTCATTGCGTGTACGTAGTTCAGGCGATACTACAGAACAGAGTTATGTTCTAAATTAACATTATAGAAGCGTATCAATTTTGTACGTTGTTTCGACACTAAAGAACACAATCTCCATTGAACTAAATATTCACATTTAAAGAAGCCTCTAGTGTCCCTTGAACAAAGAAAACACGACAATATCTCGTTACAAAGCGTTTGTTATATATGTATAATAAAGTATATATAACAAGTTTACATTTAGTTCGAATCACACTAGGTATCTGTCACGCGACTATTAATTAAAACGGCATCACAGGCAAGGTTGTTGTAGCCGATTTTCAACTAGTTTCTATTTACCGAAAATTGAGCTGCTAGTATTTTTTTTAAATATGACAATTCAGCGGGTGCTTCAGCTGGAACAGTTTGTGATTTATTGATTGTAATTCTGAGCGCTGCCGAGTGGTATATATATTCGTTATCTCCAAATGACATTTTTTTAAAAATGATTGTAAAATATCTCCTCACTGAGTCTTCGTGCCTTTTATCCAGGTCTTGCCAGCGTGTATTACTTTGTGTGACCTTTGTCCATGTCTGCCAGCAGCAGGTACTACTTTGCTGATTTATCTTTGTTGTGGTAAGTGTTGAAGGAAACGCCAGCGTGTATTACTTTGTGTGACCTTTGTCCATGTCTGCCAGCAGCATGTACTACTTTGCTGATTTATCTTTGTTGTGGTAAGTGTTGAAGGAAACGCCAGCGTGTACGACTTTCAAGATTTGCTGTGGTACGAGCTCAAGGGAGCTAATTCTACAACGACTGAAATGTTTTGGATACTTTGGAAGAGATGATTGTGACCCATATCACATAGATTTAAATAAAAACGCTATAAGATACACTACCAAAATTTAAAATAAAACTCTAATATTAGTAAGAGTCAGGGAAAACGTTTGACCACTAGCGTCGTGTAACAAGTTTCATTCTGTGCTAGGACGGATTGGTAAACTGAGTATGGAGTCGTCTGCTTCAAAAAGTACATTTTAATGCTTTAATCTTGAGTCGTCTGCTACAATTTGTAAATTTTAATGCTTTAGTCTATCATAGAGTCGACTGTTTCAGTGCTTAAATTTAATGCTTTAGTGAATCGTGTGCCTTAGTGTGTAAATTTTACTCTCAAGGAATCTTCTGCATCAGTATTCAAGTTTTAGTTTGTTTTTCTTTTAGCCAGTTTTCAATCGTCTAATTACTCTGATATAATGCATGTTTAGTTCTTTTAGTCTGTATTGAATTTAATGCAAATTTTGGTTCTTATATCATTGAATTGTCTGCATTACTATAAGTTTTAGTTCTTATATCGCTGAATTGTCTGCATTACTATAATTTTTGGTTCTTTATTTATATCACTGAACTGTCTGCATTACTATAAAGTTTGGTTCTTTACTTATATCAGAATTGTCTACATTACTAATAAGATTTGGTTCTTTAGTTATTTCATTGAATTGTCTGCTTTACTGTAAATTTTAAATCGTTATCTTTAGGAGTCTCCTTTAATGTGAGTTTTAGTTCTTTAGTATACAATTTGAGCTGTCTGGTTTAGTGTGAGTTTTAGTTCTTTAGTATACAATTTGAGCTATCTGGTTTAGTGTGAGTTTTAGTTCTTTAGTATACAATTTGAGCTGTCTGGTTTAGTGTGAGTTTTAGTTCTTTATACAATTTGAGCTCTCTGGTTTAGTGTGAGTTTTAGTTCTTTAGTATACAATTTGAGCTGTCTGGTTTAGTGTTAGCTTTAGTTCTTTATACAATTTGAGCTGTCTGGTTTAGTGTTAGCTTTAGTTCTTTATACAATTTGAGCTGTCTGGTTTAGTGTTAGCTTTAGTTCTTTATACAATTTGAGCTCTCTGGTTTAGTGTTAGCTTTAGTTCTTTATACAATTTGAGCTGTCTGGTTTAGTGTGAGTTTTAGTTCTTTATACAATTTGAGCTCTCTGGTTTAGTGTTAGCTTTAATTCTTTGGTATACAATTTGAGCTGTCTGGTTTAGTGTGAGTTTTAGTTCTTTAGTCCACTTGGCATTTATCAAATAGTGTCTTGTGGGGTCAGCTGAACCACAAATCCGAGAGTAATCCACTGGTCCTATGTATATTTTTCCCTTAAGCTCGGAGCTTTCATCTTGTTTGCATGCAGTTGTAGGTAATATTGTTCTTTATGGCTTGAGGCTTGCATTTTGTTTTACATTTCAGTATTATTTTTTATTTGGGGGGGGGCTGATAATTTCACTGAAATAAGTAACTGTTCTTTTGAAAAGTTCATATATCAGACAAGGACACCTTACTTTTATAATGTCAGCTTGTTTCGCAGTGAAATGTCGATTATACATAAATGCTTGAATTGGTTTTCCGACACTTAATTTTTTTTTTTTTTGTACTTAACATTTCCTTCACCTTTGTTCCTTACGTTGAAACAAAGCTCTTTTCTATTCTGCTACAGCTAGTGGGCTCCCTTGTCAAGTTTTATATATATAAATACAGGGTGGCCCAAAAGGAGGTTTACAGTTATCACGTAGACTATTTATTTGAAAATTCGACACTAGAACAGCGGGAAATTCGTTATACCTGTTAACATAAACATAAACATAAACAATTTAATCTCTCTGATGCTCAAAATGTCTTCCTTCAACATTAAGCATGTCCATATAAAAGGTAGTTTAATAACTGTAAACCTACTTTTGGGCCACCCTGTATAATACCATACTGTCTTTATATACTAATTCCATCTTAACGTGATATACATCAGCTAGCGGACTAAGTGATTTCCGCTTACAAGTGGCAGCACTTCAATTGAAGATTCCTTATGGGTCTCTGTACTTTCAAGGGAACTAACTAATTTGTAGCTTCTAGAGTCAGGGAAAGACAACTTGTGTGCACTTTTCCTCAACTTGATCCCCGGCATGTGTCGTGTGCTTTACCCGGAAGAGTGTTGTTGGTGACATTTACTGCGGATTCGCCACTCGGTTTAAAACGTCTCGAGCAGTTTGTATTACAGTACAGGTGAGTGTTTACGGTGTTATCCCTTCTTGTTTTTTTGTCACTGCCGCGTTTATAGATTTTATGTGTGTGTGTGTGTGTGTGTGTGTGTGTGTGTGTGTGTGTGTGTGTGTGTGTGTGTGTGTGTGTGTGTGTGTGTACTTGTGCTTTGCTTATAATTTGTTATTGTCTTTTAATAAGTACAATGTCATATAGAAGTAATAAACTATTTTGAACTGATCTGAGAGCAATTTTTTTAAAATGCAGATTGTGAATGAGTGTTGAATTAATTCATGACAGAGGTATCAATTGGGTGGATGTATTGGGAACACATTTAAAGGGACAGTGATGATCTGCCCTCTGCTAACAACTTATCTTGAGTTCGTTTATTATTAGATTCTTGTTCGCATATTAACATAGACTTTTGTTCATAGGCGGTGTTCACAGCTTATAATTTGTTTTAATATTGTAATGACACTTTCCCCCTCTTCAAAACACGTCGTTGTGCATTTTATACCTGTGTTGATTTTTTTCTATTACAGACTTTTGTTGGTCTTGTCTCACGCTAATGTTGGTCTTGTCTCACGCTAATGTTGGTCTTGTCTCACGCTAATGTTGTTGGTCTTGTCTCACGCTAATGTTGGTCTTGTCTCACGCTAATGTTGGTCTTGTCTCACACTAATGTTGGTCTTGTCTCACGCTAATGTTAGTCTTGTCTCACGCTAATGTTGTTGGTCTTGTCTCACGCTAATGTTGGTCTTGTCTCACGCTAATGTTGGTCTTGTCTCACGCTAATGTTGGTCTTGTCTCACGCTAATGTTAGTCTTGTCTCACGCTAATGTTGGTCTTGTCTCACGCTAATGTTAGTCTTGTCTCACGCTAATGTTGGTCTTGTCTCACGCTAATGTTGGTCTTCTCTCAGGTTTTTGTTAGTTTTGTTTCACTTTAGCTGGTCTTGTCTCAGTCTTTTGTTCATCTTGTCTCACTTTAGCTGGTCTTGTCTCAGTCTTTTGTTAGTCTTGTCTCACTGTAGCTGGTCTTGTCTCTGTCATTTGTTGGTCTTGGGCTTTTGTTGATAATCTGGTTATAAAAATAAAGACTCTACTAATCAATGTAAAAATAAAGACTCTACTAATCAATGTAAAAATAAAGACTCTACTAATCATTGTAAAAATAAAGACTCTACTAATCATTGTAAAAATAAAGACTCTACTAATCAATGTAAAAACATATTAAAGTATCTATTAGACCCATTAATATTCATGAATTACGTATAGTAAGAATCCAACTCTGACAACAATTACGCAGAATTCTGACTGAACTTTCATTAATATAATTTTTAAACAACATTTCTAAACGGGCAAAATTCCTTTTCTAAATGAATATTAAATAATTTCTAAACAGCATCTTTAAGCGGGTACAAAATAATTTCTAAATTGCACATCTAACCCGGTTCTAAATAATTTCTAAACTGCACATCTAAGCGGGTACTAAATGATTTCTAAACGTCAGATTTAAGCGGGTATCAAATAATTTCTAAACAGCATCTCTAGGCGGACATCGAGTACAGAAGTTAGCTCAATTGCGCTTGGTTCGATTCTCGTACTGGGGTGAAAAACCCTACCTTACGGTAATGGATCTACTATCTAATCTGTCGGATGAAATATTAAAAAGTCACGTGTGCTACAAAGTGCACGTTAAACTTCCCTTGGCAGTAGAAAAATAGGTAAATAACACCCAGACGATCGATTAGAATTCACCTGAAAACTCCCATCACCTACCATCACACAGCTACAACCAGGTGTCTCTCATTTCCCAAACACAAACCTCTTTTTCGGCTTTTGCACCCAACTGCGAAACCAGCGACTTGAAAATGGAGTGAAATCCAACTCAATAAAAACGGGTGGGTGGCGCCAAGCCAACAGCTTAGGAATACGCACGCTATGAACTCTGATAGTATTTGGGGTTTATTTTTAGTTTACTGCGTTGACGGGTATAACAGGTTACATGTATCGTTTTTAAAACGAGTGCTTGACCGTTGCGCAAGACTGATCATGCGAGGCTTTGAAGAACGCACGTTGTACCCAACTATGATGTCTGAATTATGATTTTTTTTTTAAAACGCACATGTAGTGTTAGGATCATCTATTGACACACCCGCATGTTGTATACACGTGTTGAGTGAATAGCGTCATTAGAGAACTACGGGTTATGCTAGGAGACACACTTCAAATGAATGACGTTTTAGTGCTAGGATCATCAGTAGACACACTTCAAATGAATGACGTTTTAGTGCTAGAATCATCAGTAGACACACTTCAAATGAATGACGTTTTAGTGCTAGAATCATCAGTAGACACACTTCAAATGAATGACGTTTTAGTGCTAGGATCATCTGCAGACACACTTTGAATGAGTGAACGTTGTAGTGCTAGGATCAGCTGTAGACACACTTTGAATAATGCTGTAGTACTATGATCAGCTATAGACACACTTTGAATGAATGAACGTTGTAGTGCTAGGATCAGCTGTAGACACACTTTGAATGAATGAAGATTCAGTCAAACAGTGACCTAATACTCTGATACAGATTCAGTCAAACAGTGACCTAATACATTGATATAGATTCAGGTCATTGAGCTATTTGTATAATATAGTTTCAGTCAATCAAACAATAAACTACTTTGATCCAATACGGGCTAGCACTTTAGTATGGATTTAGCCAAATAGCGAAAGATTGAGCCAGTCTGTGATACATTCAGCCAGTCAGTGATACATTCAGCCAGTCAGTGATACATTCAGCCAGTCAGTGATACATTCAGTCAGTCAGTGATACATTCAGCCAGTCAGTGATACATTCAGTCAGTCAGTGATACATTCAGCCAGTCAGTGATACATTCAGTCAGTCAGTGATACATTCAGCCAGTCAGTGATACATTCAGCCAGTCAGTGATACATTCAGCCACACAGTGATACATTTAGCCAGTCAGTGATACATTCAGCCAGTCAGTGATACATTCAGCCAGTCAGTGATACATTCAGCCAGTCAGTGATACATTCAGCCAGTCAGTGATACATTCAAATCGGTAGTCAGTTAGGGAGAAAGGAAAGTGACGGAGATTTTTTTTTTAATCGAACAGCATTTAAAAAAAAAAAAGAATAGGAAACTCTCTGCTCACAATGACATGAGTACTTGAGCTTAGAGATAATATTCCACAAACATCCGGGGTATTTGGAAAACGTACCGACAAGTGACACGTCATTGACTTATATAAATACTAATTCATAGACAGCAATAACTGCAGTGAACATGTACATTTCCAATGACGTGGCGTGTATGTGATTTCCAGACTGCAGTAAACATAACACTGCAATAAATATTTATACACAAATATTATCTTATTTCCTATAATTATTAAAGACTGTAATAAAATCATTAATGTAATATGTTTCCATTCGGCTGTAAATTATAGACTGCAATAAACTCGGTAACAATGTGTATTTGCACGTAGCTATAAGGTCAGTGTAATTCCTATACTGCAAAATTATATGAACATTCACTTTGTTGCCGGCCCTTACTAACACAAAATTACATGAATATTCACTTTGTTGCCGGCCCTTACTAACACAAAATTACATGAACATTCACTTTGTTGCCGGCCCTTACTAACACAAAATTACATGAACATTCACTTTGTTGCCGGCCCTTACTAACACAAAATTACATGAATATTCACTTTGTTGCCGGCCCTTACTAACACAAAATTACATGAATATTCGTTTTGTTGCCGGCCCTTACTAACACAAAATTACATGAACATTTACTTAGTTGCCGGCCCTTACTATCACAAAATTACATGAGTATGCACTTTGTTGCCGGCCCTTACTAACACAAAATTACATGAATATTCACTTTGTTGCCGGCCCTTACTAACACAAAGATGGCAGTAATGCATGTACGTGTCAGTTCTTCTCACTTAAGTATTTTTTTAAATCAAATACAAATAAACCGTAAGATACCCAAAGCAAATGGATAAAAAAAAAAGTAATGACATTTTGATTTACTGGCTGCCAATTGTGTGTATGTGGGGTGTATATATATGTGTGTGTGTGTGTGTGTGTGTGTGTGTGTGTGTGCGCGTGTGTGTGTGTGTGTGTGTGTGTGTGTGTGCGTGTGTGTGTGTGTGTGTGTGTGTGTGTGTGTGTGTGTGTGTGTGTGTGTGTGTGTGTTGAAAGAAGGAGAAAGATACTAAAGATGGTAACATCTGAGGATATACTGTTTCATATTTAATTTGCTAAAAGGTGTATGTTTAGTTTTATGTACTTATTCAGTAGCTTCGTTCCTGTCTACATCTAAAATTTATTCTGGTACTTGAGTTTTAAAAGCAATTTTTTACCTGAATACCCACTAATTGACTAAATGTGTTTTACTAACACACCCAATGAAGGACTAATGTTTTACTAGCACACCCAAAGATGGACTACCTAGCACACCCAAAGATGGACTAATGTTTTACTAGCACACCCAAAGATGGACTAATGTTTTACTAGCACACCCAAAGATGGAATAATGTTTTACTAGCACGCCCAAAGATGGAATAATGTTTTACTAGCACATCCAATGACGGACTAATTTTTACTAGCACGCCCAAAGATGGACTAATGTTTTACTAGCACATCCAATGACGGACTAATTTTTACTAGCACACTGATGACTGACCATATCTATTTTTTCTCAGTTGCATCAGGTTTCTGTATAATGAACAAATCTTTTCATTCAGTAGTCTTGCCTTTTATATTTAAACAAATTACTACTGACTGGCTGAATCCTCTTTGCAATTTTCATGTCCTTTGTAATTGATGAATTCTTTGGCTGCTGAATGTTGTCTTGATGAATTCTTTGGTTGCTGAATGTTGTCCTTTGTAATTGATTAATTCTTTGCTGCAGAATGTTGTCCTTTGTAATTGATGATTCCTTTAATTGTCTGAATTCTATCAGTGTAATGAAAAAGTTATTTGACTTACTTAATTTTCCACTATGCAAAATCATTTGTATGCTAAATGTTGTCCTCGTGCAATTAATCAGTCTTTTTGTTGTCCGTATCATGTCATTTCTAATGAAGTATTTTTAGGATTGAGATCATCCTAAATTTTGTAATTTTTCATTTTATTGACAGAATGAATACTATACTTTGTAATGAATGAAGCATTGGCTGGCTGAATCCTGTTCTTAGTAAGTAACCATTTCAGTGTATGACTCAATCCTTTACTTAGTAAGTAACCATTTCAGTGTATGACTCAATCCTTTACTTAGTAAGTAACCATTTCAGTGTATAACTCAATCCTTTACTTAGTAAGTAAACATTTCAGTGTATGACTCAATCCTTTACTTAGTAAGTAACCATTTCGGTGTATGACTCAATCCTTTACTTCTTACTAAGTAAACATTTCAGTGTATGACTCAATCCTTTACTTAGTAAGTAACCATTTCGGTGTATGACTCAATCCTTTACTTAGTAAGTAACCATTCCTACGTCTGACTGAATTCTTAGTAATGGCCATTTCTGTGGATGTATTTATCATTTTCTTAATAAAACTATTTCTTTTCTCTGAAATTAACCATTTCTGTTCTTAGTAAACAACAATTGTGTGCATGCCTGAAGGTAGTTGTTGGTATTTAATTATTTCTAGGAAGATCAAATCCTGTTCTAAATAAATAATTATTTCTGCATATGACGGAATCCTATTCTGAGTAAATAATCATTTCTGTATATAACCCAATCCTGTTCTAAGTAAATAATTTCTGCATATGACCGAATCCTGTTTTAAGTAAATAATTTCTGCATATGACCGAATCCTGTTAGTAAATAATCATGTCTGTGTTTGACTAAATTCTCTGTTCTTAGTAATAACCATTACTTTTACTTTGTAATAACTCTTAATTTTCAGTGACTGAAAGAGGTTCTTAGTAAGCAACCATTTATGACATTGACTGAATCTTTTATTGACCCTTTTTGTGTGAATGAATCCTGTCTATTTTATTTAGTTAAAACCATTTGATGACTGAATTCTTCTCTGTATGGTCTAGCACCACAATGGATGATTTAACTGCACTGAATGACATCACAGCACCAGCAGTGTTGAGCTCTTTGGAGGAGAGATTTCATCGCCGAATATTTCATGTAATAACAAATGTTGTGTGTTTAGTAACGCAAACAGTGTTTCATGTAATAACAAATGTTGTGTGTTTAGTAACGCAAACAGTGTTTCATGTAATAACAAATGTTGTGCGTTTAATAACGCAAACAGTGTTTCATGTAATAACAAATGTTGTGTGTTTAGTAACGCAAACAGTGTTTCATGTAATAACAAATGTTGTGTGTTTAGTAACGCAAACAGTGTTTCATGTAATAACAAATGTTGAGTGTCTAGTAATGTAAACCGTTTCGTGTAATAACTAATGTTGCATATCTAGTAATGTAAAAAGTGTTTCATGTAATAACAAATGTTGAGTGTCTTGTAATGTAAACTGTTTCGTGTAATAACTAATGTTGCATGTCTAGTATTGTAAACAGTGTTTCATATGTGTCTTATGTCTAGTAATGTAAACAGAGTTTCATGTAATAACAAAAGCTGTGTGTCTAGTAATGTAAACTGTTCCTTGTAATAACTCATGTTGCATGTTTCATGTAAAATCAAGTGTTGTATGTCTAATAGTGCAAATAACGTTTAATGTAATAACTATTATTTGTGTCTAGTAATGCAAACAGTGTTTCCTGTGAGTTAACTGTATATCATGGGCCCTGTCAGTCACTAAATAACATGGATCTTGTGAGTTAACTGTATACAGTGGGCCTTGTCAGTCATTGAATGTCATGGATCTTGTGAGTAGCTGAACACATGGATTACCAAACATCATGGATTTAATCAGACAATGAGTAACAGAAATAAATTAATCTTGTCAGTCACTGAGCATCCTTATTCTTGTGAGCAAATGAACACTGTATGAACTTGTCAGTAACAGTAAATGAACACCACGTTAACAGCTAAACATTTTGAAAGTAATTTGTTTGACTATTCTTGCCATTGTTGTTGTATTTTCTTTTACAGACATACCTTGGTGACTTTTTGTTGAGTATTAACCCATGTCACGTGACTACGCCAAACGAGTCCGAGGTGAGAACTAGGTTTAAGGAAGTCCGTGTTGTGAACATTTTACTATAATGTTTACAGTGTTTACAGTCTTTAAAATATTAGTCCTACTAGTAATATATAACTGTCGTTACTGCCTTTCAAATATTAATAGCGCAGTACATTGTACATCGGCGAAGTCGTTAGATCAAATTGATTGTACAATACGTTGTACATCGGCGAAGTCGTTAGATCAAATTGATTGTACAATACGTTGTACATCGGCGAAGTCGTTAGATCAAATTGATTGTACAATACGTTGTACATCGGCGAAGTCGTTAGATCAATTTGATTGTACAATACGTTGTACATAGACGACGTCATAACGCCGTCATCAAAAGTTTCAATTTCCATATAACTGAATTAAGAGTCTATGTTTGTTTATTAATGTAAAGTTTATTGTTTCTGCGCAGATTATTTGAGATTGTTAAATGGATCAGCTCTGAATATAAAAAAAAATGGTTTTTTGTTTAAATTTTTTTATTACTAATATCTCTATAAATTAAATGGTCTCTCGTACAAATTTTAGGACAAACTTTAAAAATTGCACGCACCCCAACACACACACACACACATACACGTGCGTGTTTGCATTTTGAACAAACTCTGAATATGTTGGCTAAGGTAGATATTGTAACCAAAAATAAGATTTAATTTTAGAGTTATAACAAAGGCTGTTACAATATTTTAATAAAACATCTCACCATATAATATCTACTAGAGATACATTTACAAGAATAATAACAAAATATAGTTTACGCTGAACAAGACCTTTGTTTAGTAGCTTTATTATATCTTGGGATACTGAAATCCAGTAAGCACACGTATAAGCTATTCTTTGCAAATTACATTTACAGCACAAGCTTCTATTGGCACACAGATCTGAGACCCAAAATTGACGTGCCCTTGTAATGAATTGTTTGTAGACATTATATCGACATCCAGTAAGAGAAGATAAAATACACACACGTGTACATTTTTCCAGTACTATATAACATATCCTAAGGATTAAAATAAACTTTAAAAAATAACCATTAATCAATATCTAGAGTCACAAAGTAATTCATGCTGTAAAGTGAGTCAAAATGAAAGACTGTGAAATACATTCACAATTCTAGTTGGACTCAACATGGCGCGTGTCCTAGTCACTACTCGTCAGAGGGCTGCCGAAGAAAGATATTGCTTCGCCTGCTTGTTTGGGATTTTTGTTTGGATTTAAACTTATATGGTTTTAGTAACATATTTTCTTTTTCTGAAGCGGAACTCGAGTTTTAAGTCACCTCAGGTACACATTTTTGAAAGTGGTTAATAGCGAACAAATGACAAAAGATGATACTGAATATAAACAAAGTCAATGACCTCTCAGTAAGTCACTTTCGTTTTATAAAGATTCCTCGATTTCTATTGGTCGCACTATAAAACACGCATACACTTTAAGAGACTGGTTTTTGTTTTTTCTATGACTGTTCTTGTTTGTATCACAGATGGGACGATGGTTCTTGAAATCCAAACCTCTGCAAGAGTTACCTCCCCATATTATGACCGAAGCTCATAGGATTCACAGAGCACTCCTTGCGGACTTCCAGTCGCACTCTGTCATTATAAGTGGACGAACGGGTTCTGGTAACAGTTTTTCTGTTTTCTCTTCCCACCCCAGCCCCTATCACTACCACCCACCTATCAAGATGTTTTGGTCTCTCTTTTTCTGTTTGTGTCTTTCATTTTTAGCCCCGTTCTCTCTCTCGCTCTCTCTTTCTCTTTCACATATTTATGATGGAAAGAGAGAGAGAAAAAAAAAGAGATTTTAATAGAAAAATAACTGAACATTCTGAATGTACCTTTATAAATACTTAAACAAATGCAATCACATTTCAGTCTTTATAATACTTAAACAAATTACAGTCACATTTTATAAGTCTTTATATTTACTTAAATAAACGCAATTACATTTACTAAATCTTTATGTATTATTCAAATATATACAAACACATGTATTATGTCTTTATTTATACTTAAACAAACACATGTATTATGTCTTTATTTATACTTAAACAAACACATGTATTATGTCTTTATTTATACTTAAACAAGCACATGCATTATATCTTTATTTATACTTAAACAAATACATGTATTATGTCCTTATTTATACTTAAACAAGCACATGTATTATGTATTTATTTATACTTTAACAAATACATTCACATGTATTATGTCTTTATAATTAATTAAATAAATACAGCCAGAATTTCTCTCTTTATAATTAATTTCAGAAGAGTATATTATAGCGCTTGAATTTATAACCTATCATAATTTAATGTATAAGTTAATAAAATATAAGTGTACAAGCATGAACATTCAGTATAAATGAAAAAGACCGCTCGTCTAAATATATCGACTTAAAACTACGACAACATAAAATGTGTACAAGCTCGCCAGTAACAAAATATCAGTGCATTTGTATTTTTATAAACATATTACGATAGCTTTGTGAATCAAACGGAAAGAATAGATAACAAACGTGTTTCTTTTCAGTTTTATAAAATGTGTATGACTGCATTGTGTGTGTGTGTGTGTGTGTGTGTGTGTGTGTGTGTGTGTGTGTGTGTGTGTGTGTGTGTGTGTGTGAGCGCATTGGCCGATCTGTTGTATTCTTTTCTATTTAACTACTTTCGTACCAAAATTTTGTAGTGAATTAATATTATGTATTTTGTCCTGAGTTCTTGTTTTATTATTTAAGTGTTACACACTTCGTCCCAAGTGTCTCTGAGTGTTATATGTGAATGTCTCATCAGCGTTTCATGTGCTATCCTGAATGTTTGTCGTGCGAGTGTTTTATGTGTTGTCCTGAATGTTTGTGAATGTTGTTTAATGATTTAACTATTTCATTTTTTCTTTTACTGTGTATTACTGTTGTCTCGTTAGTGTTTTACTCTGTGTTACTGTTGTCTCAGTGTTTTACTCTGTGTTACTGTTGTCTCAGTGTTTTACTCTGTGTTACTGTTGTCTCAGTGTTTTACTTTTAATTGTGCATTACTGTTCACTCGTAAATGTTTATGTGTGTATATTAATATTGTCACGTTAGTGATTTTTAATTAGTATTTCATTGTTACACTTTTGTATCCTAAGTGCTTGTCTTTTGTCTTATTTAGAATATACTGTTACTTTTGCTATGTATTACTATTTGTCTTGTGTATATTGTACAGTTACTTTTGCTATGTATTACTATTTGTCTTGTGTATATTGTACAGTTACTTTTGCTATGTATTACTATTTGTCTTGTGTATATTGTACAGTTACTTTTGCTATGTATTACTATTTGTCTTGTGTATATTGTACAGTTACTTTTGCTATGTATTACTATTTGTCTTGTGTATATTGTACAGTTACTTTTGCTATGTATTACTATTTGTCTTGTGTATATTGTACAGTTACTTTTGCTATGTATTACTATTTGTCTTGTGTATATTGTACAGTTACTTTTGCTATGTATTACTATTTGTCTTGTGTATATTGTACAGTTACTTTTGCTATGTATTACTATTTGTCTTGTGTATATTGTACAGTTACTTTTGCTATGTATTACTATTTGTCTTGTGTATATTGTACAGTTACTTTTGCTATGTATTACTATTTGTCTTGTGTATATTGTACAGTTACTTTTGCTATGTATTACTATTTGTCTTGTGTATATTGTACAGTTACTTTTGCTATGTATTACTATTTGTCTTGTGTATATTGTACAGTTACTTTTGCTATGTATTACTATTTGTCTTGTGTATATTCTGTTACTTTTGCTATGTATTACTATTTGTCTTGTGCGTGCCTTTCGATTTATTAATTATTTCACTGTTACACTTCATTTGTCTGTGCGCTTGCTTCGTGAGTGTTTTGATTGGTTGGTTGTTTTTATGCCTTGTGTTTACGTTTATTCTACATTTTCTTGTCTTCACTTTTTTGTTTTGTGCCTCTTACGTGCGTTGTGTGTTCAATTCGTGTTACATAATTAACAGTGATTGATTGTATTTGCTTATTTACTTTGACTGTAATCTTTTACTAGTTTGATAGCACTCTATTCTCGATTATGAATATGTACAATTATTAGGTTGATAGTTTTGACAGTTCTATGTGTAAAATGATTATGTTGCTAGTTGTGACAGTTCTATGTGTAAAATGATTATGTTGCTAGTTGTGACAGTGCTATGTGTAAAATGATTATGTTGCTAGTTGTGACAGTTCTATGTGTAAAATGATTATGTTGCTAGTTGTGACAGTTCTATGTGTAAAATGATTATGTTGCTAGTTGTGACAGTTCTATGTGTAAAATGATTACGTTACTAGTTGTGACAGTGCTATGTGTAAAATGATTACGTTACTAGTTGTGACAGTGCTATGTGTAAAATGATTATGTTGCTAGTTGTGACAGTTCTATGTGTAAAATGATTATGTTGCTAGTTGTGACAGTTCTATGTGTAAAATGATTATGTTGCTAGTTGTGACAGTTCTATGTGTAAAATGATTACGTTACTAGTTGTGACAGTGCTATGTGTAAAATGATTACGTTACTAGTTGTGACAGTGCTATGTGTAAAATGATTATGTTGCTAGTTGTGACAGTTCTATGTGTAAAATGATTATGTTGCTAGTTGTGACAGTTCTATGTGTAAAATGATTATGTTGCTAGTTGTGACAGTTCTATGTGTAAAATGATTACGTTACTAGTTGTGACAGTGCTATGTGTAAAATGATTATGTTGCTAGTTGTGACAGTGCTATGTGTAAAATGATTATGTTGCTAGTTGTGACAGTGCTATGTGTAAAATGATTATGTTGCTAGTTGTGACAGTGCTATGTGTAAAATGATTATGTTGCTAGTTGTGACAGTTCTATGTGTACAATGATTATGTTGCTAGTTGTCACGATTTGTCACACTCAGGTAAGTCGACGGCTGGAAAGACGCTTACCGCCCAGTTGCTGCGTGAGGCTCGGTTGTCTCCCTCGACAGGCTTGGGTCCACTCATTGTAATGGTTAGTTCAGTGTTTCTTTTGTCTAGCAACGAACTGCTTTAATGTATTTCTTAATGACTTGTTTGTCTAGCAACGAACTGCTTTCATGTATTTCTTAATGACTTGTTTGTCTAGCAACGAACTGATGTTATGTATTTCTTACTGACTTCTTTGTCTAGCAACGTACTGATGTCATGTATTTCCTATATTTCCTGCTTTTAACTTGTCTAATTAAGTTCTTTGTTCTATCCATTTCGTCTAGTACATTTTGTATAAAATTACGTTCATTTTAACGATTATTCTATACTGAATTAGAAATGCAGTTTACACACACGCGCGCACACACACACACACACACACACACACACACACACACACACACACACACACTCAATTGTTATAGCGTTACAATTAGTTTATTGGAAACTGAATGTGATAGCATTACCATTAGTTTGCCGAAAACTCTTTTGCGATTGTTGGAAACTCAGTTACGATAGCGTTACCACTAGTTTATTGGAAACTCAATTACGATAGTATTATCATTAGTTTATTGGAAACTCACTGTGATAGTGTTACCATTAGTTTATTGGAAACTCAATGTGATAGTGTTACCATATAACTATTGGAAACTCACTGTGATAGCTATTATCATTAGTTTATTGGAAATTCAGTTGTGATAGCGTTACCCTTAGTTTCTTGGAAACTCAATGACGTTACCATTATGATTATTTTTTCCAATCCAGGCTATGCACGTTCAGGATTTAATGGTTGGCGCCAGAACAACAGAAAATTCAGTCTCCACACGCGCCCTCAAAACTTTTACCTTACACTTCCGGCCAGATGGTCAGCTAGCACTTGGTAAGTAGGGTGTAGAGATTACCCTATACAGCTATTAGCAAATTTTGGTCATTGATTAAACAGCTAATGGTAAATAATAAATATATTTCACCGATTCAACAGCTACTGGTAAAATGTAGTGAGATTAATTCTATTTGCAATGAGATTGATAGATTGATTTTCAAGAATTGGTAAATAGATACATTCACCTGTTGGTAAGCAGACATTGATTAACAGTTAATGAAAACGGATGCCACCGAATACAGAGCTATTATAAATACGCCACTGATTGAACTCTCTTGGTAAACACACTGTATGTTAATTTACTGAGCTATTATAAATACGCCACTGATTGAACTCTCTTGGTAAACACACTGTATGTTAATTCACTGAGCTATTATAAATACGCCACTGATTGAACTCTCTTGGTAAATACACTTTATGTTAAATTTACAGCTTTTGGTAAAGCTATTTAATTGATTACGAACTTCATGGTAAAATTATGTCATTGAATAAATCACAGATTAAGTTCTATTTGTAAATATGATGTTACCAATGTCGAACCTCTGGTAAAGAGATTTTATTGTTTTCATAGCTAATGATAAATAGATAACAGTAAACTAACAGTGATTATATTGTCTAATAAAACAGTTTGTAACATTGATTAAAACACAATTTAGAGCATTGATGCAATTTATGGCATTCATTAAAATGCAATTAAAACAATTTGAACAGAGTTTGTAGGATTGATTAAAATACTCTTTGTAACATTGATTAAAGTACTATTTGTAACATTGATTAAAGTACTGTTTGTAGCATTGATTTAAGCACCGTTTATGGCATTGATTAAAATACATTTAGTAGCACTGATTAAAACAGTTTGTAGCATTGAGTAAAGCACAAATTTGTAATATAAATTAAAACACAATTATTAACATTGATTAAAATACAATTTGTAGCATCGTAAATGTAACTTTTTTATAATTGATTTACTATTTTTTTTAAATACATGTATTCAGTAATAATAATTTTATAGTAATTTTGGATATTATGTTGGCGAATGTGTATGTATGTGTGTTTTGTATTCCTATACCATATGTTATTTAATTAATGGATGTTTATACACTGATTAATTTTTTATTTTGTTTTATATTTTTGCTGATTATACTTTTTGTGTTTTTATGTCTGTGTTCTGTGTCTGCATATGTTGTGTTTGTGTTCATATCAGTGTTTGTGTTAGCTTGGTCTTTTATAAGTGAAACGAAATTAAAACAAAGTGCTTGTATGTATTGAAAGATGGGCGTGTATTTAGTGATTGTATGTAAGGGAAGATGGGTGTGTATTTAGTGTTTGTATGTATGGAAAGATGGGTGTGTATTTAGTGCTTGTATGTATGGAAAGAAGGGTGTGTATTTAGTGCATGTATGTATGGAAAGATGGGTGTGCATTTCGTGCTTGAAAATTTGTGTGTGTATACATGTAGTATGAGCTTTTGTATATTGTGGTTGATCGTATATATTTCTGCGTGTATATATACTTGTTTGTGATTGTGTGTATATATACTTGTTTGTGATTGTGTGTATATATACTTGTTTGTGATTGTATGTATGTGTTCGAGTTGGAATGTGTTTAGAATTTGTCAAAATATGGCTTCTGTTGTTTAGGAAAGATTATTAAGACGAAGAAAATGTTAATTAAAAACTATGGATGATTTGTGTGTATAATAGAGGTCAAGGCAATGATGAAACAAAAGCTATGGATGATTTGTGTATAATAGAGGTCAAGGCAATGATGAAACAAGCTATGGATGATTTGTGTATAATAGAGGTCAAGGCAATGATGAAACAAAAGCTATGGATGATTTGTGTATAAGAGAGGTCAAGGCAATGATGAAACAAGCTATGGATGATTTGTGTATAATAGAGGTCAAGGCAATGATGAAACAAAACCTATGGATGATTTGTGTATAATAGAGGTCAAGGCAATGATGAAATAAAAGCTATGGTTGTTGGGTATGTGTAGAGCAATGATGAAATAAAAGCTGTGGTTGTATTGTGTTTGTAGAGCAATGATGAAATAAAAGCTATGGTTGTATTGTGTTTGTAGAGCAGTGATGAAATAAAAGCTATGGCTGTTTTTTGTTTGTAATAGAGGTCAAGACAGTGATGAAACAAGAGTTGTGATTGTTTTGCGTGTGTAGAGCAATGATGAAATAAAAGCTATGGCTGTTTTTTGTTTGTAATAGAGGTCAAGACAGTGATGAAACAAGAGTTGTGATTGTTTTGCGTGTGTAGAGCAATGATGAAATAAAAGCTGTGGTTGTTTTTTTTGTGTGTAATAGTGGTCAAGGAAATTACTGAAACAAGAGCTGTGATTGTTTTGTGTATGTAGAGCTTTGATGAAAAAAACGCTGTGGCTGTTCTGTATGTGTAGGAGAAGTCAGAGCAATCTGTGTAGAAAATTGGCGGCTGTTGGACAGACCAGTGGGTCATGGTAATTTTAACGTTTTTTATGCCATGATGGCCGGACTTGGAGACCGAGATCTGCCTAAATACTACCTGCTAGAACGTTATAGGTGAGATGGTAATCTAAACATACTACTATCAGTTGGTGTTCTAAACATACTACTATCAGTTGGTGTTCTAAACATACTACTATCAGTTGGTGTTCTAAACATACTACTATCAGTTGGTGTTCTAAACATACTACTATCAGTTGGTGTTCTAAACATACTACTATCAGTTGGTGTTCTAAACATACTACTATCAGTTGGTGTTCTAAACATACTACTATCAGTTGGTGTTCTAAACATACTACTATCAGTTGGTGTTCTAAACATACTACTATCAGTTGGTGTTCTAAACATACTACTATCAGTTGGTATTCTAAACACATATCTATCAGTTGGTATTCTAAACACTTATAGACATAAACACAAATCTTTCACTCGGTGACCTAAACACATTTCTGTCAGTTGGTGACCTAAACACATATCTATCAGTTGGTGACCTAAAACAATACTACTACTTGTGGAACATTCAGATGAGGTTGTGACTTAAAGATAAATATTATATCAGCACTGTCGGATGTGTTATATAGTTATACATATTCTACCTGGCATATTTTTTACACAGATGTGTGAGTTCATAACGTACACAAATATATTCAGGTAGACCATTAGAATGAGTTCATAACGTACACAAATACATTCAGGTAGACCATTAGAATGAGTTCATAACGTACACAAATACATTCAGGTAGACCATTAGAATGAGTTCATAACTTACACAAATACATTCAGGTAGACCATTAGAATGAGTTCATAACTTACACAAATACATTCAGGTAGACCATTAGAATGAGTTCATAACGTACACAAATACATTCAGGTAGACCATTAGAATGAGTTCATAACGTACACAAATACATTCAGGTAGACCATTAGAATGAGTTCATAACGTATACAACAAATACATTCAGGTAGACCATTAGAATGAGTTCATAACGTATACAACAAATACATTCAGGTAGACCATTAGAATGAGTTCATAACGTATACAACAAATACATTCAGGTAGACCATTAGAATGAGTTCTTAACTTACATAAATTTTATCTGCTGCTGGAGTTGGAAAATTCAGTGATGGATTGATGAAAGCAGTTTATTCATGCTCTTATTAACAACACTCATTTAGTAACACAATTAACAACTGTTAGTAAGAACTAATCAGTTAGTAACAAATATATATGTTTAATATGAGTAGCCCTAAAGTAGGGACTATAGTTTTAATAAGAAATTGGTACAGGCCTTGAACTTAGCACTTTACTAATATGACGTCATTACTCTGCATATATTTACAAAACAAATAGTCTTTACACGCATTGTTTATTTTCTGTATGTCTTGTCTGTTATTTGTGTCAAAGAAACATTCATTCGAGATTAGTTGGGAAAGATGAGTGGTTGTGTTCTTGATTCTCTGTGTTATGATGTATTTTACAAATAATCTTTCCCAACTTAAATGAGATTAAATAGAAAGGGATTAATGTGTACAGATTTCAACACAAATACCGTCTTGTTATATTGCTGTCGTAAAGATTTCACGTATTTTGCATATACATTAGTTAAAGTAACAAGTAACATCGTCAAAAGTGTTATATGCCTTCTCAATTTCCCTCCCCGATTTCTTTTATCAGATTTTAACGGTTATCTTAACCTGGTACTTCTCGTTGTTCATTACTAATCCTTTTCTATCAAAATGTTTTTGATACTTTAGCTCACATTGTTTTCCAGGATCATTGAAAGAAATGATGGTTCCAACATTTTCGTCAGTGCTGACGACCATCGGCATCATCTGGAAATGTTCAACTTTTTAATGACTGCACTAGCGGCAGTACGTCTGGATGTACAGGTGTGTCATCGTCATTAATCTTATGAACTCAATGGTACCCGCGTGTCTGGACGTACAAGAGTATATTTTGACGGTTTTAAATGGGACTTTAGGCATACTACTACTAGTAGTACTACATCAAGTACTACCAGTACCAATAAAAATAACTTTTGTGTTAGAGCTTCAGGTTACAAGATCTTTAACTATTAATATCGAAATGACACAAATGACGGATGACTGATGCTGATGGAATTTCCACCAATCTCTTACAGCTCGCCGACATTTCACTTTCTGTACGAATTAGACTTGATACATAATATAACAAAATTTGTCATTTGCTTGTTTTATAAAATATTAATAGTTAACATTTTGATTGTCGCCATTTTAAAAAGTCAGTCGAAGTGTTTAAGTGAGCGGTGCTCACCATTCTGACATTGCTTGTGCAAATTTAGCATGACAAGAAATATGTCACGCTATGAAATACTTCTGACTTTCACTGACTCATTGACTGACAATCTGCAATGTTATCAGCTCTCATTACAATGCCTTTTCGGATAATCAGGAACAGTAATACGTCATGTTATTTTTAAATGTATGTATGACGTGTAAATATTTTACAGTTCAGGGACAGTAATACGTCATGTTATTTTTAAATGTATGTATGACGTGTAAATATTTTACAGTTCAGGGACAGTAATACGTCATGTTATTTTTAAATGTATGTATGACGTGTAAATATTTTACAGTTCAGGGACAGTAATACGTCATGTTATTTTTAAATGTATGTGTGACGTGTAAATATTTTACAGTTCAGGAACACGCATGGAGGGGAGGAGGTGTTCGCTTTTCTGGCAATCCTGTCCACCATCTTACACCTTGGCAATCTTCAAATGACTGCGCATGCTCAGACAGGACAACTAGGCTTCGTTAATCACCACGAGTTAAGAGCAGGTCCGACTTTTGCCAGTGACTTTCAATGTATCCCATACCTGCCTGTCTTGCAGTCCGACTTTTGTCGGTGACTCTATGTATCCCAAAGCCTGTCTTGCAGTTCGACTTTCGTCAGTGACTCTCTTTTTTGTGTCCCCTACCTGTCAGACTTGCAGCTCAGCTTTTGTCAGTGACTCGGTCGTATTAGTATTATTTAAATCCCTACATGGAAAATTTCTTTTTGATTTACTACACACACTATGTCTATCATAATGATATTCATGTACTCACACCTTCTAAATCCACATTATTTACTGTGAAATATTTCACATTCTAAATCCACATTATCTACTGTGAAATATTTCACATTCTAAATCCACATTATTTACTGTGAAATATTTCACATTCTAAATCCACATTATTTACTGTGAAATATTTCACATTCTAAATCCACATTATTTACTGTGAAATATTTCACATTCTAAATTCACATTATTTACTGTGAAATATTTCACATTCTAAATCCACATTATTTACTGAGAAATATTTCACATTTTTTGGCACAGCGGCTGATATGTTGTGTGTTCCTCAGAAGAACTTTGAGAGCTTGCTGTTGAGTACCTCTGCCGTTGTTCAAGGTAATGACGATGTGTGTGCTGTCGTTCTGGTTAGACAGACTTATTGTCCACTTCGTCTCACTCGCTTTTCATTCGTTATTTTTCTTTTCGTCTCACTCGCTTTTCATTCATTATGTGCGTTTTGTGTTGTTTAGCAAAGTGTGTGTCAATAAGTGTCATTTGCAGCCCCGTTAGATCTACTACAATACTGATCTTATTAATTTTAACTTTTTTTAGTCTGACTTATAACATTGGTCGTGACTTATAACACTCAGTTATTAATACTGACGTTAACATCGTGGACTTTTTAACGATTAATAGTCTTAAAGTTCACCTTCCAACATTGACCTGGTAGCAATGATGTAGTAACAGTTATAAAATAATTATTAATATAATTTATTAACATTGATTTATTACAAGAAAAACCTGTCATACTTAGAGCAACTTAGTAACATGGATTATTAATGTTGTTGACCTATTAGTATTATCCATAGTTCTGTAAGTTGATTTATCAGCACTCATTTATTATTGCTGAACTGAGTAACACTGATATATATATTTAACAATGACCTAGTAAATGGATTTACTAACAATGATCCAGTAATAATGATTTATTAAGAATGACCTAGTTACACTGGTTTATTAACAAAGTTCTAATAAGACTAATTTTTAACACTAATTTAATAGTATGGTTTTTATTGACAAGGAGAAATATATATATATATATAATAAAATTGTTATAGTTGTGGGTTTGTGCGGGTATAAGTCAGAAATTACTGGACAGATTAATTTTCATCGGACTTTTTCTGCCCTAGAATCAATATAGGCCTTACAATCTCCCTATCCCTTAAGGGAGATCGATAGTAGTCCTAAAACTATGAAAATTTTCCATTAAAGGCAAAGTGCATGCGCGCATGCCTTGGTTTATACATTTCTGTGACCTTTCGTGACCTCTGTGCACGGTGGATGATCATGTTTCACTCAGTTTGCGTTCCTCGTTCTATAGGTATTAGATTTTAGACTGTAGTAAATATTGTAGTTCTATAGGTATTAGATTTTAGACTGTAGTAAATATTGTAGTTCTAGAGTATTAGATATTAGACTGTAGTAAATATTGTAGTTCTAGAGTATTAGATATTAGACTGTAATAAATATTATAGTTCTAGAGGTATTCGATTTTAGACTCTAGTAAATATTGTAGTTCTAGAGTATTAGATTTTATTCTAGAAGTATTAGATTTTATTACTGTAGTAAATATTGTAGTTTGGATTTTGGTGGGTTGCATTACACTGTGTAGTTAGTTCTTACTTTTCAATGTCTCCCCGAAAGAGATCAAACCTTAATTCAGTCTAAACAAATGCTGTATTATGGAAGAAGGTTGCTGGTACAACACCTGCATGGGAACCTTATTGAGGTGACCATACTGACAGGGTGAAGTAAAGGAGAATCGGTGTTCATTCCCCGAATACCCCTTATGAAAATATTTTTGTTTTGCCCCAGATAACAAGACTCATAATATTGTATGCAACCCCCACCCCCGTAGATTAACCTTTGTAAATTAACAAAAAATAATTATAGTTATCAGTCTATATTCTCACTGCATTTACTCAAGCGAAGCCGCGGGTTTATTCTATTTATTAATATTAACTTATTAAAAATCATTAAAACTGATTATTGAACATACTGACACTTTTTAACATACCCATTCTTACCACTCTTTCGTATGACAATGCCAAATCTTTTTACCACTGTGTTTTGAAAACAGGCCAGTTGGTACAAGTACCCTGCAGTCTGGAAAATGCCTTTTGGCAGAAAGACGTCATTCTAGTGGAACTATACAAGCGCCTCTTGACCCTTGTGATCGACAGGTTCAACACTGCACTCATTTCTCAACAGCAACACAGGTAAGCACAGACTTCTGTTGATGTCATTGTCACCACAGGTAAACACAGACTTTTGTTGATGTCATTGTCACCACAGGTAAACACACACTTTTGTTGATGTCATTGTCACCACAGGTAAACACAGACTTTTTTTGATGTCATTGTCACCACAGGTAAACACAGACTTTTGTTGATGTCATTGTCACCACAGGTAAACACAGACTTTTGTTGATGTCATTGTCACTACAGGTGGATATAGACTTTGTTGATGTCATTGTCAGT
Source organism: Sinotaia quadrata (assembly GCA_028829895.1). Classification (NCBI taxonomy): domain Eukaryota; kingdom Metazoa; phylum Mollusca; class Gastropoda; order Architaenioglossa; family Viviparidae; genus Sinotaia; species Sinotaia quadrata. The sequence continues at coordinate 62,488,484 of CM054178.1, read as the reverse complement.
ACAAGTAAACTGTTGCTGTCATCTCGGTAAAAATTATGTGGTCATGTCTCATACACGTTCATCTCTATTGTTGTTATCGTCGTCAGTACCAATAAGCTAATTCTTATCGATGGTTTGAAAAATACTCAAAGCAATCATTACTCTCTGCTGATACAGATCATGGACCTGTTAATCAGTTTGAATTATGACGTATTTTACCCCATTTAATTAAGAAGGAGAGCAGAAATGTATGTTAGTGAAATTGCAATGGCGATGTTGTTGGTGTGGTTTTTAATGTTAGTCTGCAGATTACGTGTATTCCATATCGCATTTCTGTGTGTTCTGTATTATGTGCCTCCTGATCAGTCAACCTTGTCCGTTGGCCTCTGTAACGACTGTAGAAGTTCCCAGCCTTGACCTTAAATCCGGAAGTGGATTGGAGATTTTTCTACGTAACATGGCTCACGAGCGAATACAGACTCACCTCAATGACGTCATCTTTCGCCGTGATGTGGAGCAGTGCGAAAGGGAACAAGTAGCTCCCTACAAGGTCAAGTTCGCTGATAACAGAGCGCTGGTAGATGCCGTGTTTAAGGTGAATTTGGTTTGGTTTTTTCTTGACGTTAGGCTTTCTTTACTTGCGTGCTTTCGTTTTTTCGTCGTTTTGAGTGTCCCTAAATCTGCCCGCATCTCTCTGTGTGTCCATCCACCATTTGTTTAAGTTTGTATTCTTTTATGGTAATGTCTCGTAAATGTTTTATGTGTTTAGGAGATTTGCATGTGTGAATGTTTTAGCCTAAGTGTATGTGCACCTGTATATGTGTATATATTTAAGTGTTCATGCAACTGTAAGTGTGTATATATTTGTATAATTCTTATGCAACCATTTATATATATTTATATAAGTATACGTATGTGACTGTTTGTGTGTATATTCGTAGGGGCCGATAAGTGTATGTGATGTAAGTGTGTATGTTTGTGAAGTTCAATACCTGACTGTTATTTTAGTTCATACCATGCTTCATTTATTTTTGTTTAAATTTTGATTTTGTATTTCTTGTAGCCTGAAACCGGTATCATGGCAGCCATTCTCATGCAGACTAGCCGCTCTGATGGATCGCCATCGTCTCTCGTGTCCAGTCTCAACAAAGACAAAGCGTTAAAGAAAAGCGAGTTTTACGTCAAGTGCAAGCAACCAGGCGTCTTTGCCTTCACAATTAATCATTTCGCTGGACAGGTAGGTCCACGGTCACTGCACATGCATATCTCTGGCCTATTAGGAATAAAAGGTTCATTGTGTCTGTGGTAATGAAGGGTCAATTGTGTCAGTGGTAATGAAGGGTCAATTGTGTCTGTGGTAATGAAGTGTCCTTTGTGATCGTGGTAATGAAAGATTAATCGTGTCTGTGGTAATGAAGGGTCCTTTGTGATCGTGGTAATGAAATATTCATTGTGTCAGTGGTAATTAAGGGTCCTTTGTGTTCTGAAATTGAGGTTTCATTAAGACTGTTTGCAGATACAGGTATATTAATCTTGTACCTGTAGGTATACAGAGTATTTATCTGTCACAAAACTGGGTCTTAGTGTAAGTCACATTTACACAGAAGAATCAGTTACAAAGTAACATGACTGCCACACAGATTAATAGACAAGTATTGGCTTATCCCTAGAAACAGGCAGTCATGCCTAGTCCAGATACAGACAGTTGATCAAATAAACACGGGAAAGTTTTAAATGTGTGGCGGAGTAAATTTGCCTATCCCTATTTCTAAACTTAATTGTAATATAATTTGTTAAAAATGTCAAAGTGATTCAGAATGTTGCACACACACACACACACACACACACACACACACACACACACACACACACACACACACACACGCTAACAAAAAAATCAAATTAAATTAGTACATTGTCCATTCACTCGAAAGGATTCTGAAATAGAAAGATTGATTATAATCATATGTCACTTAGTAACACTTCAGCCGCCAGCCAATTTTATATAATTATTCATCAGCTAATAAAATATTTTGTTTTAATAAATTACAACTTGTTATTTGTCAGCTAATAAATTTTCTCATTCATTAACTACATTTATTGTGTTACGTTCTTGATAATATTCATCTGACCTTCATGTTTCACTTCAATGACGCTCACCTGACCTTTGATCTGCAGGTGACTTATAATGCTCACGACTTCATCTCCAAGAACCGTTCCGTCATGCCACATGCCCTGAAAGAGCTCTTAATGAGAAGCCTTAATCCACTCGCCGTTACCCTAGCTATGGACGCCATAAGACCAAATCCAGGGTACGCACTTGAAGCAGCGCTATTGTATTCATAATGTTTTATGCTGGTGTGAAACACTGCTTACAATATATGCAGTACTATGGTATTCATAATGTTTTATGCTGGTGTGAAACACTGCTTACAATATATGCAGTACTATGGTATTCATAATGTTTTATGCTGGTGTGAAACACTGCTTACAATATATGCAGTACTATGGTATTCATAATGTTTTATGCTGGTGTGAAACACTGCTTACAATATATGCAGTACTATGGTATTCATAATGTTTTATGCTGGTGTGAAACACTGCTTACAATATATGCAGTACTATGGTATTCATAATGTTTTATGCTGGTGTGAAACACTGCTTACAATATATGCAGTACTATGGTATTCATAATGTTTTATGCTGGTGTGAAACACTGCTTACAATATATGCAGTACTATGGTATTCATAATGTTTTATGCTGGTGTGAAACACTGCTTACAATATATGCAGTACTATGGTATTCATAATGTTTTATGCTGGTGTGAAACACTGCTTACAATATATGCAGTACTATGGTATTCATAATGTTTTATGCTGGTGTGAAACACTGCTTACAATATATGCAGTACTATGGTATTCATAATGTTTTATGCTGGTGTGAAACACTGCTTACAATATATGCAGTACTATGGTATTCATAATGTTTTATGCTGGTGTGAAACACTGCTTACAATATATGCAGTACTATGGTATTCATAATGTTTTATGCTGGTGTGAAACACTGCTTACAATATATGCAGTACTATGGTATTCATAATGTTTTATGCTGGTGTGAAACACTGCTTACAATATATGCAGTACTATGGTATTCATAATGTTTTATGCTGGTGTGAAACACTGCTTACAATATATGCAGTACTATGGTATTCATAATGTTTTATGCTGGTGTGAAACACTGCTTACAATATATGCAGTACTATGGTATTCATAATGTTTTATGCTGGTGTGAAACACTGCTTACAATATATGCAGTACTATGGTATTCATAATGTTTTATGCTGGTGTGAAACACTGCTTACAATATATGCAGTACTATGGTATTCATAATGTTTTATGCTGGTGTGAAACACTGCTTACAATATATGCAGTACTATGGTATTCATAATGTTTTATGCTGGTGTGAAACACTGCTTACAATATATGCAGTACTATGGTATTCATAATGTTTTATGCTGGTGTGAAACACTGCTTACAATATATGCAGTACTATGGTATTCATAATGTTTTATGCTGGTGTGAAACACTGCTTACAATATATGCAGTACTATGGTATTCATAATGTTTTATGCTGGTGTGAAACACTGCTTACAATATATGCAGTACTATGGTATTCATAATGTTTTATGCTGGTGTGAATAACTGCTTACAATATATGCAGTACTATGGTATTCATAATGTTTTATGCTGGTGTGAATAACTGTTTACAAAATATGCATGCTATGGTATTCATAATGTTTTATGCTGGTGTGAAACACTACTTACAATAGATGCAGTGCTGTGGTATTCATAATGTTTTGTACTGGTGTGACGAACTGTTTACAGTGTATGCCGTCTAGTCTCAAGATTTCATGTCCATTAACTTGCGATCTACTTACTGTGAACCAGTGACGTGAACTACTGATAATGAGGAAGTACTAGCGCTGTGAAGTTTTAATACATGAACTATAGTGTGGAGTACTAGTGTTGTGAACTGTTAATATATTAACTACTGACAGTGTGAAGTATCAGTGTTGTGAACTGTTAATATATTAACTACTGAGAGTGTGAAGTATCAGTGTTGTGAACTGTTAATATATTAACTACTGAGAGTGTGAAGTATCAGTGTTGTGAACTGTTAATATGTGAACTGCTTATAGTGTGAAGTACTAGTGTGAATGCCCTTATTTGTTGAGAAATACAGTCATTGGGTTAATGCCCCTTATTTGTTGAGAAATACAGTCATTGGGTTAAAGCCCTTATTTGTTGAGATATACAGTCATTGATATATTCTATCTAGTAGTGGCTGTCTTGAAATATAGCACTTAGGAATTTCAACTTGAATTAGTGAAGTGATGATGACTTAAAGTCACAATAAACAAATAAAATAATATTGACTTACTGAAACAATATTTAACTAATAAAGTACTAATCATTTAACAAAATAAGGACTTTTATTATCAGTAATATTGACTTACCGAAACAGTATTTAACTAATAAAGTAATAATCATTTAACAAAATAAGGACTATTATTATCAGTAATATTGACTTACCGAAACAGTATTTATCTAATAATATACATGCATGTAACAAAGTAAAGACTTTTATTACCAGTTGTACTGCAATGTTGTTAATTGAAAGAACATATGTTTGTTTTAATTAAATTATATATATATTCCTTTTAAATCAGGCAGCCTCCAACGAGTCCCATGCAAAGTGTGCCTGCGTGGTCCTATCAGGTTAGTGTTTTGTTTACTAATTTTTATATTATTGCACGCTATTCTAAATTCTCAAGTTAATTTCGCATTATTTTGACACAGCGTGACAAATCAGGTTTTTTTGTAATGGAGTATGTTGTATCGTGTTTATTTTTCATGGAGTATACGTTATGTGATTTTTTTAAAATGGACTCACAGTTATTTTATTTTGTGTTTAAATGTGTACTATTTATTTCTAAGTGGACTATTTAATTATAATATAGTGTAAAATTTTGCTTTTTATATAAATTTTAATGAAAAGAGTTTTTGAATTGTGTAACTAGAACACACTTATGTTTCATTTTTCTCAAACAGAACGAAATGGCTTCCCTCATACAACGTGTGAACGCCGGCAACCTACATCACATATTGTGCGTGACTGTTTATTACTCGATGTATTGTGTGTGACTATTTATTACTCAGTGTATTGTGCGTGACTATTTCTTACTCAGTGTATTGTGCGTGACTATTACTCGATGCATTGTGCGTGGCTATTTATTACTCAATGTATTGTGTGTGACTATTACTCGATGCATTGTGCGTGGCTATTTATTACTCAATGTATTGTGCGTGACTATTACTCGATGCATTGTGCGTGACTATTTCTTACTCAGTGTATTGTGCGTGACTATTACTCGATGCATTGTGCGTGGCTATTTATTACTCAATGTATTGTGTGTGACTATTACTCGATGTATTGTGCGTGACTATTACTCGATGCATTGTGCAAACCATAAGGCATAGACTATAGTAGATGACGGTAGTTGTAAGGCTGTAAGTGAACTTAACTATGTGCATTGTACAAAGCCATACAGCATAGTATATGGATATAGAATATCAGTACATACAAGACTAAGTGATTTCATTACTTGTGCATGCAATAGGGATAGACTATAGTGCATATCAGTAGTTGCTAGACTAAGTGATTTTATTAACTGCTTTGTGAATGCTAGTCTATAGTATATGTCAGTATTTGTAAGAGTAAGTGATTTTACTATGTGCATTGTGCGGGCCATAGTGTATAGACTATAGTATATGATAATACTTGAAAGTTTGTAAGTGGTTGTTACTATGTGTATAATGCACGACATTATATGTAGACACTGAATTTAACACCGCCTGTAGATGGTGAATAGAACACAGTGAATGGAACTTTCTGTGGACGGTGAATGGCATAGTCTGTAAATAGTGAATTGAACACACTATGCGAACAATTACTGGTGATAAAAGTAATCAGAAAAATATGGTTAACATGAATGTCAGTACATATCAATACAAAATAGTCAGTTGGTTTGCCCCCACCTTTCCCCACAAATAAAATAATATTATTAATTTCCTGATTTTATGAAAATAAAATTTATTTTAAAAATAATCTTTGTAATAATCAGGGATTCATCATTCCTGTGTATTTTGTTAATAATTAAATTACATTTATTTTTGTCGCATTATGTTTATTAATTATCTTGATTTGTAAAAGAGTTTTCTTGATATTTTTAATAACCTTTTAACTTTGTCGTTATAATTTACTGATATTATAAAAATAAAAATGGCAACAAAACTTTTTCCAGATGCGTACGACCGAACACAGCCTACATACCTGGCAATTTTGACCGGGCGGAAGTGACGTCACAACTTAAGGAGGCTAATGTGGTGGAAACGATTCGACAAAGAAAGCTCGGATATTCTGCTTGTTTACCACATCAGGAATTTATTAAAAGGTACGAATAACATATTTGATTAACACATCACGAATTTATGAAAAGGTAGATTAATATATTTGATTACCAAATAACTAATTTATTAAAAGGTACTACTAATATATTTGAGTAATGCATCACGAATTTATTAACAGTACGACTAAGATATTTGAGTAACACTGAATGAGTTCACCAACAGGTATGGTTGTAATACGTCTCGTTGCTATGGTGGGAGTTGAAATGCATGTACATTATATACACCATAACATTGCACTGTAAGTGACACGTTAGTGCACCATTACACTGGATTATAAGTGACAGGTCAATACACCATAACACTGGATTTTAAGTGACAGGTCAATACACCATTACACTGGACTGTAATTGACACGTCAGTACACCATAACACTGGACTGTAAGTGACAGGTCAATACACCATTACACTGGACTGTACGTGACACGTCAGTACACCAATACACTGGACTGCACGTGACACGTCAGTACACCAAATCACTGGACTGCACGTGACACGTCAGTACACCAATACACTGGACTGTACGTGACATGTCAGTACACTGCGCAAAACGGACGGTGCACATAAGCATTTATCTGTCCTCGATGGCATAACGACACTTATAACAACACTATTATTAAAGAATGCATATATAAGCTTTTTCTTCTTTCTCAATTGACTCACTTTGATTTAAAAAATCATGCTGTCTTCCCATCTGACTGGCTGTTTAGTTAGCACTGAGTATACCAGTTAAGTTGACCGATTGTTACGTGTCTATAGATATATGTCTGATATAAACACGTGTAGCAGTCTCAATCAAAACATTATATAAAGAACTATACGATATGTAATCGTTATATGGCTTTACACTGCGTTGTCTGCATTGTTGCAGGCATTCACTTTGTTCAGAGTAATAGTTTAGCGTTAGTATAAAATATCTTCTTGGATGTACTATGTTCACAGAGCTATGGTATGGACTTTATGTAACATATCTTTCTACCTAATGAATGTGGAACAAGCGTATTGAGCAAGACTGGTTGTTTTAATTGTGTAAACGCACTTGTTCAGTTTCAGATCACTCGTGTATAAACCATCCACCCCTATCACGTCATTTCCGGAAGCTTGTAAAGCTATTCTTGCGAAAGTAGATCTTTCAGGACGCGGGGCCCATTTGACAAGAACATCGGTAAGTGTTTATGGATGTCATACGGATTTGAACATTGGTAGTCTATGATGACGTCAACAATTTGAGTTTGGTATAGTTTCGGTATAACAGTAATAATGTTTCAGTTATTTCTCCATTAAGAAATTGTTATTACTTTTTATATGTTCTGATGCAGAACACTATTCGAAAAGTGTGCTAATTAGAAAGACAAGAATGTGTTCTCTAAAGTCTGAAGTGTCATAATTTTAGAAAGCCTGAATGGAATGTGTTCTCTAAACTTAAAGTCTGAAAAATGTTATAATTAGAGAAGGCCTGAAAGATCAAGTCATGAGCAATGAGCGTAACCTTTAAACTTACATATTTTAAAAGTGCCATTAATAGAAAATTGTGGATTAAAATACAAATAAGTAAACGCCTGAGAGGAAAAGTTGTGAGTTGTATCATTAATGTGACAGTGTAGCACGTTAACTGTGAAGAGACTTAATTATGAATTTAGCCTGAATGTATATATATATTTGTAACTGATTATAATAATGTGCAATATGGACTGATTATAACATGTATAATGTGGACAAATTATAACAATATTTACTGTGGACTGATTATAACAATGAGTAATGTGGTCTGATTATAACAACATTTAATGTGGACTGATTATAACAATATTTAATGTGGACTGTTTTTAACAATGTTTAATGTGGATGATTATAACAAGGTATAATATGGATTGGTTATAACAATGAGTAATGTGGACTGATTATACCACCATGTAATGAGTAGTTATAACAACTTGGAATGATTTTAACGTGTAATGTGGACTGGTTATAACAATGTGTAATGTGGACTGATTATAACAATGTATAATAAACTAATTATAACAATGTATAATATGAACTGATTATAACAATGTATAATGTAAACTATTAAAAAATGTGCGGTTGATTATAATTAACTACACCCACCGCAGTGAAAGATGAAAACGAAATCAGAATTTAGTAAATGAACAAAGTAAAACAAGAGCGGTATTACTACTCACTGACAGACAGGCAGACGGAGAGAAACAATCAGACAGATAAATAGACATTGTTTAGTATATATTTTCTCTATTTTCTCTATAAATTAATTTTCAGGTTTTTCTCCGCTACTGGCATATGCTAAAGCTGTACGCTCTGAAGGCCAACGAACTGCGGAAAATAGTTCTCGTCCAAAGCATCGTGCGGGGTTTTCTTTTGCGAAGGCGCTTGGGAGGTCGGATGACAACCGAACAACAGTTTGTCGCCATTGGTCAATTTTGTGATCACGTGGCAAAATCAGGAAGCAGGACGTGGGGGTTTGTTCAAGATGAAGCTGAACTTGACAAACGACGTTTTGAGACTGAAGTAAATCGAATAAATAAATTAATAATAATAGAATTAACTCTTGCTAAAAGGAAACAACGACCAACATATTTATCGTAAACTTATGCATAATTATTTCTAATGTTATGTTTAAACTTCAAATTTTAAACTCATCAAATTAATCATTAATATATTTACATATTGACAGCTCTGTAATATATGCTTTAAAATTATGTGTTGGTATTATTAAACTGTTTTTCCTTCTATAATATAAACTGATCCCGCGAGAATTTCTCTCCTCGTATAGGCATTTACACTGAAAAAATATCTCTTCTCGTATAGACATTTCATACTGATAGAATATCTCTTCTCGTATAAACATTTCACACTGATATACTTTCTCTCCTCGTATAAATATTTCACACTGATAGAATATCTCTTCTCGTATAGACATTTCACACTGATATACTTTCTCTCCTCGTATAAATATTTCACACTGATAGAATATCTCTCCTCGTATAAACATTTCAGTAATAGAACATCTTTCTCGTATAGACTTTTCGCACCGCCAGAATTTTTCTCCATGTATAGACATTTCACACTGATAGAACACCTCTCCTCGTACAGACATTGTACAGTGATAGAATATTTCGTTATTTAATAATTAAATTATAATAAAATAATTAAATTCCTCCCAAATGTGAAATTACATATACACAACGCAAAGCAGCTTCTTTTCAGTAGATTTCCGATGTCACCGAAAATAATTACCCGAGAAAATTGCTAACTGTTTCACTATTCCAGATCAGATTTGAGGTCAAGAAAATGTACTTTTCAGACCAGATTTGAGGTCAAGAAAATATACTTTTCAGACCAGATTTGAGGTCAAGAAAATATACTTTTCCAGACCAGATTTGAGGTCAAGAAAATATACTTTCCAGATCAGATTTGAGGTCAAGAAAATGTACTTTTCCAGACCAGATTTGAGGTCAAGAAAATGTACTTTTCCAGACCAGATTTGAGGTCAAGAAAACTGTGACTTTGCTCAATGGTAGTCAGAGAAACGCTACCTCCATGACTTTGTTAGAATACAGTAATGAAAGGAAGTGATTAAAAATAATGAAGTTTGTGGCAAAATAAATTTTCCTATCCCTATTTCTAACTTAATAATTATATATTTGTTGCCAATGTTGATGTGATCCGACCTTGGGCATTGCTTATGATGATATTTTTGAATTGGAGTAAACAACTCAGGTGGAGAACATGCTAGAACTTGCTAATGCAATCCAAACCATTTCCAAGTGGATGAGTAGTTTTCCTCATAATAATCTCAAACTTGTTCATAACAAATTCATCCAATGGGGATGGACAGAAAGTTACTTTTTTGAAGAAGTACTATATTCTAATCATTGTGATTTTGATATAGCACGAGTCTGGTCATAAAGGTGATCATTAGCTTGTGGTAAGTTCACTGGCTGATAAAGAAAGAATGGACTTAGAAATATTCCATACATGTTTGCTATTGGTCTATGATTTGAATTGGAGAATGCTTTATGTAACTGAACCATTATTTCTATGTTTACTAATTTGATTACGTTGTACAGTATACTTGTGAATTTTGATCGATGCTATATTTCTAATGTTGTGTGTGAATCAGGCTAACGAATATCGTTGCAGGATTTGTAAGTTGAGAATGTGTGTAAGGGAGTAAGGAATTTAGAGATGAAATATGCCTAAAATCTAGCACTGCCTTAATTTGACTTTTGCAGAACAGAGTGCACCTATTTCAAAGTCTTGTACCCTGCTTAAGACTACAGTGATGACTATACTCTACTGGATCATGTTGCTGTGTGAATCCAGCATTGTCGTCAAACTTATCAGTAAACGTATTGCTTAAGTTGATTCCTGTGAATTCCGCTCAAGAGCCAATATGATGAAAATTGAAGCTTGAGTTTGGTATTGAGAATTCATTAAAGTTTCTTGAATATTCCTCATTTTGTGATGATTAGTGCATCTGAAAATTCTAGAACATTCATGTGATGTGCTTTGGTAGTGCATGTGAAGTTCTGGAGGATTTTCTATGGTGTGCTTTGTGAGCAGATAAAAGATTCTGGAACAGTTGTGTAACATACCCAGCAAGAGTACATTGGATCGTCACCTAATAAAAAAGAAAGTGACTTGTTGCAAATCGCATGATTGTGAATGTGTGCTATTTATGTTAATTTGACTGCTGATATCTGTGCTAGGATAAACTGAATGAGTCTCTAGAATTAATCAAACATTGTTGTGAAATTATGTAAATCTCAATGCTCTTTTGATTATATTCATATGTTGTATATTGTTGATTTAATAAATTTATTGTTAAATGTATTAACCTTCTTGCACGCATATTAAAGTCTTATGTTGGAGTAATAGTAGGTGGATGGTGGGGGCTCGTTAAATATAAATTAAAGATTTATTTTTATTACTCCTTTTGTAATAAGTTTCCACCTGCAGAATATTATGTGACAGTGTCTTGTTATTTAATATTGTGAAAAGAGTAGAGTTTTATGACACCCTTATAATACGCCAAGTAAGCGACATGTTGGTCTTGTGGGAGAATTATTAATAACTATAAAGTAAGGTTCTCACTCACTTGTAATTAGTTATGTTATTAATTAATAAATAATCACATCGAGTGAAATGTGCCCAGAAATGTGTCACAAAGTTGTTAGAGTGTTGTATAGAAGGAAGTGATTAAAAATAATTAAGTTGCTACTTTGTTGTATGGAAAGAAGAGATTAAAAATAATGAAGTTGTTAGACTGTTGTATGCAATGAAGTGATTAAAAATAATGAAGTTGTTAGAATGTTGTATGGAAAAAAGTGATTAAAAATAATGAAGTTGTTAGAATGTTGTATGGAAGGAAGTGAGGCAACACCGAGCTGATATTCCTCACGGCCTGGCAATTGTAGAGGTCCAGGTGTCAAGTGGGGCCTTCAGAGTATTATTTTTACTGTAAACTATACTTCACTTAAGTAGAGATTCAAGTGTCAAGTGGGGCCTTCAGTGTAAGATATTTACTGTAAACTACAGTTGATTTCCAATAGAAATAAGTCTTAGTTCTGAAAGTTGCATTAAAAATATATTCCAGTTTTATGATTTTACAGATGCTGAGCAAACGGCAACACTACTTCAAACATCATGACGACAGAAACCCGTTGGAACGACAGATTTCATCACTGGACTTTGTACCAGAAAATAAGCAACAGTTATACGCAGTATGGACACCACGCTTTCGGGCGTTTTTAATGCTCAATTTAGTCGTTAATTAACATTTGTAATAAAATAATTATATGTTTAATAATTGTAGTCAAATTTGTAGAAATAACACATAAAAAATTATTATTAAAAAATAGTTTTAGCATCCTTCTTGGCAAATAATGAGTTCTACTTTGTTGAAACAGTGTTTCATGCACACAATATATATTATAGAGAAGAAATATTCTTTTCTCAAAGCTAGTTTTTAAAGTGTTTTTCATTTAGAAACAATACATTAATGTCACTTTGGTTTATATATGTGATCTTATAGCAATTCCAACTTTGATTTAGCATTTCCTTCTCAATAAAAAAACAATCTTCTACAAACTAGCTAAACTTTATCAGGATGGAATTAAAAAATTATGTTTAAGTCATAAAGTAATATGATGTTCCTGTCCTGGATTCCTCTGCACAAACACTTAGGGTCCAGGTTTTTTATCTTCAATTTCAGTCTAAATGCTCTACTAAACTCAGTGTTCTTCTAATCTCAATCTCAATGTTCTACTCAATCTCAATGTTCTACTCATCTCAATCTCAAAGTTCTACTCATCTCAATCTCAATGTTCTACTCATCTCAATCTCAATGTTCTACTCATCTCAATCTCAATGTTCTACTCATCTCAATCTCAGTGTTCCTCTAATCTCATTCTCAGTGCTCTACTAATCTCAATATTCTATTATTCTCAATGTTCTATAATCTCAATTCCAATGTTATATTAATTTCAATCTCAATGTTCTGCTAACCTTAATGTCCTACTTAACTCAATCTTCTACTAATGTCAGTCTGAATGTTCTAATAATTGCAATATCCCACTAATCTCAAATGTCTACTAATCTCAATCTCAGTGTTCTAGTAATCTCAATGTTCAACTAATCTCAATCTCAATGTTCTTTAATCTCAATTCCAATGTTCTACTATTCTCAATCTCAATGTTCTACTAATCTCATTCTCATTGTTCTCTTAATCTCAGTGTTCTACTAATCTTAATCTCAATGTTTTATTAATATCAGTCTCAATGTTCTTCTCTTCTCAATCCCAATGTTCCTCTAATCTCAATATTCAGCTAATCTCAATCTCTTTGATCTGCTAATCTCGATGTTCTACTATTCTCAATCACATTCTTGTGCTTCAGAACGTGGTGGGGCGAGTCCTAGCCAGTTTAAGTGACCTTGACTCAAGCACATGGGCCAAGATTATTTATATCGAGAAAGAACGTCAGCTGGCCAAGGTTTATTTGGATACACGCGCTGTGATTATAGACGGTTCGCACGCTGCTTTTGATGGTGATAGGTATGTGGAATGGACGTGGAATAGGGGAGAAAACTCATTTCATTAGATTTTCAAAACTCACCTTTCTTTACGTAAGATGAAGTGTTTTATTTAGTTGAAAAAAAAATAAATAATTAAAAATAATGTTTGATGAAGTGACTGTAATATTTAGATGAAATATTTTATGTTTCATTTACCTTAAATTATACTTTCCAAATATACGATTTGAATGAAACGGGAGAAACTTTGTAAAGTTGTCTCGAACACAACATGAAGAATCGATCTTGAAAAAAGCCCAGAACTTGAACTACACTGACACAGCTTGAACACGTACTCTATACTACACTGCACACAGCTTGAACACGTCACACTGTACTACACTGCACGCAGCTTGAACACGTCACACTGTACTACACTGCACACAACTTTAAAAGTCGCGAAGCATTAACATTGATCAGTGACGCACACTCTGTTGTGACATGATGATAATTAGGCTACGGGTGGCGTCACATTAAAATACATTTTTAATCACTGTATTGGAACGACTGTTAGAATTAGTGTACTCAAATTAAACAGGTGATCGAGCCGCCCAAAACACGAGGCAAGTAATAAAAGTCCAGTCAAAAGTAATTAACTTATTTTAATTTCTTACTTCATAATTCCTTAGATAAACCAATATTGACTCGCAAGCCATGCACAGTTTGTTGCATGGGTAAATAAACAAATAAGAAATAGTAAACAATTAACGAAGCATAACATTATTTTTATTAGATACTTCTCATAATTCAGTCACTTCGTAGTTATCCGGTCAAATCAGAATTATCTAGTCGCTTCATAATTATCCAATCATTTCTTAATCATCTAGTCACTTCATAATTATCCAGTCGACTTAATTATCCAGTTGGCTCTTAATTATCTAGTAACTTCTTAATTATTCAGTCGACGTAATATTCCAGTCACTTCATAATTATCCAGTCGACTTAATTAACCAGTCACTTCATAATTATCCATTTGGCTCTTAATTATCTAGTAACTTCATAATTATTCAGTCGACGTAATCATCCAGTCGCTTCTTAATTATCCAGTCACTTGACACTCATCTAGTTATTTTTAAATTATAGAGTTACTTCATATTTATTATTTTCTTTTTCTTTTCTTTTCTTTTTTTTACTGAAGGATGACAAAATTCATTTTTATTCTAACAAAAAATACTATATTTTGAATTTTGAAGTACTTTGAATATAATGGTTATTTAGCACAATATTGTTCACAAGGGACAATAATGACATTCCAGAAGTATTTGTATTTCAATACTTTGAATTTAGTACCGTTAGTTAGCACAATATTGTTCACAAGAGACAGTAATGATAATAACAGAAGAATGTAGCAGTCTTAGCAGAGTAATGTTTAGCAGAGACAATAACGATAAAACAGAAAAATGTTTATGAAGACAATAACAATGTCAGAAAAACTATTGCAACAGATTTGGACTTGGAGGAGTACGGAATCAGTACCGTGACGAAGAAACCTCACGCATTCACGCTGGCATACAGGAGGTGAGAAATGTGTCTGTCAGTAGAGTGTGACCAATAAGTAGTGGTGAGAAATGTGTCTGAGTGAGTAACGTGTAACCAAAATGTAGAAGTGAGAAATGTGTGCATGGCTAAGTAGAGTGTAACCATGATGTAGAAAGCAAGAAAGTGTCAGTGTGGCCTTGATTCAGAAAAGTGTGAAATGAGTGTCAACACATAGCTGTGACCTTGTGATATGCCTCAGAGCACAACGAGAAGCAATACTGATTGCTGTCATTCATTGTTCTCTTGACTCTAACAATGCTTACTGTTATGTAACTTCCTTTGTAGTCAAATATAGTTTGTTTTCTTGGGTAATAGCATTCTCTTTCATATACTCTAACAATGCTTACTGCTACGTCACTTCCTTTGTAGTCAAATATAGTTTGTCTTCTTGGGTACAGTGTTTTCTTATCAATACTCTAATATTGCTTATTTTTGTATAACCTTCTCTTTTTTTTGTCAAATATAGTTTATTTTGTTAGGTACCAGTATTTTCCATTCTTATACTCAAACATTGACTGTTGTTCACTGTACCAGTATTTCGCAGTGTTAAATATTCTCTTGGTTACCAGGGTCTTCGGCTGAAGAAAGATTCCGATGGCAGCATTCTTGCTTGTCGTTTGAGTGACCAGCCAATATTTGTCAAGGGTCTCAATGACCTGAGCAAAGGATGTTTACCTGCTGATGTCATCCAGTGTATGGGAGAACTTCCTTTAGACAAGATGATCAAGGTAACCTGTGGTGTAGTTCAAACTGTGTAATTTCACAAACACTAATTGCTTTCTGTAGGACAAGAAAAAATAGGAAGATATGTATTAAAGTATTTATATCATTCCAACACAATTCTCTGTTTGTTCTTGTATTGGTATTAAGGAGCAAGACATGTGTTCACTTCTCTGGATATAAAGAAGTGGTTATCTATAAGTGATATAGTACTTAATATGATGGTGATAATGATGGTGATGATGATGATAATATTGTTGATATATTTATTAAATTTAAATAATTATTTATGTTATTGTAAAGTTTGTAAAGTTAGATTACAGTCATATGAATGGGTTGTTTTTAAATATAAATTTATTATAAAAATTACATGCATTCTAAAACTTAAAGTGCATTAAATGAATTCTATATTTAGAATTGTATTACTCTACCATACACCAAAACGCAACAGAAGACTTATGTAAGAATATTTAGACTATATATTTGTAAATGTCATTTATATATATTTGTAAATGTCATTTATATATATTTGTAAATGTCATTTATATATATTTGTAAATGTCATTTATCATGTCAGACCCGATCATAAAGTGATTTACAAAATAAATTACAACTTATTAATAGGTTAGGACTTTGTAAAAAAAAAAATACTATTTTTGTTTTTATTATTTTTTTATTATTAATTATTTAATTATTATTATTTTACGTCGGACATTAATTTGTTTTTCTTTTTGTTTTATCAGATATTTGACATCAAGGAGTTTCAAAGCAAAATCGCACTTGAAATAAAAAATGCCAGTTTCTCCAAGGTCGCATTGCAGCGTGCGTGCATCATTGGTCTGAGTTTTGGCCGGGATGACCGGAACGATTTGCAGACGCCATGTTGGCTTTGTGTTGTCAGTGTTCCTTCGCTCAGTGCACTGGAGTCACAAGATCGTGAGTAGCGCTCACTCACCTTGATACATGTAGAGTGGAGGGTTGGTGTTTTGCACGACTATATGTGTCTTTATGACGCTAAGGGACTGGTATTTTGCACGACTAGATGTGTTTTATGACGCTAAGGGACTGTTACTTTGCACGACTAGATGTGTTTTTATGACCTAAGGGACGTATTTTGCACGACTAGATGTGTTTTATGATGCTAAGGAACTGGTATTTTATTTAATGTCAGGTACATTGCACAGATATGACAAACAAATATTTTTATTCCAATGCCTAGTGAGTCAAATTCTAAACCAAAAATATATAGTCAGGTTTGCCAATAACAAATTCAATAAGTTATAGCAAAATACACTTAGTGGTTCAACAGTTAAGCCACTCATGCAGCTGTTTGTCTGGTCAACCCCACCATAAAAATTCTTTTATTTCCTTTACCAAATTGTTAGTTACAATAATAATCTATTTCTTGATTGTTTGCTGCCATTATCCAATTTTTTGTTAAAGCAAAAATAAGTCTCTTTTGAGATAGTCGCTTTTACCAAATCGTTAGTACAGTTTTTAATAGGTCTATTTTGGGGTTGTTTTAATAGGGCTAATGATCTATAAATTTGTTGTGTTATTTTATATTATGTAATGTTCCATACAACATGTTTATTTATATTCCTTATTGTTCACAATGCACTTAATATTTTATTGTGGTTATTTTTGCTTCATAATGCGCGTAATGTTTTGTTGTACTCATTATTCTTCCATGAAGAAATAATGCTTCGTTGCATTAATTAATGACCACTGGGGTTTGTAACACTTCCATGAAGAAATAATGCTTCGTTGCATTAATTAATGACCACTGGGATTTGTAACACTTCCATTAAAAATAATGCTTCGTTGCATTAATTAATGACCACAGGGGTTTGTAACACTTCCATGAAGAAATAATGCTTCATTGCATTAATTAATGACCACTGGGGATTGTAACACTTCCATTAAAAATAATGCTTCGTTGCATTAATTAATGACCACAGGGGTTTGTAACATATTGTTGTGTAATGAAATGTTCCTTTTGGCTCCCAACATCTTGCTGCGCCAATTACGCACTCAACGTTTACTTTTATTAAAGATTGTTGCTTAAAGTACTTACAGTTTTCTTAATAAACATTTCCTTAAAGTGAACACTGGTTGTGTTAATGAATGGTTCTTTAAGCATTTACTTTTCATTAAAAAAAGATGTTTCTTAAAGTACTTACTGTTATATTAATGAATGTTTCTTAAAGTACTTAGTTTTATTAAAGAATGTTTCTTAAAATTCATACAGTTTTGTTAAAGAATTGTTTTAAAGTACTTGTTTTGTTGCAGTTGTCAGAGATGCTCAGTTACGAATCACGCAGATGGAACTAACAACCGCAGATACTTTGGAAGAAAGGACGATAGAAAAGGAAGCCAAACAACGGGTAAGTGATACTTTTGAAGTAAGGTCGATTGAAAAGCAGGTCAAACAGCAGGTAAGAGCTAAGCAAGGGAGATAAAAAGAAATACAGGCCAAACAATAGGTAAGAGTGAAGAAAGAGAGATAAAAAGAAATGCAGGCCAAACAGCAGGTAAGAGTGAAGAAAGAGAGATAAAAAGAAATGCAGGCCAAACAGCAGGTAAGAGTGAAGCTAAGTAGATAGGGAAACTACAAAAAATAGTGAAAATTCACATTTGATATCCAGGTTTAAAATGTAAAAGGATAATGAATATGTTTATTAATTAAAATTTATTTAAAATTATAATTAAGAATTGCAAGGTAAAGTACATGTACATATTTGTAATGTTGTGACTGGTATCTAATAACCATTCAAACGTATCAATACAGATTTATTTTCATTACAAATGTACACTTCTACATATACCAATCTAATACTTTTTACAAATTTTTAAAGATTTTCTATAATTTGATATCCCACTATATTAATGTACTATATTAATATATGCTACAGTAAAGTACAAAAATTAATTATGATATTAATTATGCTTTAAATTAGCACTGACAGAGTTAGAAAATAATTTATTTTTTTTAAAGTAATATGAGGGGGAATTATATTTAGTATATTTATTTTTAGTAAATTTTCATGCATATACATTCCCTTTAATGTATATATTTTATCGTGAGAAAAATATACTCTGTATAATTTATATAAACATATTTGCAAGTGTTTGTGCATGTTGGAGTGGAGGACTATTTTATTAATAATTTTCTCAGCACATTGTCTACAGCCCTGTTGGCTTCAACGACTGATTTGTCTCCAAATAACTGCACAAAGATTTTTCAATAGGGACAGAGTATACACCTTCACACACACACACACACACACACACACACACACAGGTATATATATAAAGTGGATAAAGCTTGTGTATTATGTACTTTGAGTTTGAAAAAATAATAAACTTGAAATACATACAAATTAAAACAAAAACATTCATTAGAATTTTTCAACAAAGTTGTTTTTAAATATGATGGCAAACTATTGTTGATGAATCTTTTTTTAATTATTATTTTGCCAGCATTTCGCTGCAAGTTTGATGAATAATTATTTTTCTACTGCCAGCACGAGCGTGACCGATGGGCGAAGACTGACCAACGGGAACACCTGAAGCAATTCGAAGGAGCAGGACGTCACGTCAGACATCAGCTGCGAGCGAAGGGTTTACCTGTTGGGGAGCAAGTCGGGTACAGTTGGGAAGGAACTGGGGGTAAGTCACTAACTCTAGAACGTCCGATGGACCTTGAGGAACTGTTGGTTTGTCTATATCACTATGTCTATATCACTATGTCTGTTTCACTATGTCTATATCACTATGTCTGTATCACTATGTCTATATCACTATGTCTGTATCACTAGTTGTAATTCAGTCACACTATTATACGTTAATCAGCCGAAGGAATTTGTGGACAGTCAGCATGTCTACGATCAAGTCACACACACTCGTAAAAAGTCATTACCGCGAGGTACAAATGGGCCACACTTTGAAGGACTTGAAATATGTCATTACCGCGAGGTACAAATGGGCCACACTTTGAAATATGTCATTACAGCGAGGTACAAATGGGCCACACTTTGAAGGACTTAAAATAAGTCATTACCGCGAGGTATAAATGGGCCACACTTTGAAGGACTTGAAATAAGTCATTACCCTGAGTACAAATGGGCCACACTTTGAAGGAACTTGAAATAAGTCATTAACAATAAGATAAACAAGCTGACTACATCTAGTATCCGGTGATTTAAAGGAACCAGTCATGGGTCTCTACTAGTACAAACAAGGTGACTACACATAGTATCCGGTGATTTAAAGGGACCAGTCATGGGTCTCTACTAGTACAAACAAGCTGACTGCACATAGTATCCGGTGATTTAAAGGGACCAGTCATGGGTCTCTACTAGTACAAACAAACTGACTACATATAGTATCTGGTGATTGAACGAGACCTATTTCGTCATTAACAGTAAAAACCAGTTGAACACAGTGAGAAGGAATTGTATTAAAACTTACATTATTTAAACGTTCTTTACAGGAGGTTGTAAAATGATGATGTTGATGAGTGATTATAGATGTTAATTACAAGAGAGCATAAGTTGGTTTTTTTTCATTGAAGGTGGAGACAAGAAAACTACGGAGGCGATAAAGAAGTTGATGAATCAAGAAACACCTTCAAGTAAGAAATACTTCCTCACTTAAATTCTAAGATATATATGTATGTAGGCTTTGTTGTTTAATTTTGTCATTTAAAAAGCAATTTGCTTAAATTTGCCCATTTTAACATTTTAAATATAGTAAACTCTGTAAATTACTGACATTGTTAAAATGTTGCAGTAAATCTGTAAATTAATTAACCTAGTTTTAAAGTATTGCAGTCAAACTCTGTAATATTCATTGGCTAACCAATCACTGTTCTTTTATGGTCGTAGCTACCCACAATATCCTCCTTCATAATCAAGTCTTCGTTAGCTACCCAAAATATCTTCATTGTTATGGTTTTTCATAACTACCTACTTTTTCTTATTGACCGTCATTACTTACCTGATGTATCTCCATGAACTTCGTCAGCAACACGATTTATCTTCCTTCATGGTCTTTGTTAGCTATCGGATGACCATCTTTCCTTACTCTCTCAACCAGTCACTTAATTCACTATTAAACTAACAACCGTCTTTCATGACCAGATGTCTCGCCACACCAAATGCAAGTGATTAGACATTAGAATTCTCTACAGCATGTAAACTTTTGATCTCAGCCCATTGGTTGGTCTCGTTTTCATAAATCTTAACCATTCGATAATAATACTACTCATCCAGTTGGAACTGGTTTGCATTGCATCAACAATTTCCAGCATATTCTCAGCTTGAGTATTTACTCCAACTTTGACACTTACAAAAATACCAACATAAGAGTGCCCACGGTCAGGTCACTTCGACATCCTAACAATTTATATAACAATTAAGTTCAGAAACAGGAATAGGCAAATTCACTCTGCCACATATAGTTTTCCAGTTCTGTCTGTCTGTGCAAAACGCTAAAGCGTCCTTGACCTACAAGCACGTGAGAGTTGATGGAGCACTGCTAAAGCGTCCTTGATCTTTGAGCATGTGGGAATATTTTACATGATCAGTTTTATGTTGCATCGTCACGTTCACAAAACTGGATTTAACTCCTTAAATGTTTTGGCAAATAAATTGCACACCACGCAATCAAGTACACTTTGCCTTGACCTTTGAGCATGTGGAAGTTTGGGTATTTTTACTTGGCCAGCTTCATGTTGCATTGTCGCATTCACGGAACATCAAAGTACTCATAAAAAAATTTAAAAAACGACGGTCAAGGTCATTTGCTAAATGATGCTTGAATTTTCACTCACAATATGACTTATAATTAATCAAGCCTTCCAATAAACAAATTCATTTATGTTGCTAGCAATTCATTCATTTTAATTTCCCATCCACCCGTCACAGAGGTATAGAGACTTGAGACTTAAAACTAAGAGATTTTCTCTGTCCCCAAATTTATTTGTGATGTTTTATTTGCATCACTAAACAAGAGATTTTCTCTGTACCAGAATTTAAATCTAAAAGATTTTCTCTGTACCCAAATTTATTTATTTAATCAATTAATGTTTTGGCAAGCTTCCCTCACATATATGCCTTAACTAAGAGATTTTCGGTGTGCCCCTCATTTATTAATCAGGTAATGTTCTAAATACCCCTACATTATACCTTTAGCATGCATGAAAATAGTCTTTTCAAACTAGCCTATATCTACCAAAATTGCTCTTCTAATTAACGATGGACACACTGAATTATATGGTTTTCCTAGTCTACCCATGGATTTTCTCTCTGCTCATATTTAGACAAGAATTCTTGGTGTAAGAATGTGTCTTTCTTTACTACATTTGAAATGTTCTGCTGTTGGTGTTCTACTGTACTAGATTTGAGACATGACTTAGCTGTCTTTATGATAGGAACTCATTTATTGAAAATGGTGAAATTGAATGGCATTGCGTCTTACAGGTCACGTTCGTACTGATGGTCCGGAAAAGGGGCGAAACTGGGCCAAGATGGCGACCGCCATAAAAGTTCTCAAAAACTTGGACGAAATGAAGAAATCAGAAGGCAAACGTGCCGAGCAGAACAAGATCTAACTGAGTTATGACTCGCGCGCTCTCCAGTCTGGAGATAACTCCAGCTCGCTGAATCAAGTGTCTCAGGGACACTCGGGAGGCTACTCTTCCAGGAAATTGTGAGACTCTCAGTCAGCTGCTGAGAAAAGTAGTTCCCCTACACATTCATATAGACACAGAGACAAAGTTACTGTTTATAATTCACACTATATACTTTGCACTCTCAATGTGCAGAATGCCGTACCAGGCGAAATATTAGACTGTAGCATCTTAATTCTTAATGTTTGATTCCAGTGTTGCTAAGTCATCTGGCAAGACGTATTCGTTCACTTTTCAATGAAGAGTAGTAGTTATGGGTGGCCTGCAAATATAGTAGTGACTATGTAAGCAGACTTTTCGTTTTGAAAAGTGTGTACTTTTGTCAGCTTTTGGTTATGTTCTTAGAGAGCAGTCGGCATCAAACCTGATCTAAAATACAGAGAGTAGTTGGCTTTGAATCAGATCTGTTACAGAAAGTAGTCTTGAGTTTAACCTTTACACAAAATAGTCAGCCTTGTGTTAGATCTGTTTTTATAACCAGTACATATATTAACTTTTACACAAAGTAGTCAGCCTTGTGTTAGATCTGTTATAAATAGTAGTTATATTAACTTTTACACAAAGTAGTCAGCCTTGTGTTAGATCTGTTTTTATAGCCAGTACATATATTAACTTTTACACAAAATAGTCAGCCTTGTGATAGATCTGTTTTTATGGCCAGTACATATATTAACTTTTACACAAAGTAGTCAGCCTTATGTTAGATCTGTTATAGACAGTAGTTAAATTAACTTTTACACAAAAGTAGCCGACCTTGTGTTTGATTAGTTTACACAGCAATCTTCCTTGAGTGTAACTTTTAAGACAACAGAGACTTGTATATAATTTGTTATGAAAGACTTGGGTTTAATTTTTATTTTTAATTGACTCTGATGTTTTACTATTTTATTTTCAACATCGAAAACTACAATCAGACAAAGGTTCGTGTATTCTATTTATTTTATCGTGTAACCAGAAACGTGTCAGACTATAGAGATTCAATGGTGTTCAAGTGTGCGGTACATTTACTGGGAACTCCGGGATACGAAAATTACAAATCTAAAACTATACAATATTGTCAGTATAAATATATAAAAATAATGTATAAAACTATAATCACAGGCATAATACTACAAATATATTTTATTGTCTGTAGACAAAACTTACTGGATGTCTGTACAAGGAAGTGCATAACTGATTGGACTGTCTTTACAGGAAGTGTATAATTGATGGGACTGTCTGTATAGGAATTGTATAACTGACTGGAAGTGTATAATTGAAGAGACTGTCTGTACAGAAATTGTATAACTGATTAGACTGTCTGTACAGAAATTGTATAACTGATTGGACTGTCTGTACTAGAAGTGTACAATTCATCGAGCATGCTATGTGATTACATCTACGCATTTGTATGATGAGGCTTTACAAAAAGTTTACACTCTCTGATGGGACATTAAAAGAAATTCACACCTGATGGGACTGTCAGCAAAGGAAATGTACACCTGCCTGAAGGTATATCCTTACAAGCAGTGCATACCTGTCTTCTGGAAGTGCCTGGTCGTATAAGTCTTCCGATGCAATAAATACACAGCTATCTGATACGATTGTCTATAAGAAATGCATGCCTGTTTGGAGGACTGTCAGTACAAGAAATGCACGCCTGTTTGGTGGACTGTCAGTACAAGAAATGCACGCCTGTTTGGTGGACTGTCAGTACAAGAAATGCATGCCTGTTTGGTGGACTGTCAGTACAAGAAATGCACGCCTGTTTGGTGGACTGTCAGTACAAGAAATGCATGCCTGTTTGGTGGACTGTCAGTACAAGAAATGCATGCATGTTTGGTGGACTGTAAGTATATGAAGAACATGCCTGTTTGGTGGACTGCCTGTACTAGAAATATATATATTTATAGTCCACTTATCAGAAAGGACGGTAGCGATTATATTGGCTGGACATTATTTAAGCGGTATAAGGATGGTCTTTTGTGAGAAAATTTTCAAGCAGTGTATTATTGCTTCATTGTACTTGATTCATTCAGTGTAGGTATTTTGTGAGAAAATTTTCAAATAATGTAAGTATTATTCTTCCCTGTACTTGGGTCATTCCATGTAGGGACTTTCTAATACCCCATGCACTGTATAAATTATGTTTGGATGTACAAAGAAGATCCTTTACACAGTGTAAGAATGTTAATTTTAAGTCAAACAAAGTTATTTTCTTTTCATTGACCAAATAGTATGTTCGAAGATTAAACTTGTTAAGGGTTTTGTTTGTATACAAAATACAGAAGTGTTTGGCGTGTGCGTTTGTGTAAGTGTGCTCGTGTGTATTATAAATATTCGTGTGTAAGGACAGTATGCCATGCAAAATCCAGTATTTAAAAATAAATAACTGAACGACTTTTAAAGAATTAACGTGCTTATGGTTTCGATTTTCTTCAATAAATACTAACATGAAAATCAGTTTTGTTTCTTTATATTTTTATTTCATTCATCTTCGCTTTATTTTAATAAAAGTGAAGTTGAACTAGAAATGCACCTTAATTTAGGATATTCGTTACATGTGTGTGTGTGTGTGTGTGTGTGTGTGTGTGTGTGTGTGTGTGTGTGTGTGTGTGTGTGTGTGTGTGTGTGTGTGTGTGTGTGTGTGTGAATTTACTTCGGTGCATAAATGTTTGTTTGCCTGGGTATATATGTTTACCGTGTAGAGAAAGGAAGAACTCAGACGTTGATGTGTTGTGTTTTTGGTGTAATAAGTTTGCATCAACAGTTAGTGATGTGTTATGTGCTTAGTGTAATAAGTTTGCATGATAAGTCATTAACCTGTCGACGTGCTTAGTGTAATAAGTTTGCATGATAAGTCATTAACCTGTCGATGTGCATAGTGTAATAAGTTTGCATGATAAGTCATTAACCTGTCGATGTGCTTAGTGTAATAAGTTTGCATGATAAGTCATTAACCTGTCGATGTGCTTAGTGTAATAAGTTTGCATGATAAGTCATTAACCTGTCGATGTGCATAGTGTAATAAGTTTGCATGATAAGTCATTAACCTGTCGATGTGCTTAGTGTAATAAGTTTGCATGATAAGTCATTAACCTGTCGATGTGCTTAGTGTAATAAGTTTGCATGATAAGTCATTAACCTGTCGATGTGCATAGTGTAATAAGTTTGCATGATAAGTCATTAACCTGTCGATGTGCTTAGTGTAATAAGTTTGCATGATAAGTCATTAACCTGTCGATGTGCTTAGTGTAATAAGTTTGCATGATAAGTCATTAACCTGTCAATGTGCATAGTGTAATAAGTTTGCATGATAAGTCATTAACCTGTCGATGTGCTTAGTGTAATCTGTACACTTCCTTTCTTAATTTTTAATAAAGCTGTAAGTGACATCACTCTAAGGACGGTTTTGCTGTTATATTTCTCATAATAGTAACAACACAAGAGACAGTATGAGAAGACTGAATTTAATATTGAAATACGTCTCAAAATAATCTTCTGCACAAAGAGTGAACCTAATTCTGATAACATCTTTCTCCTATAAAATGATATCATCCTAGCATAGATTCTTTACACACACAGACACACACGCACACACACGCACGATGATCCAATTACAAATTACACCATTAGAAAGAAAGATGACGTGTTATCTCTTATAAATAACAAAGCCGATTTGTACAGAAAGCAATGGATTGAACAAGTGGCTTTAAGTATAATCACCCATTTCATATTTTACAGTACAGATAAGATTTAAGTCATTTGATTAACTGAGTTATAACATTTTCTCCCTCCCTCTCTCTCTCTCTCTCTCTCTCTTTCTGCACAACACACACAACTGACAAATATTTTTTTATAACACTCTCTCTCTCTCTCTCTCTCTCTCTCTCTCTCTCTCTCTCTCTCTCTCTCTCTCTCTCTCTCTCTCTCTCTCTCTCTCTCTCTCTCTCTCTCTCTCTCTCTCCGCTTGCATCTGACACAACTGTGTAACCCAGGCTCTTTCTCACTCTCTCCCTTCCCTCTGTACACATAACAATTAAATATATAAATCACACGATGACAATATTTATCATTGGTCTCTTGGAAATGTCAACGCTAACAGACACGTTACACAACTGATTAAACAATGATACTTTTTACAACTGGTACACTTTACACATGTTACTTACTATACAATGACACTTTTCACATTTGATATACTTTAAACAAGTACATAATAACACGTTCGCATTTGATACACTTTATACAAATAATGCAATACTAGATATAGAATTTGAAATGTATTCAACAGTCGTACAACAGTTTTAAAATTATTATGCATAACAAATGCACACATTTTTCTCGTAGCCAAGAGAAAATGTCAACAAACTCGCTAAGAGTATTTTGTGACAGAAACCACAATCACATGTGTTTTTAAGACATCAACTATTGTCTAAAAGGGGTGGATTCCTGTGTATATGCCGTGTCACTGGTAAATATGTACAGTTCTTGGGTCATGTACCTCGTCACCTCACTAGTGATTGTGTACAATTCTTCCATCATGTATTACGTCACAGGTGATTGTGATAAGTTTTCCCCTGATGTACCACGTCACTGGTGATTGTGATAAGTTTTTCCCTGATGTAGCACGTTACTGGTGATTGTTGCAGTTCTTCCATTATGTACCACATTAGTGGTGATTGTGTGTAGTTATTGGATCTTGTACCACGTCAACGGTGATTGTTGCAGTTCTTCCGTCATGTAACACATTAGTGGTGATTGTGTGTAGTTCTTGCGTCATGTACCATGTCACTGGTAATTGTTGCTGTTCTTCCATCATATACCACATTAGTGGTGATTGTGTGTAGTTCTTGGGTCATGTACCACATCACTGGTATTCAGTCTTTTATATTCCTTGGTTCATTTCAATGGGACTTCTATACAGTCTCTAGTGTCATGCTTCATATCGACAGTTGCAATATTTTCGTCAATGGTGACTGTACTAAGTTATTGTGTTGTGTACCACATGTCAATGGTGACTGTAATAAGTTCTTGTGTCATGCATCACGTCGATGGTGACTAATAAGTTCTTGTGTCGTGTACCACGTCAATGGTGATTGTAATGAGTTCTTGTGTCCTGTATCACGTCTGTGGTGACTGTAATAAGTTCTTGTGTCATGTATCACGTCAATGGTGACTGTAATAAGTTCTTGTGTCATGTATCACGTCAATGGTGACTAATAAGTTCTTGTGTCATGTATCACGTCAATGGTGACTGTAATAAGTTCTTGTGTCATGTATCATGTCAATGGTGATTGTAATAAGATTTCGTGTCATGTCTGATATAGTCAGTTATTCTAGTACATTCTCTTGTGCCATGTATCACGTCTTATCTCCTCGAGATATTTCGACAATTAACTTTAATTTAGTTATCTCGCTTTGTTCCGAAATAACAGCATCTATGTAACAATCACCATATTTTCTTACACTTCCTTACCTTGGTATTCTAACAGTATTTCACTTTCCTGTTCGGATAAACATTTTATCCCAATTTAATGTCGTGATACTGTAAGCCATCGTGTGTCTGCTTAAATAGTATCTGTGCCGGAAATAGAAAGTTCACAAACCAGTAGTCGCCAAAAGTGAGGTGAATGTTCTTCTCTAAGGACGAAGTGACCTTGACCTTGGAATTTTTTGAGAACTCATACAGTGTCTTGCCCATAGAGATGATACTGAAAGAAAACAAAATACACCAACTGGAATATTGCTGCTGTTTAAAAAGAAAAAAAGAAATCAACGAAACAAAAACATCTTTAAGTCAGAAAATGAATTGGAGTATTTGCAATAGAGGTGGCTAACATTTTTTTAAAATAAAAGTAACAACAAAAAATATAATAAAAGTCTTGATAAACAAATATGTAAATTAATTTGTCAGCAGATTTTTTAAAAGTTAGACACTAAGATCGATATGTATAAGTTTGAGAAAGTCCTGATTGTACACAAGTAGACAAAAGACCGCGTACCGTTTGAGAACGTCGCCTTCCTAAAGGAGAACATTGAAATTTTTTTAATGTCGTGATAACTTTAAGCCATCGTGGTGTGTCTGTTTATACAGTATCTGGTGACTGTAATAAGTTATTGTGTTGTGTACCACGTCAATGGTGACTGTAATAAGTTATTGTGTTGTGTACCACGTCAATGGTGACTGTAATAAGTTATTGTGTTGTGTACCACGTCAATGGTGACTGTAATAAGTTATTGTGTTGTGTACCACGTCAATGGTGACTGTAATAAGTTATTGTGTTGTGTACCACGTCAATGGTGACTGTAATAAGTTATTGTGTTGTGTACCACGTCAATGGTGACTGTAATAAGTTATTGTGTTGTGTACCACGTCAATGCCTAAAATGAAGTAAGTAGTGACGTGGACGACTCATTCATGCACTGGGACAATATTGAATTAAGGGACTCAGTCATCAACCGGAAATGATGATAAAGGTAAAATATGCTTCCTGGTATTTTAGTGTGTAAAATAAAATATGCCTGGAATGGAACAGTTAGTAACGTAGATGACTGATTCATGGCCTGGATTAAGAAAGAAAATGCTTCATGGTACTTTTGTGTGTAAAATAAAGTAGGCCTGAAACTGAACAGTTAGTGAGGTCGACGACTCATTCATGGCCTGAAGTAAGAACAATGACGTTTCATGGTACTTTTGTGTAAAATAAAATGTGCCTGAAATTCCAGGCCCGGCAAGCAAACTGACGAATGTAAACAAATAAAAGAACCGGCACTGACCAGATCTGCGACAAGAAGTAGATGTTGCTGGCAGGCCCGAAGACGCACAGCATGTAGGAGTGGAAGACAAGAAGGCCGGTCAATATGTTTATCTCCCCTGTCAGGACCTGTTGTCACAAGAGTATTGCAATAAATTAGAGATTTCATTTACTTGAATTCAAAATAGTAAATATAGAACTACTTCAGTGTTTTCTAGAACTGACAAGTATAGTAAATATAGAACTACTTCAGTGTTTTCTAGAACTGACAAGTAAATATAGAACAGTGTTTTCTAGAACTGATAAGTATAGTAAATACAGAACTACTTCAGTGTTTTCTAGAACTGACAAGTATAGTAAATATAGAACTACTTCAGTGTTTTCTAGAACTGACAAGTAAATATAGAACAGTGTTTTCTAGAACTGACAAGTAAATATAGAACAGTGTTTTCTAGAACTGATAAGTATAGTAAATACAGAACTACTTCAGTGTTTTCTAGAACTGACAAGTATAGTAAATATAGAACTACTTCAGTGTTTTCTAGAACTGACAAGTAAATATAGAACAGTGTTTTCTAGAACTGACAAGTAAATATAGAACAGTGTTTTCTAGAACTGATAAGTATAGTAAATACAGAACTACTTCAGTGTTTTCTAGAACTGACAAGTATAGTAAATATAGAACTACTTCAGTGTTTTCTAGAACTGACAAGTAAATATAGAACAGTGTTTTCTAGAACTGATAAGTATAGTAAATACAGAACTACTTCAGTGTTTTCTAGATCTGGCAAGTATAGTAAATATAGATCTATTTCAGTGATTTCTAGAACTGACAAGTATAGTAAATACAGAACTACTTCACTGTTTTCTAGAACTGACAAGTATGGTAAATATAGAACTACTTCAGTTTTTCTTGAACTGACAAGTATGGTAAATATAGAACTACTTCAGTTTTTCTTGAACTGTAAATTATAGTAAATTAAGAACTACTTCAGTTGCGTCGGTTCCATCTGCACCAGAGGCCGAAAGTAATTGTGAGTGAGGAGAATCTAAATTTTATACACTGGTATATAATTATACATTGGTATAACTTATACTTTGGTATACAATTATAATTCAATTTAATACTCTAAAGTCTAAGGTAATCTTATCAATACTGTAGCAAATTAGACATAACCCACACCAATATCCAACACCCGCCGGTTAGTTAAAATGAACACGAGTGAAATGTTAATGAGTTACAAGTATTTATGAAGTCACCTTGTAAGCTGTGCATGGCAGAAAGTACACCCACAGCGACATATCGTTGTCATGGTGATAACGGAGGTACGTGATGGTGAGGTAGGCGCCATAATATCCCACAACTGTGGCGTACCCCGCCAAGACCACAAAGTAGCGCTGGTTCCAGTGGCCGATGCAACAGCCAATCAGAAAGCAATGGTGATCTCGCCGTAAAATACATCGCCGGCAAAACCGACAGTGATGAGCTCTTGGGGGAATATCCATCTGACATTTTTGGCAATATTTCCATGGCAACCCGCCCTTCTCGCTGACGTCAACCGCTGCGCGTGATCCAAGATTTGACGCAGCTTGAATCAATGACGTGTTCGAACCGAAACGTTCTGGAGCCCTTTCCCACCATTGCCGCGTGTCTACGTCAGGCCGATCACGTGACGGTACGTATTCACTCGAGTATAAGATGACGCACAACCAATTGGTCATGCACATGATGAACAGATAGAAAGCGAAGACTTTCAGGTAGTATTGCACCCACGGGTCGAAGTCTTCGTAAACGAACGGTATCAGGTAATTGAGTGTGACGTAGATTTGCGTCAGTGCCTGGAAGACGAAGAGAAAGCGCGCGAAGCCTTTGACATGTGAACCGTTCTCAGCAACGTCATTCCGATAGTGCGCGCGCCATTTTTCCATCAGTGTACGTGGTTTCTGACCTTCGTCGTCAATGTGTAAAACTGTGGAGAATGTCATGACGAATGATGGGCGCCAGTCCTCTCTGCGAAGTCCTTAAACACTAAGCCAGTCTGCCAGTGGATCTGTTGGATAAAACACAGGACCCAGATTACTTTTACCCAGAAATCGAATTGACGATGATTTATAAATTAAAAAACAAAATAAATTTATAAATTAAAACAAAACTGATTTAAGACATGCTTGTGTGCAATACGATAAAACAAGTGATCGCAAAATGTGCTTCTTAGAATGATCACTAGTGATCATGTATCATTTTTACATTATTATATTTGTTACAACGCGACACACACTGAATGTGATACACACTTTACTGTCACATGAATGGGACACAAAACTTTACAGTTATATGAATGTGACGCCCATTTTACAGTTGCAGGAACGTGACACACTCTATAGTTACAAGTAGGTGACGACTTTATAGTTACACGAGCTCGACATATACTTTGCAGTTACATGAACGCAACACAGATATTACATGTGACGTACACACTTTACAGTCACATGAATGTGACGCACTTTACAATTACATGATGTATTATAAAACTATTAAATCATTCATACATTTACCAAACAATCAGTGTCAGTTTCATCGAGATCAGCAATAATGATTTGGTTCCAAAATGATTCTTCTCATTTCTTTTAACACTAACAGTGTCAGTGACCCACCATCATGGTTTGAGTCATAATGTACATGTACTTCAGCTGAAACAGCGCCAGCAATGAAAATAAGCGGAGGGAAACTAGGGAGTTATGAATTTTGGGATACATTATTGAATATAAAATCATGGCTCAGTATCCAAGAGTCCGATCATTAAGCGGTTTTCGCCATTAAAAGCAGCATTAAAAACTCTATATAACAGTATCAATAGCTCACTATCAACACAAACAGTATTAAATCTTCATAACTGAAAACAATAATTCCCACTTTCTAAGATTTGAAACTAAATGTTTAGAAATAAATCGCACGGTTCTACCGTAAATAAAATGCACAAAACAATTTAATTTTTGAGAGGTCAAGCTATTTATAGCATTATCAACACTGTCTGCAGAACAAAGAAAACTTGCTGTACGAAAGAATCTTTCACAGTGGAAAGCTGTGTGAAAAAAAATAAATCAAGAATACGCATTGGGGATTAAATCGAAATCTGGCAAGCACTAAGGAAAGAACAAATTGAAAGCTGGCAAGATCTAACTAAACAAAGAACAGCTCTGCATAGTACAAGTGACCTTTGACCCAATTGTCATCCCCATCCCATACTTTATGAAAAAGTTAGAGCTGGATTTCAGGAAATTTTATTGTCAACTACAAATTTCGAGTGCAAGTTCTTTTGCCACAGGAAACGACTTCGATAAATTACAAACAATTAATAAGTGCGAATATAACTTAAAGGTAATTTAGTGTTGTTCTATTGATATTTTTCTTAAACCCCAACCTTCTGTATGAGAACTTACCACCTCAAACTTTCACTCTTCCACTCCACACATTCTCTCTCTCTCTCTCTCACACACACACACACACAGACAGACACACACACATACACACGCACGCACGCACGCACGCACGCACACACACACACACACACACACACACAGTTTCCAATCTAAAGCACTTCTGTCGAAGAAGACACTTATATAATTATAATTAAACGGGCAGCTATGTTTGTCAGGACATTTCGCTTTTGCACTCTCTGACCTTAAGCCGATTTCAATTAAACTGCTGCATAACTAAGCGAATGTAACTAAGACAATATTTATTATTTAAAAAATTGTATTCGTTACAACATTCCTAATGTGACTTGTAAAACAACACCTCACCATAAAAACTATTTTCACCATAACGTGACTGATCCCTAATCGAACTAGAAGGAAACACGAGAACAATAAAATAAATGACAAAATAAAACAGCAGCTCTGTACATGACAAAATGGAACCCCCAAACATTCTAATAATTGCCCAGTGACGGATTATTCCACCGAAACTAACGCTTTTCACACTGATGTACACTCATCAGTGCTGTTATTAGTAAGGAAACGTAACTCATTCTGGTCTCGATCACGTGCGTTTGGTAAAAACGTTTTCGAATTGAGTGGCAAGCTGTGGGTACGTCTGGCACTAGACACTACTATCGAACCTCAAGTCTTTCTGATCTTAAGGAGGTGAAAATCAGAGCCTGAGTTTTTACTGCAACTAACAAGACATTCGAAGTTAGTGGCAATTTATAAGCACACTTCACACACCAAAGTTTTGATTTGAATTTTAAAAGTATTCGAATTTAGTGGCATAGTATAAACCCGATTCACACGTCAAAGATATAGATTTGAATTAATTCAGTAACATAAGCACGCTCTACTCCTACCTCCGCTCAGCGAAGTGTCATGGCCGAATTAGAAGAACACGTGGACACTCAATAAGTATCCATGCACTACTCACGTGTGGAGTCACAGGTTGAGTCGACGACGCTCGTCCTGGAGCATATTTGTCCGGATTAAATATATCTCATTAAATCTAAATCTAGTTTAAATTTTAAATCTAGTTGCTCTCGTGTCGAGGTAAAAATGTGTTTCGACAACTAAAATATTTTTATATACAACAAAAGAGTCTTCTACAGTTCCAATCACCGAACAGTCGCACGTCAGCATTGCAAATTACATATTCAACGAGAAAAACAATTCGGTCACTGGGGTACTTTAGCCATAATTTGTCAACACCTGCCGACGAATGAGTGTTGCTATGAACTGGTTCACAGTTCTCTGCGACACGTTTTAGCGTGATTTTTCTCCGCTTACCTAGTTACCTATGGAAACCAAGTGCAAAGGGTTGTAACTCTAAGCACTTTAAAGCTCGCTATGTACGGAGTTATCTATTTGACAATTCGTTTGTTTTTTGGCTTCTTTACGTAGCGTGCTTCTCGTGCACATAGGACCCACATCTAAGATCTGATGTTGCCTTTGGGTATAATCTGGTTAAACTAAAAGATAGTCTAAGGTCGGATTCAAGCAAAATCCTGTCATAAAATTATAATTTGCATTCTACCGCTTTTTAAGTCTATCGATTAGATAAGAAAATTTTACTATATTCTTGTGGACGTAGCTATGATTTATATGAATCCTGATAGTATTCTAAGAATTACGCAAAAAAAAAAAAATACAGCCTACATTTACAGCATATGTATACAGCCTACATCTACAGCCTACGTATACAACCTACATTTAAAGCATATATATACAGCCTACATAAAGCATATTTATACAACCTACATTTACAGCCTACGTTTACAGCCTACATTTACAGCATATGTTTACAGTCTACATTTACAGCCTACGTATATAAGATATTTATACAGAATATCTATACAGCCTACATATACAGAACCCCTAGAACTCTCTACACAAATTGCCTTGGCCAAACAGAACCCCTCGAACTTGCTGGACAAATTGTCTTGGCCAAATAGAACCCCTCGAACTTGCTGGACAAATTGTCTTGACCAAACAGAATCTCGAAGTGGCTGGACTCAATTGAGACTATTTTATTCATATTAGACTTGTATTATAAAAACTACTCTGGAATCTCAAATTTACTGCAGCCTTCCAGCTTGACATCAATTTAAAAACAAAGTAATGTCAGTTAGCTGTAACAGAAAATTAAAGACACCCGAGAAATTGGCAGAGACTTGCAGATGACTTAATATTTGTAATGTTATGTTTCAAAATTAAGCAATGGTATGAGTAGTAGTATTTTACCAGTTACCATTTGACATGCACCTTACCATTGGTAGTAGTATTAGTATTTTATCAGTTACCATTTGACATGCACCATACCATGAAATGTTCATATATTCAACCTAATACTTGTTTGTGCTTTGTTTCATCTGATATTTTAAACTAACTGGATCAGGGAGTAAATAAACACACGAGTTTAAAAAATTTTTTTTTTCTCTCACTATTTCAAATGATCGAGCTAACAGAGAGAAATCTATATAATGTGCCTACTCCTATTTTGTCTCTAATCTTAACTCTAATTTAAATCCACTCTACTGTCTCTAAACAATTCTCATTTAAATTCTCTATACTGTCTCTAAACTTAACTCTAATTTAAATCTCTTATACTGTCTGTCAAATATGGGGTTATTTTAATGATCCTGTTACGACATTAATTAACGACTTACAGCCACTATATTCAATCGTACCGCTTATGTTTTATGGGACAATTAACATTTAACACAGCAACAAGTAAATTAGTTGACGTAGCCTTATGGAATCGGCGACGTTATCTCCCCTTAATTAATCATTCGTATACCACTGGCCACAGCCGATCCCAAATAACGGTCGTTCAAAAGAATAATTAAGATAAGGAGTAAGATAACAAAAATTTAATAATAGCAGCAATAAAAGAAAAATAATTTTGAGATGCAAATGAATACGATTAAGCTCGTTCACTCTCCCCTTTCTGTCTTTCAGTTCGATAATATAATGTAGTCAGATTTGTCAGTGAGGCTTGGCTTCACGGCCCGGTTGTTTAACTCCCCGCCCCCCCCCCCCCCCCGCCCCCCGGAAATGAGAAATGATGAACAGTAGCGACTGGCGTGGCCAGAACCTATGTTCTTACCGTCTGCTGAATGATGAGAGTCTTCTAAGCTCACACGCTGCACGTCGTAATCGAGATTTCTGGATCAGTCAAGCTTCTGGTGATAGAATGACCCAGCTGAACAATGATAACGTTTTCCTTTTTAGCTGGCATAATTATTACTGTGATAAATATTAGATTTGTGGTCACAGTGGGTTGGAAATGGCCCTCACAATAGTGTTACTTCATATCAATGAACCTTAGCATACAAGCAAGCTTACAATTTAAAAGAACATGTATGCAACATGACAATAATCATCTCAAGAATTCAAATATTCACAGTTTATCATCATAGATCTCAGTAAATGGTTTCATTTCACCACTCAATTACACTTAAACAACATACATTACATCCAGATTATAATTTGGTTCAATTTAGTTCAAATAGATTTACAATGTATAAAGAAACTGGTGCCTCACAACACGTGTTCATTACAATTTCATCGTCTATTTACATTCAGAACCAAAACTAAGCCACACATTACACCGTCTATTTACATTCAGAACCACAACTAAGTCACACATTTCATCGTCTATCTACATTCAGAACCACAACTAATGCCACACATTACATTTCTGAAAAGAAATTTACATTAGCGCTCATGCATACAAATAATCATCAATGACAAATAATAAAATCTCTAACATTCTAATTAACAAAACATTTCGATTATTCTCATGAAGATAACACGAATATATTGACTGATCTATTATCAAACTACATCCACTGTTCCTGTATTCACATATGTGACTTATCTCCGATTGCATGATATGGCGTGAAAGAAGTTGTAGGCGGTAAATTCACTGCCCGTGTTCGACCCCACTTTTGCCTACGTCACGGGCGGAACTCAAATGTTCATATACGATTATGGTGCATCCGGTTAATTTCACCATCCATCCACCCTTGAAACCAACCTCCATTCCTGTGGATTCCTTGTGTTATTGATGCCTAACTGTCCTCTTTAAGTTAAAACTAATTCCGCTACGCGCAAAGTGCAATACATTCGACATGGTTGACTTACCACATGAGAGTTCATCCTGGCGACAACAACAAATTATATACTACACATTATTAATAGCAACTATAGAAAATGAAAAGTGAACTAGAATGTAAAATTTAAAAAGGCATGCAGTATAATTTGCCCTCAAAGGATGTAAATCTTTACACTGCCTCTCACCGTAACTCTAATTTAAATCCGCTATTTGCATATTTTTATGTTCTGTTTCTGCCCAAGACATTTTACATGCGAATGCTGACATTTTATACATAAATCTTGACCTCTTAAATGTAGCACTAATCAGTCATATATGGAGCTGTGCTTAGAACTGGTATTCCCACATTTGCATGGTAAAAGAATTCCATATTAATAGAATATAAATATGTAGTTGAATAGTTTTGCATAATGTATGTTAATACCATCTTACTCACATTAATTAGCACACCTTCAAACTTGTGCTTCAATGTTTTCAATAAGGAAATATTCTCTTCTATCTGTTGAAACAATTATCTGCACATTTGTAATCTCTCCACTGCACTGATCGTGGCTAGCCAACAAGCAAGGGAAGTTAACTCCTGATACAATACACTTATGTGGCGATTTGTAATCTCTTTTCACAACCACATAGCTATATAGAGAGGACATCCAATGATAGCAAACAACATACACAGCCACTACATAACTATTTATTTCTTTTATTTCTTAAGATATTCTTTTTTACAAAATGCCACTTGTTGTAAATAATAGACTTACAAACTACTATAATATGACAAAACTCTTGAAAATTGAGGTCTATTATATTAAATCGTCACCAAGATAATGTCTGTCTTTTCTTTACTCATATCATCAATCAGTTATTTCAAGTACATCTTTCTTTGTGTGTGAGGCATGAGACCATGCCTATTATCTATCTCTTAAATACTATGTGTTAGGTGTTCAACAAAAAATTATTAAAACACATTCTTGCATAGATGTATATAAATGGAGAGGTTAGTCAATCTATATTGTCGGCCTCTTAAAATACTGTATGTGTGATATTCCTTTAATCAGTCTAGTTTATCGGCCTCTTAAATATTGAATGTTAGATATTCCTTTAGTCAAGAACTCTTGTGAATTTGGCTCATTTCTATTCCGTTTTGTACGAAAGTAACATACTTCCATTTAGTTATATCAGTTCTTTCGACGTCACACATGGCACTGATTGCATCAGTTTTTTTTTTTTAATGTCAAACATGGCACTGGTTGTAACAGTTCTTTTGACGTCACACATTGCACTGGTTGTATCAGTTTTTTTGACATCACACATGGCACTGGTTGTATCGGTTCTTTTGACGTCACACATGGCACTGGTTGTATCAGTTCTTTTGACGTCACACATGGCACTGGTTGTATCGGTTCTTTTTTACGTCGCACATGGCACTGGTTGTATCAGTTCTTTTGACCTCACACAGGGCACTGGTTGTATCAGTTCTTTTGACGTCACACATGGCATTGGTTGTATCGGTTCTTTTGACGTCACACATGGCATTGGTTGTATCGGTTCTTTTGACGTCACACATGGCACTGGTTGTAACAATTCTTTTGACGTCACACATGGCACTGGTTGTAACAGTTCTTTTGACGTCACACATGGCATTGGTTGTATCGGTTCTTTTGACGTCACACATCGCGCTGGTTGTATCGGCTCTTTTGACGTCGCACATAACGCTGGGGTTTTAAAAGTGTCTGAGATTTTTGCTCAGTGTGCTGCTGTTGAAGTTTCAGTACATTATGTTGAAGAGGTTTGGTGTTTAATTTCTTTATCGATTGTTCGGGATTCTGATTTTCATTTGCTGCCAGTGGCTTGTTTGTTATTTCCTTTTGCTTCTCTTTTTTACAACAACAAAAAAATGTATTTACGGATGTGTGTCAGAGACGTAGGATATGAAATACTAGCTGAATTAAATGTCTTTTATTTATCACAAGATCCTTTTTATTGACTAATGAAGTGAACTCTTGCTTGGTTTGTTGTGATTCTTCTGCAGTATCGCTAGCGGATAATGTAACAACCGCTAGAATAATAGGTTGAGAATCAATATAAGCCTAACGGACTGTACAAATTCT
The DNA here is from genome assembly GCA_028829895.1 of Sinotaia quadrata. Classification (NCBI taxonomy): domain Eukaryota; kingdom Metazoa; phylum Mollusca; class Gastropoda; order Architaenioglossa; family Viviparidae; genus Sinotaia; species Sinotaia quadrata. Next base: position 62,449,484 of record CM054178.1, on the reverse strand, counting down.
TCATTAGCAAAACCACAATGATAATACGTTTCAGGTTACGTAAATGACCTTGGTTGCATCAGTCTATGATTTTATTTGGCGTGCTGTGTGAAACTATTTGTATGCTTGGTGTCAGTGCTGTGTGAAGTCATTTGTAGTTTGGTGTCTGTGCTGTGTGAAGCCATTTGTATTTTGGTGTCTGTGCTGTGTGAAGCCATTTTTATGATTTGTGTTCTTGATCTGTGGAGCCATTTGTATGCTTGGTGTCAGTGCTGTGTGAAGCCATTTGTATGTTTGGTGTCAGTAAAATGTGCTGGTCTAATGTATGTTTGATGTCAGAAAAAAGTGGCTGACCTATCGTATGATTGATGTCAGCGCATTGTGCTGGTCTAATGTATGTTTGGTGTCAGTGCAGTGAGGTTAACCTAATGTATGTTTGGTGCCAGAGCAGTGTGGCTAACCTAATGTGTGTTTGGTGCCAGAGCAGTGTGGCTAACCTAATGTATGTTTGGTGCCAGAGCAGTGTGCTAGTCTAATGTTATTTGGGCCAGTGCAGTGTGGCTGACCTAATCCAAGCACGAAAGAGGAATCCTAGGCATTGTACGTCACGCGTTTTAGATGAGCTCTGTGCTACACGTACACGTATCCAGTAACGTGCATATTGTTTTAGTCTATAATGTCTTGAGGAATTGGTAGGAGAAATGTTGCATATTGTTTTAGTCTATAATGTCTTGAGGAATTGGTAGGAGAAATGTTGCATATTGTTTTAGTCTATAATGTCTTGAGGAATTGGTAGGAGAAATGTTGCATATTGTTTTAGTCTATAATGTCTTGAGGAATTGGTAGGAGAAATGTTGCATATTGTTTTAGTCTATAATGTCTTAGGAATTGGTAGGAGAAATGTTGCATATTGTTTTAGTCTATAATGTCTTGAGGAATTGGTAGGAGAAATGTTGCGTATTGTTTTAGTCTATAATGTCTTGAGGAATTGGTAGGAGAAATGTTGCATATTGTTTTAGACTATAATGTCTTAGGAATTGGTAGGAGAAATGTTGCATATTGTTTTAGTCTATAATGTCTTGAGGAATTGGTAGGAGAAATGTTGCATATTGTTTTAGTCTATAATGACTTGAGGAATTGGTAGGAGAAATGTTGCATATTGTTTTAGTCTATAATGTCTTGAGGAATTGGTAGGAGAAATGTTGCATATTGTTTTAGTCTATAATGACTTGAGGAATTGGTAGGAGAAATGTTGCATATTGTTTTAGTCTATAATGACTTGAGGAATTGGTAGGAGAAATGTTGCATATTTTTCTAGTCTATAATGTCTTGAGTAATTGGTAGGAGAAATGTTGTTTACTGGAGGGGAGAGGGGAGAGGGGAGTGCAGTGTAAAAGAAATTTTGTTCACCTTGGAGCACATTTTTACACTTTCATACTTTTTGCAGACCATAAATTTGTTTATTAAATGTAGTCATTCATTCATCTGCCAGTAATAGTATGTACTGATATATAGTATATTGTGCATTGCTATACAATGTCTTATGTACACGTTTTAGTTAATTAGTACTCAGCGTATTACTTACTGCCCACCAAGGAGTACATATTGTGTCACAAGCAGAACAGTGTGACGTAATGACTATTTGAAAATGTTGTCTATGTGATAATGTCGTGCATACTATGTCACTATATCTATCACCAGTTTAGAATCTATATCACTGTTACATATTTCAAACCTGTAACATAAATCATAAGTTGCAAACTTCGCGCATTGTTCATAGAATCAAAGACTACAGTCAATACTCTTATATCTCTCGTCTCACACTCATCTCATTACTCATCTCACCTCTCGTCTCACCACTTATCTCATCTCTCGTCTCACTACCCATCTCATTACTCGTCTCACATCTTGTCTCACTACTCATCTCACCACTCATCTCATTACTCGTCTCACTACCCATCTCATTACTCGTCTCACATCTTGTCTCACTGCTCGTCTCACTACACGTCTCATCACTCATCTCATTACTCGTCTCACCACTCACCTCATTGTTCGTTGTAGTGTGTGCGCGTGAATTGTTGAAGGAGAGGAAGAGGCGAAAAATGGTAAATCTTAATTTAATTAATTATCCCTTCGCCAACGAAAAAACCGAACCTGATCTACCAGTCATACACACCTTACTCTCTATAATCACGGGTACAGGGTCGTTCAGTGAAATAACAAAAGCCCCGCAAATTCCTCCTTTTCATTTGAAGTCCTTATGACACACTAACACGATATTAAAGCCAATAATCAAATTTAACAGGAAATTTAATTAAACAAAATAATAGGTTAAAATAAAATATAAATCAAAAGTTTAGATTTGATTGGAAAATAAGATTCCGAAATTCGTCAACAAAAGAATGGATTTTTAGCGCACATGAATAGACAATGTCTTTCTGAGTGTCTAGACTCTAGAGTCTAGACTTATCCTTCACTCTGGCGGCTGAAACAAGATTCGTCCACTACTGTGAGAAGTGACGGCGTTTTGTTGTCATCAGGTCAAGGCAAAAAGGGGTGTGGTAAGACGTTCTCATGCTGGCCAGGTAGTGTATAGATATGGCGGTTGAGTGGAGGGTCAAGGTTCGTTTTATTACTCGTCTCACCTCTCATCTCATTACTCGTCTCACCTTTCATCTCATTACTCGTCTCACCTTCATCTCATTACTCGTCTCACCTCTCATCTCATTACTCATTTCACTTCTTGTCTCATTGATCGTCTCATTACTCTTCTCACTACTCTCTCATTGCTCATCTCACCACTTGACTCATACTCGTTCTCACCTCTCGTCTCACTATTCTTCTCAATGCTTGTCTCATCGAGTACTAGCAGAACTAATTCACAACAAATTAAACATGGTCGATCAACGTGTGTGTTTTTTACTGTATGACACAACACACCAAAAATGGTCAATCGACGTTTTCTTTGCTGTATAACCACACACCAAACTTGGCCAGTCGACGTTTTCTTTGCTGTAAAACAACACACCAAACTTGGCCAGTCGACGTTTTCTTTGCTGTATAACAACACACCAAACTTAGCCAGTCGACGTTTTCTTCACTGGATGACACAACATACTAAACACGGCTAATTATTGTCTTCGTCATTGTCTGTCATATCGAATTTTTTATCTTTCCTTTTACAAAAAACTGTCGTATTTTGATCTTTCTTTCTATTTTCAGTTTATTGCAAAGTTTGTATTCCTGTTAGTGCAAAGTTTGTATTCCTGTTAGTGCAAAGTTTGTATTCCTGTTAGCACAAAGTTTGTATTCCTGTTAATGCAAGGTTTGTATTCCTGTTAGCGCAAAGTTTGTATTCTTGTTAGCGCAAAGTTTGTATTCCTGTTAATGCAAGGTTTGTATTCCTGTTGGCGCAAAGTTTGTATTCTTGTTAGCACAAAGTTTTTATTCCTGTCAGCGTTGACTTCTTGTCCACACTGTTTAGTGCCAATTCCTGTTTGACACTGCTTAGTGCCAATTTCTGTTTACTTCTTGTCCACATTGCTTAGTGCCAATTTCTGTTTGATTTCTTGTCTACATTGCTTAGTGCCAACCAATTTCCGTTTGACTTCTTGTCTACATTTCTTTGTGCCAATTTCCACAAGAAATTTACTTGGACAGTAAACGTTGCGAGATCAGTTTCATCCTGGTTTCAAGTAGTTTGTGACTGAAATATGTAGCGAAACGTGACTCTTCTAATCTGTCCACACAAAAATAGTTGGCGTTGGATTCTTCAGACTCGTAGCTATTGACACGCCTTTTGGTTCTGAAGTTCCGGAAGTTCCATGCAAAACACCTTGTCATAAGGTAATGCAACCAGTCTTTGCCTGAAGCCTGGCTTTCTTTGCACGTTGTCGGCTAACGGGCACCTGATATACTAGATGTCTAAGGTCGATAATGGCCAGATCTTGGATGTTAACATATAACCTACAAGAACGAGTTCTTTGTTGTGTGCCTGACAGACGTCTAAGAATCATGCCATTAACTCTTGTCATATCAATTTCGGAAGTTGACAGACAATCTGTTTCGATTTGGGGTTGGAAGGCATGTGAAAGAAGCCATCAAAATATGCATTCTATCAGTTTCGTATGATCTATCACATTTGCTTTTATGCTTTTGGGAAAATAGTTTAATTATTATGCCTTGTAAAACGGGAAGAGGATAGGCAAACTGTGACAACTCACATTGTTTCCCAGGACAAAATTGTCTTAATGCGTGCCAAGGTACAAATTTTATATTTCTCTAAGACCACAGCAAATTAAGGGTATTCCACTTATAAAAGAGTGGCATTACTATTATATTACATTTAAGTATGATTTTACAAATTCACTCCAATATTTGTTTCGCACCATTCTTAGCTTGTAGGAGAGAAAAATACTTATCTGAAATTTAGTATGGGAATTTACTATGGGTCTTACAACATACAACAATGTTACAACAACTACGCGCTTAAACCAAACTAAAATCACAGTGTCGAAAGTTATGGCCTAAATGCTGAAATACACGTCTGACATGTTTGTCTTTTATGTGCAGTAACAGGCCTTTTTTATACTGTGCCCATGTCATACTAAACGCCAGTGTGTTTGTACTTATGTACGAAACTTCTTGTAATATTTTGCCCATGACAGTTGTACTGTACGTGAAATTCAGAGTCACTCTACATGAGAAAACGTCCTTTAACAGAGCGATTTCACATGCGAAAGGTAAGAAATGTTTTGTACATAAACTTTAAGAATAATTGATTACAGAATCGTGAAACTAAAATTGTGCTGGTTTGTTGTGGTTGCTAATATAATTAAAGTATCTTTATTTAAATTACATTCAATCATGAATTATTATAATTATAATAGGTATGATTATACGTATAATTAAATTAAATTGCATTTGTTGTGAACATATTTACACACATATCGTGAGGTCAAATGATATGGATCACGTTCTAATAAATTTAGTTTTATTTGAATCACATAATTTGTCTCTTATCACAATTTATAGCATAATAGATCGTATCGCATCGTATCGAGTCGTTTTACACAATAACAAATATCAAGATTTGCCGTCTCTTACTAAAAATCATAGCTTAATAGAGTGTGTCATGACGTTGTTTAATATTAGCCTTTCTCTCTTTCCTATGTTTAATATTAGCCTTTCTCTCTTTCCTTAGTTTAATATTAGCCTTTCTCTCTTTCCTTAGTTTAATATTAGCCTTTCTCTCTTTCCTTAGTTTAATATTAGCCTTTCTCTCTTTCCTTAGTTTAATATTAGCCTTTCTCTCTTTCCTTAGATTCAGGTCACATTATAAATGTAGATGCCTACTCCTGGCGCGTGCTCCACAGTACCAGCTCTCGGTTACCAAGGATAAGAAAGCTATTGACATGTCTGTCAGTATTGATTTATTGCTGTCCGGGAGTTTAGGAGAATCAGATTGCAACCGCAAATCTCTTTTAGTTATTACGCTTTATACAGTAATCAGTAACAATTCAAAGGGATTTATTAATATGTCTGTAACAAAACACAATAAATCATATAAAACGTCTAGCGATAAAGACATAAAATAAGTTGGGAAAAAATTTATCAGGAAGGACATATATAAAGATAAAAGATATACAAAGATAAAAGATATACAAAGATATATAACGCTAAAAGATTATAAAGCAAAATGGTAGAGTGTGCAGCGGGATCACAATCGTTGGCATAATCTAGGCCATGGATATCTAGGTGTTGATATCTAGGCCATGGATATCTAAGTATGGATATCAGTAAAATAGATGATATAAAATGAAAAGAAAAATAAACAGCTTTGTAACCCTAATAGGACTAGATTGGCAGACGACATATAAGAAAAATAAACAGTTTTTGTCACCCTAATAGGACCAGATTGGCAGACCACATATGAGGATTAGAAAAATAAGCAAATTTTTGTAACCCTAATCGGACCTGATTGGCATATCACATATAAGAAAATTAAGCAAGTAATAAAATCTGGATGCTGGGCCATGTCTTGAGATCAGAAAGGAACTGTTCTTTTATCAGAAAACTAGGCCATGTGTGGGCTCAGAAAGGCAGTCCATGTAATGTGACGGTACGAAAGGTGGCCGGCAAACTCAATCGTCTGTCTGATCCACACTCTACTGTTAGACTCGCGAGAGCGGAATAGATTTTAGATCTTGAGTGGGTTTTTTTAGATCTTGAGTTGTTGTTTTTTTTTAGATCTTGAGTTTTTTTTTATCTAACTGTTTACCTCCCCTCTTGCGTCAGGGGCCTGGCGATCTCTGGCAATATTGTTCAATCTTGGCCGAGCTAGTAGGTCAAGTTGTAATATTTCGCGAGATATTTAGCCCGACTGATCACTGACCAGCACGATCTGTTTCTGTTCGTGCCGAAATCAGCCCAAAATGTCAAAGCCAGCCCTGCCGATGCCAGAGTAGCATCTTTCAAAAAAGTTCTCCCAGACACCACTGGCGAAACGTTTTCTTGCCGAGAAAGTTCAGACAGGTATAAGTTATGATTTATAGTAGTTATGATTTATAGTAGTTATGATTATGTTTATTATGCTAGTATGTATTGCGCGTGTTCATTTATATAAATATTTACTATTCACTTCATCTTTCCCTATTTTCTTCTTTCATTTTGCCCATCATCCGTTTGTGTATCTGGTGCGCGTCATTGTTCTAGTTTCACTAGAATTCAGGAAGTGATATTATATGTTTTAGAATTGGCACCATATCTACTCTGTCTACCCCATCTACTGGCACGCGAGTACCTGCCCCGTCGTGTACCTCAACAAGCTACTGAGTAGATAAGGCCCCGGTCGGTCATGGTTCCTCGACAGAAACAAATAGACGAAAAGCCCACAGCCTTCACTACATGTCTACATGACTAACTGGCCTGGTCGACGCGATATTGATATTGATTTTTGTAGGGGGCGCTTCCGGCTTCCGCCGCTTTCGCGCTTCGACGCAATAACCGTCTCACCGCCAATTTATGTAGTCGCAGCCCGGCAAGTTTAAATAAATAAATAAATAAATATACAAAATCTCTCACTCTGTAAATAGTGAACACAGCAAATATCAAACACTGGATGCATTCGCGTCGTCATGATTTAATTTTAGAATTCTTTCTGCCACCATTACTCTTTTCTATAACGTTTTCGTCCATCCCTAAGTTTATAAGTGTTTGCATTTATCTTTTTAATTTTGTCTTTTCTTTATTTCAGGTTGGGATTGGGGGTCTCCTACCCGTTTTTGTGATCGTTAATTGTCAAATACTTGAAACACAGTGCTGAACATCTCAAACCCCGACGCTACAAGGTGTTAGAAAGTTTGGAAAATTTACAAATCAGAAAAATTGTCCTTCTATAAGTATCAGAAAATTATATCATGTGTGGGCTCATAAGGGTAGTCCATGCATAGTATAATAATACAAGCCATGTGTAAGGATCATAAAGATAGGTCATGTGTGCGGATTATAAATGTAGGCCATGTGTAGAGATCATAAAGGGAGGCTATGTGTGCAGAACATAAAGGTAGGCCATATATAAAGATCATAAAGGGAGGACATGTGTGCACATCAAAAATGTAGGCCATGTGTAGAGATAATAAAGGAAGGCTATGTGTGCAGATCATAAAGGTAGGCCATGTATAGAGATCATAAAGGGAGACTATGTGTGCAGATCGTAAAGGTAGGCCATGTGTGCAGATCATAACGGTAGGTCATGTGTATGGATCAGAAAGGTAGACCATATGTAAGGACCAGAAAGTAGACCATGTGTAGGGACCAGAAAGGTAGACCATGTGTAGGGACCAGAAAGGTAAGCCATATGTAGGGACCAGAAAGGTAAGCCATATGTAAGAACCAGAAAGGTAAGCCATATGTAAGGACCAGAAAGGTAAGCCATATGTAGGGACCAGAAAGTTCGGAAGAACTCTTAGTTAATCGAGCCTGTGATGTAAAAACTGTAAATCTAAATTTGTGGATGACTGGTACAAATGTAAAGTTAAATTTATAATTGAAAGAAAATAATAATACAGCTAATAATTAAATGACAAAGAAAACTAATTTGGAGGGTTAATAGGAAAAGCTTGCAATATTGTTTTTCTGTACGAGAGTCCATGTAAACTTTGCAGAATAAACAGAATACGTGTTTGACTGATATAACGTTTTCAGGTGTATTTGACTGATATAACGTTATCAGGAAAAAGTCCATCCCTCTCTCTCTCTCACTCTCTGGATAATGGAGCACTAAGATTTTTACATCGCCTACTTAAATCTCTCATTCAAATTCGATAAAGATTTTGAGTATAGTTGTGTGCGGGAAGAAATCAATGTGTGTTGAATTTATCACAGACTGTAAATATCTTAGATTATCTTTTGTCAGGCTTTTCCTTTGTTTTCCAAATAGATGTAAGTCAGACCAAATATTTTTATTTTCATGTTCCGTAAATTATAGATATCTTAAGATTATCTTTTATCTGGCCTTTCCTTTGTTTTCCAAAGAGATGTCTATCTATCTATCCCTTAGTCTTGTCGACCGTTGGGGCACCACTGATGGATCAATGGAAAGACAGACATCTATCATTATATTGGTGTACGTACTATGGAAACGAATAATTAGATGTACACATAGATATTACGTTATATACAACTCGTGTAGAGACGTGTGTGTGTGTGTGTGTGTGCGTGCGTGCGTGCGTGCGTGCGTGCGTGCGTGCCATGGAGTATGCATTTGTGTTACTGTTATTAGGAAAGTATACTTGGGTTAGGGCGAAAATCATATAGAAAGTTTTTTTTTTATTTTAAAAGCGACTAAAGTCTAAAGCTAGAGATTTTATCTAGGCGCTAATAAACGTGAAAAAGTATTCAGTTTCGTTTTATATAAAACAAATCTGGCATTTAGTAATATAATCTTTTATGAACTAACTTTATCCTTAACGTAAGCTCGCCTGCTCAATCGTTGTAGAACTAACATTCTAAAATAGCAAGATGGTTGTCTTCTACGATAATCAGCTTACTGCACAGCTAGCGATCGAAAGTTCACCTTCTTATTCTTAGTAGAAAAAAATCTAAACTAACGACAAAGATCATTGCCTTTTTAACAGGAAGTACTAAGGCAAAAGCCAGTGACCGAAAGCTGCTTGTCTGCTCAATATCTGTTCAACCCATAAGATGTTAACGAGGAAAAGATTTTTAAGACGAATCAGGACGGGAAATTAGTTATTTTGGTAGTCGATCGCAGAATAATATATAGGGATTCCTGGCCAAAAGTATTCATGAAGCCGATTCATCCACGAGGATGAAACAATTGGATCAATAAATTACATCTTGTAGTACGATAACTCCTATATCATCGAATTACGTCTTGTAGTACGATAACTCCTATATCATCGAATTACGTCTTGTAGTACGATAACTCCTATATCATCGAATTACGACTTGTAGTACGATAACTCCTATATCATCGAATTACGTCTTGTAGTACGATAACACCTATATCATCGAATTACGTCTTGTAGTACGATAACACCTATATCATCGAATTACGTCTTGTAGTACGATAACACCTATATCATCGAATTACGTCTTGTAGTACGATAACACCTATATCATCGAATTACGTCTTGTAATACGATAACTTCTATATCAATCATCTTGTTGTACGATAACTTCTATATCAATCCTTTGCTTCTTGTAGTACGATACGGATTGTTTCGACAATTAGAATTCGATCTTCGCATCATACAATGAACAGTAGAGAGTTATGAACAATGTTTGCTGGTGCAGAACGTTCAGTGAACTGTTTCCCCGTAAGCGCTAACATTAGTTGCAAATTACCTTCAACATCTATCTGAGAAAAGCACTGTAACTGAGTTGAATTACGTAATAATGCTTTATACTGTTGTTAAGATTACAGCTAAATTGAAAACCATTTTCATAATACTTTTTATTGATCACCAAACATGTTTATTGTATAAATGTGTGCTTAGATAAGAATAGGTTGAAACACTGCGCAGAAAAGCATTTACGAAAGCTGAATAATGTGGATGACAAAACGAAAAAGATGTACTTCATCTATACAGACCACAGATAAGCAAATTTCCAAGACCAGAAAACACTGGGAAACAAGATGCACAACCTCAACAAACAAAATCAAGCAGGACTTACATGGGACAAATTCAACAAAATGTTATGTTCCATTATATCCGCACAATATAGGCCACTTAAAAACAATTAAAACGAAATAAGAATAGGCCATTTTAAAACAAAACCAAATAAGTTTAGGAATGAATGGACAGGCGGATACTAGTATAGGGCTCTGTGCATAAAGCTATATAGTAACTATGGATACAAGGCAGTCTTTGCAAACAATGTTTGAATTGATCATTCTTAAGCTATTCTGTAAATAAATTGTTATGTTCGTTTAAAAGGTCTTGACTGAAATTCTAGGATGTAGTTATTGTGGTGTAGTCAAATAGCAATGGTGTGAGAGAATGTGTGTGTGAGAAAGTTGACAGACTAAACACTCTTGGCCATAGCGTTAAACTGGCAGGCGGAATACTGAGAGACAAACGTACTCGGCCATAGAGATAAATTGGCAGGCGGAACTGAGTCATACATAGGCGGCTAAGGTGTTAAACTTGTAGGCGGAATACTAAGAGACATACACACATGGCTATAGTGTTAAAATGGCGGGCGGAATACTAAGAGACGTACACACACACACACGGCTATAGTGTTAAACTTGCAGGCGGAATACTAAGAGACATGCACACACACACACGGCTATAGTGTTAAACTTGCAGGCGGAATACTGAGAGACATACACACACACACGGCTATAGTGTTAAACTTGCAGGCGGAATACTGAGAGACATAGCCTACACACACACACGGCTATAGTGTTAAACTTGCAGGCGGAATACTGAGAGACATACACACACACACACGCTATAGTGTTAAACTTGCAGGCGGAATACTGAGAGACATACACACACACACGGCTGTAGTGTTAAAATGGCAGGTGGAATACTGAGAGACATACACACACGGCTATAGTGTTAAACTGGCAAGCGGAATACTGACAGACATACGCACACACGATGCCGGCATTGACGAAAAAATCATGACAATAATAACATCTTGTGCACACACAAAATTAAAAAGTGCAACTTGCGCCCGTGCGTGCCCGCATGTGTGTGTGTGTGTGAGTGCGTGCGTGCGTGCGTGCGCGCGCGTGTGTGTGGTGTAATTGGCAGCAAGCTCAAATAAATACATAAGTAGTTATTAAATAGAACTCCCTTACATATACCACTGTGTCTTTTATATCTTTAGAAATATATACTTATACATTACGATGGTCAGTGTATTTTCAAGACACCTAACAGTATAGTTAATTAGTAGTATGTATACTTCTTTTAGAAATTCCTGATTAGATTAACGGACTCATGCCCGTTAATATAGATAAACGTGTGTTCTACCAATGTAGTTTATAAAACGTATAATTATATTTATTTAGACCAGGGGCGGGCAAACTCTGGCCCGCGGGCCAAACCTGGCACGCGAAGCATTTTTTTTTGGCCCGCCAAGCTATTCACAGTTAACATTGTTTTTGGCCCGCCAAGCTATTCACAGTTATTACTTTTGGCCTGCCAAGCCATTCACACTTATTGCTTTTGGCCCGCAAAACAAAAGTCACTAAAACAATTGGGCATTGTTATACGCTGTCAAACAGCCAAGGCTAAACTAGTCTAAAGACTATATGTAATTTTAACAGTTTGAATTACTCACACAGAATTGTGTGCACATGTACAATTTATGCCTGAGGTTATTTATATATACACTAGCATCTCTTTATAGTTCGTTGACTTTTGAACTCTCCTAGGCCTAGGATAGATCTAAAATAATACATGTATGTCAGCATCTCTGCCTCAGTCATGACCTGACCTTCATTGCTACAATTGGGCAAGAGGAAGGAGGGCTGGAGGTAAACAGAGGTGCACGCGAATTTGAAACTCAGTCTTATGCCATCACAACCGAACTGGTTGTTGCATTTCTGCTATTTCTTTGCCATTATTCCCCCATCCCCACAATCATGTCTGCAACCCTGCATCCTAAAAAATTTAAAGTGGATATGGAAAGTCAGACATTTAACTCTGAGTGGACGGAGAAGTACTTTTTCATAGAACGATTTGGACAAGCTCAGTGTCTGATCTGTTTGAAAACTGTTCCTGTCTTCAAAGAGTTTAATGTGCGCCGTCACTAGGAAACAGTACACTTAACTTTGAAATTCCGGTTTAATGTCTGCCTCTGAGAAAAAGAATACTATTGCTAAACTCACAGGCAATATAGAGAAAAGCAGTTTGATGTTTCATAAGTAAACATCTGTGCATGAAAAAGTGACACAAGCCAGTTATGAAGTTTCACTACTCCTTGCTCAAAGAATGAAGCCATTTTCTGATGGAGACTTTATCAAGGAATGTCTCATGACTGTGGTGAATTCTGTCTGTCCAGAGCAACATTCTGTCTTGGAGAATATGAGTCTGTCATCCCGTACTATTCGTCATCGCATTGAAGAGATGTCAGACAAAGTGCAAGACTCTGTGAAGAGTGATTGCTCAACCTTTGTCGCCTACTCTCTTGCTCTTGTTGAGAGCACTGACATGAAAGATACAGTCTAGCTAGCTATTTTCATATGAGGTGTCACTGCTGCCCTCAAAGTGCATGAAGAGTTCCTTCAGATTGTTCCGCTATAAGACACCACCACCGGGCAAGACATCTTCAGTGCCTTACTTCAGTGTGTGGAACATCACTCCCTTGATCTGTCCTGTCTTGTATGTGTAACGACTGATGGTGCACCGGCAATGATTGGAGAGAATAAGGGCACAGCTTCTTTGCTCGTTCACCACTGTAAGGCCCTTGGACACAACCAGACTATCCTTAAACTGCACTGCATCATTCACCAAGAATCCTTATGTGCCAAGTCTGCAAACCTCGTTGAGGTCATGTCAATTGTGGTAAAGGTTGTAAATTCCATACTTTCCCAAAGTCTCAAACATCGTCAATTTCAGGCACTGATGGATGAAGTGAATGCGCACTATGGTGACCTCCTCTACTTTTGTGAAGTCCGCTGGCTAAGTCGTGGAGCCATGCTTTCTCGTGTGTGGGACCTGCAACAAGAAATTTTCAACTTTCTTCATGAAAAGAATCTCCCCTATGCTGATAACTTCACTGACCTAAAATGGCTTGCTCGTCTGGCCTTTCTCACGGATATCACCACACACCTCATCATCCTCAATGTCAATTTGCAAGGTAAGGATGTTCTTGTTCTTGAAATGTATTCACACATCACAGCATTTGAAGTGAAACTACGCTTGTGGAAATTCCAGTTGTCTAATGGTCAGTTTCAGCATTTTCCATGTCTTGCTGCTTGTTCCATAGCAGATGTCGATTTGGAGACTTGTGGTGCAGTCATTACCTCACTGAGGGAAGAATTTTCCTCACGTTTTGGGGGTATCAGACCACTCTCTGCAGATTTCAAGTTGTTCAGTGCCCCTTTTGAAATCACAGTGGATGACGCTCCAGCTTCCTTGCAGATGGAGTTGGTAGATATGCAAAGCAGCGATGAGTTAAAAGCAAAATTCTGCACTTCTTCTCCTCTTTCTTTTTTTCGTGATGTCATCCTACCATCAGGCAAGTTTCCACATTTTATTAAACATGTTCAGCGCATTGTAGCTATGTTCGGAAGCACATTTTGCTGTGAACAACTGTTCTTAAAGATGAAATATACAAAGAGTCGCCTTCGCTCTCAACTCTCTGACTGTCATCTAAATTACATTCTTCGCTTGTCAACTTCATCAGTTCAGCCAGACATTGAATCACTTATTCATTGTAAGCAACACCATCCATCTCATTAATCTTTCATTGAAACAGAGTTAGATTTTGAAAAATTACTTTTGTTCTCATTTTATATTCTGAACTTGCTGGACTTCTGATATTTGGTCGTCTATCCGGCCCGTGAACTGTTCCAACAGTTTTATCTGGCCCGCGGCCTCAAAAGTTTGCCCGCCCCTGATTTAGACAGACAAGTGTATCTAATTGTAGTTTTAATTGTGTAATTTTAGATAGATTTTTTTAGGGCTTAAAATGACTGTTGAAATAGCTATTAAAGAAAGGTGCATAACGTTTAGCAATGTGAACAAGTGATGGTATGTGTAGTAGTGTTAACACCACGTACAATTAAAGTTTGTTTATTTAACACATACCTGAAGCATAGTTTTTACAAACACATGCATACTTATAATTAGTTAGAAGTGGGGGTGGGGGATGCATACTTATAATTAGTTAGAGGGGCAAAAAAAGCATACATATAATTAATTAGAGAGGCAAAAATGCATACTTATAATTAGTTAGAGGGGCAAAAATGTGTATACTTATAATTAGTATAATTAGTTAGAGGGGCAAAAAATGAATACTATTATTAGTTAAAAGGGGAAAACATGCATACTTTGATTAGTTAAATGGGCAAAAAGAAATACATAAATATAATTATTTAGACGACATGTACAATTAGTTACAAAGAAACCCTCATTGAACGACATGTACAATTAGTTACAAAGAAACCCTCACTGAACGACATGTACAATTAGTTACAAAGAAACCCTCATTGAACGACACAAACAAAACCATTATTAGACGATCTGTTTGAGAAAGAATGAAAGATCATCAAATGCCAGAACAAGTCATTCCTGCATTCTGGCTTCTACTTGTACAGAATATAAATCATTACTCACAAGCCGACTATTAAGTCTCTATTATCCGGTAAAACGTAATTCGTTCATTTTTCTTGGACAAAAACGCAAACAAAAATATTAAAAAAACCTCTAGCACATTTAATTTTTAAAAAATTTAAATAGAGATAAAATGTAATTCGCTCATTTTCATTTACAAAAACGCAAACAAAAAAACAAAAAAAACCATAACACTCTAGCACATTTAATTTAAAAAAATTAAATAGAGATAAAAACATGCGAGTAATAAAAAATATTTATAAAGGGAAACAACCACTTGCGTATGATGAAACAAGGAAGAGCAAATACAAATAAATCCAAACAAAATATATCAATTTTTGGAATACAAAACTTTTAATATGGGGAATACAAAATAATGTATATCAACTTGTAAAATACAAAATTTATAATACTAGGAATACAAAATATATCAACTTGTGGAATACAAAATCTTGCGGAAAACAAAATTTAAAGAAAGCAAATTTTAAAAAAAACAAAAAAAAACAACGCGTAACTTGTCTGTAGCATTACCTATCTCCCGTCTGTCTCGGACGTGTCGACAACACAGACGCAGCTCGCCATTCCAGACGTCCGTGACAGCAAAGCACTTCCAGTTTGCAACATCGCGGAAGAGAGAGAGGGGACTCGTCGTGCTTTCATCGTAATAAGAGATCAACGCACGGTTTGTTTTGCTTTTTATTTGTAAACACAGTCATATTTTTACATTTTTATTATTAGTCATAACTTGGGGTGACTTCATAATTATATGTTATTTCAAGTGTAACGGTTAAGCGTATAGCGTACCTACAAAGTGCCAAGGCGAACTATGGACAACTGGGATTATTAATTGACGGTAATAGACTGATAATTTTATAATACCACCTGTCATATATATAAACAGAAGTCAAAATACTTCGAGATAAGAACAGGAGTGTCGTGATTCTTGCACGAAGACCAGACATTGTAGTTCTCAATAAGTCCAACAGAGCTGCATCGATCATTGATGTCACTGTTCCAAGTGATAGAAACATATAAACAAAAGAAAGAGAAAAAAATTAAAATATACTAGGATCAGATTAGAAATCATGGATCTTCTAGAATTTTGGCAAGATTCCAAGACCCTGGTTCACAACCGACAGTCAACAGAAGTCGTGGGAAAAGGCTAAATAATATTAATAATAATTAATATACGTAAGCAATGTTCTAAGCTTTGCAATATCTGAAAGTATTAATATCATTCAGAGAATACAAAATCAATATTTTGTTATGTCATTTGTTGGGATGTGCCTTATTACTTTATTTGTATTCTGAACTGCTGTTGTTAAATTTGTTTTTTTGCAATCTTTTTATTGGAGTTCTGCCTACACATGGCCTAATACTGTCCATGAAATGTTTATGTCTTCTAATAAGCATTGTTGTCTTCAGATAGATCACTGGTTATTTTTCCAGTGTGATCGTCAATTTGCCTGCTTGTAAGGTTATGGAAATTTTGTTGTCTTCTACTTCAGTGCACTTGGATCTGGTTTAGATTGCATCATCAAGTTCTAGCATATTCTCCAACTCTGGCACTTACAAAAATATCATCAGAAGCAGTGCCCAAGGTTGAGTCACGTTAACATTGGCATCAAATATATAATTATTAAGTTTTGAAATAGGGAAAGGCAAATTTACTCGTCTATATGTACATTTAGTAATTATTCCTAGATTATTTAATTTTAGATTGTGAGTGAGAGGACAGAGAATGAAGATAACTTCATATTATTTGGGGGGGGGGGTTGCGAAACCTTGTTATTCGTTCTTCATTTCTCTTCATTAAATGTTATTTATTTTGCTTTTCTTTCCTTCTAATCTCACATTTACATAAATCAGATTTTCAAATTTTATCATAAGATGACTCATATTTTGTATGAAGTAATTATATAAGTCCCATATTTTATCATGTAATTATTCAAGACTGGGTGTTGTTTTGTGGTTAAAAATTATATAAACTCCATAATATGTGTTATGTACATTAGGAACTCTGTAGTGTGTATTGTGTATTTACTTGTACCTCTAGGCTTGTATTTTACTTAGTTATTTTAACCATAGTTTATGTTACATAATTATTTATATAAGCAACACTTTTATTTTAATAGGAGTTGGCTTGGGAGAAGCCTTGCTTTCTCTTAATTATATAAATCAAATATGATATTACGCAATTATATAAATAAAAATCAACATTACGTAAATGTATAAATCAGTTGGTATTACGTAATTATATAAATCAAAGTTGGTGTTACGCAATTCTATAAATGAAGGTCTGTATTACATAAATATATAAATCAAAGTTGGTATTACGCAATTATATAAATGAAGGTCTGTATTACATAATTATATAAATCAAAGTTGGTATTACGCAATTATATAAATGAAGGTCTGTATTACATAATTATATAAATCAAAGTTGGTATTACGCAATTATATAAATGAAGGTCTGTATTACATAATTATATAAATCAAAGTTGACATTACGTAATTGTATAAATAAAAGGTGGTATTACGTAATTCAAAGTTTTTTGAATTTTTTAAATTTTTTGAAACACTAATGTTTTACGTAACTCTTAATGCTGCTTCATTCAGTATACTCAACATTGCGATTTTAAAATACCTCTCTGTCATTTGAGTGCGCGAGTGGTGGTGACATTTATACAAAGGCGGAGTTCTATAGAGAAAAATCTATTTCAGGGAAGCATTAATTCAAGCATTAGACTTCACAAGAAAGTCTAAACAGAAATGAAGGTAATGGAATTTCAAGAAAGTTGAAGAGTAATGCAAAATATCCTTTTACACTTCAAAACTGGAGTTAATATAATCTGCACCGCTGTTTTTTTTTTTTTATTAGGTAAGCAACAGGTTTAAACACGGAGAGAAAAAGAAGAAAGTATTTCTTAATTGTTTGTTTCTTCATACAATTAAAGCAATAAGAGCCACATATATTGTGCCTGTACACAGTTAAAAGATTTTATCACAATATCTTATAATAAAATTTCATATTGCGTCTGTACAAAGTTAAAAGTTTTATCACACTTTTAGTAAGATTTCATATTACGTCTGTAAACAAAGTTAAAAGTGTTATTACACTTATAGTAATATTTATTATTACGTCTGTAAACAAAGTTAAAAGTGTTATTACACTTATCTTATAGTTATATTTATTATTACGTCTGTAAACAAATTTAAAAGTGTTATCACGCTTATCTTATAGTAAGATTTCATATTACATCTGTAAACAAAGTTAAAAGTGTTATCACACTTAGAGTAAGGTTTGTCATTTTTAATGAAATATATCCACAACGCCTATAGCCAGAGAGTGGTGTGTGGGTTTGAACCGTTCCAAAAATTATAGCCAGGGAGTGGTGTGTGGAATTGAATCATTCCAACAACTATAGTCGAGGAGTGGTGTGGAGGTTTGAAATATTCCAACAGCTATATTCTGGGAGTGGTGTGGAGGTTTGAAACATTCCAACAACTATAGCCATGGAGGTTTGAAACATTCCAACAACTATAGTCATGGAGGTTTGAAACATTCCAACAACTATAATCAGGTAGGTTTGAAACATTTCAACAACTATAGTCAGGTAGGTTTGAAACATTTCAACAACTATAGTCAGGTAGGTTTGAAACATTCCAACAACTATAGTCAGGTAGGTTTGAAACATTTCAACAACTATAGTTAGGGAGTAGTGTATAGGTTTGAAATATTCCAACAACAACTATAGTTAGGGAGTAGTGTATAGGTTTGAAATATTCCAACAACAACTATAGTTAGGGAGTAGTGTATAGGTTTGAAATATTCCAACAAAAACTATATCCGGGGAATATTGTGTGGGTTTGAAAAATCCTAAAAATACAGTCAGGGAGGAGTGTGTAGGTTTGAAACATCTCAACAACAATAGCCATGGAGTGGTGTGTGAATTTGAAAAATTCCAATAACTATAGCTGAAGGGCGCGGTTCGACAACCTCCATAGCCAGTATGGAGCGGACTTACGGGACCAGCGGGACCCACATTAGAATGTCCAGTCAAGAAGTGGAGTGCACGTTGGAAGCATTCCAATACCTATAGTAAGGAACTGGTGTGTGGTTTTGAAACGCTCATCTGTACATAGGGTAACTAGATTTCTAGTCTTACTCACCTGTACAGGGAAATAGCTAGGTTTCAGCCCCACTCACATTTACAGAGAGAAAACTCTCAGTTTTTTAGTTTTTTAGTTTTTGTGAAAATTTCAGATTTCCAGACTCACTCACCTGATCCTTCTTAACACTTCACATGCATTAGAACGGAAATGATTATCAATTTGTCACCTACCCTAGTTTACTAGTCAGATGACTAGTAAATTGCAATAGAATGTTTATCATGTTCCTTGACGCTTTAGAGCAGGGGTCGGGCAACAGGTAAATTGGGCGAAATGGGGTACAAATGACAATTTGGGGGGGGGGGGTAATGAAAGCTACAAAAAAAATGTATTGTGAAATCTTTGAACGCATTCACTTATTGTTTCGCTCCCAACCACCTCAATTT
This sequence comes from Sinotaia quadrata, assembly GCA_028829895.1. NCBI lineage: Eukaryota > Metazoa > Mollusca > Gastropoda > Architaenioglossa > Viviparidae > Sinotaia > Sinotaia quadrata. The sequence continues at coordinate 62,430,124 of CM054178.1, read as the reverse complement.
TATTAGATAAACAATAAAATTCCTACTTTTATAAAATTAACACCCCTCGATAATTAAGTCACAAGACCTTATCAAAGACGTCAATTTGGCTAGTCATTAAAAGCATCAGTTATGATCTCGACTCCCGACTAGGAGCACGCTAGCTCAGTTGGTCCTCAATATTTATTTCAAGATACGTGGATTAGGTGTATAAAGTGTTTTATGTGTGCAAACAGAAAACTGGGACATACATGCTAATATTTTTCAGTTAGGTGTAGAAAGTGTGTTATGTGTGCAAACGGAAAACTGGGACACACATGATTGATATTTTTCAGTTAGGTGTAGAAAGTGTTTTTTGTGTACAAACGGAAAACTGGGACACAGATGATTGATATTTTTCAGTTAGATGTAGAAAATGTATTATATGTGCAAACAGAAAACTAGGACACACATGACTGATATTTTTAATTTAGGCGTATAAAGTGCTTTATATGTGAAAACAGAAAACTGGGACACATGACTGATATTTTTCATTTAGGTGTATAAAATGTGTGCAGATAAAAGACTGGGTCACACAGATTTGAATTTTTTCAGGTAGGTTTAGAAAGTGTTTTATGTGTGCAGGTAGAAGTTTGGGGCGCACATGACTCAGCATGACCCATCAGAGGTGCACATTGTTCGCACCGCATCCCTGACGCTGGGCATTATGGGAATGCTTATGAATATGCTCACATTCCTGGGCGTGTTCGTTCACCGTGACCTTACGCAGCGAGTTAAAGTCTTGCTGCTGGGTCTCTGTTGCAGCAACCTCGGCATCATCGTGCCCATCACGTGTGGAGCCATAGCGCTGATGATTCAAACCCTGGATGCCGGAAGTCTGACGAACAAAAGCATCATGGTCGTCATTGTGTTTTCTATCAATGCTACTGCGATAGGCGTTGTCCTATTGGCTGCTGACCGTATGCACGCTGTGTTCCGACCAACCGGCTACCGCGTTAGTAGCACAAGTTCGGAGCGCACGGCGACATTGGTGGCTGCTGGATGCTGCATAGCAATAGGAGTCACTGTGATTAATTATCACGGCGGTATTACAGGAAGCGACAATTACAATCCCTTGGAGGTAGGGTCAATATATCAGTCTCGAAAGCTTCAGACGTTTATGAAAGGTGAAATTAGCGTGGGAGATGAAAGTTAAGATAATCGTTTATATTAAAGTCAGTCTGTGTGAAAAGAAAGATTGCTAATAAATACGTGCACTGATTAATACAAGCGCGTAGTTAAAAGTTAAATTTAGGAAACACGGTACTATAAGTGGTGAGAGTGAAATATATGAAAATGAAAATTTTTGCAACTTTGTACTTCTTGAATTAAAAAAGAAATATCGGAGACTTCTTATACTTTCTTCATTTAAAATATGAAAATTATAAACCCTATATATTTTGGTGATAACAGTTTTACCCCTGAATATTTGTGAAAGTCATAAACACTAACCTCCTTGCCATAATTTCCTTGAATATTTCTGTGACGCTGACAGCGATTTTTTCAAGATCCTAATGTTGCCATTCTTATTATTAACAATGAAGATTAAAATTAGAAGGATGATTATATTTTATAATTATAGCTACGATTAAATTGAGGATTACAAATAATTATTGTTAAGATTAGGATTGGTTTGTGTTTTGTCTAGAATAGCTTTATAGTTATGCTTAGGGCTATAATTAAGGTTAGATTAAGAACTTGGCTTTTAGTTAGGATTAGAGTTATGGTTATCTTAGAAATAGGGTTAAGATTAGAGTTATGGTTAGAAATCAGAATGAGAAATAGGGTTAGGATTAGAGTTATGGTTAGACTTAGAAATAGAATTAGGATTAGAGTTATGTTAGACTGAGAAATAGAATTAGGATTAGAGTTATGGTTAGACTGAGAATTAGTGTTCAGATAATGTTCCAGAGTCCCACGTGAACATGTAGTGCATCAGACAGTTGAGTCTGACGTGTCACCGAGTCCCAGCATAGTCTCCCATCAAAATGATTGCTGAAGTAAATCACACATTTTATTCTCTTTCAGATGTTTCCCGATGCTGGCTTTGCTGCTTTCGCGGCTTATCTATTTGTCTGCACACTCCTCGTTTGCTGTATGTACGCAGCCATTGCTAGGAGACTGGCTCGCAGCCGCCGAGCCGTGCTGCCAAACATAGTCCACCACCCCGCACTGCTCGCTCCCAATGACAAGGGACGTAACCGAAGAGTTACTATCAACACTATGATTCTGGCCTCTTGGTTCTGCGTGACGTATTTGCCGATAGCGTCGTATTGCATCTGGCTCTTGGGGTCAGGCGCGGACAGGACGAGAGAAATGCAGACAGCCAGGTTTGTCGTCATGATGGTATTACCTATCCTCAACCCTATCGTGGATCCATTTCTCTACTTCTGGAGACTTGTCAGCTTCAAGAAGTCCTGGAACAGATGTAGACAAGCTGTGAAGAGGAGCAATGGACGCTTAAAAGGAGGAGATAGGTCGGATAATTCTGTTACATTAAAATGGAGTGCTGGGGCTGTGACGCACATGTGACGTACAATGCTTTGATAAACATGCGACGTGTGTAGTCGTAAAGATACAAAAATCTTGAATCCGTGTCTGACATTTTGTTTCCATCATTACTGGACAATTTGAGACAGTTGCTTTGATAATTAATTAATGCACTCTGGCTTTTAATGTAAGAAATTAACGCTGATCATCTATTTATCCGAAGTCTGCTTTCATCACCAGCATTTTATCGGACTATTAGTTTGTTCGTTTGTTTGTTTTTGGGGGGTGATTGTTTTGTTTTTTTTTAACAATACAAATTTTCATTCATGCTAATCATGGCTAGGCCTCCAATTTGTGGCGTTTTGTTAAATGTAAATGCAGGAAAAGAGAAAGACGAGAAAAATACAGTGTTGGTTAATTACTCCCTTACCTGCTTACTGGAAACTTACCCGTTTCTCAGCCACACGTGCATGCAGTCAGTAAACAGACACAAGGATGCACAATGAAGATGACGTGTCATGAACTGTCTAAACACAAATAATAATCAATGACTAGCCAAGTCTAATAAAAATGTCAGAGCTAAAAGGCTTTAAGTTGAAAACACTGCTTTCGAAAGATTTAAGTAACAAAAAGACAAAACTATTATGAATATTTAAATAATTATTATTATATTTAAAATATTATTATGAATCAAGACGTTTTTACCTTTAAATATATTTTAATAAAAGCGAGAGAATGTGGAAAGACACGTAACAATAGAGTACATTGATTTTACATGTGTTATTAATTAGAATGTTCAGACATTTTGCCATTCCATACTTATAATTATTTGTATGTATGAACGCTAATGTAGGTATGAACGCTAATGTCGGTATTAACGCTAATGTAAGTATGAACGCTAATGTATGTATGAACACTAATGTAGGTATGAACGCTAATGTAGGTATTAACGCTAATGTATGTATGAACACTAATGTATGTATGAACGCTAATGTATGTATGAACACTAATGTATGTATGAACACTAACGTAGGTATGAACGCTAATGTAGGTATGAACGCTAATGTAGGTATGAACATTAATGTAGGTATTCTTATACAGAGATGCTTTCAGTGGCATTAGCGAGTAGCCTCTCAGTAAATTAACTTGTAAAGTTCATTCCTTGTAGAGTGTTATTTCTTCTTTTGTAAACTGTAAAACTATAATTTCGAAAAAATGTATTTCTTTATTCTTACCTGTGAATGGAGAGTAAAGTGGAGGACCAGTACTATGAGTTGTAAGGATGAATTGTTTGATTATTTTGGAAAGTTGATATGATTGTTGTCATTGTATGACAATCTATGTTGTTTAATCTATAATAATGAAGGATTCTTTCAACTGTAAAGTTGGCTAATAATAAAACGCTAACGCGTGTTTGATTTGACGCAACAATGATAAAGAATTGAAATTATCATTGAGTTTGTAGAGTAGTGATATTGTAAGAACTGAAATTATCATTGAGCTTGTAGAGTAGTGATATTGTAAGAAATGAAATTATCATTGAGCTTGTAGAGTAGTAATATTGTAAGAACTGAAATTATCATTGAGTTTATAGAGTACTGATATTGTAAGAACTGAATTGTATTGAAATTATCATTGAGTTTGTAGAGTAGTGATATTGTAAGAACTGCATATAGCTCTCACTGTAGACACAAAGTATTTAAATGTAAGATAAAAAGGTTAGATTACAAGGACTGTTATTTAACCTTTGTTGTCTATTTGGGTTTCCACAACATCATCGCCGGTCTATCACCGCTGACGATTCGGATTTCAGAGTCAAAGAGGAGAAAAACTCAGAACCACTGTACACCGGACGGACAAAATCAACAGTGATAGTAGTGTGGAGGTTATAGCGTTTGTTCGCTTTTAACTCATTGTAACCCGAAAGTTTGTTTTGTTATTATATTAAGTTATTGTTAACTCTCTCCACATCTTAATTCATTCTATGAATGACTGTTAACTGGGATCGACTGGAGCGAGTTGTGTATTGGATAATTAATATCAAGATAATTATAATAGAGGGGGAGAAAATATTCGCGATTTCAAAGGCAACGTTAGCTAGTCTGCTCGTCATTTGTCCCACTAGATTATTGCAACAGAAGTTCACATATTATTAAACTGAATATTTTCCCACTAGATTATTGCAATAGGAGTTAACTAGTCTGCTCGTCATTGTGTTAAGTTGAATTATCTCCCCACTAGATTATTGCAAGAGAAGTTCACATATTGATAGGAGAAGTAGGTTAGACCGTGGGGCTGTTATTAGTATTGATATTGACTTCAAAACTCAAAATCTGGATGATTAATACTACAACAGGGTCGTATACAAACCCCACACTTAACCAAGATAAATGAAGACAATACTCAGAGGTTACAATGATGAATGAAGATAATACTCCCTGATATTACAATGATAAATTAAGACAATACTTATGGCGGTTACAATGATAAATAAAGGTAATACTCATGGGGTTACAATGATAAATTAAGACAATATTCATGGAGGTTACAATGATAAATGAAGGTAATACTCATAGAGGCTACAATGATAAATGAAGACAATATTTCTTGGCGTTACAACGATAAATGAAGACAATACTCATGGAGGTTACAATGATAAATGAAGGTAATACTCATAGAGGCTACATTGATAAATGAAGACAATATTTCTTGGCGTTACAACGATAAATGAAGACAATACTCATGGAGGCTACAATGATAAATGAAGACAATACTTCTTGGCGTTACAACGATTAATGAAGGTAATACTCATGGCGTTACAGTGATAAATGAAGACAATACTCATGGAGGCTGCAATGATAAGTCAAGACAATATATATGAAAGGTACAATGATAAATGAAGCTAGTGTTCATGGAGTTTACAATGATAAACAAAGAAAATACTCGAGGAGGTTACAATGATAAATACAAACAATATTCCTGGATGTTACAATGATAAACGACGATGATGCTCCTGGGGTGTTACAACGATAAATGAAGATAATATACCTGTAAGTTACATCAAGTTCCACTAAGTTCTTAATCCATTCCTATTAATGTTCTGGTTTGTTTAATTATGATTTTTATAGCCCCCACCATCCCAACCCAGAAAGCAAAGAGATTAAACAATTATATGAATATAAGCTTATGAATAAAACCCACAATGATAAAAATGTATATTCAGAATTTAATATTCTAAATATTATTCCACAATTAAAACTTACATGATCATCATACATTTTAATATAATACGCGAACTATAATAATATAAAATAAAGTGTATGTTAAGAGATAAATATGAATATAATATTAGTTAGGCAAGTAAAATCACTTACCTTCAGCAGTAATATATACGGAGGATGATTTCCTGCTGTGTTGATAACCGGCAATAAGGGTTAGTAATATTGTTCTAACTTGTTAAGGCCGGGGGCCAAAATAATTGTTGCCTCAGCGATCAGTTGTATTTGACTGATGCATATTAGGTGAGTGTCTATGTTCGTTTGTGCACGGTTGAGCGGCACTCGGATTGATTCATTAGGGTAAGGGTCTAGATTCTAGAACATTTAGTTATGTTTCCAGCCTGGGGACAAAGGTCAGCCGTTCTTTTTAGAGGAGGGTGTGTGTGTGCTACATAAGCTATTAAGTGACAAATCCATTAAAAATATTTTAAATCAAAGTTTATATCTGTACCATCTCACAATTTGTTCTATGCTGTTGTCTCAACACACCTTACTCACCATTAACATATGTTCATTTGCCTATTGTTCAATAGTTATTAATTTACTGCAGCTATTACTTAATAAATTTATTGATCACACACATATATAAAATCAGTTTAAAATGATTGATTCAGTTGACAGACAGACACACACACATACACACACACACACACACACACACACACACACACACACACACACACACACACACACACACACAGTGGCTAGAAAGACTGATACATGAATTCACTCCCTTGCATTTCACCTTAACTTTCACACACTTTTCTACCAGTGACTAAATTAAACTCAGTTAATTCTACTTCAGTTTTACCAATGACAAAACTCAGTTAATCCTATCTCAGTTTTCACACAGCATTCCCTATACGAGTGACTAATTTACACTCAGCTAATTCCACCTGTTCTCACACAACATTCCTATCTATCTATCTATCTATCTATCTATCTATCTATCTATCTATCTATCTATCTATCTATCTATCTATCTATCTATCTATCTATCTATCTATCTATCTATCTATCTATCTATATGTCTGTCTATCTATCTATCTATCCCTTAGACTTGCTGACCTGACAACCAGCTTTTTCCATTCCATTCTGTTCTCTGCTAATCCTTCTATATCGCCCAGTTTTAGTCCTGTCCACTGAGATGTTATCCTCCCATCCTTTTCCTCTGCCTTCCTCTTTGCATGATTGTCTTGGCAAGCACTGTTGATCGTGTGACATGCCCATACCATTTCATTTTGTGTTTTTTCACAATGGCCAATAGCTCTTCATAGGTCCCAAATCTTGCCTAAATCTGTTTACCATTTCCTTAGTCTCATGATCTCTATACGAAATGTCAAGCAAACTTCAAAAGCATCTAATTTCAGTAGATTGTATCCTCCTTTCGAGTTCTGCTGTGAGAGTCCATGGCTCACATGCATATAAGATCACAGATACAACCAAAGAGCACATCAGTCTGATCTTTGAGCTGACTGAGGTGTTTCTGTCTTTCCAAACTGTCTTCAGCCTTGCCATTGCTGTTATTGTCAGTGCAATCCTGGACAGTATTTCTGGTTTTTATCCCTCGTCACGATGGCTTCTAAGTACTTGAATTTTTTAACTGTTTCCAGTTTCTAATCACCAATCATGATGTCAGTGCCGATGCCACTGTTGTTGTTGGTCATCAATTTGGTCTTCTCTGCACTGATTTCCATACCAAAAGCTGTAGCTGTCCAATTTTTCCACCAACTGAGTTAGCTCCTCCTCATTTCTTGCAAGGCCATCGATGTCATCAGCAAAGTGTAAGTTCGTTATTGTTCTTCCTTCAATACTGACAGTCCCTTCATGGTCTTCCAGAGCATCTTTCATGATTCTTTCAAGGAAGATGTTTAAAGAGAGTAGGTGAAAGCAAGACCTTGTCTGACTTTCACTGTTTTCCTGAACCAGCCTCCTATTTAGCCATTGAAGCAGACTATGCTGGTGGCCTTGCCGTAAAGGCTTTCTATGACTTTGATCAGGTTGGCATTGATGTTGTACAGCTTCATGTTGACCAAAGGGCTGCATGCCACACCACGGTCAAATACCGTCTTAAAATCTACATAGACATGATGGAGGTCTTGTTGGTGCTGGAGGTACTTCTCACATAGTAAAAAATTGTTCATTTATGCTCTGTCCTGGTCTGAAGCCTGCCTGTTCTTTAGCTATGATTTCCTCTGCCTGTGGCTTCAGTCTGTTTAATATGATCTTTAGCATGACTTTGCTTGGGTGGCATATAAAATTGATCATACGGTAGTTCTGACACTGCTGCAAATTGCCTTTTTCTGGAGAGTTATTATGAGTGACTGTGTCCATGGTGTTAGCCATTCCCCTGTCTGCCAGATTTTATTGCAGATTGTTAGTAGGGCGCTTATCATGGCTTTTCCCCTTCTTGGACTAGTTCTGCAGGGATGTTTTCTACTCCCACCATCTTCCCTTTTTTTCAGTGATTTCACTACAATCTCTACTTCTTCTGAAGATGGGTAGTTGTCAGTCTTGGTCACTGGTATGTCTGTAGATCTGTGGTTGTATAGGTCTGAGCAATATTCTGTCCATCTCTTAAGAATGTCTTGATCTTCTGTAAGACATTTCCTTCCACTATCTTGAATGATGGAGGAGCGTCCCTGTTTTACACTGGTCAGGTCTTTCACCAGTTAGTATGCATTTTTGCTATTATTTTTCTTCAGATTATTTTCTATATCTTTACACTGGTCTTCAATCCACGTCTCCTTTTCCATGCTTTTCTTGATAATCTGGTTGATTTTGTTTTGATCCTTCTACTTCTGACTTCTTCTTCTTTAGCTCTCGACACTTGTCACACAGATCAAGGATGTCAGATGTAACCCAAGGTTTCTTTGCTCGTCAATGTTTGCCAAGGATCTTACTGGCTGCTTGGGTCACTGCAGTGTTAAATATGTCAATCAATGTGTCTGGTTTTTGTTCTCTGCACTGAGAAGTAACAGTGGTGCAAATTTTCCCCCTATCTTTGCTTGGAAGGCTTTTGTTACCTCTGAGTCCTTTAGCTTGTCACAGGTGAACTTGATTCTTGTAGGGCCCTGCTTGTTGACTTTCTTCAGACATAGTCAGAGGGTCATCATCACTAAGTCATGGTCACTTCCAATTTCTGCTCCTGGGGAGCTTCTTGTCCTGGCAATGTTTATACGGTGTGGAAACGCCTCTTCACCATCATATAATTAATTAATCAATCTGGTTACTGTATTCTCCATTTGGGCTCTGCCACATCCACCTTCTGGATGCTTTGCGTGAACCAAATGTGTTCATCAGTTTCAGATCATTAGAGCTGGCAAATTCCAGGAGCCTTAAGCCTCTGTCGTTTGTCTCTGTATTGCAGTAGCGTCCACATTTGTCTTTCCAATTCTCAATGGCACCCTCTCCTATTTTGGCATTCTAATCTCATTGCACTACAAGAATGTCTTTCTTTGTGGTCTGGTCCAGGATTTCTTGCAGTTGGTCATAGAAGTCCTCTATTTCTTCATCATCATGGTCTGTAGTTGGAGCGTAAGCTTGCACAATGGTGATATTGAGTGGGGTTGCCCTCAAACATATGGTGATAAGCCTGCTGGAGACTGGCCGACAACTCATGACAGTGTTCACTATGTTTTGTGGACGAGAAATCCGACGCTATGTTCACGTTTATCATCTCTGCCAGAATAGTATAGTTTATGGCCGTCCTGCACTGATGCTTCCCCAAGGTTCTTTCATCCTACTTCGCACAGTCCTGGAATGGTCCAATGGTATCTGTTCATTTCGAATGTCAGTTCCTCTACCTTTCAGGCGTTCTTAATGTTCTGATGTTCCAAGTACCAATGCTGATGTTGTTTCTGGCACGGAGTTTTGATGATGATGGTGCACCAATAGCACACTTAACACTTCTGCCCTGATGCAAGACAGAAGGTGCGGTCCTTGTTCCGGGCGACGACCAATCCGGTATGGGTTGAGGCAAAGGTGTCATTACATTTGGTGTCTTGGGCAGATGAACCTGGAGCCCACTTCTCTCCAGGCTGTTGACCACACAGAACATTCTTTAATGAGGTAGCTTAGTCGACTGGTACTGTCATAATAATTATCTGTCGGCAAAATTGATAAAGGATAAATATATTGATAAATATAATTATTATAATAATTTTATTATTCTGATAAAGGATATTTTGCCGACAGGTCGACTGTTAACTGTCATAATAATAATCATATTATTTTGATGAAGGTTATTTAATAGAAAGGTAAACTTTTACTGTCATAATAATTTAAATTATCCCGATGAAGGGTGAAAGATCGATACGTGACACACGTTTGACTTAAGGTCAAAACTAACTTACAGTTACAGAAAATGATCACCCACTGCCAAAGGACGCTGACTTCAGCAAAACCATACTAGATATAGACAAATAATAATATAAAATAGGAATATAAAAATCAGCTTTTAATTGAGGCATGTATGTTCTGCTTTATTTGTATGGGAAAAAAATTCTCTGAATTGACCGTGGCTAAAGATAAAACGGGTGCTTCTTTTATTAAAAATATTTTTACTTTTACTATTATTTTATTTCACAGCACAGTGTATGCAAGTTCCAGACACTATTATTTTTAATGAAGTGATTAAACGATTATTCATTTTTCTAGACATTTCCCACTGCAGAGACTAATTACCACACACACACACACACACACACTCCACTCACATTTTTTTTTTGTCTTGGCAAACCTATTTTTGAGTACTACGTCATCAAAAGACCACCTTGTGTACAAATGGCATCCATAAACAGACTCGATGTTACGCTTTCAAACGTCGAAACCGAGCTTTTTATTTCGCTATATCGCAAACACGAATGCCTTTGGAACCATACAAACGAAGATTACCACAAAAGTGGTATACGACAACTTGCATTGCTAGATATAGCAAAAAGAATAGGAAAAGGGTGGTCTGGTAAGTATAATATTAAATTATATTTAGGCCTACTACTGTACTAGTACTATTGTGCAAACTACACATAGCACTCAGGACACTTATATAACATTTTGGAATTGTGGTCAGCATTTATTTAAATTTGTTAATTTAGACACTAACATGGAACCCAGATAAAAATTTAAATCTAAAGCAAAAATGATTAATAAAAAAATCAAATGCTTGACACACCATAGAGTTCTATTGGGAAAAAGTTTGCAATTTATGTATCAAGTTTGATAAAGTGTCATTTTTTTTATCTAATTGTCATACAGTTTTATAGAATGACATATTATGTATGCACACAAACACACACATTTTTCTTATTTGGCAGTATATATATATATTTGTATATTATCACTATATCAGTATATGTCTTAATTGGTCAGTATATTAGTATTATTACTTTTTTATTAGGGTTGAAATTTATCACTTTTAATTTTAGAATAGGATCCTCAATATAGGTTGTAGTTATGTTCCTGAAAAGCATGACATAACAAAGTGACATATATTGAACATCAACTTCCCATTGAGCTAATGTATCATGTGGAAGATATGTTCCAGACCAACTAAAAAAAAAAAAATTGAATTGATTTGGAAGTGTATAGGCATATGAATAGGAAATATTTACTGTAACTAAACTATAATACAGTATAATTTAAGTGTAAGTATATTGGTATAACTATAATTATAGGAACTAAGGAAGCACTTGTTGTACACTAAACTGCAATACAGTATAATTTATGTGGAAGTGTATAGGCATATGATTAGGAAATACTTATTTTATTGTACACTAAATTGTAATACAGTATTTTTTATTGTAATTGCTAAATAATAATTTTTTAAAAACTGTAAAATTATTAATAAAACATAATACATTTTATTTTTTCCCCATTTTGTAATTATGAATTTAAAATTAAATACAAAAGGAGAAAATAAGATTAAATGGAAATATATACATGTGCGTTCCCCAACTTCCTGTTCAATGTAAGTGCAAATATATTGGAGTATATCAAATTTACCATCCATAATTAATAAATATATATATTATTATTAACTTACATTAGTTACAAGTTTAAAATCTTTTCAATTTTTACATGCATTCTAGTGTTTATTCATTGTGAGTACTATTTCATTTTCAGTATTTGAATTTCTCAGTAAATTCAGTAATTAAACTTCTTATATATTTTATCTCTCTCTCTCTCTCTCTCTCTCTCTCTTGATTCTTGATTCATTTTCTGTCCCTATATACAAAATATATATCTTTGAGAACTTTCATATAATTATAGAAAGCATAATTTATTGTCTGTAGAAATAATCTTTAAAGCAACCTGAACAAATATTTTGAGCTAACCTGTAGCTTATGTTGAACTTTCAGAATCACTGTCTTTGGTGTGTACTGCTATGTAAGTGTGGAGTGTCAGCATCAGTCATTAGTGCTATCACATACTAAATCTTGATTTAGTTTCACATCAGTGAAATGACACCTTATCACTGGATTGAAGTGTTTGACCAATTCTCACAAATGTGCCCTTTGCTATCACATGCATACATTCTTGATTTAGCTTCACAGCAAAGTGAAAAGACTCTTTTTCACATAATTGAAGTACATGAAAGTTGAATGACCCATCCAAAATATCTAAACAAAGATGCACTTTTCACTAGCAAGAAGAACTTAGAGTTTGGAACTTTTAATTTGATTAAAATATAAGTGAACTTGCTGTTCCATTTTGATGTTGTTTATAAGTATAGAAACCCATATATGTATACTTTTTAGTTTATTTAGATACTTTGCATATAACTATGTTCAGTGCACTTTTAAAAAATAAAATTGTTACTACAGTGGACAGCATGATGACTATGATCCGTTCTAGGGTGATGATTGTTATGTCATATGGTGACTATGCAGAAAAAGTAATAGCTATAGATTCATGTTCTTCAAAAGTCAGTTGCTATGTAAGGTTTTAGTTGATAAGCAAACAAATGGAGGCCTTAACATCTGTCACATTTGCTGATTGAAATATGTGTGCATTTATTATATATGTATATATTAATTGTTCTACAAAAGCATTTCATATTTACATGTATATATTTTAATAAAAAATAAATATTTTTACTTTATTTTAGTTTATATATTTTTAATTTATTATTTTTCTTAATGTTTAGTGGTACTTGTAGTGAAAATATTTAATATTACTTTTGTTTGTAATTCATTAATTTAAAACATTTTACCAGTGGATCATGTTCGTAAAAAATGGGAGAACTTAAAGGCAACTTACAGCCGAAATGTCAAGCAGATAACAGAGAGAAATGGAACTGGGATGGATAGAATCTATGTACCAAAATGGTGGGCATTCTCTTTACTGGACAGATTTCTACGACCTTTGTCAGGTCCAAGGCAAAATGGAAATAATGTAAGTATTATAAATTTGTTGTGTTTTCATTTGATTCTCATATACCCCACTACGGCCCTCATCATCTGAGTCCCCACTATAAAGGCCACATTTTTTAAGAACTTGGAACTTATGAAAATCACACCCATGGAACATGCATTTCCTAATAGAAATAGTTTGCGTGTTTATACATCCACCATTTTCTCAGTCTACTCAGTTTGCATGTCTCCCAATGAACATGCCTCCAGTCTGTTGTTTGTGACTGCTTTTGGAAAATATGTTCATCTTTTTCTCCTACCTTTTTGGTGATTGTTTTGAAAATCCTCAAGCTTTAAATAATTTTGTAGAATTTTTCTTAATTGTGAATTTGGAGATCAGAAATTAATGCATGGATTACAAAGCAGATCTTATATGCTTGGTTTGTTGAATATTTCTTGGAAGAAATTTAAAAGAAAAATTGTACAAAGGAGAATCTAATTTCCAAATTCTTTTTCTATTGGATGCTGCCATATGCTTGATTATGTGAGTTTATTTCAGAGCATAAAAGTAATTGCTATACTAAGAGGATAATATTGATGATACAACCAATGGATTTGCATGGAAATAGTGCTCAGAGGTTATATTACATAAGGTGTACTAATCTTTGAAGGTGTATGACCCATAATATATTAGTGTTCTGAAGTGATATTATATAATATGATGTACTAGTGTTCTGATGTGATATCGAGCGTTCTGAAGTTGTTCTGTCATCACATTGGGTTGCACTTCTAAGAAAATATTCGATTGAAACATGGGGAAATCACTCATATTTTAATTCTTTTTAAAATTCTTATTTACCAGTTTATATACACTGTTTAAATAAAAAATTTGCACAATTGTATTGTTTGTCTTGTAGATGTTTTTGAAGTCAACCCAAGGGGATAAAAGGTTGCTAGTTAATGATTTTAATAATTATATCTTGATGCACTACTTGCTAAGGTACTGACACTCACATTATGTGCATCAGTATAATTACTATAAATTGTTCCTCAATTAATCAATTTAATGGCATGGCAATACAAGTATTTAATTATGAATTATATTTTTTAGTGAAATCATTCATTTGTTAAAAAGTAAAAATTTAATTGTAACTGGTCATTTGGTGTAGCAGTTTACCAGAATTGCAATTTAGTGGCATTTGCAACACACATTCAATCATTCATTCAATTTTCATAGTGTTTTATTTAAGCATGGTACTGTTTCTAATGTTTTAGTTTGGGGAGTGATTTAAAGTATCCATATGTTAATAATACTTTGTAATTATTACTTTAAATTATTGAGTTATTGTTCCTATCTATTAGATTACTTGTAATTACTACTATAAATTATATTAATATAATGTTTAAATACAGTTATCTCCATTCTTTAAATTCTTGCCTACATTTTATTGCTTTTGTTATCGAGTTAAGTTAAAGAACTTTATTTCTTGTTGTAGACCCTCATCTGAGTGTATAGTTTAATTTCACTTTTGGAATTTCTTTCTAAAGACTCATTTGTGGCCAGTTCTGTTTGAATTAGGCTGCTTGATTTCTTAATAACTAAATTTGTGACCAGTTCATTTTGAGTCATGTAGCTTGATATCTCAGTAACTAAATTTGTGACCAGTTTGATTCATGTAGCTTGATATCTCAGTAACTAAATTTGTGGCTGCTAGTGTTGCAATCAGAAGACACTGTCACCATTTCTTCCTCTCGCCATCTTTTTTTTTTTCCAGAACTAAATCACTGAATTTGTTCACATGCTGATGTGGCACACTCATTATCATAATTTCTTCCTCATCTTCTGAGGGTTTTATTTATAGAACTGTTCATGTTCTGGCACCTGGTTACTAGCATTGCTTGTTACACCAAGATCATGCCAAAGTACCTCTCTTTAAAATAATACTTTTCATTTAAATCAGGGTTTTAATTTTACAGCTAAAGTTTTCTTCCTTTTTTTTCCAGCCTGCATCTGGAGACTCAAATGATCAGATACCTGAAAGCAAAGACTGTACTCAGTATGGTGGTTTCTATTTGAAAGCTGAACTTGAAGATGATTCCGATTCAGAGCAGCCCTTAGATCAATGTGCATCTAGGGATGGTGAAAATGAAGAAATACTTCTTCACAGAATACGTGCCTTTCAGACTGCTACAACACCTTCACCTACAGCACTGCCATATGAGTGCACATCCAATAATCCGAATAACAATCGAGTAAACTCTTCTGGGGATACAGAAGAATCTTTTTCAAATTCTTCATTATGTGTACCACCAAACAGAAAAAGGCCAAGACAGGAATCTTATTGTGCTGGTGGATCTGTTGTAGAGAGGTGCTTAGAAATTATGACAAATATAGAAGCAAATTTATCTAACAAAAAACCTATGGATCCTGAAGATTTATTTGGTTTGTTGGTAGCAGCAGAATTGAAGAATGTAAAAAGTGAAGAAATAAGAGATAGTGCTAAAATTGATATCATGAGGATTTTGTTTGATGCCAAGAGAAAGTAAAGATAGTGATCTTTTTGAGTGCATTTTTAAGAACAGAAGAGGACTGCGTTATAAAATGTATCCTAAAATTTTCTTAAGACAAATGCAGTGTTCTTTTCTGGAGCATTTTCTTAAGACAATTGCAGTGTTCTTTTCTGGAGCATTTTCTTAAGACAATTGCAGTGTTCTTTTCTGGAGTATTTTCTTAAGACAAATGCAGTATTTTTTTCTGAAACATTTTTACAGATGAATGAAGTGTTATAGAAACCCTTTCTGTGGTTTCATTCTTTAGCAAAAGCATTGTGATTGATATAGTATTTAGTGAAAGCTTATTGATGGACGCAGTTTTTGGTGAAAAGACTTTCATGGATGTATTCTTTAGTGAAAGCATTGTGATGGATGAAGTTTTTAGTGAAACAAAAGCATTTTGTTGGATGCATTATTTATGAAAGCATTTTGGTGGATGCATTATTTATCTATGAAAGCATTTTGGTGGATGCATTATTTGTGAAAGCATTTTGGTGGATGAATTTGTGTGCTTTTGATGTTATCCTTAGTTCTAGATTATTCACCAAAGCTAAATTGTTTCATTTTTATAAAGCTTATTTTATATTTACTTTTTGGTTTCTGTTAAGCCCAAAATCTGATGCACAGTTTTTTTTTTTTTTTTATAATCCATTTCCCACACAAAATAGACAAAAGAGAATATCATAACAGTTAGTCAAGCGGGTCTGTTGATCAAGGAAAACTTGGCATGATCCTTGCATTGTGTTGGTTGAGAGTAGTTGTCTATACTTATTGTGAACTTGTTGGGGGAAATCTAAAGTACAGGTTTGGTTATTGCGAATTATTAGTGCTAATTATTTGACATCTAACTTGAGAAATATTGCAGTGGTGGTTCAAGCCTAAATGTTTCTTGTAAAGAGTATTGTGAATTATTAGTATTTTATTATTTGACATCTGACTAGAGAGATATTGCAGTGACATCTGACTAGAAGAATATTGCAATGTTGGTCAAGTCTAAATGTTTCTTGTAAAGAGACTTTTGTGAATTATTAGTAAATCATTATTTGACATCTGAGGAAAGAAATATTGCAATGGCTGGCCAAGTCTAAAATGCCTCTTTTAAAGCAGACTACTATAATCATTAGTATATCATTTGATGTCTGACTAAAGAAAAATAATCCAGTCAGTCAAGTCTAAATGTTGAAGCAGGCTATTGTGAATTATTACTGATTATTTATTTGAAATTTAATTGAAGAAAAATTGTATAGAGAAAAGCAATTGGATATTTTAATAATTTTGTTTTGCAGTTTTAATAAAGAAAAAAAAATTATTTGATAAACTCATGATACTTGATAAGTCTTAAACTTGATGGTTATTAAAATTCATTAAAGAAAAATGTAATTAAATCACAGGAGTGAAATCTTAGATGCAAGCACTGGTTAAGTTCATCAAAGTGGAAACACTTTAGGATTGTTGATGTTTCTTTTACTTAGCATTTTGCCATCACATAGTTCAGCTTCCACTCATTCATTATATAGCTCCTTGTACATGCAAGAATAGTTATCTGTCTGTCATTGGATTGAGGGTTTTATATATGATATAGTTCACATCCAATTTGTTCTTAATATAGCCACTTTTGCAAGTAAGAAAGAATAGTTGTTTGCCTGACATTGAATTAATGTTTATAGATCTATATAAGATTTATTTCTTAGAACACTAACAGTAACAGTTAGAAATTTATTAGTCTGCATTGAAAGTATGTGATTCTGATAAAGACTTCAGATAAATCCAAAAAAACTGAGAACTGACTTCAAGGAAAAAAATATAACTTGTTAATATCTTAAACAGCTTGAGTTAAAGTAATGGAAACTATTTATAGTACTATGCTATAAATGTTTACAAGCTGGTGAAAAAAATAATGGAAACTATTTTTGGATAACATACTGAAAATATTTAAACTAGTGAAAATGTAACTATAAATATTGGTAGGTTGGTGAAAAAGAATGGAACTCTTTTTGAATAACATAGTATATAAATATTATTCATTGGCAAGCTGGTGAAAATGTAATGGCAGCTATTAGTAAGTAAAATTGTATTAGTAAATTTTGAAAGTAAAATAATTTTAAAATAATAAAAGATACTTGTTCAGGGAGAGAAATTGTTTTGAGTTTATTCTGATCATTTGCAATGAAGAAAATATAATATCTGGCTGAAAAGATAAAGAACTAAAAGTTATTACCACACTACAAGAAAACTTTGATATCTTGAAAACAAACTGACAAAATCTGGAAAATCTCAAGTAAAGACCCCAATAGACAAGACAACAAATATTAAACCAAAATTCTATAATGGCACTAGAAGAGAACAATCAAGAATTTCTAAACTCTGGCTTGGAAGTGAAATAACAAGATATAAGATAATCAAGTGCATATGTGATTAGTAGCTTATCATAAAGCACATTATAGACTAATAGGAATAAAAAGATCACTGCAAGAATATTTAATAGAAAATGGCATACAAACAATAGTATCAGGGGTACTAACCAACCCCACCCCCCAGAGTGCATGGGCAGGTTGAATATGATGGTAAAGAGCCATCCACTACATCAACTATTATAATTACAAAGTTCCCAGATTAATGCATCAACTGTCAAATATCTAGGTGATGGGAAGCTAACTGACTGGACCACCTACTAAAGTCCAGGGCTTGCAAAGTCTGAGGCCTAAAATAATGATTGGGAGGGCTGCATAAATTATCAAAACTTTAACCAGTTAAAATAACAGGCAAATTTATAAATAAAATCACTGATCCAACAACCATACTCACCTCGTCAAAATCCAACAACTAAAAGCAATAAGTACCTAGAAAATTAAATAAGTGAAACAAACAAATTACACTATAAACAACTACCTTCAACAGAACAAGCATTATAGACATAGTCCTCCCACCCCCTCCCAAACACCCCTCATAATCTGCCCCTAATTCCTAACACAAAATTGGCCTTGGTTGGAAGTACTATCCATAAATTAAGTAAGATCATTTGCAGGATTCACAAAATATTTTCATGGAAGAAAAAGATTTAAAAAAGAAATACTTATTGGGAAACTTTTCCTCATTTGGTTCTGTTCACCTAATTAGCAAATACTCATTTTACTACCATCTTATAAATAGTCTTTATTTTTACTTAAATTGTTTGCACAAAGGTTGTTTATGTGTGTTACTGTTAGCAGTAAAAGGAGATTACTCTAAATGGACATTGTTTGTTACTATATCATCTGACCATTCTTCATTAGAAGAAATCCAGTGGATTTTTCAGACAACTACTCCTGTGCATTTCTGTGACTGAAACTTGAAAGTCAATTTAAACAGTATTCAAATTATTACTCATTGAACTTTTCTGCTCATGAAAAAAATGGCTGCCAGCATAGAATAAAAGGTAACTGGAAGATGATGAAGCAAGTGATTTTGAAACTAATTGAAATTGCTGTTTTCTTGTTTTGGAACAATTTCTGTTGTCATTTGGCAATTGTTTTATTCAACTATCTCGTATACCTAATATTTTAGGTATTGTTTTGGGTATTGTTCGATATATATTCCCTTTTATTTTTCTTTATTTTACAAATATTTATTAAAATGTTATTCGTGTAATATTATTTAGTAATTTATACTAATAATCTTTAAATTCATGTTTTATTTAAAAAATTCATATGCTAGAAAATGGTTTAAAGATGAAGTTAATGTATTCCTTCCAAGTCATTAAGTTCTTAAAGTGCAAATATGCTTTAAATGAATCAATTTTAATACATTCCACTTAAAATTAAAATATGAAAATGGTAGAATTGAACGTAACTATTTTTATGTACTTGTAAAATTAAAATTTTTAATTCATAGTGATAAGACTGTCTTTTGGTATGTTTGATTTTGCATATAATTGTATGAAAGTCCAATTTTCATTGATTAATATTACCATAACTTAAAAATATAGATATTTATGTATATTGCATTTAAAGTATTTCTGCTTATTCTTAGAAATACAGGCATTCAGATTTTTAGCAGTTATAATATACCTGCTTACTTGTTATTGTTATTCTGGCTATAGTTTGATTATACAGGTCTTAGTTGGAAACTGCACATCAAGCTTCATATGTGGATGGAATTGAACTTACGTGTAATGATGTGTTAGAGTGCAAGCATAAAATTAACTATATTGCATTTCTACATAATAATATGCTAGATAGTAACACTGCATGGTATACATAACCAGGTTGCCAGCCAGTTAGACAATGCTATGTAGTAATACTGCATGTGTGTACATGACCAAGTGACCAGAAAAGCAAGACAAAAGAAAATGCTTCACAATAACATTGCGAGTGTATACCTAACGAGGTTGCCAGACAGTAAAACAATGTTACACATATATGCAGTGTACATATGTTTGAAAAACACATTTACAAATAAATTTGGCTAGTTTACAAGAATTCATAGGATACTTTGAGAAATACATTAAACTAAAGATATTCAAATGGTATGTAAATCAAACACACAGATTTCTACAAAAACAAAGTAATTTCATGTCTAATTAAAGTTTTACAAAAGTACAGTATTCTTATTTTGATGAAAAAAGTTAAAGTCTTGTTACTGATTGTGATCAATACTTTAAAATCACCTTTTGTTGTTGTGGTTGTGAAAAGAAAATGTGTGTGTGGTTGTATAAAGTAAGCAAAGATATCTTTTTCTTTTGTTACTGTTATCCCTTAAGCTGCTAATGATGAATCAGGTTTTCATTGCAATACAATAGCATTATACAAAAATGTGTGGTTGCATAAAGTAAACAAAGATATTTTTTTCTTTCTTACTGTTATCCGCTAATGATTTTTGATTCAAGTTTTCAATGCAATACAATGGCATTATACAAAAATTAGATAGGAAACAAAATCAGAAAGAAATACTACATGATATTGGTGAAAGAATAGACTCCTTTTTTCTCAAAAAGTCTTTTATACAAAATTATTTAAACAATTTATTTTAAAATTCTCACAAGATTTGTCTTTCTTGGTTTTTGTGACCCTAAGATGACTTCCATGGAAAAACATTTGTACATGAGTGAAACCTTCAGTAAAATTTGTACACACATTCTCTTGCATTTGGATTGGCTGAAAGTGAAATAAATACTACTACATTCCTATTCTGTCATCCTTCTACTTAGAATCATGATCAATTACAAATGTTACAATTGTGCTGAGTTGTTTGTCCTTAAAATGAAAATGTGTGTGTACATGTGTGACTGTAATTCTAAGTTATTCTAAGGTAGCAGTCCCCAACATCTTTGTATCCACAAGCACATTCAAATTTTCACAAGAGTGTGGCGGGCGCCAGCAATTTTTCAAAACTTATTTTGTATTGGGTATTAAATAATGCACAAAATATCTTGTAATTATAATTATAAAACATTAAATAGGTAATTTTACAGATAAACGGTTTTCAGTAAAAATTTATTTACATTATTCAGCAATTACTCTTTCATTTTTTCTATGTGAATTTGTCCTTTTTGAATCTACTTGGAATATAATGTTTAAATAATGTTTACGATAATGTTTACAAATTAAATATAAACAGGTTTCAACTTACTTATTTTATAAGCAGTCATGACGTAGTAAAATGCATTCAAACAAATTCAGATTAAAAGATGATGATAGGGGTTGAATATAAATTAAATATATAAAGATCTTATTCAGTAGATTTTTTTTTTTTATTAAATCAGATATTGCAAAGTAATTAAACAGCAGTTGGTTAATTGATAGTTAATTAACTATGTATATATATAAAGCATATTGATTAAAATTGAATGCCAGGTAAGTACATATGGCAGCTGGGTTGAAGAGTCTTAGCTTTAAAAGCCAATTTTGTAAACCAATTACAGTAAAAACTGAGCAATTTACTATGTTTAACATTTTGTTTTAACATTTTTTAATTAAAATTTAAAACAGGAAGAACAAACATAACCTTTGTCTTAAATGAGGTCAAAAGAATCATATTTATCAAGATGAAGCCAGATATTTGATTACAAATTGCAAAGTTTCATTAACATAATATTGATTTATTCTGTAAATATTTTTTTTTTTTTTGCTACATATTATCCTTGGAATAAAATATAGAAATAAATAGTTTACAAAATTATCTGTGCACAAATTTGTTTGTAAATCCTGGACCCAATATTTATGCATATAGATACGTTGTCCCTACAATGCTTGAATTAACAGTTACTGCTTCAGATAACACCCAATAATTAAATATTTATGTTGATGAAACAAGTTTAATATTTTTAAGATTATTTATTTGTTATTATTGGCATTGCTAAACTGTCCTGAAAAGTTTGCTTTGCATTTCAGTGTTCTTTTTGGAAGTGCTTGCTACACACTACCACGTGCTGTCAGATAAAGGCTTTCTCTTTTCAGCTTTGTAATCCACTTTTTTTTTTAATATGTGATCTTTGGGAAATGTAAAAACATGAATACTTTTAGTTTTTTCTGCTGTTTGTACAGCCATATGCACTGCAATATTTAACCATGTTTTAATCATTCAAACCACATTTAATGCAAGACAATGTTAGACAGAGCATGCAAATTGTAGTTCCACATCATGATATCAAATGTTATGTTACCATGATGAGAAGCCAGTCTCATAAATGAACTGGAGCTCTGATTTCAGAAAGTAATCTTCTTTCAATACCTAAATAAATGCATTTATAGAAATCTCTGAAAGTTTAAATTTTGCAGTCTTGATTCTAAGAATGGGAATTACTCACTTCATATGGATTTATTCTTATTTGTGGCTGACCTAGATTCCATTTCACTTGGTCTTAATAGAATTTACTGAATGTTCTTTTAAAAGCTCTAATGGTATTAACATATGCACGACTGGGGAAAAACCCATATATGAAAGAAACAGTTAATAATACGAAAAAAGGTTATCAAAAATACATAATTTGTTTTAATATATCTTCACAGTCACAAAGTCTTATCTACCCAAACTGTGCAGACAATGGTATCAGGAGTGAGTTGAAACCACACAGGACAGTGAAGCTAAGAGGATTTTATGGTGTATTTTGCTGGTACTCTAGCTTTAGTGATGTGTCAATAAAAATATTCAGATGTCAAAAAAAAAATTAGAAATTATGCACAAATCTTGTGAAGCAAAATAAATACAACTTTAGACAGAAGTATAAAATTGATTAAGTAATATATTATTTCTTATCAATAATGTAGAAAATCAGACCCTAATTATCAAAAGATGAATACCACAATCACCTCCAAACATTTCTGATTTAAATGCTGTTTATGGAACATGCATCAGAAAACGAAAAACAAGACACACAACGGCTGCCACCCTCATCACGACATCAGAAGACAATGAGAAGAGGAAGACTCCACAGGAATCCCCCCAAAAAACTGAGAACATCAAGAAGTCGAAAAGTTTTCCTGCAATTCCTGAGGAGATAAAGAAGTTAACATGAAGAAGAAGAAGAACATTTAACAATTAAAATCACTGACAACTTCTCTCTCTCACACACACACAATAGATCTAAATTCTAGTTTATTTTACTCGAGTAATCAAAACACCAGACATGTTAATAAATAATATTAGTCCTTAAATTAAAATACGTATCTATTTTCCTTTTTCTTGACTAAATTTGATTCGACTGAGTCATTTATATAAAAGTGATACTTAAAATATTTTTTTAATAGTAATATAATACTTGAGAGATGAGCGACTAGAAATGTCAAATCCCCGCGGATATTAGTTAAATACCAAAACTCAGAAGCGGAAGTTAAACTTTCGAGGGAAAGAACTCTGCAAGTATGAAATTTTCCTTTCTTTCACTAACAGTAACAACAATGAAAAGTTAGTTTTAGTTAAAAATAATATATGAAAAGTTCTTAATATATTAAACATATCTTAGTTTTGATAAATGCAACATAATTAAAGCAAGGAGGGAGTACATAACTATTTATATCTTTTTTAATATGGCTTTGTAAACTTGAGTCTAATCGGACCGTTGTGTGTCGCTGACGATGATGGTGATGTGGAGACAGTTGTTGGATTTTTTCACTTTGTTTACCAATGAAGTTTCTATAATTTAAAAACAAAGAGTTAATATGCTGCAGAGAAAAATATGCAACTTTTATTTTAAAATGACCTAAGAGTTTTAAAAATTATTTTACAGTGTTAGTTAAAATTCTCTGAAATCTTTCATAAAGTATAGCGTCAGTATAACACGCATTTTTTTTCTACTCCAGTCGATAGTGTAATAATGGCACTATATTTCTATATATAAGCTGTTGCTTTTTGTTTAAAAATAACAAAAAACTAACTTGTGTTCTTATGCCATTAGTATTTAAATGGCCAAGTAAACTTAAAAAGGAATCTACATAATTATAAACAAATCTAGGTATGGAGGCTATTTTTTTTTCTTTCAGTATGGCATTGCTTAATAAGGAGTAGCTTGTAGACATGTTAATATTTTTTTTTTTGTGGTTAAAGTTGAACACATATCAGAACTATTGTTCAACTTGTTGATGCTATTGCTAAAGACAGTCACATTTGACATTAGTTGCCTACTAGTACTAGTACTACACATGTCAACTGATAATGATATAATTATTGTCACTGATCTTTTATAAAAAATAATAATTGGTCAGATATATTTAGATTACATTCTGTAAGTATAGCTAGCCTTATTCTGGTTTAACTTTAAAAATCTATTAGACTATGCAATATTTATTAATTGTTTTTTTCCTAAAGCCACTTTATTGCATTTCAAGATATTTCATCTTCAGAGTATGTGCTATTTCATTAGCTATATAACAGTTGATGTTTTTGTTTCTTGTGCAGTTAAGATCTGCATTATCATGAGACAGTCATGAAGACATCACTTTATTTTGTCATTTATGAAACCTTCATTGGCCATCTTGTATGTCATCAACTTTTTATGTGTAAATTGGTAATTTAAAAAAATCTCACATAAGCATGCCCTTTCATGCCCTTAAAATATTTCTTTGAACTGTGACTTTGAAATTTTACTATAGAAAGTCAAGACACTATTGATTTAGCCTATTTTCACAGTTGACTTTTTTCTCATCCCATGTTTATAAACTGGGACACAAAGTTAGTAGATACTAGCATTGATTTCATTAGTCAGTTTTACCAATGAAATTTTTTTCTGGTAAACTTTAAAAGAGGAAAAACATGCAAAATTAATTGGGTCACTTAATAGAGTTTGATTTAATATAAAGAATATAGCAACTTTATATTTTAATAGTACATGTACTTCAAAATTTAATGATCCTGACGAACAGGGTTTTTTTTTTTTGTTGATAATGTAGCATTATACAGACTGTTTATTATTTTGGATCATACTTTTTATAACTAACAACATTAGTCAATTTAGTATCTGTATAATAAAATTAAATTGTTATAGTATTTATACCAGCATTATTAATTTAGCTTTAATTCTTTATGGGAAAAATATTAAATGTATAAAAATCAACACTTGACTATACTCTATGTTTATTTATTATGTATATTTTTAGTGTTAACAGATTTTACTAGTGTGGTGATTTTATTATAATTTATTTCTCTTGTAACTAATGAAATTGAAAATATTTTACATTAGCTTTGTAGTAAAATTGCAAAATGTGGCTTTTCTTTCTTTCTTTATTTTCTTTCTTTTTCTTTTCTTTAGTTAAAAACAGGAAAAAAGTATAATTTCTTCTATATAATATATTGAATTGAGAATTGACTATACTGTGTTATTTCTTACGCTTTGCTTCTTTCCAGATTATGCCTTATTGGATAAAATTAGAATGTCATGCTGAAAACCATTGACAAAACCATTGAAAACCATTAACTGGCTACCAGTCAAATCCTGATGTTACCAAGACAACTCTTGCTTTCCAGTAGCATCACATCAGTCTTTATTTCTTCAAACAAAATAATTTCTCATTAATGGAGCACTTCTTATTTTTTAGTTTACAGTTTTAATTTCATTCAGTTGAAAGAAATTTTAAGAAATACAAAGAAAAGATGGTTTTATAGCATTTATGCTGGAGCCTTATCAGGCTCTTGAGTTAATCATTTTATTACAGAAAGAAAGGAATATGCTAAAAGGAAATGAATACAAAATTTTAATTTTTAATTCTTTTTAAGCATTAAAAATTACATATTTTTTCTTTATAATAAAGAAAACTATTTACCTCAAAACATGACATCAGTGTTTTGCTCACCAAATCGCTACCTCCTGAACCGCAAGAATAGGGATGATGGACATATTAAATCCTTACGATCAAGGCATTTTCCCATTAAAGTGAAACAAGAACCAGATTTTAAATGTGGAAAAGATCTGGATTATGATGGTGATAGTCAAAGTGAAAATATATCTTCAAATTCCAAACTTGAGTTGTTGTTAAATCACCAGATTGATACTGAGAAAAGAAATACACTGAAAAGTGATACATATCCAGACCCTAAAGATCTCAAACTTTCATTTATTACACAAAATTTTGATGCATCAGGAACTAAAGAGAACTTTGACTGCCCACTCTGTGGCTTAGGGCTTTCTAATGGAGATGACCTAGAGCAGCATTTTGCAGTGCATGCTGGGGAAAAGGATGGATTTGATTGCAACATTTGTGGTAAAGTATGGAATGATGCTTCATCATTTGGAAAACATATTCGGCTACATACAGGCGAACGGCCACACAGGTATATGCAACATGGAAGTAATCTTGTACAGTTATGTTTAAAAATTAATTTAAAACTTTTACTGTGGATTGAAATTTGCAGGCTTTAATTGATTTTGAGGAGAAAAAGCAAAAGTATGATCACGTTAAAGTTATTGCTAAATATTTAAGTAGAGATTTTATATTAAAATTAATAATTTACTAAAATCAAATCATTATACTATAAAGTCATGTAAATTGTCATAACATACCTAATCATCTTTTTTTTTTTAATGGGATAATAACAGTGAAACAAGAACTGGATAGAGAGCAACATGCATTCTTCAAAGAAATTAAAATTTATCAAAATTAATATAAAGTTGCTCAAGGAGTAAAATTTCTTTGGCTAAGATTTGTTATTCAGAGTAAATTACTCTCCACTTTTGCTTACCACATATAGGACTCAGTGGTTAATTCTAATGGACAAGAACTGTGTGTGTTGGATGAGTTACTTGGGGATTACACTAAAGGGTTTAAAGAGTGTTACAGATTTTGTGTGAATGCATATGTGTAGACACACATTAACTTTTCCACATAATTTGTTTACTTCGATTGTAACTCTTTGGCCTTAAAATTATAAAAATAAAATATTGTTGCACTTTCTGTTTCATTACTTAATACTTGGGGTTTTATTTATATTTTATTTTGGCACCCATGCTTTTCAAATCTTATCCTCTTTGTGGGATTATCATTATTCACAATGTATGACATAATCAGTTTACTAAAGATGTCATTCTACATTACTTTTAGTTTATACATATTTTAATGTCTTAAGCTATTTTCTTTAACTTTTTTTTATTATGAGCACAAAGCACTTCCATATTACATTCCCCCAAGTCAGAGTATTTAAAACTTAGCATTTTTTTCACTAGAAGATGCTGCAGCTGATAATCATGTGATAAAACAGTTACACGAGCACTGTCATTGCACTGGTGTGGCCCAAACCAAAGTTATCAAGATCATGGACAGAGTCAAGCACCAGGCAGGAGAAACCACAAAAGTCCCATCAGTAATACTTAAAGATGCGTTGAAGGGATCACAAATAGCCACTCAAGGAAAGATGCCTACAAAAGAAGTTGTAAGAAAAATTATTCAAAGACAAAGAAATGCCTTTCACACAGCACCTCCAAGGCCTAAAGACAGCATCAGTCATTATACCTGAACGGTTTCCATTGAATAATTTTTGCTACAGCAAATTATCAAGAACAGTTTTTACTTTAGGATTATGGAGAAAGTGATGACAATTGCATTTTCATATTTGGCAGAGTCTAATATTGACTGGAACAGTCAAATGGGGAGTCTTTTATATAGGTGGAATGTCTTGCATCAGCACTTTGCTCACAAATCTGTCATGCTGGCTGAAAAAAGGAGATTTGTGCTATCTGTACTCTTTGCTTCATTGCCAAATAAAGAAAGTGCTATATATAGATGAATGTTCAAAGCTGTCAAAGAAATATGGCCAATTCTCAAATCAGCTTCAATCTCTTTGACTTTGAACAAGCTACTATAGTTGCAGTGTGATCAACATTCCCAGATTCTCAAATCCATGGATGTCTTTTCCACTTGACCTAGAATATGTGAAAGAATCTTGCAGATGAGGGACTTTTTCACCAATATAATAGTTTTAATATTGATGCTCTGTCTGTTAGAATGATAATTGCATTTTCATTTATACCAATCACATTCACAATAATGCTGTTAAAGCCCTCACTCATGAAATATCAGAATAATTGGATTCTGTTGTCAACTGGTTTGAAGGTGTTTATGTTGATTATTCTAATCACAACTGAAGTAGTTGTCATGCTATCTTCCCTCCAGATATTTGGTCTTCTAAGTTCTAGGAGAGGACTATTAATGGAGTAGCTGCTCATTGAGGACTTAAAACAGAATCTGAAATAGATCATCTATCTTTCTTGAAATTCAACCGTGGAATCTGATGTGCTTAAAAGGGGTGTGGATACATTTTATGAACAATATGGAGAAGAGCCTCAAATAAAATGCAAGAGCAAGATATTTGCTGATGCAGATAGGAGGAATATTGTGCAGAGCACTGAAGAATGCAACATTCTAGAATATCCATGAAGCCTAGCACATAATGTTTTGGTGGATTAGTTTATATAAACTTCACTTGTAAGGATCAAATAACAGTTTTCAGTCATGTAATTTTAATGAATACATTTCTTTGAATTAAATCAAAGTAATAAATGCTTATATCTTTTATGCACATTTCAAAACATATAATATACATACATGCATGTTTCAAGATGTTTATAATAACTGTTTAAATATAATACATTAGTATAATGGCACCAAGACATTAAACACCAAAACATCCAGCACAAAAATGCCCAACACTCAAATGTCACATATTGCCAAAATTACAGCAAAGCATTATGAGTCATAACTCTAACCAAGCATATTTTAAAATTAATTTTAAATGATAATTTTTATGAATGTAAAAAGTCAAAAGCTGTACTTTTGAAACTATTTTGCTCAAATGCTTCATGCAGTAATTAACTAAGCATCAAAAACAAATTTAATACAGTAAGATTATCGATAAAGATTTTATTTGTCTATTTCAGAGTATTGTTTGCCAATGTAATCTTGTTTGGTTGGAACCAAGGAAGTAATTTGAAAATGTCACACACACACACACACACTCATGAAAGTCATTGACTAAGGGTGTTTTTTTTTTAATTTCAGGAAATTAATGTTTTTCTCTCTTAGATTTCATATTTTTTTAACCATAGGTTTAGGAATTTGAGCACAAATTAGGTGTAGGTGAAAAGTTTCATAGTTTTAAAATCAGAAGGTTGAATCTGAAAGATTTGACTCAAGGAGAGGTAATATATATATAGTGAAAATCCTTTGATTGCATTGCACATTTTTTAATAAAAATTAGAAAGTGAACTCCAGATCTCATACACTGGAAATAAGCATATTTCACTTAATTATTTTATCATTTCATTTTTTGCTTTTGTCTTTAGGTGCCATGTCTGTGGCAAAAGTTTTCGTGAAAAGTGCAGCTTGACCAGGCATAGTAGGACACATACTGGAGAAAGACCCTTTACGTAACACCAAATTTTATTCATTTATACCTAGATTCTTCCAATCAGTCATTTACTCTTTTTTCCATAATTGCTGTAGCAGAGAGTAATAAATCAGGTGGATATAACCTAACTTTGTCATTTCTGTAGATGGAATTTAGTTTTGTGATAGAAATTGCACTGGTCATAATCAATGTTTGTATACTCCCATATATAAAGGTTTTAGACCCTTTGATATTTTTATTTTTCGTTTTATTTTTCAAAATAAGTAAATTACAAACTCAGGTTCACAAATCAAATGACAATGAATATACTGATAGTGGATTTTTATTATAATTTTAACTTGGTAATAAACTAGTTATTTGGGATCATTTAAATGAGATGATTATGTCTCACTTAAAAGGTAAAGTGTTAACAGTGAATAAATAAAAATAATTAATGTTTTAGATAAAAATTGTTCAAATAGACATCATTATTTACAGTTACTTTATTTTGCTCATATTAATGTTCAAGTATATTTTAATAAAAGTAGTAATTTTAACAATTTGATCAATCAGATTTTCAGTAATTTGAGCTTATTCTAATTTCATCTGAAATTATCAGAGTTTGACTTAAATGGCACAGTCAAACCTTGATAATATTAGTAATAATATTAGTATAATTCTTATTATTGGTAAAAGATATTGCATCATACTCATGTATAAAATTTAAATAATATTCCTTGAATTGCATTTAATATTCATGTTTATCTACATAGTTTCATGTATCCATTGACTTATCTTTATCAAAGCATTGATAATTCCCATTCTACTGATAATTGCTAATAAAATAAGCTAATAAAATAACTTTCTAATTTTTAAAAAATAATAAAAATTCAATAATAATAATGATGATGATGTAAATTTTGTAATACAGATCAAAGTTAATAACT
Source organism: Sinotaia quadrata (assembly GCA_028829895.1). NCBI lineage: Eukaryota > Metazoa > Mollusca > Gastropoda > Architaenioglossa > Viviparidae > Sinotaia > Sinotaia quadrata. The sequence goes on along the minus strand of CM054178.1, from coordinate 62,399,698 downwards.
TGCCTAAAACAGATATTCATTAGTCTGAACTAAAAACTTGTGTGTTTTGCAGTGTACACTTTACTACTACAAAGTACTACAATAAAATAAGTATTCTGAACTTTAAACTGGTATGTTTTGCAATAGAAATCAGTGTACACTTTATTACCTCAAAATACTACAATAAAATAGGTGTTCTGAACTTTAAACTGGTATGTTTTGCAATAGAAATCAGTGTACACTTTATTACCTCAAAATACTACAATAAAATAGGTGTTCTGAACTTTAAACTGGTATGTTTTGCAATAGGAATCAATGTACACTACTACTACAAAGTACTACAGTAAGTATTCTGAACTTTAAACTGGTATGTTTTGCAATAGAAATTAGTGTACACTACTACAATAAAATAAGTATTCTGAACTTTAAACTATGTTTTGCAATAGAAATTAGTGTACACTACTACAATAAAATAAGTATTCTGAACTTTAAACTGGTATGTTTTGCAATAGAAATTAGTGTACACTACTACAATAAAATAAGTATTCTGAACTTTAAACTATGTTTTGCAATAGAAATTAGTGTACACTACTACTATAAAATAAGTATTCTGAACTTTAAACTGGTATGTTTTGCAATAGGAATTAGTGTACACTTCTATTTGCATTACTGCCCTTACTTCCTATCTTGCCACCCCACCACCTTGTGACATTTTGGCAGTTGAAACTGGCTAACACTTGTCTGGAACTTCATACAATATTGACTTTCTCAATCCTATTTCATAAATTAAACAAACATTCATTTTTATTATGACATATACCTAATATAATTAGTTTACTTTCTTCATGATCTGAACCTTTCCACAGAATATTAAATAATAAATTATAATTACACATTACTGAGTAGTTTTCTAAGTGTGTAAAGAAACTGTCCAATCCATCTTCACGGAATATTAACTAGTAAATTATTATTACATGTTATTGAGTAGTTTTCTGTGTAAATAAATTATCCTTTCCATCTTAAAGGGATATTCATTAATATATAATGATTACATATTATTGAGTAGTTTTCTAAGTGGATAAAGAAGTTATCCTTGCCATCTTATAGAAATAGTTAATAGTAAATTTGGATTACATGATACTGAGTAAAGCTTTCAAAGTGGGTAAAGAAATTGAATTACATGTATATATATTTTTGTAATTGCTGGCATTAATTAAAAATTAATTCATTTCATTTGTTAGATGTGAGATTTGTGAGAAAAGTTTTTCTGATGTTGGAAGTTATGGTCGGCATAAAAAGATACATATGGGCAATCAAGCCAAGGTACATCGTTGTCCCTATGATGTCTGTGATAAAAGTTTCATCGATAAAAGTTCACTTAAACGCCACATCAAGACACACTCTGGTGAACGTCCATATCAATGTCAGGTAAGGCCCAGGCCATTGAAATATTTACAGATAAATTTATCTAATTGGTCACAGCATGCAAACAAAAGCTGTTATCATTATTTATTTTGAAGCACAGTGTAAGTTACTAACATTATCTAGTTTAGTAAAATGTATTTATTATTTCACTAATTTGTTGTATAGTTCATGTGTGTGTTTTCTTACGCCAGTTTCAACCACTTGAAGAAGCAGAAAATATTGTTTTGCTTAGCTATATGATTTTACTTTCAACTTTCACAGTTTGAAATTTTATTATAATTTTTTTACATCTTTCTTTGAATAATAGTATTAATGGATAGAAATAAAAGGATTATTTGATTTGATTGTCAAACATAATTTAATGTAAATCAGAATTATTTTATCTTGTGTACCTTTGACTGAAGGGATTTTCTTATGGTATAGTGTGTGTGACACTGCGCCACCCTAGTTATTGGTTATGATTATTATTATTTAATTATCCATAACTAATTACCAAAAAAAGTGTTTCTCTTTTTTCTCTTCAGGTATGTTTTAAAGCATTTACAGAATCAGGCAGCTATAAACGACATCAGCGTGTGCACAGTGGTGAGAAACGGTTCAAGTGCCAGTCTTGTGGACGGGCTTTCACAGAGAAGGCATCTATGATTCGGCACCAGCGTAATGTCTGTTCCTGGGAGGGTGATGATAGCAGCCATGACACTGAATCAGCTGAGCTTGATGTCAGAACTGATTCTCCCATTGTGTTTCATGACAGTTTGACTAAAGAAGATGGAGTCAGTGCCGTTGCTAAGAAAAGTTCGGCAAAGGACAGAAAATCTAATACTAACAACAACATTATTAGCAGTAATATTCCTGACAATAGCAGCATCTGTGACACCATCACTAACATTAACCAAAATCCTTTGACTTCACCATTACATGTTAAGAAAGAACCATCTGTCAGCAATGATCCTGGTAGTAGTAGTGATGACTGTAATGAAATTCAACAAAGTTCCACTAATGGATCTTTGACAACAAGTCCTAAGTTAGAGGTTAGTGATATTGGTGATCGATCAGCAGTCCTTAGGAAGGTGGTTAGTCCGGATGTGACATCAAAGGTAAGAGTGGGTTTTTCTCAACTTTTATAAACTTTCACAAAGCTTGATTCAGAATATTTCATCATTTGCTTTATTTCAGTTTTCTTACCAGTATTAATGTAATCTTCCTTTCTGGTTGTGTATTGAATTCACTGAAAGCTTTTAGTATATTTTTTTATATCATAACACTGAAGAGAAATGAAAATATATTTTTGTTTAACATCTGTCAACTTTCACTGATTTCAGTCAGACACATAGGGAAGAGAAAAATATGCTATGATTAGTAAGAGCAAAGATTTTATTTTAAAAGATTTTTATGCGGTTTTGCCCATATAGTGATTTGTCAGATTTTCTGTGCAGTTTTGCCCAGATAATGGTTTGACATATTTCTTGTTCAGTTTTTCCCAGGTAGTGGTTTGACAGATTTCTTGTGCCATTTTGACCGGTAGTGGTTTGACAGATTTTCTGTGGTGTTTTGCCCAGATAGTGGTTTGACAGATTTTCTATGCAGTTTTGCCCAGGTAGTGGTTTGACATATTTTCTATGCAGTTTTGCCCAGATAGTGGTTTGACATATTTTCTATGCAGTTTTGCCCAGATAGTGGCCAACAAAAACTATTTCTACTCTTCATCTGCAAATGATCATTTTTACAAGTGTAAATCAGTAGCACATTATTACAAGTTTTTCACCCAGCAGGGAATGAAACCTTAGGCAACTTAAAGGTCGTGTCCTGTGGTTATACACATACCTCTATCCTCATTAATAAAAACTTAAAGGTCGTGTCCTGTAGTTATACACATACTTCCTGTGATGCCAATGCCACTTAGTTAATGGTTATGATTATTATTATTATTTAATTAATCATCCATAACTAATTACAAGTGATGAGAATCTCAATTATGTTATTAATAATTCTCCAGCAGACACCACTCATCTCTCTTACTTGGTGTTTATGCAGGTGCTGTAAATGTTTACTTTCTTCTACAATATTACCTTCACACAGTTATTTTCCTTGTGGTGGAAAACTTCTTACCAAAAGAGAAGACAAATCCTTCTTTAATCTATATTTAGCAAGTCCCCATCCACCCACTTTCTTCTCCAACATAAGGTTATCAATATGTGTAAGAAGGTCAATAAATTTAACAATAAATATATTAAAACAATCAAATATACATATGACAAATACAATGAAAAAGATTACTTGACATCAGTATTTCCATGAAATCACATTCAAATAGTTTTAATATCTATCTATACAGTCTGATATCCTAAAACACAGTTCACTAGAGAAATAAAGTGAAAAGAAAGAAAGTTTACTTCTATAAATTTGATAATGGCTTCTATATTTTGTAGGTGGACCACCCACCCACCCCAATTTGTCACCTGTGTGTGCATGTGTATATGTGCTAGAAAGAGAGATATTGCATTATATAGATAATTAATCAAACTATCCATCTTTCATACTGTCAGAAACCATAGTGTTTTCTAGTATTTATTTGGTAATGTATGGATGGAGAGGTAGAGATGTTTCTGAAGTGCTTTGGTTATTTTGTGCATCAAGTACTAATCATAGATGGGGAGAGAGAAAGAGTGGGTGACCTGGGGGAGAGGAGAGAGAGAGATGTATTATAAAGTACTTTTGAGTATAAGTTAGTTATATTTACAAAGTGTATTCTATTCATCACTGTTGGAGAAAGTTTGAGAGATCTAGGTTGTTAGTTTTAAAATGTTTCTGTTTACTTTGTATGTCTCAGTAGGTCCATTTATATATAGTAAACCACTTTTGTCTTTTTTATCATAATATATATAATAAAAATCTAATATGCATGCTGGAAAACAAAATGTTTTTATAAATGCAGTAACTTAATATACTTGTACAGGTTCATAAAGCATGTTCTGAACTTGAAGAATGATTGATAGCAAAATCATTTAGAGAAAAGAGGTTGTTGTATAGGCTGTAGCTATACTCAAATAGCAGATCATTGTAAAAAAAGAAGTTGGGTTGTTGAGGCTGTAGCTATACTCAAAGAATGATTGATAGCAAGTTATTGTGTAAAAAAATGGCTGTATTGTTGAGGCTGTAGCTGAAACTCAGAGAATGATTTCTGATAGCAAACCATTATGAAAGAAGAGGCTTTATTGTTAAGGCTGTAGCTAACTTATTATCATTTATAACTGATTATCTTCTGTTCTTTCAGATGGTCACTTAAAAGTATTTACCACTGCATAAATAATGTACTGTGTGGTGTTTAAAATGATTATCACTAGTTTTTTGAAGAGTTTTTCTGTAAGCCATGTGTTGCTTTTAAAACGGATCTATGTTTACATTTATTTTTAGCCTTTTTGTTATGTATAGTTATCTTAAATCAAAGAATTTTTTTTAAATTTAAATTTTCTTTGAAGTGCTTTTCTAACCCAATAGGATAATGTTTTTAATTTGAATTTATCTAATAATAATCAGATGAGGTTTTTATTTAAATTTAGATTGAAGTGTTTTTCTAATCCAATCAGATGGTACCAAACAAGGAAATGAAGATGTCTGATACATATATGTGTTTTGAGTGTGGTGATGCTATCAGCGATGATGATGATCATAGCAATGATACAATGAACACAGGTAGTAGCAACTCTGATGAAGACAGAAAAGCACGTAGATGCAAGATGTGTCGCTATGGAAACACTGGATTGGCTCATGGTGTTACTTCTTCACTGAAGACAGAAAAATGTCCAGAACACAATGAAAAATCACTAGGCATAATGAACTCAAGAAGATTGTTGCGTCATTCACATGTATGTGTGTATTGCAAAAAGTCATTTAGTGATTCATCCAAATTAAAAAGACACACAAAGATTCATATTGGCAGTCGTGATTTTAAGTGTGCTACATGTGGCAAGGCATTCATTGAAGCATGTAGTTTGCGGCGTCATGAAAGTGTGCATTCGGATGTGAAACCACATACCTGTGCAAAATGTGGAAAAGGATTCACAGACAGTAGTGGTTTAAAGAAGCACATGCTTAAATGTAATGTCAAGGTGAAGGTTGAAAGTGAACCCCAGATCAAGGCTGAAAGAAATGATTCAGAAAATGAACAAAGTATTGAACAGTCCAACTCTGGCCATGGTTTTTCTAATTTGCACTTGGAAAACCAAATTACTTCCTCTGTAAGCTCTCATTCTGAAGGTGTGGATGGTGGCACTAAAAGTAACAAGAGCACTAAAATAATCAGTAGCCTTAAAGCAGTCAATGGCATTTCTAAAATAAAAGAACTTGATCATTCTTCTGGCATGCTGTATGTTTGTACAGAATGTGGTCATTCATGTGAAGATGCTCGCAGCTTGCGACGACATCAAATTCAACATGTTCGAGAAACCTGTGCAAATGGAATGGATGATTCTAGTTGCTACATGAAAGAGCCTTTTTCCTGCATAATTTGCAATAAAGTGTTTGTTTCTCCCCAGTACCTTGCCCAGCACATGCAGAAACACCATGCAGAAAATTCTTTTAATGAGGAGGAATTTTCACACAGACCAAGAACTGATATGACAGTGTCAGCAGAATATCCCCTATATTCAGCATCCACTAATGCCTTCCTGCCCAATTTTGTTTCAAACTCTAAAATGGTTACCAAAAGTTCTTTGACCATGGACCAGCTTACCAGTAAACCTGTATTATTTAATGAACAAGTAACTCTTGCTAGTAGTTTGTGCAACAGTAAAACTGTGACTTGTGGAATATGTGGCAAAACCTTTGCAGACTCCAGTAGCCTGAAACGACATGCTCGACTTCATGTGGAAGCTCAAAAACACAGATGTGAAAAGTGCTGCAATAATTTTATGGATGCAAGCGATTTGATAACACACCTTAAGCAAGGTTGTGTGGCTGCAGAGAACCAAGATGGTGCTCATGATATAGAGTTAGGACACAATCATTACAAGGTTACATATCCTTGTACACAATGCAGTAAGGTGAGTTGCCATATTTTTTGTACACAGTTTAGTATGGTGAGTGTTGTCATTTTCATGTGCACAGTACAGTAAAGTGAGTTGTCACTTTTCTTGTACACAATGCAATAACATGAGTGTTGTCACTTTCCTGTACACAGTATAACTAGGTGAATGTTGACACTTGTCTTTAGGATTACTTTCTTTAAGTAATGGTAATAGTAAAGCTTTCTTGTTGGCAATGAACAGACTTCCCAATCTAGGTAATCAATCAGACATTATCTTCACTTTGCTAGTGTCAGATAATAACACCTCTTCCATGCATGACCCAGTTAGAGCATTTAAACATTATCTCCCCTTTACTGGGGTCATGACCCAGTTAGAGCATCAAAACATTATCTGGATAAATCACATTACCTAAAGGAGTTGAATCTAGACCATTTCTGACCTTCTGTAGCTACATTTGTTATGGCTCAAGCTAGCCATTTGAAGATTTATATAAACATTATTCACATGTCCAAATTATGTTAAAGCACATGACATTAGAGCTATTTCATCCATTCTAACATTTTACAGAAATGTGACCTTGAAAGAGATTTTAGAAGCATTGGATTTGAAAGACATACTTTTCTAGATTCTACAAAGGATATTCACTTTACCCTTTGACCCTGCTAGGGATTCAAAAACATTTACCCATTCTGCCATTTTTATCTCTGAGTACTCAGAGTAGTAAGTTTTATTCCCTGGCATATTTTGTGTATAGAGAAATAACCACCTCCTATTCATTACTTTCCTGTAAAATGCTTTTCTAGTATGGCGATAGAGGAGTTTTCCTGCATAAAATAAGGTTGTCCTGAATACTTACAGATTTTCTTATTCAGAGACTTTTCATCCTCCCTTCTTTTCAGCCTTCACCTCATTTATGGAGAGTATACTAATCTTGCATTGCGAACATGTTGGGTTCAGGCCCAGATTTGGTCATTGGAATTTTTCTTTGATTGATTTTCATTCCCTCCCTAACTCTTGAATCTTGAGCTTTGATTGTAATGTTTAAAGTTTCTTCAAGAATTAGTGCAGATAAATACCTAGTAGTGGTAATAGCAGTAGTAATAGTAGTAGTAGTAGTAGCAGAAGTAGTAGTAGTAATAGTAATAGCAGAAGTAGTAGCAGCAACTAAGAGTCATCTCTTTTGAGACACAATTAGTAAGCAATCATTAATCTCTCCATAGGATGTGTAGATGGGTAGCTTTGCTCTGGCTTATAATCTGTTGCATGATTCTTGGGGTGATTTCTAATCAATGGATTAATTCTAATTATTGAACATGACTTAAATGCCAATATAAGTGTATCAACAATTATTAAAAATGTATTTTTTGCAGAGGTCTTATCTGTTTTTAGTATTAATTAAAAATAGTAACTGCCTGTTGTCCCTACACACTTAGTACTGTTATAGTTTTACAGTAGGCATGGCAGTAATGGACATTTCATTACAGTACATTGCACTTAATAGTAGACTCAAGAAGGGATTGACATTGAATAATAAAATTTGTTAGTTTAAAACAATACTAGTACTAATAATACATTAATTAATCCTCCAGAGTTTAATATTAGTTAAGAATGCCCTATACACAACATAAGTTGTTATACATGTTGCTTTATACTATTAAGTATTATAGTAATGTGAGTGTTTCTAGTTTTTATGACATTTTATCACAAGCTGTTCTGAATTAATCAATTACATAATTATTTACTTGTAATATTACTAGAAACTGATCTAATTCCTAGGTATTGTTTGTTGATGATTTTATGTTGATGTAGATGTATATTCTTGACCAGGTGTTCTCTACACAAGAACAACTTGTTGCTCATGAGAAAGCACATCGTGTGATGCCTGCACTGAGTTGCACGGTTTGTCGCAAGTCATTTGGAGATTCAATTGGCCTACAGAATCACATGAGTGTACATGCTGGCGAGCGCCCTTTTGCCTGTGACATTTGTCTGAAGGCCTTTGCTGACAGTGGTTCTCTAGCTAAACATCGAGCACGTGGTTGCTATCCACTATCTGCTATGTGCTTAGATTTGATGAAACTTCCATGCAATGACTGTGGCAAGGTGCATTTGTGTTCTTGCAAGACTTCCTTAAATAAAATACTTGAGTATTTTAATTATTACTTAGTTAAATATTTTTTGTTGGCAGGATTTCAACAATTCTCAAACAGTTTTTAGATATTTGCACACTTAAGTGAACATATTTTTCATAATTTATTAATACACAACTACACATCAATACTCATAAGTCATATTTACCACAGATCTAAGGTGTAACAAGTATGCAGATAAAGAAATTCAGTATATTATTATTAATGAGTATGAAAAATTTTAATAATTAGACTTCAAACATTCACTCACAATTTGATTATTTATTTACATACAAGCAAGGTGTTACAGGATTGTTTGCACAGGTCACATATCAAACTTTAAACCACTGTATATTGCTACTATACTGGTATAATATTAATAATAGTATTCTATTAATAGTATTGTCATTATACACATCTCAAGTCAAAGTTGAAACTAATATTTACCAGGATTATGTTTTTACATAGAATAAATTTCAAACCACTGTGTACAGTTGCTCTATTACTATAATAACTATTGTCTTTAATTACAAATCAAAGTTGACATTAATCTCATTAATGTGTTCTGTAAGATTGTGTTTACACAGATCACAAGCTTTAAACTACTAATACTATACTAGTAGTGTTTTCTGAATACACATTGTTTGTTTATTAATAATGTCTGTACACATTTCACATTCTACTTGTCACTATCATTAATGTCATCTTTGATTGTGTTTGTCTGAAAATTGTGATTGTTCTCAACACCAAGAATATTCCTTAAGTGCTTTATTTATTTACTAATGTTGCTTGGCATAAATCTTATTTTATATCTTATCTTATATACTAAACCACTATATTCTAGTATTATCTTTTTGGTCTTAAGTACAACATAAATTCTGTATACAATATTTTCTTGTTCAGGTTACATGTTAAACTTAATTCAGTCTCATCTAGTATTGTCTCTGCTTAGGTTTTTTCAGATCAAGGGAACTTTGACCTGCACATGAGTTCTCATCGAGGTGTTAAGCCATACTCTTGCTCACAGTGTGGAAAAAGCTTCACCGAAGCTTGTAGTCTAAAACGTCACACACGGCTGCACACAGGTCAGAACTTGTGTCGATGTCTGCACTGTGGGCGTACATTTCTGGAAAACTCTGGCTTGAAGAAGCATTTAGAAAGAAGATCATGCCAACGGGAACGCAAAGCTGTTAAGTCATGGCTTTTTCCTTGTACACTCTGTCGCAAGGTAAAAATTCCTCATTTGTATAATGTGTATTCTTAAATTCCTCACTTTTGTAATGTTATTTTTAAAATATTGAAATATATTTTCTGAGAATTTCTCTTTTAAAGTAGGTATTCCAAACATCACTGAATGGCTGATTGGGTCGTTGTTTAGTCAATTTTTCGACATTTTCAACACTAAAAATAGAAGCACATAAAACAAAAAGTTTGTTCTCTGTTCTGTCTTTCTGTGTTTTTTGTTTAATAAATAATTGTGAAAAAGTAATAAGAAGGTATTCAGAAGTTACCAACCGAGCGACTTTTTGACCAAGCAGCCATAACTTGTCCAGCAGTAATGCTTAACACATGCCTCTTTCTCGGTCCAGCGGTACATGTGCAGTATAGTAATCTAAAAACTGTTTTTATGTAAGGGAGAGAACAAGGTTCATTTCCATACTAAATAATGCACGGGAATTTTAACATAAAGTGCAATAAAGTTAAATTTAATTTTCTTAAATTACGTTCATGGTGATTTCGATAACATAATAGCCTTAAAAGATATAAGAAAATAGGAAAATTCTTCATCTATAAGTCTATATAGTTTGTTTGAGACAAAAAATACTGCCGCATACCAAATTGCATTGAAAGAATGTGGTCAGTGACTGAAATCACCAAAGACTGTCAACAACAATGGCGGATTGTATTGAGTACCTTCGCGTTCCACTCGGCGACATTGAACCAGTTTCCACTTTGCAATCTTGCACATCATTCTCTTTGAAGACGTTAGTTGGTAAGTTAAATCAATTATTTTCAGTTTATAATGTGTATTTTTTCATGTAAGTCTTTAAACACCTGCTTTCTAAATTGACAATGACAGACAGAGCACCTGCAATTAAGAGTTTTGACAAAGACTTCAGGAACTTATTTCATCGACACTTGGCAGGGAGGTGCATTTACACTTCCTCCACTGCAATGCTCACTTTCTTCTCGGTGTTAGTCGTGAGTGTGAGCTGACTTTGAAAGAAGTTGAGGGCGAAATTAGCAAAGACTCTGGTCTTCTTGGTAGAGACAAGCTACCTAGATTTGCCTGATACAGCAAGATGGAGACAGCAACCAATCAACTTCTGCGATTAGCCAGTGATGTGACAGGTCCAAGAGACGGACGACAAGAATGGATGCCGGGCAGAGTGGCTTGCGCATTGTGCTGATAAAAATGTCAGGAGCTGCATGACCAGCTATTGCTTGAAGAGATTCAATAGTTTTTTTCAAATCTGCAGCTGATATAATTTATCATCACAAACACACTTGCAAAACCTGTTGAATGGATGCTTGAGGGAAATTGGAGAGTGTATCAACTGATTGCAGAGATGTTCAACTCCTTTCTTTGGTGTGTGCAATTGCACTCCTGGACTTGAAAGTAACTAGTCCTTTCTGGCACCTTCTTGAAAGTGACACTAAATACACTGAACTTTATCTGTATATTCATCAGTTAGATAGCTGTTTTGATAGATGGAGATGTGATGCATCTGAGGTGCTGGACCCCAACTTTCTCAGCATGTTTGCAAGGGAGTTTGAAGAAGTGACAGTGATGAATCAAGCTGTCTATGCCTTTGCAACAAAAAAGCTCAAAAACTGTTAAGCATGTCATTGAACACATGATGAGAGACATCTTTATCACCACTCGGACCCATCTTTCTGATTTCTTATCAGATGGAAAGTTTGCCACAAAGCTATCAGATGAGGAATAGAGCCAGCTGAAACATTGCCCACTCCATAACTTGCTGGGGGAAAACGTTTTTGGAGAGATGGATTTTAATATGGCAAAGAGCAGATTTGCTTCATTTCACCATCATTCCACCACTCAGATGATGAAGCACAATAAACAATCAAAGTGGCTGGCCAGCAAAAGTGAGGAGGATGTTGATATGTTACTTTGAATGGCACGCAAAAGAAGAAGAGCCCTAAGACAACAGCAGCTTGTACAGCTTAAGATTAGGGAGCAATTTCTTGAGAACCAGCATCAGCAAAGAATGAAAGAGATGAGAGCAGCTGCAAAGTGAAAGACTGTCATTCACTCAATTGTGTGTCATGGTGGACCTTGTGCACATAAGGCTGATGTTCCAAAACTTGTGAAGAGACTTAGGAAAGGGGGACTCTCTGATAACCAAATTCGGTTAGCAATGCTAAATGAAATTCAGTACCAAAAGAGGTGCTCAATCTAAAAGGAACACTCAGACTTTATGGTACTCTTCCCCAGTTGATGAACAGCCTGGTTTCCCACCTTCCAGGAGCTCCTTCACCTTTTGCTGTCAATGAGAGTGATGTAGAGATGGTAGAACTGATAGTGATACCAGCGATGAATTACTCAATAGCAATGCAGTGTCTGAGCAGTCTTCATTTTCATTTTCTAACCAAGGCCAGTGGGTGGCAGTATATTATGATACTGACTTCTAAATAGGGCAAGTCATTGAGGTAAAATGGAAAGACAGCAGTAGTCCAATTGTTGGAGAAAACTGTTGGGCGAAAAGACTTGTACCGGTGGCCAAGGAAAGAAGATGTAGCTGAGGTGAAAAGGGACTATGTATTTTACTGGGACTTTGAAGTTATGCCAGTTTCCAGTGAAAGCAGAGTGTGGAAAGTTCCAGCAGTAAATAAAATAACAAATAACAAATTGCATCACTCACTTAAGTTATGAACCACACCTTGAAGTTAAAGTTGATTGGGCAAATGTCTGTGTGTGTACAAAATATGAAGATTGTTTTTATAGTGGTGTATGCATTCTTAATCTTTCCAAACTGAATCCACTGGTACCAAAACCATCTCTGTAGCTCAATTACAAGCAGAGTTATTACAGTTTTAACCTATCTAGTAGTTTCACCCATTCATGAATAAATTGCTAATTTTGACTGAAAATAACATTGCAAAAAGCCTCTTAAAAAAATTCAGCCATATTTGAATATTGGATACTACTTATGTAGAGAGTCTGAACTATATTGTTCATCATTTCTTCATTTTGTGGACCTTCAAAGTGAGCTATTTATACAATTTCATTTTTTAGTGTAAAAGTTTGCAAAAAATCAAATATTGAAAAATTCATAACTTTGGTTCATATTGAATTACAAAATTGATTTTAGTGTCATTGAAATCAGCAGAAAAAGTTCTATCTGTCTATATACTTTTAAAATATTACAATATTAGTAATGATTTTGAAAAATATGTTTGGAATACCGAAATAAAGACAAGAATCTAGCTAAATATGGAAGTTAAAAGTAATTTTATTTTAACACTCCTGGAAATATTTGTGTAGTATTATTTTTTTTTCGTTGAAATGACCACTTTGGCCAAGAATAAAATCTCATTCCTGCAAAAAATAAATAAATTTTTCTGTCGAGTATTTGCCAAGTATAGCATGATTATGTTTAGACTTAAGTGATAGTTCTTTTGTCATGCACATAATATGCTTGGAACTATGACAGGCTTTTGCCAGAGCTACAGTATGTATTGCTGTGACTCGTGACTTATTTGCCAATTACATGTATTACCTACTTTGAATTTTGTTGCTTTTTCCCCCGAGTAATAAAAAAATTTACTAATATGCATAGATTTGTGTCTGTTTTTCCAAACAGTATTTTAATAATTTTGAATTATTATGTGATACATATTGCCAGTCACTACAAACATTTTTGACTTTTGTGACAGGTATATGTAAAGCAGTACAATTGTTTGTGATGTATGTGGTGGGTATGTTGCTTAGCATTATTAATAAATGTTTTAACTAATGTGACAGGTAATTCAATTGTCACAGGCTGCATTAATGTTTGGACTAATGTGATATATAAGTACCACAGGTTACATTCATGTTTTGACTTAAAGTGACAAATATATGCCAGAGGCTACATTCATAAACATGGATCTGATATCATGCACATATATACCCGGATGTAAAAAAGCCACAAGGATATATACAAATGACAAATTTATGCCAAAGACTACATTGGTGTTTTGACTTAAAGTGACAAATATATGCCAGAGGCTACATTCATGTTTTGACTTATGTGACAGGTATTTGCTAAACGCTATATTCTGCTGCGTCACATGAAGACTCATTTAGGTTTGCGACCACATGCCTGTGACCAATGTAACAAGACATTCACAGAGGCATCCAGTCTAAAACGTCATTACCGACAGCACACAGGTTTGTCTTGACATTTAGTACCAAGTACAAACCATTAATTTTTTTATGTATTACACTTGTCGAATTATATATTAATTACACATGTGGAAGATATACAATAGTGTTATGAACTTGTAGAATTATGCAATATTTTAATCTCAGACTATGCAAGATGTACAAAAGTTTTGGTATGCACTTGTAGAATTACACAGTTTTCACCTCAGGATATACACTGGTGGATTATATGTAGTTCTGATCTCAGGCTATAAAATTTATACAGTAGTGTCCTGTACTTTTAGAGTGATGCAGTTTTGATCTCAGAGTCAGGCTGTACAAGGCATACAGTAGTGTTATGCAGTTTTGATCTCAGGCTGTACAAGGCATACAGTAGTGTGATGAAGTTTTGATCTCAGACTGTACAAGATGTTAAAAGTGTTTATCCTAAGTTTCACATTTTCTTACAGGCGAAAGGCCTTATTCATGTCCTGGCTGCAGCAAGACATTTTCTGATGCTGGTGTTATGAAAAAGCACAAGCAGCGATGTCCATTTGTTGTAGATAATGATGAACTACTGTCTGTTAATTGTGAGTAAAAGAAAATTTCTTTTCCACTTGCACGTTATGACTCAGTGCAGATGTGGATTGATGCAAGAGATATGTAAGACTGTTCAAGTATTAGTGTACACTTGATTTGTGCAAAAGTGCAATCCTTAACTATAACCCATCCATAGCTATGTCAATCATAATTTATACTGCTCACAACTATGTCATTTATTACTATATATTTAAGCAAATTAAGCTCCAGAGCATATTACTTAAGTAAGTAAACAATGGCATAGTTTTTAAAAATATTTTAAATATATTGTTCAGTTACTATGTAGTTAATGCCTAATTTTTTCCAAAGGCATTGCAAAGAAAATGTGGAAATTATTGGATGCTGAAAATGACCATTGCAGCAAATTTTAACAAAGAAAAGGCATTAACGAAGTTTAATGTATAAAGATAATTTCTGTCTAATCACATACTAAGTTACATTTTTTATTTTACTGTACAATTTTTATTTACAAAGAAAATTAAAAGGCTAAACAATCACATCTCAGAAGTGATCCCTCTCCTCAGAAAGAAAATGTCAGGGATGAGATTGATGTTAACCCCTCTCCTCAGACAAGAAATGTCAGATGCGATTGATGTTAACCCCTCTCCTCTGACAAGAAATATCAGGGATGCGATTGATGTTAACTCCTCTCCTCAGACAAGAAATGTCATGGATGAGATTGATATTAACCGCTCTCCCCAGAAAAGAAATGTCAAGAAAATGAACTACTAATAATATAGCAGATTTTGAGAAATTTACCATTTTAATATAGTAAATAAATATATATATAAGTGCAATGGGACAGTCACAGTGCACCTAATCAGCTATACATACAAACAAAACATCACAAACATTTTATATAATATGCAATCTACCACAATAATCACATACCAGATCTTGATAAAATAAGTTTTTCCTGAATACTTCACCAGATGAACATATGTGAAAATCATACTGTAGTGCACTCTTTAATGAGAGAGATCTCCTGTTAGTACCCCCAAAAGCAAGATATGTAGTGCACTCCTTAATGAGAGAGATGTCCTGTTAGTACCCCCAAAAGCAAGATATGTAGTGCACTCCTTAATGAGAGAGATCTCCTGATAGTACCCACTAAAGCAAGATATGTAGTGCACTCCTTAATGAGAGAGATCTCCTGATAGTACCCCCAAAAGCAAGGTTTGTGCAAGAAAAAGAAAAGTAGGAATGTGGGAAAGTCTACCTGTATGCTTATCTAGTAATTATTCAGGAAAATCTTACTTCGAAAAGGATTACTTTTTATTACTAACTTGCAAGAGATACCAGCAGGTTTTTTTTGTTTTTTTCTGGTTGGAAATAATGGTGACAGTAGTAACTATCATAAATATGACATCACTCAAGGACTGTAAAACTGGATAAAACACATAGATAGGAAGTACTGTCATGCAAGTATTGGTCTAGATGGAGCACCAGATGTCATAGACATGGATCTGATATCATGCACATACATGTATATACCCGGATGTAAAAAAGACACAAGGATAGATATGATGTCATAACTGCACTGGGATATGACATGATGGGAATGACTATAAAGCCATGAATTCATATCACCAGACGTAAACCAAATATGCCATGGTTGGTTATATCAAACATTGATATGCTTAGAGGTACAACTAGGTTCACAGGTAATGGTTGGTTATATTTCACATTGATTATGTCAGAGGTAAAACTAGGTTCACAGATAATGGTTGGTGATGTCACATATAGATATACATGTAAAATTGGATATGCCATGGGCAGTAGATATGACATTCTGCTTGAATATACTTAGATTTTAAACTATATATTTCATGAATGAATATGTTTCTTTGCAAGATGTTATCACATATATACCAACATTATTTCACTTTGTGTTTAATTGATCTATATGTCATTTTTTAATGTTACTAATGCTATATGATTAGTACATTTCTTACCATCAACAGTACAGTATAGGAATGATAAAGTTTTTATTAATTATAATATACACATTTATTATTACTACATTTACTTTTATTTTTTAACTTATAACTGCTGCTGCATTCCTTACTTAGTATTGTTTTTGTCTTATATTAGGTTTGTTACTATTTTTAACTAGTGTGAATGTTTTTATTATTTATTTTTATCTTTTATTCATTCTTAAGCTGTCTTGGAAGATAACTCCCTGTCAGAGTCTTCAATCACTTCCATCAGTGCACCTTCAGAAACAACATTACATCAGGCTTCTAGTTTGTTGCTTTCAACTGACCCTACCTCATCAAGTATCAGTGCCAAGCAAATTTCAGCATTGTCGCACACTTCAACCACTCTTGAAACGCACCATCTGTTTCAGACACAAGCACAGCGTTTAAAATGGCAACAGTGTGGCAAGAAATTTGTAAATATCAAGGAACTTTCGAAGCATAGAAAGACAGCACACACAGGAGTAATGCCATTCAGCTGCACATTTTGCTGGAGGAAATTTACACGACGTTGGTATTTGCACCTTCACAAAAGATGTCATCAGGGAGCTGTCGTGTAGAAGAAGGTCACCTATAAAGTTTGGAGTTTATTTAGATCATATCAGATGTAGAGTTTTATGTTCAACCATATGTTAAAACACCCAGATTGACAAAGTTAATGTCAGTGTAGTGTTCATGTTTTGATTTCTTATCACTTGTCATTAGAATCCTTATGATAAAAATTTCCAATGTGCACTTAGAATATAGTTCTGCATTTGACATTTAGCTGAGCTAAAAGTGTGTAAGGTTATGAAATGAATGTGACAAATTATGTTATTAGTTATAAGCCTGTCCGATCATTTACTTAAAAGGACCTTGAATACCACAAATTTGTGCTGGGTGGAGACAAAAGTCAGTGACTGATAAACACACTTGAAGATATGAAATTTGCCCCCAAATTCTTTCAGTCAAACTGTTGTTATCTTACTGCAACCTTAATTGCACATTTTGTTGTGGTAAACTGTTGCTCACATAGTGTACAATCTCCTCCTATACTTTTTTTTTATATCCTGCCATGCCTTTTGTTTGTAAAACTGCACCTTTGAGCACTGCTATAGTTGATGTGTACAGAGAGTGGCACTGTCTGAACATTGCTCTGAGTTGATGTGTACAGAGAGTGGCACTGTCTGAACATTGCTCTGAGTTGATATGTACAGAGAGTGGCACTGTCTAAACATTGCTCTGAGTTGATGTGTACAGGGATTGGCACTGTCTAAACATTGCTCTGAGTGTCATAGGTATCCCTAATAGCATCTACTGCAGTTCAGATCAACTCATAACACCTGCCCAGCTAATCCTGGGTCCCTGTTCTGTAATGGTCACACACAGGAAATAACAAGATAGTGCGTTTGGATACTTTTTGATTTACTCTCATAGTTCACATCATTATGTATATCAGAAACAAGGGTTAGAATAATGATCTACTTAAGCAAAGACACCAAAAGTCTCTTAGTAGTGTTTTGAATGTCTTGAATGTCATTATTATTTGGGGAGCAACTTATTTTTTAATTTTAAGCAATATTTTTTCTTTAGAACAATTTATTGCTATCTTTATATGTTAACACATTTTAAAGTGGTTAGACATGTTAAATTTATTTTTATTATTTTAGAGTAAATGCCAATTTAAATTTTACTGAAATCTTAAATTCATAATGATATTAATGTATATTATGTAAATATCCAGTAGCAAGGTATTAAGGTCAGTTGACAGTTAAGTAATATCAATAGTGATTAATTCTAATTATATGTAACAAATTTCATCTATAGTCCCAAATCTATACTCTGACTGATAAAAGAATGTATGTATTTCAATGAGATTTTAATGTTGTCAGTGTACACCATTAGTTTGATGACAACATAGAACATTCCCACAGCCATACTTTTCTTTTTATTAAAGAAATGCTATTTAACAAAAGCAAAATGTCATATGTACAGTTGTGTCTGCATATTTAATTGCAATCAGAATCAGGAAACAAGCTTTGACCCAGAAATGTAGTCGCTCTGTCATTCTCAAACGTCAGTGAGAAACTTGATTTTGATTTGACTTTTAACAGTAAAATATAAAAGTTGCTATCATCTGAAATTTTGCCAGAATGTTTAAAAAATATTGAAATTACTGCAATATCTGGGTGTTTTTTTTAAAACAAAATCTATATTATATGGTGTGAACTCTTTTCCACACAGTCTCTAGGGAATTCAAACATCCCAAGAAACTGATATTCCATAATCAGCTAACACTTTGACATGTTATATGATGTCAAAGCTGCCAGCATTTGAAAATAGTTTTATGAAGAGTTGTGTGGATATAATATGTGTTAAGTCCATATGTGTAAGTGCTTTTATTCCATTCTTATGTCCAAACTGCGTGTATTTCAAAATAGTTTTATGAAAAGTTATGAAGATATAATATGTGTAACTGTAAGTGCTTTTATTCCATGGTTATGTCCAAACTGCAAGTATTTTAAAATAGTTTTATGGAGAGTTCATAGATGTTGTTCTCTCTGCATGCACTTTGACTTCATAATTATGATCCTGAACTATACACCTTTCAGGTTTATTGTGGTGACGTTACTACTTAACGTGTAAGCAAAAGATGTTTTTGCAAACACATGCTTTAATTTTCTTTGTTGATCTTTAGTAATTTCACTATTTTTGTTCATTCAAGAAACAATTTTTCTGTGGTTGTCTGTAGATAGTTGTTTTATATTTAAACCAAGTATGGGGTTGTATTTAAATGTACATTGAACTTGAGATGATCTTTGTATAGTTTATTTCATTTCTTGGGTTGTTGTTTTCTTCTGTTTAATATTGAAATGCAATTGATCTCTTACTGTAGCTTAAATCAAATCTTTTTTTTCTACACTAAACTTCAAAATGATAATTTTTATACTTGTCCTTGCCTGTATTTTTAGTGGTTGACATTGAAATACTGTGTCAAAAAGGGATGTGTGCCTTGAAAGGACAGTTCAGAATGTTTTGAATTGAGATTTGTAGAGATTTACATTTCAGTTGCCTTGAATGCAGCGTTTAATTGCACTTTTGATGTTCAGTCACAAAACAGTAATAGTTTTGTTTCGATTATTTTCATTTACTTTTATATATTAAAAATGTTGGTTGGATGTGTGTTTTTCTTTATTGATTATCTTGTTATATTGTCCTGAGCATTGAATATGTGCTTGTATATCTTGGGATATTATCATGCAATTGGATTTATGCTTGTATCTATTCAGTATCTTGGGATGTTATCAAGCAGTTGGATATATGCTTGTATTGTTGACTATTTTTGGATGTTATCATGCAGTTGGATATATGCTTGTATCTGTTGAATATCTTGTAATGTTTTCATGGCAGCTGGGTATGTGCTTGTATCTTTTGAATATGTCTTGTGATGTTATCAAGGCACTTAAATTCATACATGTATCACTTAGATATTATAATGGCAATTTGTGATATTCATGTGTCTGTGGCATGATTTGTAGCAACTCCATAGTCTTTGTAAGCTGGTTATATTGTGTAATGTTTCATTTCCTCATAAGTGCCTTAATCAGCTACTTTAACATTTTTAATCACAAGCATCTTAATTTCTACAATCACTGTATTATTTAACCTTATTTAATATTTCCACAAATGCCTTAGTTTAAGCAGTCAGGCAATATTAGTATGTTTAATTATTTTAATCACATGAGCTTTAAGTTATACAAATAGGCTGTATTATTGTACATTGGCTTTAGTTAATTAAATATATTGTATTATCATGTTATAGACCTTAGTTATTCAAATAGGTTGTACTGTCATGTACATGGGCCCTAGTTATGCAAGCAGATTGTTTTATTTAAACATGATTAATATCTGTACAGGCACATTAGCATGAGCAGATTGGGCAGTATTATCATGTTCCTTATATAGTTGAATGTCATTTATCCAGGGTAATGGAAGGAAAATATGGCATATAGTATAAAAATATGTAATGAAAAACAGTGCCAAAAAAATCGTAATCCATATTCTAAATTTATACTCTTAGTTATTTAACACATAATAAAAGCAATCCAGAACATTTAGTCAAGAATATAATGATGTAGCATTAACAGTTCATAGTATTTTAATCTCTTTCTCTTTAACTCTCAAAAGACAAACAAACTCTGCACATAAATGAATTAAGCATATTGCTGGGCTTACAAACCAATTACCGACATGACAACAAATGTCAGTCATATTATCCTCTCAGCTTTTTAAGTCATACATTTATTTTCTTGTCATATATAAAATTATGGATTCAGTTTATTTCTTGGATTTGATTAATTAACTTGGAATATAGCATCCTGTTCCATCTTAAGTTGATCTCACCAACGGTAGCTTAATTTGGCCTTACAATTAATATATAATTTCTGAAATTATGAAACATATTCTTTATGCTGTTTATAAAAGTATACTATTTTATTTTATATAATTTTATACCAAGTATGAAATGTATTAAAACATGTTCGTGTTTATAGGGCATTGTGTACAATTACACTTTTTACTGCATTGCACCACTTACACATTGCATTTTTAAGTTTTTGACTGGGTAGTTTGATAATGTTATTAATCTATAAATATCTATCCTTAGATAATTGATTTTTGATTTCAACAAGTGTCTTATTTATGCAAAGTGGATGTATTTTCATGAGTAAAATAATCATATGCCTTAGTGTATGCAAGATGGATGTATTTTCATGTTTAATATAATCACAAGTGCCTTAGTTTAAGGCAGTTGGATATATTATCATGTTTAATATAATCGCAAGTGCCTTTGTTTAAGGCAGATGGATATATTATGATGTTTAATATATATCACAAGTGCCTTAGGTTTTGCAAAGAATGTATAGTATAGTCATGTTTAATATAATCATATGGGCCTTAGTTTATACAGGGTGGATGTATTGTTGAATATAATCACAAACGCCTTAGTTTAAGGCAGCTGGATATATTATTTTTAATATAATCACAAGTGCCTTAGTTTTTGCAAACAGAATGTTTTGTCTTATTTAATATAATTGTATAGGCTTTAGTTTGTGCATTTAGGCTTTTTTCCAACCACTTCTCAGGTATTCAAGTGTTTGTTGTACTTTTGTTTTTATTTTCCTGCCTTCCAAATAAGGCATTACACACTCTGGACCAATTTAATGATTTTACTTTCTAATTAAATATTTTGAGAAAATATTACAAATATATATTTGGTGTTAGTTGTCAATTTCATTATTGAAACTGATATATTACAGATTGTACATGGCATTTCAGGACTTGACTCATATAACTTCTCAGAGAAATCATTGAAATAAGTAAGTGAATGTAGTAGAAATAGTCATTTTCCAACTCACTAATTATAACTTTAAGTATATTATTTTGAGCTTATGTATTTTTAACAAACCTTGTTTTTCTTTCACTAATTACATGTATAACTTTTGTTATACTATTTTGTTCAGTTTAAAAATATATATATAACTGTATGACTATCATTTTGTGCTTTTTTTTTTTGTTTCTCAAACCCAGAAGTGCAAAAGTATTTTTTTTAATTATCTGTTTAGTGTGAAAGAGGTTGTTTTTTTAAATTATCTGTTTAGTGTGAAAGAGGTTATTTATAAACGTAAGATAAAATTACTAGTAGAAGATAACACTTTTTTAATGATAAGAAAATAATTGAAAGAGATAAGTGGAATTCCATTTTAACATTTTGTACATTCTCTATTTTGATATCTCAGTTTTAACATTTTTCTAGATATCTTGAAATGCCATGTACATGTGTGTGTGTATGTGTGTTTGTGTGCGCGTGCGTGCATGCGTGTCCGTGTCCGCATGTGCGACCATATATACAGGCCCTATCTTTTAAGAATGCAGTGTTAAAATTAAATGCACTTAATGAGAATCTATGAATTTTCCATCCTAAAATGCTTCACATTTTATGTGCATTTTCTCTGGTGGCTTAGTTATTGAAATGGAAAGACTTTTAGTGATGGGTGGAAGACAAAATAATCAGCAAAATATTCCAGTTAGCCTTGCATTACATTTTTTGTTTGTTTGTTTGTTTTTTGTAGCAGTTCCAAGTTAGATACAAATTCAACTAAAAGATGATTTTGAGAATGGAACTTGTTTGTAACCTGAAGACCACCTGTATTCTATTTCTAATAGAAATACCATCAGTTATCTCTCCTTCATTCAGTCAGTGCTCTTGCTAGTGTCCATTGTTTCTTTAAGAAATTTTTGCAGATTAACTCACTGTCAGACATTTCATAGCTGACCATCCTCAATCACCCCTCAAAAAACCAAAAAAAATTACCATATAAAATAATTATGATAACTTTGTGCTGTTAGTTTTCTATTGCCAACAGTGACACATTCTTTCGGTCTGTCACCTGTGGCCAACAGTGGCATAGTCTGTCAGTCTGTCATCTTTTGCCAACTGTGACATAAAGTGTCAGTCTATCTTCTGTTGCCAACAGTGGCATAGACTCAGTTTTTGCCTTCTGTTGCCAACTGTAACATAGCCTCTCAACATGTCTATAACTTGTGCTGTCCACTAACGGTTGTCAAATATAGCATAGTCTCTTAACATGTAATTAACTTTGTGCTGCCCATTAACAGTTGTCAAATATAGCATAATCCCTTAATATGTAATTAACTTTGTGCTGCCCATTATCAGTTAAGGTTAACAATTCACTCAGTTCTCAATCACTCTAAGCTACCAGATTTTTCTCATTTGTGATTCTATGTAGTCCTTTCTTCATAACAAATTACCCTTATGAAATAACTAGGATTTAGAAATGTATTTGTGTTTAGTTGTTGCATTATTTACTATAGAACAGATCACAGTTGTTGATATGGCTTGAGAACAAGCAAAACTCGGAGTGTATGATTTAATTAAACTACAACCAGGATATACCTAAGGCCAGTTTATTTACAATTGTTTATCATGTTACATTTGCTTAACACTTCTTTTTTCTCTTTTTTCATGGTGGCTTTTGTATTTCCTACTCCTTAAATGTGTAGAAAAAACACATCCAAATGTTCTGTTGGCATGACTGTAGAGCAAAGGATGGATGCTGTGGTGAATTAAATGAGTCTTAGTAATTACTGAAATAAACAAGATATATCAACTTTGAATTAGGATTTAAACAAGTATGAACATTTCAAAATTGATCTTTTGTGTGTGGATTTTCATATATATAATTTATTTATTTATTTTTTACCTCGTCAACAATTAATTGTGGTTGTTGAACTACAACTTAAAAATCTGTGTACCATTATAGGTGTACATTGTATTACTGTATTACTTAATACACAGTGATTCATGGCATATCAGTACAAATCAATACATATATGCATGTGTTGTCTTTAACTTGATGCAGAAAATCAACTATAATAGTCAAGACATATAGATAATGAACCATAATAGATGATATTTGCACCTTTCTTCTCATTCTTAATTAATATAGTTGAACTCTACTGATGAAAACATAATAAAATTTAAATAGTCTCAGTTTTAGTTGGTGTTGTTTTTTTTAAAAACTAATGGTCACATCTTTGCTGCTTTATCACACACAGTTTAAATTAAAATTGCATTGATTCCTGAAACAAGTGATTGAATGAATGAATATTTCATCAGTCTGTTAAAAATGTACTATTTAGCGATCCAATGATTATTTGGGAATTTTGTATTACCCATTTATAACACTATTGATTGCAACATTACAATCTGAGCATACACATTTCTTTACATTACTTTATTTTCAACATAATTAAATCATTACACTGAATGATACTATTTACTATACATGTATAAAATTGCATCATGGTGAGTTTCCATTAGATAAAAATTGATATTGTTCAGTACTAATCTGGATAAAAGTTATGGACATTGTGTGTGTGTGTGAGAGAGAGGGAGGGAGGGAGCAGTCATCCTTTTTATTTGTTATTACATTCTGTCATAACATGTATTTTATTGATTTTTATATCAACATTGTATTACTTTCTACATGTATATAAAAATTTTATTAGTATATAATTTCTATGCAGAGGAGCTTTTGGCATTTATCCCACCAATTCCATATCATAATCATTTTTGTACAATGAACACAATTAGCCATGTTATACTGCAAATAGTTTTATATTGGAGACTTTATTGTTTGTATCTTAAATTTTTATAATTGAGAGTGGGATATGTTTCAAGGCTGCTGAAAACCCAACAGTGCCAAAATCCTCTACTGTGAGTTGACACTGATGCAACAAAGCATATTGTATAATAGAAACTACAGTATGATCTTTTTCTGTCACATGTAAATAGATTAATAAAACTACTTTTGTATACATTAAATCATTCCCTGTGTTAAAATATGTTTATATATATCTATCAGGAATTTTTCATATGTGCATTCTCAAGTTTTGAATGATCTGGACATGATTTGACTCAACTGTTTTAAGACAGTTACATTTGTATCTCTTTCTTGCTGTGTGTATATGTGTGACTGTGTATGTGTTTTTGTACACCGTGTGTCTACTATTCAAGATCCATGTAAAGCAATGATAAATGTAAAATTCATTTTGTTGTGTAATTCAGTTAAACTTCATTAAAGGCATATGTACTAATTTTAAAAAGTAAAGAGTATGTTTTACAAAAGAAACTTCAATTAATTTTTTTTTTAATTGTTAGACTGTTATTAAAATTATCACAGTTATTAGAATTATGTTTTTGTTGATACTGCATGTAAGACAAAGTAATTCATTTAATTTTTATACAGTTGTAATGTACATGCTTTCTTCGTTCACATTTTAATATCTGTTTATATTTTCTAACCATTTGAAGAAAATGTAAATTTGACAACTAAGTACATTATTTGCCGTAAAAGTATGAAATGTACATGCTTTCTTTGTTCACGTTTTAATATCTGTTTATATTTTCTAACCATTTGAAGAAAATGTAAATTTGTCAACAAAGTACATTATTTGCTGTAAAAGTATGTTTGATAAATTATTAGCAACTATTTTTTTTTAAGCTGTTATAATTCTAAGTTTTTGTGATGTATTAGAATAATTTACTTTAATAAAATAAGCAGGATAGTGGATCTTTTATGTTGTTTTTTTCTTTGAATTATTTGAATAATTGCATTAAAGAAGTTGCCTATTTGTTTGATATGTTCATCTCAAAATTTACAATAAATATGATGAAAATTGATTTTGATTCTGTGAACATTTTTTTCTAACCCAATGAATTGTCAAAGTTTCTATTAAAAAAGTATGTGCTCTTTTAAGAAATGCCCAAATCATTACATTTTTATTTGTTTAGGTGAATTAAACAAATTTTTCATCTCAAAATGTAGTTAGGCTTTACCCAAACCATTACAATTTCATTGTTTAGGTTAACTGAACAATTTTTTCTTGGCAAATATAGTTAAACTCTACCCCAAATATTATATTTTCATACACTTTAAAAAAAATATATAGTCCTCACTGATATTTGATTATTTTTAATTATAGTATAATAAAATTCTGTTACCTGAGACATTTATCAATGCTAATCAATTTTTGATAATTAATAAATATCCCATATCTTATAATTAAGCTATATATATATGTTTCTTTAGACAAGAAAGAAAATTAGCTCATTGAATGAATGTGCCAAAAGCATAATTTGCTATCTTATAATGTCATCAATGTAGGTGCATCATTTAAGTTGTTTGGAGTCAAGTATAACTACATATATTTAACCAGTTTAAATCTCCTTCAGGCTTCAAGCTTCAAGAGAAACAGTATAGAAAACATTAGTAATAGACTAGATACTAGACTGGGCTATTAGAAATTTACCTTCTTAATGCCCAGAGATCTTCAGTCACTACAAAGTGATGAAGATAAGTAAAGAAAAGAAATACTTGCAACTGAAGAAGAGGAAAAAAAACATAAAAGTCAACAGAGATAGAGGCACAGTAGGTCAAGTGCACCAGCAGTTCTGTAGTCCCACTTCCCACTCATCCACCCACAACCCCCAAGTTCCTGTGTGAAATTGACATAAACTGGAAGTGCTCCCACAAATACTGCTTGCCCTTCAAGCTTATGAATAAGGCAATCATTTAAAATTGGTGATTGTTGATTATTATAATAATCTGACATATTCTTGATAAAATTCCATATGCCAATTTATTGCAGTTTATTTAGGTTTTCTTTTAAGATTTCTTAATACTCTTAATTATTTTTCTATATATAACTAGCTATCATCAACAAAATGTCTGATTTTAGAACCATTAAGCATATCAATTATTAAAATAATTTAAATTCATCAAATGAACCAAAACTGTACCTTTGTGGACACTAGATCTAAATGGCACAAATGTATATTTTTTTAATTTGAACTTTCTGAGATTATGTGATACAAAATTGTATTTAAGAATAATACTTTATACCATAGTGATAAAAATACACGCATTCTCTATCATTAATGGATGCCTTTTAAAAAATCAACAAGTGAAAAATAGGAATAGCATTGATTAATTTGCCATTTACTACTTCAATCAAGTCTGTTGCAATAACAGTTGAGACTCACAGGATCTTAAGGTGGACATCAGTTAATGCATTATAGTTGTCTAGATGTGTCATAGCATTACTATGAATTGTATGTTCTAGAATCTAGACTTTACAAAGTACTGAAGTTAATGACTCAGGTCTCTAATTCTAATGGTTAATTCTATACCTTTTTAAAGAGAGGAACTATACATATTAGCATATTTCCAAGTTGAAGGGAGCTTGAAACAAAGTAAACTGTAATATTTATCAATATTAATAATTTTTCAAGTGTGTTTTATAACCTAGCAATGCATTTATCATGTTATCAGATTTTTTCACATTTTAATTGGATGGGTGAACGTATGCACCACTTTGAAATTAAGTTATTCCCTAAAGATACCTCACAAATCTTACAAAACAGATGTCCAAAATTTATCCTGTACTCAAGATCATGTGTGGGTTTTCTAATGCCTCCAAAACCTAAACATGTTGTATAGAATATTGAGAACTCTGAACCAAATTAGGCCTACTTATTTCGTTAGTTTGAAAACTATCAACATTCGGCTAATACTAGAATTTTCAAGAATACAGAGAAAGCAAAAATATTATATAATTTAATAAAATTTCAAAAAAGTGTAAAAAGAAAGAAGCGATTTTGGGTGGTGGTAGCGCATCAAAGGTTTTATCCACCAAGATTCCTAAGAATTTACTGTGAGAGGGGCACTACTCTAGACATAAACTTCATCGACCGTGAAGTACACGTACTTTCCGACTCATCGCAGAAGGTATTGATAATCGACTTAATTGTTTTAAAACTTATTTGATATGCTTGTAAAGTAGAAAATTTATTATAATATTGTTTTAAGCATAGATCAATGCAACAAGTAACTATTATTACTTATTATTTTTACTGTTGTAGTTTTAATTCACGTCAAAGGTCGCGATCAAGTTCAAAGTCTGCTGTCACTCACTGATCGAGCACAAGCCGGCGAAAATAATTAACGAAATTCGTCCTCGCAATTTAGAACAACTCAAGAAATTTTACACTTACTATTCCGTTTAGATTTAAAAATAAAACTTTGATTAAATGGGTTTTTAAAAGTTTTAATATGCGGAATTCAAGGTTGCAACAACAACAAAAAAAAACTGCATCGCCGGACCGTCTTCGGCATTCGTTTCCGCGCTGTCAGATTGTTCTTACTATCTTAGACAAGTAGCCACGCGCGTCCTTTCTGATTCTATGGTGTCGGAATGCTATATTTGCTATGTAGGCCTACCTCATATTATTCTAAATTTCGACTAGTTTTACGCCTTCCTGAAAAAATGTGCCCCGTAACTACACAAAGAAAACGAATATTGTAAAACTAAAACAGTAAAAACCACCGGCTTACAATAGTAAAAAATAGTTGAAGGGTTTTCTTTCCTTAGTTGGGGTCTATTAGTATTTTTTTTTTTTAAACAACCAAAACAAGATACTCGTAATTTTAGAAATTTTAAAACCATCCTACTCAAAACATTTATCACTAACAGCATTTTGTTTCTCTTAATTTATTTTAGAAGACAGCAGAGGGTGTAAATCATAACTATAATAATAGTTTTAAAACACACACAATTTATGAAAGTTTTGACTGTTCATACTTGCATGAAGTAATTATTAATTAATTTCTTAACAGAAGGAAATTTCTACAACATTAATATAAAGCAGTACAATATAAAATAGTAATTGTTTCTATTTATAAATTATAATTTATAATTATTGTTAAAGGCAGTTTTAAAAACAAATTACTGATATATGTGCATTATAAAGTGAAAGTATGAGAGGAGATGTTTGATTGAAAGTTTTCTCATAAACCCTTCAGTGATGATAATAAAAGTAATAATTAAGGAAATGTACTCAGATTAAAGGTTACAGTTTGAAATAAAATTCTCTCTACTCATATAGCATTTCTTGGAGTCCATATGAATAGTTTGACACATAGGACCCCATCAATCTAATCAAAACACTACACCTAGGCATCACACTCACAGGAAAAGTATACAGCTATAATCAAAAATTTTCTACAAGGCTGCACCTTCCAAGTACAACATAAAACACTTCAACTCAAAATCCACACCATGTCCAAACACAAAAGGGGCTTGCCAAGGACACTAGTCTTAAGAGTGTCATCGTTATGACCAGGGTCTGACTATCTCTTTTGTCTACAATTTGTAGTAATCACTATATCATCTCCTCCTTGGAGATGACTGACAACGGATTTTCAGGTGGAAAATCCTTTGAGCCATGTTGCTCCTATCACTTCTTGGATTTGCCCACAATGAAAGTCCCTCTAGCTAGCCACACAAAATCCATGCTTGACAAGGGCAGCTTGAGCACACCACCTCAGGCACTATAACCTTCCCTACCCTGAGGATTTTGTGGCGGAACAGGGTTATGGTGTTTGTTTTTTCATGACTTTTCAGCCTTACTTGCCCTTTTCAACATAGCCACCTGTGACCAAGATACAATCACCAAAGGAACCCAAACACTCATTACACAATTTGCAGAGGATTGATCATTATATTGTGTCCACAAAAACCCAGTGTAATCACACAACACCTCAAAAAACACTTAAAAAAATATCTTTTATTAGTTTTAATATGGACAGAAATATGGGACCTAGACTTGGCCCCAGAAAAAAACAATAGCTATGGATTTTCCTTAAAAAAACAAGAAAAAAAAAACATATTCTAGACTATACATCAAACTTACTATCATCAATTACATCAAGGCACTCGTGTTCCTAGGCATCACTTTCGATAAAAGCATTAATTTCCAATTCCAGTAACACATCAACAGCACAATACAAAGACTGAACAAAACCCTAAACACTGCTCTTCACCAAGGGCAGAAACTGGGGAACTGACACCCAAACACACTCCTGTTAGCCACCAAATCTATAGTCTATCCAAACATGGACTATGGGAGCACAACATACACAGCCACAAGCAAACCACAAATTAAAAATCATTACAAACAAAGCTCCACATACATTCATTACCTAACACAATATAAACACACAGGCCACCTCACACTAATAGAAAGATGCAACAAGCAGATACTCTAAACAATGGGCAAGCAGTACCTCTCATGGAGACTTCCTCCCCACCAGTACACTCCTACAACACTAAATTGGAAAAAAAAGCATACCACAGACCCGCCAGAAAACCAAACGCCAAACAACAGAAAAAATAGGATGACAGCAGACAACCACCCTACCAATTTATGAAACAACTGATAAAAGCACACAACTTAGAAAAACTTAAGTCTGAATCCCCACCACCCCCTTGACCCACCCAATGCCCCCATGGACAATTACCCCTCCACACAGACTACACTATATTCAATTCAAGGGCCTTCCCCCCCCCCCCCCCCGAAAAAAAAAAGTAAACCCCCTTGTAATCAAACAAAAACTCTGGAACACATAGCATATTCATGATATTGATACCCCAATCACCATGAGATATACTACATAGATGGATCTAAAACAAAATGTAGGAACAGGAGCAGCTGTACACACCCAAACAGGAATGTATACCTTCAAACTAAACAAAGCTCACTCGATTCTAAGAGCAGAGCTAATTGCCATCAAAAAAGCACTCTGCTCACATAAGACCCAAACACAACTAAATAAATCCTCATATTAACTGACTCACTAACATCATTAGAATGCCATAAAAACTCCTTCCTATCAATCAGAACATGCATCATGAGCCAAATAAATACTGAACTTGACAAGCTCCAAGCAAAAGACATTGAAACAACACTAATGTGGAACTCCAACCACTACAATATAGCAGGAAGTGAAAATGCAGACAGGGGAGCAAACTCTGGAGCAATGCATGGCAAACTGCTAAAAACACCACACCACAAAATAGAAATACACTAACAAATCACCAATATATTTAAGAAAGAGTACACAAACACACTCATAAAAACTAAATGCATCACACATGCCCGAACAATCAACAGATTAATATTAAACTCTATATTATACACCTGTAAGCCAAACCATCAACCTAAAACATGCACCTCCTGCAGAACAGACAACACCATAGAACACTTCCTTTTACACTACCCTATCTACCAGAACTACAGGGAAATAATGAAAACAACAGTTATCTTCCCATCTTTTCCTTTGTCTTCCTCCTTCGCCCTCCTTGTACAGTACCTTGTCTTGGCAAGCCCTGTTGATCGTGTGACATGCCCATACCATTTCATTTTGCGTTTTTTTCATAGTGGCCAATAACTCTTCATAGGGCCTAATGACTTGTCTAATTCTGTTTCCAATTTCCTCATTCATGACATGATCTCTATACCAAATACCAAGCAACCTTCAAAAGATCTCATTTCAGTAGCTTGAATCCTCTTTTTGAGATCCGCTGTGAGGGTCCATGACTCACAGGCATATAATTATAAGAACACAGATACAACCAAGGAGCACATCAGTCTGATCTTCAGGCTGACTGAGGTGCTTCTATCTTTCCAAACTGTCTTCAGCCTTGACATTGCTGCTATTGTCAGTGCAATCCTGAACAATATTTCTGGTTTTGATGCCTCGTCTGTCATGATGGCTCCTAAGTACTTGAATTTATTAACTGTTTCCCGTTTCTTCTTCTTCTTTACATTGACTTCTTTTCCCCACAGGAATTGCATGGAAACTTTTCATCTTCTTGATGTTCACAGTTTTTTTCTATAGAGTTCCTGTGGGGCTTTCCTCCTTACTCTGGTATTCAAGGAGAGTAGTTTCCAGTTTCTGATCACCAATCATGATGTCATTGCCAATGCCACAGGTGTTGTTGGTCACCAATTTGGTCTTCTCTGATTACCATACCAAAAGCAGTAACTGTCCTATCCAGTTTTGCACCAACTGAGCTAGCTCCTCATTTCCTGCAAGGCCATCAATGCCATCAGCAAAGCGTAAGTTTGTTATTGTTCTGCCTCCAATACTGACAGTTCTTTCATGGTCTTCCAGAGCATCTGTTATGATTTTTTCAAGGAAGACACACAGTTTGTAAAATATAATGCATTCTCAGAAAAGAACTACAGTGTCTTTAAAAAAACAAAATCTTTTATTCATCTTGTAGAGTGATGATAACTAACTTGAATATTCACGACAGTGTTTTATACACAATTTGAGGTTTTTTCTTAAAATTTTGTAACCTTGTATGTATCATCTAATACTATTATGTACAAACATATGATTTACTCTGAATCAAATTTTTAAAATTGGTTGAAACTACCTACTCGGATTTGTAAGTAGCTATAAGTGAAAGATCAGTAGATGATCAATTATACTGTTTGTAGAGATGATTTAATTTTTTTTTTTTTAAACAAACAGAAAACCAAAATGAAGCATACAGTTAAATTTTTAACAAATAAGTGTCACATTAAAGTGATAATCTGTATCCTATACATATATGTATATGTATAATAAACACTGCAGAAATCATATTTATGACAGTTTTACATTTAACTATCTGAATTTAATCATAAATTAAATTTTCAGTCTAACAAATAAGATAATTGTATTTTTTTTCTTATTTTTATTTTATATTTCTTCATTCTGTACAGAAGGACATTGTCATTCCTATTGGTTTTTTGATTATTTTTGTATTCCTGTATTTGATTATTTTTATATTCTTAAAATATCTCACTAAATCTATGAATTCATTATCATTCTTTGGTGTGTTAAATGATAGGTCATATCAAATTAATAAGAATTTTCCAGTTATTCTTAGCAAGGTTTTATTTCACTATTGTTGAGTTTTGAAGTTGCCAATCCAGAAATCATTCAGGAGTGACCTTGTTTCAGGATTTTTTATTGGAACATCTAAAATAGTCTTCAAGGCATAATAACTACTCCCTTCAAATCACATTAGCTTTTGAAACTACAAAATTATTATATTTGTCACTTTATTTAGTATTTGCTTCATGTAAACAATTATACCATTGTCATGGTCATAATAATTCAAGTATGTTTAAACAATTATACCATTGTCATGGTCATAATAATTCAAGTATGTTTAAACAATTATACCATTGTCATGGTCATAATAATTCAAGTATGTTTAAACAATTATACCATTGTCAAGGTCATAATAATTCAAGTATGTTTAAACAATTATACCATTGTCATGGTCATAATAATTCAAGTATGTTTAAACAATTATACCATTGTCATGGTCATAATAATTCAAGTATGTTTAATGAGAAAAACTAACTATAATACTTTTCCAGTTTTTTCTCAACAATGGCTGCCAAATCCTCTGGGCAATATAAGTGCACGCTGAGTGCAGAACTGCTGAAAAAGGCTCAGGATGAACTGCATGAAAATCCTCAAACTCGTCACCTTGAAATCAAAACTTTTCGTGAACGAGTGGAAAGTTTTCCTGGTAAATTCATTAGCTTCCCTAATGAAATGATTAAGAAATCTATATAATGTAAATTCATTAGCTTACATAACGAAATTATTAACAAATCTATATAATGTTAATGCTTTTGACATTTGAATACAATATTGCTATTTTCAGCAAAAGTCCAGAGAATATATCTGATTTTACAGCAAGAATACTGATAATATACTTTAAATAAATGGTAAGATTTTATCATGCAAATATACATGGCATTAAGAATAGAACTGTTTTGACAGCAAGATATTAATAATACACTACTAAGTGAATATAACTAAGGTTTTATAAGATTTATTTGCCATATGCATCTTGACAAAACAAGATGATACACAAGAAATATGTATGACCTTTGAGCAGTCATTCACTTTCAGAATGATACAGTCCAACACCGAGTAAATAATAAATAATGCACATTTTCTATACACGATTTTCATGTTTTCAGAATTGGGTGCACAGTAGTGAACCAAAATAGTATTGATCCGGGTACAGTAATATATGAGACAATATTCAGTGAGAATATTTATATTGCAAGTATTGAAGTTTTTTCTTTTCTTTAAATTGAATTATCATATGCATTCTAATACTATTTTATAAAAAGCAGACTTTTGAAACTAAAACAAGACAACCAGACATTATATATTTATGAGAATAGCAATATATTAGTTTCTGATCTACTTTAAATGTATTCATGTAAGAAAAAAGGTAAACATGGATAGTACATAAAATATGGATAAAATCAAATATTAATATATAATAGATTTACAAAAACTTCTGTCTGTGAGAGAGTAACGTGTTCTGATATGCTTATATTATGGATTGATTTAATAATCGTGAGTGAAGTCAGAATTGTTACATTTGGGAGATACTTCAATAATTTCTTTTTATTTAGTGAAGGTTACAGATTTCTCACTAAATAAAAATGGATGCCTTCAAATATTTGAGATTTAAGTCAGTGAAATGGATAATACCACATTTTACTTGAAATTGACCATTACATAAACATGGATAAAATCAGATATTTAAGGCTAGAGATGGTCCCTTTAAATAAATTTCAATAAGATCAAATATATTTGATTAAAGAATGGCTACTGCGTACACATGGAAAGATATTTGAATTTAGGTCAATATTTCAGGTTAGAGATTGTCCACTAAATAAACATGAATAATGTGTGATGTTTGAAACTAGAGTTAGCATGGTAAATAAACTTGGATGAGATCATACATTTCAGATCAGAGATTTTTCACTAACTAAACATGGATAGGGTCAAACTTATAAGATAAGAGATTTTCCACTAAACAAACTTGAATAAAAAGTAAGATATTTGAGGTTAAAGTTTGCCCATTACATAATCTTGAACAAGATCAGATATTTGAGGCTAGAGTTCCCATTACACAAACATGGATAAGGTCAGACATTTGAGGCTAGAGTTGTCCATTACATAAACAAGGATAAGGTCAGATATTTGAGGCTTGAGACTACCTACTAAATAGTCATGCACCAAGTAAGATATCTGAGACTAGAAGTTTTCCATTAAATAAAATTTATAAGGACAGTTCCAACTAGAGTAAATAAACAGCAGTAAGTTAACCCACTAAATAAGTATGATGCAGTCAAACTACTGACTTGACATTACAATGCCTTTATATCTAGGGTTTGAAAGCACCTAAATATGGAGTAAAGCTGACTGATAAATACAAAACCATTGTGAGAAAGAAAAGTTTGCATTACAAAGTGTGGGCACTTCTTATGCTGTTTAGGCAGGCTGGTTATATATTTAATATACTTGCATGTTTTACAAATCTTGTATTTTTACTTCACCCACTGCTTGTTGTAGTAATGTTGCTTATAGTTATACTGTTTGTTTTGTGAATGTTGTTTGTACTAAACCACTATTTGTTTGGCAAATGCTGTTTATACTTTACCCACTGATTGTTTGGGAATGTTGTTTATACCTCACCCAATGCTTGTTTTGGTAATATTTATACTTAATACACTCTTTGTTTTAATAATATTTATACTTCATCCACTGTTTGTTTTGGTAATATTTATACTTAATACACTGTTTGTTTTAGTAATATTTATACTTCATCCACTGTTTGTTTTTGTAATATTTATACTTTGTCCACTGTTTATTTTAGTAATATTTATACTTCATCCACTGTTTGTTTTAGTAATATTTATACTTCATCCACTGTTTGTTTTGGTAATGTTGTTTTTACTTCACCCAAGCTTGGTTATAAACTTTATTCACAACTTGTTTTAAGGACTGTTGCAACTTAAATCAACTTAAATACCCATATTCCTAATATAACATCTGCAGCAGTGAGATCTTAATTTAAATTTGTTAGATGATTTGAAGTACAGTTATAAACCAAAGAAACATTTCATTTCTTAACTTTCATTTATTTTTCATGTGAACTGAATCAAGATATTGTATGTATTTACACATTCACTGATTACTAATATTCTATTTCATTCCAATAGGCTGTAAGTAAACAATAAATTACTTAAAACATATTTTCAGCTCATTTTAGCTTTATACATACAATCTACAAATAATGTTTGTTTATGTCAGAAATTTATGACATACATGCTTTCATTATTTTATAATTGTTTTTAATCAAAAGTTGCTTGGTCTTGTTTTTATTTTGGATTGGAATTAATCAGTTAACTCATTGAATATGCATGCCATCAGTAGTCATATTCTTCTCTTTAGAATGACATCTGTCAGTTTATTGTTTTCCCATTCATATTTTTGAATGACATCTGTCTGTTTATTGTTTTGATTCAGCCTTTAGAATGACTTCTGTCTGGTTATTGTTTTGATTCAAACTTTAAAATGACAATAATCTGGTTATTGTTTTGATTCAGACTTTCTTTAAAATGATGTCTCACTGGTTATTGTTTTGATTCAGATTTTAGAATGACATCTGTCTGGTTACTGAATTGATTCAAACTTTAAAATGACATCTGTCTGGTTATTGTTTCGATTCAGACTTTCTTTAAAATGATGTCTCTCTGGTTATTGTTTTAATTCAGACTTTCTTTAAAATGATGTCTCTCTGGTTATTGTTTTAATTCAGACTTTTCTTGAATGACTTCTGGCAGGTTATAGTTTATGTTTGTCTTTGTTTTGGGAATGACATTTGTTCTGTCAAAATCTAGTTTCAGACTTCTTAAAGTCCTTTAAAAATTATACTTTAAAAGGATACCTGCCAAGTTAAACCTATGCACGTGTCCATTTATCAAGATATATATATAATCGAAAGAATATAGTTCTTAATTTTGTCAAGTAATACTTAGATTATGCTATTAGCATCATCAGAAGATTAGCGTTAGTAAATAGAATAGTGATAGTGGAGTTACATCACATGTGCATTAACATATGCAAATTCAACTAAACATGCTCAGCAAACAGGTGAAAAAGAGATAAAAAAATAACAATTTAATTGTTTCTATTTGCCATTTCACCGAATGAGTTTGCCCTGGAATGAATATGAGACTTGGGATGCAAATTTTCTGTTCAGTCATTTGTAAGCAATATCATTGGTTCATCTTATAAAGTATGGTATAGCATTGTCATAAGTGTATAATTTAGAATATAATAGTGTTGTTAGTAATGCATTATATAGAGTATAATAATTAATATTGTCAGTAGTGGTTAATATAGATGATAACATTTAGTAATTAATTAGCACTGCCAGAATCACATAATATAAAGTGTAGAAATTAGCACTATCAGTAGTGCATAGATGTAGTACTTATCATTATCATTAATGCAAAATAAATTAATAGCAAATCAGAAGTTTGCATTGTCATTAATACATAGTAAGAGTATAGTAATTAACATTGTCAAGTTTTGACACAGGTCTAAAAAGTCGTACAGATGACAACTTTCTTCTGCGATTTCTGCGAGCCAAGAAGTTTGACCAGGAAAGGGCATTTGCCCAGCTTCTTACATACCACAAAATGCGTAAGGACAATCCTGATGTCTACCAGAATCTTACACCACAACGAGTGCGTTTAGTATTGGAAGCAGGTGTGGCCACGGTACTCAAAGATAGAGCACTGGACGGAAGTCGTGTTTTAATATTTAGGCCAGGTGTGCATTTTTTAAATAGTTTATTACATTAAATAGTTTATTATTTTTTTTTAAATTATAAAACGTCCAAAGAACTCAAGGTAAATATGGTTAATAAGCATTTAATGAAAAGGTAAAATCTAATTATACTCTTTAAATTTTTTTTTTTTTAATGACAGAGCAACATGTTAGTTATATTAGTATGCTGTTGGTATGTGTCTATTTGATATTACATTGCTTTTGTCTTTCTCTTTGTTATTTTGTTTTTTTTTTTTCTCTAGTATGACAATTTGCTGTTTTTGTGTCCTTTGCATCATGTCTATTTTATCTTCCTATTTTGCAATTATTATGTTGCTTTTGTCTTACACTCTTGTGTGCATCATATTTTAATTTTTTGCATCATCATCATAAACAAATATATTTTTGTTGTCTTTCTCTGTTGTGTGCATTACATTTAATTTATCTTTCAGTGTAATTATTATATTGCTTTAGTCTTTGTCTGCAGCATGTATCACATTTAATTTATCTTTCAGTGTAATTATTGTATTGCTTTAATGAGTTTAGTCTTTCTCCGAATCATGCATCACATTTAATTTATCCTTCAGTGTAATTATTGTATTGCTTGAGTCTTTCTCTGAATCATGCATCACATTTAATTTATCTTTCAGCTTAATTTGTAATCTTTCTCTGCAGCATGCATCACATTTAATTTATCTTTCAATGTTGTACTTATTGCATTGTTTAGATCTTTGTTGCATGAGGTATACTTTTTGTTTATAGGTCTTTGGGATCCAGATCGCTCTCCACTTAATGATGTTCTTGCCAACAATTTTCTCACCTTGTCTAAATTGATAGAGGTTAGTAGTAAAACCAACAACATAACAAAAAAGTCAACAGCAAGCTATAGATGGAAAGATTTGTTTTCCTTATATTTAAATTACAAAATTATTTCAATAATCTTAAGTTTATTACCTTTGCTTTTGTGCTAAATGTTTCTTGACCATATAGCAATACTAACATGTCCTCCAACTTGATTAGAAAAACTGTACCATTTGAAATATGTATTTTATTATATAATTCTGTTGAGTATAATCAAATAACTCCTTAGAAAGATGAGTTTTCAGAAAGTGTTTGCCTTACTGACATTTACTGATTCCAACTCAACTATTGTTTGGACATGTAACAGAAGCATTTATTGACTTCAGCTCGAATATTGTTAGGATCTTCAATACAAACATTTGTTGATTCCAACTCAAGTATTGTTTGAATCTTCAACACAAATATTTACTGATTCTTACTCAGCTATTGTTTGATTGTACAACACAAATATTTACTGATTCCAACTCAACTATTGTTTGAATGTACAACACAAATAATTACTGATTCTTACTTGGCTATTGTTTGAATGTGCAACACAAATATTTACTGATTCTTACTCAACTATTGTTTGAATGTACAACACAAATAATTACTGATTCTTACTTGGCTATTGTTTGAATGTGCAACACAAATATTTACTGATTCTTACTCAACTATTGTTTGAATCTACAACACAAATATTTACTAATTCCAACTCAGCTATTGTTTGGATTTGCAACACAAATATTTCCTGATTCAAAACTCTGCATTGGTTTTGAATAACAAGCCATATATTTACTGATTCCAACATTTCAGGTAAGCAAATGTGTCAATATACTCTTTGTTATCCAAACATCTTTAGATGAAGCTTGAAACATCTTAGGCAAAGCCTGTTTTGGATGTAGAACTACTGGGATGAACATATTTGGACAAAGCCTGTTTTGGATATAGGAATAGTGGGATGAACATATTAGGACAAAGCCTGTTTTGGATATAGGAATAGTGGGATGAACATATTTGGACAAAGCCTTTTTTGGATATAGGATTAGGATGAACATCTTAAGACAAAGCCTGTTTTGCATATAGGAATAGTGGGATGAATGTATTAGGACAAACCATGTTTTGGATATACGATTAGGATGAACATCTTAGGACAAAACATTTGAACATCTTAGAATAAAGTTTGTTTTAGATGTGGGAAGAGTGGGATATATAGCTGAATAGGACGGCTGATCACTACATTTTGTGTAGAGCTGCATATAAACAATTAACATTCAAGTGTGGGTGTCATGTTTTTCTGGTGCAGCAATCTTGTGTGTCATTGGAGCTTTTATTTGTGTTTGGCTTCTAATGCTAACACAGCACTATTTCTATTATTTGTTGTTTTTTTCATCTTTGCCAAAACATTTTAAAACTGATGATTATTTATTTATATGGTTTTCTTAGATATAGATACATGATGCTTGTTCCTCTATGATTTTTTAATTAAAGCTGGTCAAATGATAGTTAGAGATGTAGCATTGCGTCAGATACAAAAATCCAAATTTGTTTGAAGTAAATTGTTCCACAAAGTACAGTTGGTAATTTCTTTTTGTAACTATGAAAAATTACAATAGCAATAGTTTGTGGAAAAACTTTGTGTGGATCTTCAGCCATTGCTTATACACATTTCAGCTTTCTACAGGAAATAATCCTGTTTCTTTGTACTTAGCTCCAATAAAAGCATTTATAGAAAATTTTGACTTGATAATTTTAGAAAGCACATTTATTTCAAGCAGGTATAGATACAGGTAAAAATGTGCAGATTTTAATGGGTCTATTTAAGAAATTATGAACCAACTCCTGAAATAAAAATTTTATTTCATTTAATTCTTAAAGATATACAGCAGATTTTATTAAAAAAAAAAAAAAAAAAAAAGCAAACAAAAAAACAAAACAAAAAAAAAAAAGCAAAACAACAAGAGATGAAAAGATGAGCTTTATATTTAATGTTGATTGTCATCTAATACTCTGTGTGACCCTTACAGAGAAACAGATTTCAATGAATCTCTCTTGCCTTCCATTCATTTGACTACAGCAGAAACAAAGTCAATAAGATCAAGCTAAAAAATCAGAGGTTCAAAGAATGATTCTATAGACCCAACCTACTAAGTTCAAAGTATGATTCCATGAGACAAGCCTACTAAAGAGTCAAAGTATGATTCTATAAAACCAAGTTAAAGAATCAGAGGTGCAAGAGATGATTACATGTACTGTAAATAGGACACAATCCTATTCAAACAAGCAAACAATTCACTCAATTTCTAGGTATTTGAAATAAATTATGAAAAATAGAAATCCAACAATGTAAAAATGATTATTAATGGATATAATGTTTTGCATTTGCAGTTTATAAGTATTAAACAATATTAAATAGTGTACTAAGTGTATATAACCAATGTAATTTTTTTAAAGTTGTAATACTTTAATGTACATGCTGTAATACATGTCGTTTTATTTCTGTTTTGGTTCAGTATCATGACAGTTCTTGTGCATTTGCATTGTTAGATATCTCTTTTAACTATCTACCTGTTTTCAGAAAGTATTTTGCTCATTGTTAATCGCTTTATGCTAACTATATAATTATTTACAGGAAGTACTAGTCACAATGTTAAATGTTGGTGGTAACTATATAGAAAGGTTCATGCACATTTTTGGTGAAATGTTAGAGTGCTTAAGTACTTATTTCAATGTTACATGTTTGTGAAAAGGATAATTTATCTTGCATTGTTTTTGCAGATTATATAAAATCACACAGGTAGTGCTAACATAATTATACCCAAAATTTTACAAGGGTCAATGGCTGTCAACAAATATTTTGAGTTTTCTTACACTTTCACTGTATACATGTATATGTTTAACTTTATGTTCTTGATTGTTGATTATAATTATCATTTTATTGCTTATTAGGAAGAAGAGACACAGGTATGTGGTATCACTATGGTTGGAGACCTGACAGGATTGGGCTGGAACCAGGCCAAACATATCTCTCCTTTGTATGCCAAGAGAGTGTCTTCCCTCCTTCAGGTAAATCCTGTTTTGTATACCCAAGAGAGTTGTCTTTCTTCAATCAGGTAAATTCTGTTTTTAGTACCAAGAAAGTTGCCTTCCCTCATTCAAGTAAATTCTGTTTTGCATACCATGAGAGTTGTCTTCCCTCATTCAAGTAAATTCTTTTCTTATACAAAGAGAGTTGTCTTCCCTCATTAATGGTCATTTCAATTTTATATACCAAGAAAGTTGACTTCTCTCAATCAGATAAATTCTAGTCTTCTGAACACCTATATTTCTTTGAAACATAAGTGAAACAATAAAGTTATTTTTTTAAAATTGATTAATAATGTTAATGAAATGTATAATTATTAAATTATATATTTTACTTGTATTAGATTGTCATGAATAGCAGTATCTTTACTTGATTTGTATTGGGATTGACATAAATAGCACATTTGAAGTAAAGAAAAATTACCAAAATAGTATTAGTATGTTTTATCTTCTCATTTTATGACTTAATAATGTCATAACAAAAAATCAGTTAAGAATGATTTTCTTTATTTTGTGCCCAGACAATGTCATACATCCATTAGACACAATAATACTTTACCTGTTCTAGACAGTAATTCTATATCTCTACTAGATGCAATAATACTGTCTGTACTTGACATAACAATACTATGCCTGTACTTTTTAATAATAGTCTGTACTTGACATAACAGTATTATGCCTGTGATTGTACTAGGCAATAATACTGTCTGTACTAGACATAACAATACTATGTCTGTACTAGACATAACTTATTATCCATTCCAGCAACATTTTTGCTTTTCAAACTAAATTTTAATTATTAGAACAAATGGACTTTTGAATTTTTAAAGTAAATTTTCAGCCTTATTCACTTATTGTGTCTATTAACAATTTCAGGGATTTTTGACTTGTTAAACTTATTTTCCATCGTATCAGATGATGTATGTTAATTTAAACCAATTTCTACCGTATCAGATTGTGCCTATTAATTTCAACTACTTTTCAGTCGTATCTGATTGTGTTTATTAGCCTTTCCTATAATTTTTTACTTTTGAACTAATTTTTGACTCATCAGATTGTTTATTATTTGTATTATTGATCATAGTGACCTTAACACCACAATACAGTATTGTTATTCAAATTTTGAACCCTTTTAGTCTCAGGCATGCATTTAAGCACAATTATTGCTTATTTCATTTGCATATATTGAAATGTGGTTATGAAGAATTGGCTACTACTTTCGCTGTGTGATATTGTCCCAGAAACAATTTTTACTACTATCTCTGTCATATGAAATGGTGATTGTTTACTTATAATGCAAGATAATAATTATTGGTTATGATTGTCATGCTTCAGAATAGTTACCCTAATTATAGATCCAGGAAGGTCTCAGTATTAAAATTTTGTTTGGAGTTCTCAGAAATGGAAATAATAAGTAATGGTGATGATCTAATTGGATGGAGATACATTAAATACTTTTTGTGAGTTTAATAATTGACACATCACCCTAGTTATTGGTTATGATTATTTTTATTATTATTATTAATCATCCGTAACTAATTACAAGTGGTGAGAATCTAAATTTACATTATTAACAATTCTCCAGAAGACACCACTAGTCTTTCTCCTTTGTATCCCAAGAGAGTGTATTCCCTCATTCAGGTAAATTCTGTTTTATGTGCCCCAAATAGTGTCTTCCTTCATTCTGGTAAACGTTTTCTCTCTTCTACAACATTAAAGACAAACATTCACTGTCACACAATATTTCCTTTTGTGGAAAACTTATTACCAAAGGAGAAGATAAATCTATATTTAGCGAGTCCCCATCCACCCACTATCTCTCCAGTATATGATTATCAATACATGT
The DNA here is from genome assembly GCA_028829895.1 of Sinotaia quadrata. NCBI lineage: Eukaryota > Metazoa > Mollusca > Gastropoda > Architaenioglossa > Viviparidae > Sinotaia > Sinotaia quadrata. The sequence goes on along the minus strand of CM054178.1, from coordinate 62,356,302 downwards.
AAGGTCAATAAATTTATTAAATCAATGTACATATAACAAATACAATGAAAAGATTACTTGACATCGATATTTCCACGAACGATGCTTGAATAATTTCAATGCTTATACAGTCTTATATCCTAATACATAATTCAACAGATTAGTGTCAATATAAATTACAGAATAATTCTTATCAGAGAGCAGAAATGGAACCGCTATTCTCTTGAGACTAATCTAGTTCCCTCAAGCAGAACAACAATATAGCAATTTTCAGTAACTTTCTTGTACCAGAAATTCCACTTTGTATTCAAGCATTCTTTGCCTTCGTACAATGAACATAGTGCAGTGTATCTTTACACTTACACAGTGGGGGTAGAGACTTCTTGAATCTACCACAGTCATAGTGGTTTATAAATCAAACCAGGAGATCTAATGAAAGCATAAAGGCTGCTTCTTTCCTGTAAAATATAATCAGGGAACAAATGCTAAGTTTCCAGTTTATTCATCTCTAACTCCACTCTTTCTTACATTCAAGTCTCAGCTTACAGTTTCCTGCAACAGTTATTTATTAACCCGATACTTGCATACAGCATAATAAATACAACATAACAAGTTTACAAGAAACAGTGTCAATTGTTTAGCATACAAACATCATAGTTTACAATTTGTAGAAATAATAGTCTACTCACAATGCATCTCTACATAAAACGCAAGAATACCATATCAATAGCAAAATGCTTGAAATATTAAGTCCATTCTCTTTCAGTCAGTTAACTCACCATTAAGCTAATGGCCGCCTTTCATGACTGGACTTTTTCCACACCAAATTCAAAGTGATTAGAAAATAAAAACTTTGATCATTGCCCATTGGCTGGTCTCATTCTTATAAATCTTAACCATTGGATAATAAAAACTACTCATCCACCTAAAACTGGTTTAAATTACATCAGCAAATTCTTGTACATTCTTTACCCGAGTTGTTTACTCCAAAAATATCATCACAAGCAGTGACCAAGGTTGGGTCACATTAACATTGGCAACAAAGATATAATTATTATAGAAATAGGAATGCCACAGAATCTGATGAAAATTAGTAGATGTATTTTTACTAGAGTATTTTATCAAAAAGCTGGGATGTTGGGGAGGTTTGAATAATCAAATATTTAATATTTTTTAAATATATGTAGTTTATCGCTGATGTCATTTTCATTACTGCACTATTATTTTTTTGGTTTTATCAATCAAGTATATACAATTATTATTTTTTAAAACACGATGCAATTAAAAACTTGTCCTAAAATAGAGTGTTCACTTCAGTAAATAGATTTATCCCCTTATGTACAAATTAGGTACACATAATGCACTGAAACAAATACGAGACCATTATGATTTATAAATGCTTTGTGAAAATGTATGGCTTAGAACAGTGATTTTGTGTTAAAGTTACAGCTGCCTCAATCAGGTTTTGTGAAATAGTTCCAACACCAAAAAGTCTAAAAGAAATTGTATTGGTGATGAGAAGAAAACATAGATAAGGTAAAAATTGAAGATGTATTTACCTTTTGAATTAACTATATATCATTCAACCATAGAGTGAAATTACAATATATACAGTATATTTCTGTTTCAACTGCTTAACCATTGATTAGTAATGTGTAGTAATAACAGTGACTGAACTGTCCAGTTTGACATTGCATAACATAAAAAGAAATTATTGCATATCACAGATATGACTATGAGGAGTAGTGATGTAAATGTCATGGTGTATCTAATAATGACAAGTAAGTGGCATTGATTGAGAAAAAATTATTGATGTGTCGCATTTTGTCTAATATCACAAATAATTTATGACTAGTGAGTCAATAATTATAGTTGTTAAGTAAATGTCATTCAGTTTGCAGTTTGTGAGTGAGTAATTAATTGAGGTTATTAAGTAAATGTCATTCACTTTAGTTTGTGATTCAGTAATTGTAATTATGAATTCAATGTAGTTATCTCAAAACATTTCAGGAAGCATTCCCTGCTCGTTTTAAAGGCTTGCATTTTCTTCATGAGCCAACATTCTTTGACGTCGTCTTTGCAATCCTCAAACAGTTCATGAAGGAAAAAATTCTGAGTCGAGTAAGTATTAATATTGTCCATTTACTTTATTTGTACTTTGTAATCCTCATTTGGAGTCATAATCTGTTTTGTTTTTTGAACTTAATGTTAGTCAGTAATGTCATGTTTACAGGACAAATTATTATAGGTAATTTACAAAGTGAACCAACCATACATCAGCATTGGTGGTTTTTTTGAGTAATTTTGGTGCTGTGTTTATTTAATTTTTATTTTTTTAAACTTTGAATCAATGAAGAATCTGTTCTACATCCAAAATAGCCATAGGTATATATATATATATATATATATGTATATTTCACAAGAGTATTATAATGATATTTCATTGGACTTATAGTTCCACTAATGCAAGAAGTTGAACAAGTTATTCCCTTGAATAAATATTCACCTCTGCATATGTCGGAACATCTTTTAAATTTAATTTTGGACTAAAACTGTTATGCATTTTAAAATTTAAAATTTAATTTTAAGGTTAGAACCAGTATTTACTAATATCTTTATTTGTTGCAATTTCTTTTTTCTAAGCCTAAATTAACTTTTAGTCAGATGAAGCATTCACTTTCCATCTGTTTTACTGGTTGGTTAATGTAATTCTTACAGAAATCATTTTTATTATTCTTCTTGAATATATCAGCAGATGAAGCATTCAATTTCCATTTATTTTCCTGTATTGGTTCATGTCATTCATACAGAAATAATTTTTTTAAAGTCCTTTTGAAATTATCAGCAAATCAAGTATTCAATTTCCATTTTGCAGATTCGTCTCCATGGTGAAAAAATGGAGACTTTGCATCAGTTTGTCCCCCCTGATATCTTACCAGAAGATTATGGTGGAAAACTGCCAAAACTTTCTGCAAAGGTGTGTTTGACATTTTTGTACACATTTATGTGTATATAGTTGAAGATATTTAAAATAGTATTTAGATCATAGTAGTAAACATAGAAAAATTGTTCATACTTTTATATAGAGATGAAATTAAACGTTTAATATCAGTATCTCTCTCTCTATTTCTTGATTTTTGTCAGCAAATGGTCTTATTTTTTTTCTCATATCAGGGTCATTCTTTACACATTAAGGTGAAGAAGAAATGTTTAGACTTAGAGATGAACTTTAGGGACAGTACATCTGCACAACATGCCTGTATATAACAAAATAAATATTATGTAATGAATATTAGTTCATTACATACAGTGTTGTTGTTTTTTTATCTTACTTATGTTCATAGATTTTGGCTACAATTTTTCTAAAAATAATATATATTAAAATAGATAAGGAAATCTATTTGAAGTGAAACCTGTTGAATAAGCAGAGCCATATATGACCATTTCTCTAAACCATTTCAATTTTGCTTTTGTGGTTTAATTTTTATCTTCCTATACTTAGTGCAACTCAGAACACAAATGAACCTTCAAAACTTTTCATTTAAATCAGTGCTGTTCTGTGGACAAATATTTTATGTACTATAACTGAAATAGTCCTGTAATTTAATTGTAAATTATCTATTACCATCATGCATTAATGTAAATTAAAACAGTGATTCCCAGTGTGGTGCCTATAGACACCATGGCACTTGCCAAGTATTTGCATGCACCCAAAACAGAGTATGAAAAGTAGTGCAGATATAGGCTGTCCCATCGAACTTATCATCACATTTCTCCTGTACATTTCCCAGATATGAAGAAAATGGTATGAGGCAGTGATTTTAACCCTTCACTATATTCAAAGATTTCAGGAGCAATTTGAAAATAGATTTAAACAGTTCACCATTAGTGAGCCTGTGGTTGCCTTATGAATCCTTTTATATACTTGCCAACTAATGGTAATAAAAATTGCTATGTCATTCACATAAAAGGAGAAGAGGTGAGACTCCAGATTTTGGACCATCAAAATGTATAGCTTACACAATAAAATCTTTAATTTGACTCCATTTATCTACGTGAAGCTCTGTTTTCAATGATGACCTTAATAGAGTCAAAATACTGATGCATGTCTTGATTGCTTTCAAAGAAGGATGTCATTTTACTCTCACAACTGCTAAAATCTTGCTTTGAAAAGCAGTGCCAAATATTACACTGACTCGTTACACAAAAGCACGTGAAATAAAAATAACATCTCCATTCACTGTTGACGAGTGCTTATGATTATTATTCTTATTTATTTATTTATAGAAATCCAGATACACATAACAGTAGGGCTTGTTTAACTTATTTTCTTCTTATTTGTATCTTTGCTTATTGAAACCCAAATATAAATAACAATATAAAGAATATTTGTAATTATCCATAATTATCTCTGTTAAAGTAAGAATAAAATAAATATGTGATGGCCACTAATTCAACATCATTATACTTTAAAATATAAATAAGATGAAAAGTGCTTATGATATTATTTTGCAAATCTACTTAATTATCTATACTTTATGGATTCAAAAAGAGAAAATTCACAAAGTAATAGTGAAACTGAAAGAGTAATTGCTGAATAATATTTAAACTTTTTACATGTAAAGTTAACTCTCAAATATTATAGACGCATATATTATGTATTACTAAATATGATGTTTGGTCATTTAATGTCAGTACAAAAATAAGCTTGGAAAAATTGTTGGCACCTACCAAAATCTTCTGAAAATTTGAAATTGCCATGGCCATAAGAAGTTTTGGGATCGCTGTATTTAAACATGCATACAAATCTATTCTTTTTAAAATTATTTTGTACAAAGTGGGATTACTCTTTGCTGCAAACATATATTTTGAAATTTCAATTATAAACCCTCTACCTTTGAAATATGCTAGATTATTACTCCATTTGTGCATTTTTTACACTAATACTGTGTAATGTATGTGTAACTTTGAAAAAAGAAAGATTTCATTTTTTATTTTTTTATAAGTCAGTTCTAAGAACCAAATCTCCACATCATTGTTTTTGGTTAATTTGTCAAATTTGGTTAATTTATTTATGCAAATTTCATTCAACCAGAGATGTTCAGATCGATCTATATTTTACAGGTTTTGTGTCTATTTCCAAATTAAAATATTTTTTAACTACAGCATATAGATCAAAGAATATAAGTTATGCTGCAATTATAATCAGTGATGAATGTTTTGTCTGCTTCAAAATAACTGCAGTCTCATTTAGTATATTAGTTTCATTATTCTAAAATTATGATTACCAACAGTTTATGGTTTGGGATAACTACATTTTGCTTATTATGTTATTCCCAAATATAATTTCATGCTAACTGTTGAAAACCCATTTAAAATTAGTATTGTGAGCAGTCTTTGGCAAAACAGATCATTTGTTTTATCAAGCAAAACATTGGTGGAAAATATCTAAAACACATTGAAAAATGAAAATAATTAACACATATTAAAAATTAAAATATTCCTCACATATATTAAAAAGAAAAAATACTTCATATATACATATATTTTTATTAACTCAGATTTTAACTGATCATAGAAGTAGTCTCGGTGCCCTTCAGATTGTCAGATAATTATCTTATGTTGAAAAATTCTCTTCACATGTATTTAGATGCTTCTTGTCTACAGTACTTTCTGTGTATTTACTTGTTTATTAGATCATAGACACAGCAAATGTGATCATTATAGGATGTTATTTTTGTGTTCTCTCAGGACTGGTTAATGTAAAGATCTTGAAATTCCATCACTTAATTAATTGCTTAATTAATACTCTTCTAATTATTTATTTAATATTCTATTAATACTCAATTTTTCTAACCTTGTATTTGTTGTTAATGCTTGTTACTTTGAAATGCTTATTTATTTTTGTTGACATTTGGTAAGCTGCTGATGCCAACAGCGTAAAGTCTTCTTTTGTAAATATTTGAACTATTTTTAAGACTGTGACTGCTTGTGAGCATATTTGAAGTTTTACCGATATAGTGAAATTATCCTCTATGTTGGAATGTGTGCATTGTCTAGGTATAGTTTAGGAACTGTCAGTTAGAACTACTTTGTTTAGGTAGCTGAGCATTTGGGCACTGAGCGGGGGTGTGCTCAGATTGTATAACTGCAGCATAAGATCAACAGGAAAGAGTTGGCCAGAATCCCTCTTGTTTGGGGTGCCAACAAAAGCTACCCACTTGAGAATGGTAGGGCTATAACTGTTTATTTGTTTAATCATTGTGTGTTAACAGGATTGGATAGACACGATGCTGGCAAGTGAAGCACAGTTCGTGGAAGATAACAAGTATGGAATGCTGGACATGACAGTGGAATCCAAATCATCCAAGAAACAGGATGCAACAGAATCACTAGGGGGCACTTTTCGTAAACTAGATGTTAATTGACATTTCATTCTCATTTCTGACAAAGCAAATTTATGTCAGTTATTTTGTTGACGTTCATTAGTTGCAAGTTGATCACAGTTTTATACATTTTTGTTAATCAAGACATTTACATGTAGAAGAGAAAACTATAATTCTGTGATGATATCTATAAATATATAACCCTGACCACTCCTTGACTCATTGATTACTTTTTTAAAATGTCAAGCTTATGATCACTCATTAGTTAATGGTTTTGTTGCTTTTTTCAATTTTTAGTAGCCATTTATATCTGTCTGTTAACAGCAAATAGATTTAATATATTTTTGAACTTATTAAAACTTTGTATATCACTTTACTATAAGTTTATTTTAACTTAGGGGTGGGGGTGGGGGGGTGTGTTTTTCTAAATTTCTTTTCTTTTTCCAATATTAGATTTTGACATTGAATTCTTTAAACCACTTCCATAATCATTGAAATAGTTTATAAATTTATTTAAATTAGGAAAGGATTATTTTATACTTTAAACTTAAAATATTGAAATAATTTAAATTTATTCAAATAAAGAATGGATTAATTTATTCTTTAAATTACAAGAATTGAAATATATATTTTTTTAAGTTATTCAGAATAAGAAATTAAGTTTCTATTCCTTAATGTACACAAGTTGAAATAATTTAAATTTATTCAAATAAAGAATGGATTGTTTTTATTAAAGCAAAAGAAATAAAATAAAATGTATATATAGAAAAGGATTTATTTTTTGCATGTAAACTGGTTTGGATTGCTAATATTTATCTTGCATTGCTACACAGTACATTCTGATGTGTAATTCTTTATTTGTGAAAGATGCCTGCAAAATCAAGCATGATTTTGAAAAATATTGTTATAAAATACTATTATTATTATTCTAGGAAATTTTCATTCACACATCATTGTTGATGAATGAAATTTTATAACTAAATTTTGTTTTACTAACAAAATAATACCCTGCAACCAGTCCTTCAAAATTTCTTCCATTAAGTTTTATGCCTGGCAAATAATTCAATATTTTATGTCTTGCTGATAGTCCCTCATGTTTTTTTGTTTTTTTTTGGTGGGGGGGCAACACTTAAGTGCTATCCCGTATCAGCACATTTATTTTAATTAGCACTTAGGGCCATATGCTAACTGGTAGTCTTTATACTTACTAACTTAGCTTATGATCTTGTGTTTATACACTGTCAGTTTTTGGCTGTCACACTTGCCTATCTTTCTGACAGTTCTACTTATGTTTTTCCTTGCTGTACATGAATTTCTGATCTCATTTGTATTCTCTCTCCCTGGCAGTCCTACTTATATTTTTCCTTGCTGTACATGAATTTCTGATCTCATTTGTATTCTCTCTCCCTGGCAGTCCTACTTATATTTTTCCTTGCTGTTCATGAAATTCTGATCTCACTTACATATTCTCTTTCTTGCAGTCCCACATGTACTTTAATGTTTATCAATCTGGCTTTTCACATGCACTTTTATAATTGTCCCACTAGTGTATTTTGTTCTGATTGTCCTATATTTCTAGTATCTTTCTGGCTGTCCCACTTTTTCCAGATTTGAAACTCTCTCAAAGTTTACTCGCAAAAAGCATTTTCCTTTGTAATCAGAAAAATTGTGTAAACCACTAATAAATATACCAAAGATTAATTCTTTTGTGTTGTTAACATTACTTTTATAGTTTTTGCTTTCAGATTTTTATTTTGCTTTCATTTGCATTTGTATTAATGGCAAATTATATTTTACATGTAATTTAATTTTCATTGTCTTATTCTTTTGAATAACACGACATAATAATGACAGATTATATTTTAGTTTAACTTCATTCTTTTGAATAACATGACATAATAATGACAAATTATATTATTTAATACATATCATTTTTAATTTTGCTTTCTTAAATTTTACAAGAATTATTATGAGAAGTGTTTGCTCATGAATATTGAATAAATTTGTGGATCTCATTTATATTAAAGCAGTGCTTGTTTATTATGTTGTCTTGAACTGGATTGTATATTTTAGGCCATGTATAATTATTATTTGTAACTGGAGGGTACATTTGTATCTGACATGTTGCAGGAATGTGTATGGATGTTATATGGCCTTGTTGCATTGTATTCACTCCACTCACAGTGTTAAGTTCAAGCTAGAGATTAAAATTCCATTCAGATATCTCAGATGATGATTTCTCTGTCAACCCCTGTTTGTAATACACAATAACATTAATAACAGTTCTCCCACTCAGTTATCCCTGATGCATAACAACCAAGCACACCACTATTGATTCGAGGATTATATTATTTAACACCTATAATATATTACACTTTCCTTTTGTGGATCAGTTTATACAATGGGGCAGGCTTTCTATACACCTCCCCCACTCAATGCTAACTGCTGTAATATATGTACTTCACTTTAAACACTGACCTGAGGTCAGGCGAAGGCATAAACATTGCCAGACTCACATCAATAAACTTTTAAAAAATAAATAACGAAAATGAATACAATCTAAATACACATGGTGTATAGAGAAGCCTAGTACATGTACAAACACACTTTTGACATAGTTATCCAAGACCTAATGGGATGTTTGTTGTAAACAAATCATATGGAGTTAGCTAGAAGTACATGCATTTACAATAGTGAAGTTCAGGCCAGCCGTCACAGACAAGTAGAGTTCACATAAGATACTCACTCATGAATGAACAGAGGGAAAGGGGGTGTAATATTACCTGGACCACAAGAAATGCTAGAAAGGCACAAATGAGTTGGAAATCAGATTCGCTTGTTATCATAAACAAGTGTAGGCACAGAAATAGGTAGTTCAAAAGGCAAACGAAATGGGGTTAAAAACCTTTATATAGAGAAACCTAACAAACTCCCTTCACTTAGCTTAGAACAGACCTTACTTAATGTAAGTGTTACGTTTCCAGTATTTATTTAAAGACCCTGCTTAGAATAATTAAAGACTTTAAATATAATTAATTCTTTCTCTCATATTCTATGCAGACTGGTTGCTCAATTTACTATTTGACTAATTAAAGGTGTGTCTTGTAGTTCAGACGACAAATTTACAAACTAGTAAACTGCGAACTTTAGCTAGATTAAAAACCGTTAAATCCCTCTAAATTAATATGCATTCATTATCAACATTCTGCTCATCCGCCCGCATTTAATCTAAGAAAATATCTATTGGTCTATCATGCATATAAATTAACTACTAAGAGGTATTAACAAAGAAAATAAGATTTAATAAGGTTTTAACAAGTTAACAATAATCAAAATACGATCGCGAATAGTCTATTTCTCTACTCTCTGCGCGTACGTGCTTATTCGATAACTAGCGAATTGCCGTCAACTGTTCTTTGAATATTTGCACAAGCATTTGGTAATACTCAGCTGATTGTTCTGTATCTGCTTGGTCTCTTTTACTTGGTCAGCCAGTCTAATTTCACAGTTTCACTACAGCGATGACGCACGTGGCATCTAGGAAGGTGTTCCTTTGAGTTGCTAGTGAACTTGAATTTTAGTGGCGTGGACCCTCAGACATGAACTCATACATCGAGCTCAGACCGGTTGTGACCAGGTGAACAGGGCAAGCAAACGTAAAGCCAGGCAACGTAAAGCCAGGGTAACGTAAAGCCAGGGTAACGTAAAGCCAGGGCCGACCTAGGGAAATAACGCGCTCTGATATACTTCCAATCTAACACGTTCCCTACTCAAGCATGACCCAGTTTAGAATGCGCTGAATAAGAGATTTCGACCTCGCGTCGTTTTACAATTAGATTTAGAAAAAATGTAGTCATCTCATGCGTGTTCCATTTAACAGCATGACGTATGAAGCAATAAAATAGTTGCAACGTTAAATTAATGTTCATACAAAGGGGTAATTCAAACCAACAAAGCGCTTCACAATTTACAATTAAAATTACACGCAATAATTGAATTACATGAGGAATTCATATCGAGCACAGCATTCTGGCTCTTAGTGAATTAAAACAATATAAATTAAAGTTACAAATGGAAAAAGAGTTACAATAAATTTATATTCCATAACTTATAGGTTTCTCAGCCATTTCTCTGGACCATGCTCAAGTATATATGGAAATAATATAATACATAGCACAAATACATATCTATAATCAAGATAGGCAAAATACTATCAGATAAAATGATACCTTTTATGAGAAGTCGAAGGTTCTTTGTTCTCATCTGCTGCCGGCTGCCCTCATGACCCGAGTTAGCTGATGGAAATAGCTAATGTGCTCGAAGTAAAGAGAATCGGAAGCGCGTACCCATATTTATAGAAAAGCATAATGCGTATCACGTGACTGATCGCGAGGTATGTAGTTGGTTCGAGAACTGGACAATGGACCTAAAGTTACATAACATCTTGACCTGTTCTAGAAGCATCTCGAAAAAGGAAGCTTTGAACAAAGGAGCCAAGGGTTTCAAAATTCAAATTTGAAGTAAACAAGACAAGTGGGTCAACAAGTCGGACATTTTTATCAGACTGTGACACCCCCTTGCTTTTGAGGCGTTTATCTTACCAAAGATAAAATGCCTCCTACAAATTATGTATGATAAAATGTAGAAGTCCACAATGAAGAAAAATTTACACAAAAAAAATTTCAACATTCCTAGAAATAATGTGTGCAACTATATTTCATATTTACAGGAAGGAATCCGTAGGGTTCAGTTAATTGATTAAACGACATTCTATCGGTTTCGGCACTTGATGGCATCAAGCACGACTCATGTAATCTGCGCCAACATTCAAAGAACCTTTGATGTAATGAATATTTGCGTCATACTGTGTCAGAAACAAAGACCAACGCATTAAACGGCTGTTCGTAAATTGCGCCTGTCCGAGAAAGGCCAACGGTTGGTGATCGCACTCAATGACAAAGGTTTTTCCGTACAAATAGTTTTCGAACTTTTTTTATGGCCCAAACTATTGCAAGACATTCCTTTTCACTGGTGGAATATTTCTGTTCAGCAGTTGTGAGTATACGGCTTGCGTATGCAACTGGGTGTTTGGTGTCATTGTGTTCTTGTAATAACACTGCTCCTAATCCTGTGTTGCTAGCATCAGTCCTTAACAAGAATGGTTTTGTCAAATCTGGCAGTTTAACAATTAAGTCTGAAGTCAGTCTAGATTTCAGTGTGTCAAAAGCGTTTTGGCATGCATCAGTCCACACTACTTTTGTAGGCATATTCTTACGTGTCAAGTCAGTCAGAGGACATGCAATGGCACTAAAATCTGGTACGAATTTTCTGTAGTAGTTAGCAAGACCAAGAAAACTTCTAACTTGTGTTTTTGTTAGCGGTTGTGAAGTGTCCTTAAGTTGTGCTATCTTAGCTTCACTTGGCGACATAGTTCCATGACTCAACTTGTGTCCCAAGAAGTCTAAGGAGAATTGTGCTATTTCACACTTCGTAGGGCGGGCAGTGAGATTAGCTTGCTTTAATCTGGCTAGCACATCTCGTAAGAGTGTCAAGTGCTCCTCCCATGTCTGGGTGCCTAGAATTAAATCATCCATGAAGTTCTCAACTCCACGTCCGTACAGTGGTTCTAACAATGACCGCATCATTTTTGAAAAAATGCTTGGAGCGTTTGAAACTCCGAAAGGCATAACTTTCCATGTGTAGTTTCCTACTGGTGTAGTGAAAGCTAGTATGTGTCGATCAGTGTCCTTGACCTTGATTTGCCAAAAACCGCGTGACAAATCTATTTTGGTATAGTAATGAGCGTTAGCTAGCTTAGTGAAGATGAGATCCGGATCGGGAAGAGGTTCGGCACAAAACTCTGTCACTTGATTGAGTTTGCGATAGTCTACGCAAAAACGGAACGAGTTATCACGTTTTTTAATCAACACGATGGGTGATCCGTAGGCACTGTCAGTCTTCTCTATGACCCCTAGATCTAGCATAGTCTTAATCTCACGCCTAACGTCATCTATCTTAGCGTGTGGCAACGGATACGGCTTCAAACGTATCGGTTTGTTGTCAGTCAGCTTCAGTGAAAATTCTATTAAGTCTGTCAACCCTGGTTTGTCTGTCAGAGTAGATGAGAACTCATTAAGCAATTCATTCACTTCTTTTTTCTGTCTTTCCGTCAAGGCGTCATTCACCCTAACGTCTTTAACAGTCTCCTCTGTCTGTAAAGGACAGTTTGGTAAAGTACCAGTGACGCAATCAGCCTCCCCCTCATCTTCTGTAACTATCGTTGCTACGACAAAATCAGCTTGAGTGGTTTGATCCTCACGGCTTATGTACTTTTTGAGTAGGTTAACATGAAAGATTTTCTCTCTCTTTCCTGTCTGTACCTTATAGTTCAGTCCCCCTAGCTTGGCGGTAACTACAAAGGGCCCTTTCCATTTCATCTGAAGTTTGTTATGTGCTTCAGGAAGCAACAATAACACTTTGTCATTAACTTCAAATTCTCTAGGTTTGGTGTGCTTATTGTAATATTCTGCCTGTCTAGACTGAGCTATCGTCAGGTTTTCCCGTGCTATCTTGCCTATAGTTTCAAGACGGTTTCTTAAGTCAGTGACATATGTGTAAGTTGTTTTAACTTCGTCATCTGTCTTTTCATCAGTCCATAGTGCCTTCAAAATCATCATCGGTCCGCGTACAGTACGTCCGTAAAGTAGCTCGAATGGTGAAAATCCAGTGGAAGATTGTGGCACTTCCCTATATGCAAATAGTAGGGCAGGGATGTATCTGTCCCAGTCTTTCAGTTTATCAGTGGCGAGCTTTTTAAGTGCTGTTTTTAATGTCCCGTTGTATTTTTCGATCAGACCATTTGCCTGGGGGTGGTAGGGTGTGCAAGTAAGATGTTTGATGGAAAGTAAGCGATTTACCTCCTTCATTACGTTGCCTACGAATTGACTCCCCTGATCTGTCAAAATTTCAGTAGGAATTCCAACACGACTCCATAGACCGAAAAGGGCTTCGGCGACGGTTTCAGTATCAATGTTTTTCAATGGCACTGCGTTGGCGAATCTTGTTGTGTAATCAATAGTGGTCAGCACGTATCGATTACCTCTCGTTGATGTGGGTATTATAGGCCCAATCAAATCCATTGCTACGCGTTTGTAGGGCTCACTGATCAGTTCAGGCTCTCCTAACGGTGCGGGTCTGATTGAATTTTTAGACTGTGTTCTCTGGCATGTGTCGCAACTTAACACGAATCTACGGATATCGGCAATGATGTCCGGCCAATAAAACTCACTTGTAATACGACTAGTTGTTTTTTGTACACCCATGTGTGCGCCAAAAAGACTCTCATGACCTAATCGTAATACGTCATTACGTTTGGTTTGTGGAACGACTAATTGCTTCCGAAATTCGTCTCCCACTTTCGAATAGCGGTACAATAAACCCTTTTTCAGAATAATGCACGCTTTCTTATTCGAATCGTCAGTGTTGACGTCACTAACAGGTACAGCCTGCTTGCGTAACTTGTCTAGTGTTTCGTCTTCAGCTTGTAATATTTTAATCTCGCTAACTGTTGCTTTATCTACGGCTGGTGCGGCAGACATCGGTGCAGTCACAGATTTGTCTTTACTACTCGCTGCTCTGGTTACAGCGTTAACCAGTGATGGTTCGGTTGAAGTTTGTTTTTTGCACGGCAAAACATACTTGCAACCAAGGATCACGTCATGCGGTGAGTTTTCCATAACGGCCGCTTTGACTGTTCCTTCTACAAAGTCTGAAACAATCGAGATTTCAGCTACTGGCAAAATGTCTTGTTCTCCGTTCGCAAAGGTGACAGAGATTGTCTCCCCTGTGTAATCGGTACGGTTAACTAATGATGCATTTACTATAGCGTCCAGCTCACACCCTGTATCAAGCAAAGCGATTGTATCGTGACCATTTGCCTGTACTGGTGTTCGATTCGACTTTTCGGTTTTAGGTGTATGACTTTCCACTGCGTAAACTTTAGCTGTTTTCTTTTCAGGACATGTTCGCGAAAAATGGCCACTATCACCACAAGTGTAACATGCAAGATTCTTTTTATCTTTCTGTTTGTCAGACTTGTTTTTAGTGTCGGGTTTGGATGTTTTATCATCACGTTCGCTAGGCGCTTTCCCGTCATTTTTCTTATCCTTTCGAGTCGGCGGTTCATTCGGTCGAGACTTGTTGTTCGCGTGTGCGTTCGAGAATTGAGAATGTGCGTCATCAAAGCGATCGGCGGCGTTGCCTATCTCCTCTAGCGTAGATCTTTCCCTTATTGCTAAGTGAATCAGTAGATCTGATTTGTATGACCCGAGAATATGGTCTTTTACCATTTCATCCCTAAGACCGTTATACGTCTGTGGAGTTTCAGCTAGATCTATCCATCTTTGGAACAAGTCAGTGACGCGTCGTATGTACTGTGCGTGCGTCTCTGAACTGGCTTTCGTGGCCTGTTTAAATTTACGTCGGTATGTATCGGCTGTGAGTTTGTAGCGTTTCAATAATGCGGCCTTGACTGTGTCGTAATTATCTGACTCAGAATCGCTAAGCTTATTGAATTCGTTTTTAGCACTACCTTGCAGTAACCCCGATAAATTTATTGCCCAATGTCCGGTTGGAATGCTTGTTGCTCTGGCTAATTTTTCAAACGTTTTTAAATACGTGTCTATTTGATCTTTGTTCTCATCAAATGGAACCATATTTATCTTTGGAATGATGTTTTCAATTCTACTGTGATTATTTCCATCGCTAGAATGCGAATCACCACTGCTTCTGCGATCACGGTTTGGATTGGTAACTTCTAGTTTCTTCACCTCCCATTCTAACCGTTTTATTTCCGCGTCTGCGGCGATGCGTTTGGCTTCTGTGTCTGCGTTTGCTGCGATGCGTTTTGCTTCTGTGTCCGCTGCGATGCGTTTAGCCTCTGTTTCGGCTAGCTTTTCAGCCTCTAGCTTTTTAGCTTCACGAGCAGCTACACGTTCTTCCCTTTCTATCTCTTGTCTCTCTTTTTCCGCTTTCTCTAGCTCAGTTTTAATGTAGCTAGTCAGTTCGTCACCCTGGTATCCTAACACGATACCGGTTTCTTTCAGGTCTTCGAGAACCTGTTTGCGATCCATTTTACTGTCTTAGCGCGCTGGCTACAATAAGAATGTATCTCGTGAATTGTGTGTTTTAACCGTCGGCGATAACTCCGCTTATCCCGAAAATAACTTTTAGACTACAACCCTACAAAAATTATTTAATTTACTCAGAACACCTTCCGAAATAAATTACGCGTTAACTCTTACACGTTTCACCTGCTTGTCACAGTGTCTGCTGTTCCAAGACTTTCGTAATGTCACGGCTCCTACCATACAACATTACACATTATATCTAGCACCCTAAATATAATAGTCCGAAGTCTGTTACTACCGATGACTCTCCTAGCTGGCGGTATAACACGTTCGACTTCTCACAATGAAGTATCCAGTAACACAATACTAAATAAATCATTAAATAATCAATATTAAACACTTAACTACGCTTAAACATATTAACATTGATTAAACATGCACGCTACTCTGCAAAAGAATACATGCACATGTCACAACAAAAGCAAAGAAAATCAGTGATACAAAAATCAAAAGAACAATTGGCAATTCTTTGTTCGTTCGTTCGTTTCTAGGTTTATGATACGCCCTATGTATAAAAATGTTACAAGTTACAATTTAATACATATCAATCCACGGACGAGATTTCCCCCACTTGTTACGTTTCCAGTATTTATTTAAAGACCCTGCTTAGAATAATTAAAGACTTTAAATATAATTAATTCTTTCTCTCATATTCTATGCAGACTGGTTGCTCAATTTACTATTTGACTAATTAAAGGTGTGTCTTGTAGTTCAGACGACAAATTTACAAACTAGTAAACTGCGAACTTTAGCTAGATTAAAAACCGTTAAATCCCTCTAAATTAATATGCATTCATTATCAACATTCTGCTCATCCACCCCCATTTAATCTAAGAAAATATCTATTGGTCTATCATGCATATAAATTAACTACTAAGAGGTATTAACAAAGAAAATAAGATTTAATAAGGTTTTAACAAGTTAACAATAATCAAAATACGATCGCGAATAGTCTATTTCTCTACTCTCTGCGCGTACGTGCTTATTCGATAACTAGCGAATTGCCGTCAACTGTTCTTTGAATATTTGCACAAGCATTTGGTAATACTCAGCTGATTGTTCTGTATCTGCTTGGTCTCTTTTACTTGGTCAGCCAGTCTAATTTCACAGTTTCACTACAGCGATGACGCACGTGGCATCTAGGAAGGTGTTCCTTTGAGTTGCTAGTGAACTTGAATTTTAGTGGCGTGGACCCTCAGACATGAACTCATACATCGAGCTCAGACCGGTTGTGACCAGGTGAACAGGGCAAGCAAACGTAAAGCCAGGCAACGTAAAGCCAGGGTAACGTAAAGCCAGGGTAACGTAAAGCCAGGGCCGACCTAGGGAAATAACGCGCTCTGATATACTTCCAATCTAACACGTTCCCTACTCAAGCATGACCCAGTTTAGAATGCGCTGAATAAGAGATTTCGACCTCGCGTCGTTTTACAATTAGATTTAGAAAAAATGTAGTCATCTCATGCGTGTTCCATTTAACAGCATGACGTATGAAGCAATAAAATAGTTGCAACGTTAAATTAATGTTCATACAAAGGGGTAATTCAAACCAACAAAGCGCTTCACAATTTACAATTAAAATTACACGCAATAATTGAATTACATGAGGAATTCATATCGAGCACAGCATTCTGGCTCTTAGTGAATTAAAACAATATAAATTAAAGTTACAAATGGAAAAAGAGTTACAATAAATTTATATTCCATAACTTATAGGTTTCTCAGCCATTTCTCTGGACCATGCTCAAGTATATATGGAAATAATATAATACATAGCACAAATACATATCTATAATCAAGATAGGCAAAATACTATCAGATAAAATGATACCTTTTATGAGAAGTCGAAGGTTCTTTGTTCTCATCTGCTGCCGGCTGCCCTCATGACCCGAGTTAGCTGATGGAAATAGCTAATGTGCTCGAAGTAAAGAGAATCGGAAGCGCGTACCCATATTTATAGAAAAGCATAATGCGTATCACGTGACTGATCGCGAGGTATGTAGTTGGTTCGAGAACTGGACAATGGACCTAAAGTTACATAACATCTTGACCTGTTCTAGAAGCATCTCGAAAAAGGAAGCTTTGAACAAAGGAGCCAAGGGTTTCAAAATTCAAATTTGAAGTAAACAAGACAAGTGGGTCAACAAGTCGGACATTTTTATCAGACTGTGACAGTAAGAAGAGGCGAGTCCTGGCTTAGGCTGGAATATGAAAGAAAAATTGTTTGGATAAAAAGTCTAGAAAGACTCAACTGAGTACAAATATCTCTTAGGGAGGAATTCATTTTGTTCTCCAACCAAATTACGTTTTGGGGTTCTTTTGGGGGTTTTTTTTTTCAGAACGGGACCTTGAGGCACCCCTGATAAATAGTTAACATCTTTGACAGGACAACAATTGAGGTCGTCACTTCTGGTAGTTCGTACAAGCCCCCAGAGGAATGACTCCTCACAGATAAGACCCATGACAAAGACAGGCTCGAGACAGATATTAGACAGATGAGATGATTTCACTTATGGATGTCAAACTAGATGAGAATGATAAGGAAATTGATGCAACAATGGATGAAAATTTTAACTTTTTTATTGGCCCAATACACCATATAGTATAATAAATACAACATAATTTTATGAACAGGTTTACTAGGAAGAGTGTCAAGTGTTTAGCATACTATATACTAGCATCATAGTTTACAATTATTGAAATAATAGTCTACTCACATAATACATCTCTATGTAAAATATAAGTATAACATATCAATAGCAAAATGCACGAAATATTTCTAAGTCCATTCTCTATCAATCACTCAGTTAACCTACCTTAAACTAATGGTTGTCTTTCATGACCAGACTCTGCCACCAAATTCAAAGTGATTAGAAAATAAATTCTTTCAACAGGTAAACATTGATCTCAGCCTATTGCTGGTCTCGATCTTGTAAATCTTAACCATTGGATAATAAAAACTACTCATCCCTCTAAATCCGGTTTAGATTACATCAGCAAACTAGCATTTTCTTTATCTGAGCATATGTACTTCCAACTTTTGACACTTAAAAATATCGGCACAAGCAGTGTCCAAGGTCTGGTCACTTTGACATTTAACAATTTTATAGCAATTAAACTACACAGTGTTTATTTTTAGGGACAGCGCACTGTTAATCAGTCACTCGTGTCAGTCAGCTGCTTGGGACAGTTAGTGTGTTGTTAGTGCTTTCAATTTACTCTTTCACGTAACGCGTGCTTTAAACTCTTGCAGAAATAAAAATACTACATTACATTGTCTCCTTTGAAGTGCAAAGACCTTTTTCTTGCAAGTGGCGTTATGAGTAGAGTAGGTCACTTCCGCCTTAGAAGTCAAAATGCAAACTTTATTGTCCTCTTCATAAGGAAAATTGTTACTTGCATGAAAATATTATGTGTCTATCACACAGACGATAGGTGGATACACGAATGAAGGCAAATTTCACTTTAAAAAGTAATATAACTGCTGGCATTTGCGGTTTATATTTACGCTCTCCATGGCATTCTCTCTCTCTCTCACACTCACACACACACACACACTGACACAATACGCTTAAAAGTCTATCCCCAAAACACTATCCAAAAATCGATTACTTGTGCCTGAAATGCGGCTTAGCATTTTGCCCTCGTTTAAACTGATCACTCATAACACTGCCACTATTTTAGACCTAGCAGACCAGCGCCACTCGACTTTAGAAGCAAGACTCATGTATTCCCGACTCACCGGCTCAAAATAGGTTACCTATGTTTTGAGCTACTAATTATTATCCTGGTTATATGAGCAACTCATTATTATTCCGGTTATGTGTGTTACTCATTATTATTCCGGTTAACTAATGCAGTAAGCTAACCACCATCTGCTGCGTATAATTGCCGGAGGTTTTGCCTATATCCCTAAATTGTATCTATCAGCCTTTACTCTTATTCCTTTATTAAAAAGACCAAGTAAAATGGAATCTAGGTCAAACATAATTTGTGAACGAGATTTGCCCTGTTACTAAGATACATAATCCCACAAGCCCTTGCGGTAAAAGTAAGCAGAAGTGACGTCAGGTACCCTGCCTAGAACGTTATTAGAGACGACTGTGTGTGTGTGTGTGTGTTATGAGTGTTCTGTCGGAACAACAGATTTGAAATCCCTGTGCTTTGGTCAATGTCGAGCATTTGACCGGGCGCTGAGCCGCGAAGGCAACACGATTTGATCGACATGCAGACCACGGGCTAAGAGCAGACAGTTCAACTGGACCCACATCTGCCACTGCAGTAACGACCTTGACTAGCACTGTCAGGCGCAACTACAACCAATAGCTTTTGTCAGAAGTCTCATATAGTTATGACTAAAACAAATTCTAATTGTTCCTGCTGTCAAAAGTCTCATATAGTTATGACTAAAACAAATTCTAATTGTTCCTGCTGTCAAAAGTCTCATATAGTTATGATTAAAACAAATTCTAATTGTTCCTACTGTCCGTTTCACATTGTTAACTATTACATAACCAACAGTTTTTAATTTGATTTCCTTTCATAAATATATGTATTGATACGTAGGTCATTAGGCTGTGTTAGTCTGTCATTAAGTAGGTCATTAGGTTGTGTTAGTCTGTCATTAAGTAGGTCATTAGGTTGTGTTAGTCTGTCATTAAGTAACTCTGGCTGTACGTATCAGGGGCTCGAAGATTTATTGTTGTCTTTCATTCTGTTTTATATGCACTATCTTCCTTCTATCCAACACGTGTAACCAGCCAGAAAGTATATTTTGGGGACTAGCCTACACTTTCAGGGAGTTCATGGTGGTGGAAGAATTAATCTGCCTCCATCATCCAACAAAAAGTACTCACTCCCACACAACACGCACTCACACAGGTCTACACACATAAGTGTGGAATCGACATTAATTGTTAATGAGATTAAATTGCATTTATATATAATTAGTATAGATTTTCAAATAGCGAATATAAGCGGTGTAAAGTTTTAAAAAAGCAAAAGCAAAAACAACATTGTAAAAAATATGGAGATCAAGTGCATAGTATAGATATATCAAGGTCAAAGTTCAACAGCATCCAAACTTCAGGGAATCTAAAACTATCAATAGTGGAATCACAAATTGTCAATGTTCCATCAATAGTGGAATCACAAATTGTCAATGTTCCATCAATAGTGGAATCACAAATTGTCAATGTTCCATCAATAGTGGAATCACAAATTGTCAATATTGCATCAATAGTGGAATCACAAACTGTCAATGTTCCATCAATAGTGGAATCACAAACTGTCAATATTGCATCAATAGTGGAATCCAAAACTGTCACTGATCCATCACTATTGGAATTTACAAACTGTCAATATTCCATCAATAGTGAAATCCAAAACTGTCACTGATCCATCACTATTGGAATTTACAAACTGTCAATGTTCCATCAATAGTGGAATCCAAAACTGTCACTGTTCCATCACTACTGGAATCAAACACTGTCAATGTGTCATCACTACTGCAATAAAAAACACTGTCAATGTTCCATCGCTATTGGAATCAAACACTGTCAATGTTCCATCACTATTATAATCAAAAACTGTCAATGTTCCATCACTACTGGAATCAAAAACTGTCAATGTTCCATCACTACTGGAATCAAAAACTGTCAATGTTCCATCACTACTGGAATCAAACACTGTCAGTGTGTCATCACTACTGCAATAACAAACTGTCAATGTTCCATCACTACTGGAATCAAAAACTGTCAATGTTCCATCACTATTGGAATCAAACACTGTCAATGTTCCATCACTACTGGAATCAAAAACTGTCAATGTTCCATCACTAGTGGAATCACAAACTGTCAATGTTCCATCACTACTATAATCAAAAACTGTCAATGTTCCATCACTAGTGGAATCACAAACTGTCAATGTTCCATCACTACTGGAATCACAAACTGTCAATGTTCCATCACTACTGGAATCAAAAACTGTCAATGTTCCATCACTACTGGAATCAAAAACTGTCAATGTTCCATCACTACTGGAATCAAAAACTGTCAATGTTCCATCACTACTGGAATCAAAAAATGTCAATGTTCCATCACTACTATAATCAAAAACTGTCAATGTTCCATCACTACTGTAATCAAAAACTGTCAATGTTCCATCACTAGTGGAATTTAAAACTGTAAAAAGTTCCACTGCTATTGGAATCCAAAAATAGTGTTAAAGTTACATCTCTATTCAAGATTCTAGCAAGGTAACTGTGAAACTTTATGAACTTGAATCAATACTAATTAATGTTCTTGTATAGAAAAAGCTGAGTACCTCATGGTAGGTTGATTTGACTGTCCTCAAACTAAAATTGTCATGTTGTGCTGGTTATACTATTCTCGAGAAATAAAATTGCACATATAATTTACTGTTCAAAGCTCAGCGAAATACACTCAACAACAAATAAATGTTGTGCTACATATTGTATTTTTTTATTATTATCAATTCGATTGACAACCACTGAGTACTTATTTCATCTTTTAATTATCTATTTGATTAAAATAATTACTGCATATTTATTTTATCTTTAGTTTATTTAGTCATTTAAGATAAAATATTGTCTACTTATTTCATGTTTTGATTATCTATATTGTAACAGAGTAAATTTGCCTCTCCCTATTTTAAAATTTAAATTGTTAAATAATTGCTAAATTGTCAGAGTAATCCAACCTTTGACACTCCTTTCGGTGTTATTTTTGAAAGTGCCTGAGTTAAAATAACAGCTCAAGGCGAGAGTATTCTAGATTGTTGACGTAATGCAAACTGAGTGAGTAGTTTTCTATTATCCAGCGATTATGATTTATGAGAACGAGACCAGCCAATGGGCTGAGATTAAAGAATTCACTTGCTGTAAAAAATTCTACTCTCTAATCACTTTTGAATTTCGAGTGGAAGGAAGAAGTCTGGCTTTGAAAGGCAGCCGTTAGCTTGATAGTGAGTTAAACTGACTGGTTGAGAGAGAATGGACTTAGAAACATTTTATGCATTTCTATTGATATTTTATATTTTGTGTTTATGTAGAGATATACTATGTGAGTTGACTTTTTATATCTATTTATTATTACACATATTGTGTCTAACACTTGACATTGTTTGATATGCTGTATTTACTTTATCATGTGTTTGTGTATCAGGCTAATAAATACTGTTGCAGGAAATTGTAAGTTGAGAATGAATTTAAGATAGAATGGAGTTATATTGTGATGAACAGGAAACTTAGGTTGCTCCTTATTACATTTACAGTGAGCAAGTGGCCTTTTGACTTTTGAGTTTCAACTTTTGAGTTTCACCCTTTGAGTCTTGACCAGGGAGAATGCAGGAAACATCAGTTTGTGGAGTGTGTAAGCATAAGGGAGTATGCTACACACTTTTGATGTATCAGAGCAAAGTATGCTGAGTACATTCTGGAAAATTCTAGTACACTGAAGGTACACACTAACATACTTAATTATAGATTCAGACATACTAATGCTAAAATATAGGCCTACTCTCTCAAAGACACATTAATACAGTAAGGTACACATTCAAACACACACACTTTTACAAAATTATACATTCAAACACGTGAACTCATGCAGACAAGCACACACAAATATATTCTAGTTCATACAGACATACCTGACAGTAAAGCAAGCTCACATTCGTAAGGCAATTATTTGCCCTTAGCACAGTGCAACTTGCATGTTCATGGTAACTGATGTAAACGGTCAAAAACTGTGACACTTATAATCCTCCCACCCAAACTTTCATAACAGTTTGAAGGTCGATTTGATACATACTTATTTAAAGATTATAGCTGACTCATGAGGAAGTATTAGAATAAAATAAATGCAAAATAAAAAATGCCATCTTTCCAATTTCTTCTGTCGTCTGCGAACTTTAAAAGGGCAAGTCATTGACTTGAAGCGTTCATTGTCTCGTGAGCAAATCAAGACAGTTTATGACGTGTCTCCGGTTTTGATGGCCACTTTCATGTATTATGCGATTTCAATGCATCAAAGCACAAGTTTGTAAGTCACTTTGAGTAGGAATGTACATGCATGATGTTAATGGTCACACATACCGGATACGTGGATGTTCCATTCAGCCAGGACATCTTACTGTCACGTGCTCTCTATTTCAGCCTCGTTTTGAGAAAACTGTAAAGCAATCGGACCAGGGTTGTCGAGTAACAAACAGTATATAACTATAATGTGACTGTAACACACACACACACTCTCTCTCTCTATCTCTCTAGTTGTCTGTCTATCTATCTGTCTATCCATCTATGTCTATCTATCTATCTTTCTATCCATCTGTCTGTCTGTCTATGTGTCTGTCTATCTATCTATCTGTCTATCCATCTGTCTGTCTATCTATTTGTCTGTCTATCTGTATGTCTATCTATCTGTCTATCTATTTGTCTGTCTGTCTATCTATCTGTCAATCTATCTATCTATCCATCCATCTATCTATCTGTCTATCCATCTATCTATCTGTCTATCTATCTGTCTATCTTAGTGCAAAACTATGACGCCTTATATTTAATGGCAGGAATAAACGAATGGGTAAATTGGACTGGAAATCGATTTGCAAGAGTATTATGTACAAAAATATTTTTTTTTAGCTTAAATTACTCTTTAATCTGAAAAGTATATTTAGTTTGAAAAATGAAAATATAAATTGGTTTTATATTTTTTCTTTGTAACCCATATTAAATAACTGTTTTTTATGCATGTTTTAGGTAATAAACAAGAATATAATTTGAATACTTTTCACCATTGTTTTTAATAGTACACTTTTATATATATATAAGTGTACATAATTAAATTAATGGCTTTTTAATCTAAGGACCAAAATGTACATTATTCAATTAATGATGGGATACCTGATTGGAGATCTGCTGACCAAACTATTATCAGATGAAAATAATCATCGT
The DNA here is from genome assembly GCA_028829895.1 of Sinotaia quadrata. Taxonomy (NCBI): domain Eukaryota; kingdom Metazoa; phylum Mollusca; class Gastropoda; order Architaenioglossa; family Viviparidae; genus Sinotaia; species Sinotaia quadrata. The sequence continues at coordinate 62,331,781 of CM054178.1, read as the reverse complement.
AAATAGCAATGATATTATGATAAAAATATAAACGCTATGAAAATAATGATGGCACAGGGATTTCATTTTAGATACAATTATCAAACAATTATAAACTAAATACAGGATACACACATCAAACAATTATAAAACTAAATACAGGATCTGTGTATCGAATGATCTTTGTCTTAAATAGGTTTATCATTTTCTTAAATAGGTTTATCTTTTTCTTAAATAGGTTTATCTTTTTCTTAAATAGGTTTATCATTTTCTTAAATAGGTTTATCATTTTCTTAAATAGGTTTATCTTTTTCTTAAATAGGTTGTGATCGGACGTATTATTGACCTAAGGATTAAAATATCAATAACTTTCAATATGCCGGTAATAAAATTAGCAAATGTCTTTTGGAGTTATGAATAAACTGTAAAAGTCTCTCTCTCTCACACACCCCACACACATACACACGCACACACACACACACACACACACCTACACAGTGTAATAAAAAGATTAAAAAGTAAGTAGAAGAGAGAGCTGTATTTGATCCTGACTCTACTACTCTAACCTCTACCATTTCTTCTATACTCAAAATAAGAAATGTCTGGATTTTAATTATGAATAAACTGTAAATTTAGAACACACACACACACACACCACAGCACACACACACACACACACACACACACACACACACACACACACACACACACACACAACAACCGCACACGCACTTACACACACTAAATAAGAGAAAATAGAAGAAAAACTATTTTACCCTAACCCTGCTGTAACATTAAACAAAGTGTCTTTGAGCATACGCCTAAAAATAGCAGCCAATGACTGAGCACGGCGGCCTGTATAATCAGCCGGACACCTTAGCAGGGAGTCAGTCGCATGAGTGCCGAGTTTGACCGTGTTGCAGTGGTAAGTGTTTTCACTTTTATGCTTCTTATGTGCACATAAACACAGTATTGTCGCTCTTTGGAACATAAATTAGTCGTGTCTATCAAATTTGTACATTATCACAGTATTTCCACATCTTTGAACATTATAACAGCCTTGTCCATCAAATTTGTATATAATCACAGTATTCTCTATCACATTTGAACATAATCACAGTATTGCCTCCCTTTAGAACATAATCGAGGTGTTTCTATCACACGAAGACATAATTACTTTATTATTTTCAAGTACAATAATATATAATTACAATATTTCAGATGACATTGTATAGTGTAACTATATTTTTGTCCCATTTGTGTCAGTCATAGTATATTTGACACTGTATAGTCATAGTTTGTCTTTTTATATATTTGTATAATAGTCACTATGGCGTGTGTGAAATGTTGATGGAGGGAAAGAATGATAGTCAAGTCTCTCTAGGACTCTAGTGTTATTTCAGGGATTAGTCTAGTGTTAACTCAGGATACAGTCTAGTGTTAACTCAGGGTATAATCTAGTGTCAACTCAGGGTATAGTCTAGTGTTAACTCAGGATACAGTCTAGTGTTAACTCAGGGTATAATCTAGTGTCAACTCAGGGTATAGTCTAGTGTTAACTCAGGATACAGTCTAGTGTTAACTCAGGGTATAGTCTAGTGTCAACTCAGGGTATAGTCTAGTCACCGTTTGGAGAAATTCCTACACTTTTCACTACACATTATTCTTAACGTGCAGTGCATGATGTACACTTTTAAAACTTTCTCTTCATAAATATTAGTGGCATAAATACAATACTGCACAATTTTATTATAGAAACAAGTTACAAATACTAGAGGCATAAATACAGTGCTCCACAATTTTATATAGAAACAAATTACAAATACTAGAAGCATAAATACAGTGCTCCACAATTTTATAATAGAACATTTCATAAGTAAAAATATATAGTAACAAGTGACAAACAAAAGAAAAGGTGAAAATATTTGCTACACATACATTTTCTTCATATGTGGGAAATGTACAAGAGACTTCCTCTTCATTTTCTGAAATATGCAAGGTCCGTTTTGTTTTGACTGATTTTATAAAACCTAAATTGAGCGACGAGAGTTTGAACGAAAGCCTACATCTGTACTACTTTTCACACCTCGTTAAGGGAGCACGTAGGCCTACATACCTGCGTGCACTGCGTAGGGAACCACTGCAGTAGATTACCGAGACAGTATTATTATTATTATTAAGGACGGTGGTATTGTGACAGTTTTTTTTTAAAACACAAAGAGATCCTTAGATTATAGTATACATAGAGTTCTAATTAGATTTATTTAGTTTTAAAATAATCAAGTTTTTCTTAGAAATGAAATTAATGTCGGAGTCCTTCATTAGAGCGGGCTTAAATTAACTGACTAATGGTTTTTCATAATTAGGCGCTTTTTAAACACTTATTACAGGCTCACCTTAATGAAGGATATGGCAAAATCATAATTATCATTTGATATTTTGAACGCAGCTTTTCTTCAACCATGGCAACGAATCGTTACGTTTGCACGCTGAGTGAAGAAATGCTGAAAAAGGCCAAGGACGAATTAATGGAAAATCCCCAAACTCGGCACCTAGAAATCAAAGTGCTGCGAGAGCGATTGAACAATGTTTCCGGTAGGTGGAGTAGATTAAGATGCGATCCAGAAATGTATTACTATAAAGTTTTTTCGTGTTGGTTCTGATAACAAGCGTTATATGACGTCAGAAACAGGTGACTAAGGAAAGTAACTTAAAGTAGATATGCAGTTTTTTAATTCTCTTGTCTCCGATAAATTGTCACAGACAGAACGTATAGTGACAAGATTGATTATTGATTTTATTTCTTTACCTTGATTGACAAAGTAGATTTCATGGACGGCTAGAGAATTTATCTTTAAGAATTAAAAGTTCTGTTGAGACAGGTATTTTCGTTACGATAAGTGTACTCTTAATTTTGAGGGTTCTATTATTTCAATTCTACGATATAATGCACTTCTCAAATGCAGACTGGAATTCGGTAGGGCAGTCTACATGCGGGCACACACACACACACTCACATACACACACACACACACACACATACACACACACACATATACACACACACACACACATACACACACACACTGTTAAGCTGTATTACAAATAGATAATTCGAATTAACACTCATCTGACATTTCCCAAAAGCTCGAGGTGGAACCACCCACATTTAAAGTCCGACTTTTTATTTATTACTTGTCCACCACCATCACCACCACCACCCTGAACTCATATATATATATATATAATCACATACATAACGAAAGAAGAATGGATGAGCAATAAAAGAAATAGAAATTTATTTACAATATAAACTTATCTACACACATTACACAACATATAGCATTGAATTTGTAACGCCTTCGCCGCCTTAGTTAATGGTTATGATTATTATAATTATTTAATAGTCCATAACTAACTACAAGTGAAGAGAATTTTAATTAATTATTAATTAGTTAATTAAGTAGTTATTAATAATTCTCTAGAAGACACTGCTCGTCTCTTTCACTTGGCGGATATTCGGCGCTGTAAACGTCTTCTCTTCCCTGTATATATATATATATATATTAAAATTATTTAAACATGGTTTTGTGGAAATATTGATGTCAAGTAATCTTTTTTCATTGTATTTGTTATTGTATATTTGATTGGAGATTTAATACATTTATTGCTAAATTTATTGATCTTCTTACACATATTGATAACCTTATGTTGGAGAAGAAAGTGGGTGGATGGGGACTTGCTAAATATTAATTAGAGATGTATTTGTCTTCTCCTTTAGTAAGAAGTAAATATTTTGTGAAATGGACTCCAATGACATTACCAGACGACTCCAGTTATGTGAATGGATGTACTAGTGTCAATGATTATTTAATGAAGATGATATTAAAATATGAATTAATTACCTCTCCACTTCCAATCCGTCTACAATCATACACTAGGTCCACGACAGGGTCTTTGTCTTCTGCAGTCTGGGAGTGACTAGGTCAAGCCCTGGCCTGGGGTACGTCGTTAATTACGTCTCCCACCCCAAGTGTTACCCGTCCAGATAACCGACTCCTAACTGAACGAACCTATTCTTCAGTCTCAAAGTCGTTACCAGGCCCTCACAATTTCTCCCCTATTAGGTGACAGACTTGCTCTAAGAAATGTGTCGCGACTGTCTTTGTCAAAACGTAAATTACGTCAATTTTACGAGCCCCCACTGTCCCCTATACACATTTACCTCAGTTACGTCATAGAGTGAGCAAGTTTTTTAAATTTAACAAAATTTATTAAAATATAAAAGAATAATAACAAATTAAGTTTAAGAATTTCAATTAGGTTTCACATAGGCTGAATCCGAGATTCGCAGATCTCACAAGAAAAATAACATGTTACTTTAGAAAAGAGTATTCCTGCTATCTGTCTCTTATAACAAAATACAATTTGGTAATTCTTAATTTAAAAGAAAAATGAATGACAAATTAAGTTTACAAGATTTGAAATTAGAGATTAAATTAGAATTTCTCCTTCACCCTTCAGAAACACATTTTAGAAAAAAAGATTATAGCAACATTCATAAGAAATTAGAAGACAGGAAGAACAATACAAGAATTAACAAAATCACAGAACATTTACAGGTTTCCACGAGACAAAACAAGGATTTAGATCACCTGATAATTTGCGTGCTCCCGGCCAGTATGTATATCCATAAATTACAGCTGCTGGAACAGTTCAGAAATTACCTCAGGTCTTTAGAGTCACGAATGTCCGAATTCACACATGTCCCGAATTTATCACAAAATTCCAGTCCAGTAAATGACAACCAACGTAGATCAAAACATCAACGATCCAGGTCGTCTGGTCCTGACATGTGCGCTTATCCCCTCAACAGACAAGACTTCGTAAAATTCGTCCTGATCGCCCCTTTTCAACAGCAGTTGTGGCCAGAGTTGAATTCCTCGGTAAAACCCTTCGTTCGGATCCTCTTCCACTTGTGTGTGCGTTACGGTACAATTATACGTAGATGTAGGCGTAACAGTAGGCGTCACAGTAGGTGTTACAGTATGCGTTACTGTAGGCGTTATTGTAGGCTTTACAGTAGGCTTCACTGTAGGCGTCCTTCAGCTGTAAATATACAAGTGAATTTTTGCCACGCATCAGTCTCGTGAATTTAAATATCATAAACCTGCAATTTTAACATTAGTTCTCATTTAAATTCTTTTCACATAAGTTACTTCCTTCTTGCTAGAAAAAAATGCAATTACAGTATCAATTTTAATTAAATGAAAATCTATAAGTGCAAATAAGAAAAGGTAAATTTTATCTATGTACAAAACATAAGTTTTTACCATCTCAGACAATCTGGCTTGCTTTTAATCGTGGAAGGACGAACACGAGATCTCCTGGTATGACAGATGAGCTAGCAGCCCCGAGACGGCCTATTTAAGCTATTCGCAAAATTCCACGTGCTAATCTACCCTAAGGATAGACTTTTTACTCTCTGCTCGACTATTGTTCGATAGTTTCGCTTCAGTGCGTCTGCTGAAAGGCTAGCTTGTTAGTACATGCGGTTAGCTCTTTAGAAGCTGCTCGATCTGAGATCGTTGGTTGCTCTCCCCTGACGTCATACGTCTCTGTTACGTAATCGTAAGTGTCTTCCCTTCTCATGCGTCTGTGTGCACTTGACTGTAGGTGGTTTGTCTGTCTTTGAATCTCCGACTCTATTGTGAGACCAAAGTGTTCCCCGTCTTTAGAAGTTTCGTCGTCATTGTCTGCCTGGAGACGCGAGAGTGTTTCTTGTAGATTGTTCTACCCCTGTTGAGCGTCCACCCTCCCACACCCTGGTTAAGTCAGTTCGCTTCTAACCGACGCAAACATGTGTGTCCCTTTGTCCTGGCTGCCTAAGACAGTTACTTCAAAGACTTGTTTTCTCATGAAAGAATTCTCTTATCATGGGAAAACCCTTTCTAAATTTTAAGAAAAGAAAAAATTAAATATTTTCAAATTTAATATTTTTATAGTTTGCATTTTCTGCGTCACATATTTGTTTGTAAGAAACGAGTGGTGTCTGCTGGAGAATTATTAATAACATAAATTACGATTCTCATCACTTGTAATTAGTTAAGGATGATTAATTAATTATATATATATACCATTGTCTTTAGCACACATAAATATGCATCAATGATTTTACCGTACATAAATAGACAACATTGATTTATAACTTGCATCAAAATGTATCATTGCTTTTACCATACATAAATATACACCATTATATTTACCGTTCATAATTATACACCACTGTCTAACAATACATAAATATATACCATTGCCTTTATCATATAAATATATATTCACTATTGTCTTTACCATATATAAATAGACACAATTGTTTTTACCATAAATATGCGCTATTTATGTCTCTTGGGATCATACATTTATGCAGATAAGCATTCAAACAAACAAATTTCAAAAGGCATTTATCGTACCTCCACAAATCGGTGTCACAGACAACAGCTTTAAATTAATTTCTCACAGGTTTAAAATGCCGGATGGATGACCATTTTCTTTTGCGGTTTTTACGGGCCAAGAAATTTAACCAGGAAAAGGCATTTTCTCAGATTCTAACTTACTACAAGATGATCAAAGAAAACCCAGACGTCTACCAGGATTTGACGCCACGGCGCGTGAGTCTGGTGCTAGATTCTGGCGTCACAGGGATCCTATCAGACCGAGCTCCTGACGGAAGTCGCGTAGTAATCTTCAGGCCAGGTAAGCAGATGTCCTTTCAGACTTTATCATTTCGCGGGCAATGGAAAATTCACATAAACAGGAACAATAGTTTAATTATATATATTCATTTTCATAATGGTTACATTTTATCATTCGACTTATGTTGTTTCTATGCTTCACGGTTTGCTAGCTGTCATTGGTTTTCTTTCGTTTATAATTTTATTACTGTCGCTGTATTCTGGTATTTTATTATTAATTGTATTGTCGCTGTATTTTGGTATTTTATAGAAACCATACAAACAATAACTATAAAACACACCAATACCTTTCAAACCACACCAAATCACTATTCAGAACGCTTGACTGTCATTAAACACAAAACACTAGTAAACTAAGTGTTTGCCATACATAAAGTATTAAACGAAACTACATAAAATACTTGTTTTTCATTACACCAACCAATAAACAAGGCATGTCTCTTTACATCAACCCTAAACAAGGTCTGACTTTCATTACACCAAATCACTAAACAAGGCCTGTCTCATTACACCAACCACTAAACAAGGCCTGTCACATTGCACCAAACAAGGTATGTCTTTCATCACACCAACCATTATTCAAGGCCTGTCTCATTACACCAACCACTAAACAATGCCTATCATATTACACCAAACAATAAACAAGGCCTGTCATATTACATCAGCCACTAAATAATGTCTGTCTTTCATCACACCAACCACTAAATATAGTCTTTTTTTCATTATACCAACACTAGGTAAGGTTTGTCTCATTACACCAACCAGTAAAGAAAACCTCTCTTTCTTACACCAAACAATTAAGCACAAAATCATTAAATACAACGTTTGTCTTTATGTACACCAAATACCAAACATCGCTCATCTTTCATTACACCAAACAACGAATAAAAACGTTTTTGTCTTTCTTCAGGTCTCTGGGATCCCGAGAGATTTTCTCTTTCTGACGTTCATGGCAACAATTTTCTCACATTGTCCAAACTCATTGAGGTAAATTAATAATTTACATTATCCAAAAATAATTTAAAGTAATTTAATAATTTAAATTATGAAATCTTCATTGATATAAGTCAATGATTGATCATGGACTAGATCCACGAGAAAGTCCATTTGGTAAGTAAATGCTTGCTCGTGTTCTTTTCACTCTCTTCCCGCCACCCGAGCAACCTTAACTGTGACAAGAGCAGCCATGATCAGTGGATGAGACTAACTTGTAGAAAGAGTAGACAACCCACAATTATATGAACAAACTTCTAGAAAAAGTAGACAACCAGAATTAGACACATGACAAACTTCTAGATAAAGTAGACAACCAGAATTAGACACATGACAAACTTCTAGATAAAGTAGACAACCAGAATTAGATACATGACAAACTTCTAGAAAAGGTAGACAACCAGAATTAGATATATGACAAACTTCTAGAAAAGGTAGACAACCAGAATTAGATATATGACAAACTTCTAGAAAAAGTAGACTTAACCAGATTAGAGACATGGTAAAATTCTGGATAAAATTGACATAACCAGGATTGGAATGTCACAAATTTCTAGACACTGATTAAAAGGTGTGAAAATGAACTTTCAGCTATGTAAAGTTCACTACGCTAGAGTACAGGCACATTTCAAATAAACATTTTATTTTAAACCATTCTGCTCTCTTTCATAGTAAACCTGTTCTCATGCATGTAGGTCACTGAACACCATACTCATGCATGTAGGTCACTGAACATTACACTCATATATGTAGGTTACTGAACACAACACTCATGAATGTAGGGTCACTGCAAACCACACTCATGTATGCAGTCACTGAACACAACACTCATGCATGTAGGTCACTGAACACCAAATTTGCATTACATATCATCTCACTCTACACCAAATGTTTTAACTTGCATTATGTAAGTTATAATCTCACTCTACGCCAAACATTTTAACTTGCATTACAAAAGTTATAATTTCACTCTAAGCCAAACATTTTAACTTGTATTACATATCATCTCACTCTATACCAAACGTTTTAACTTGGATTATGTATTATCGCTTATCTCTAATAACTCCATTTCTGTTCTCTGATAAGAACTATCCTGTGATTTTCATTGACACTAAATTGTTGAATTGTGTGTTAGGATATAAAGATATTAAAATTATTGAACGTGATTTCCTGGAAATATTGATGTCAAGTAATCTTTTTTCGTTGTATTTGTTATATGTATTTTGATTGTCGATGTGATAAATTTATTGATCTTCTTACACATATCGATAACCTTATGTTGAGAAGAAAGTGGGTGGATGGGGGTTGTCCTTTAGTAATAAGTTTTCTACCTGCAGAAATATTGTGACGGTGAATGTTTGTCTTTGGTGTTGTGGAGGAATGGGGTCATTTGCAGATACAAATATAGATTAAAGACGGATTTGTCTTCTCCTTTAGTTTAGAAGCTTTCCACCTGCGGAAATTTTGTATGACCTTGAATGTTTGTCTTTGGTTTATGGAAGGGAGGGTGGTCGTTTGCAGCGCCAGCATTCCTGCCAAGTGAGAGAGATGAATAGTGTCTGCTGGAGAATTATTGATGACAAAAATTAAGTTGTAGTTGTTTATGGATGATTTGTTAATTAATAATAATCATGGCCATTAATTAGGTGGCGTTGGCGTCGCACTATGCATTTAGATCCCATGTTTGGAATTAGATTTAGTGCTTGAAGCCTTTCCATTCAGATTTAATATATGGAACTTTTGTATTTAGATGTAGAAACCTGTGTTCACTTGATTAAGTTGATTTAAGTTTGAAACACTTTGAACTATTATTATTCTTGAACTTAGATACTTGCAAAGTGTGAACATTGAGTTCATGAAATATTTCTGAAGAAATTTGCTGAGGTGTAAGTATGTACAATCAATAGCATTCACTTGTAGATACTTGTGAAGTTTTACACTCACATCTATGCACTTGTGAAGCATTACATACTCATGTTTATGCACTTGTGAAGTATCATACTCACGCTTTGGAACTTGATAAATTTTGAACTTATGAATTTTTATTCTCACGTTTAGGAGTTTGGATTTGGTTATGTGATAATCTATGGCTATGAATTAATTTATTTTAGAATTGATAATTCACTGTTTATATGATTTTTTCATGGATTGAACAAGATATTTCAGTTAAATTAAGATATTTAAATTACATTCAAATATTTTAAGTAAATTAAGATACTGTAGATAAATTAAGAAATTTAAAATAAATTAAAATATGCTTTAATTTAATTTTCGTTTAATTTATAAACAGGAGGAAGACACACAGGTATGCGGGATTACAATGGTAGCAGACCTGAAGGGGATGGGGTGGATCCAGTGCAAACATATGTCACTGAATGCCCACAGGGTGGCCAGTTTACTCCAGGTAAATTGCTTGTAAGGTCATTGCTTGCCCACAGGGTGGCCAGGTTACTCGAAGTAAATTGTGTATAAGGTCATTGCTTGCCCACAGGGTGGCCAGATTACTCCAGGTAAATTACGTGTATGTTCATTGCATGCCAACATGGTGGCCAGATTACTCTAGGTAAATTGCGTGTAAGGACCCGAATTACCAGCATTGTCTTCAGGTTGCAACACTCTTCAGTGATACTCTTGTGTTTCTCAGTCATCTGTCTTGGGGGTTACATGTGTTTTACCATTGTATTTCTCAATCGTCTGTCATGGGGTTACAGGTCATGTTTGCTATTGATCTATGATTTGAATTAGAAAATGCTTGAGTTATTGAACTATTTTTTCTATGTTTATTAATGTGACAACATTGTACATTGTACTTGTGAATTTTGATCGTTTCTGTTTCTAATGCTGTGTGTGTATCGGGCTAATGAAATTGTTGCAGGATTTGTAAGTTGAGAATGTATGTAAGAGATAAATGAAGTTAGAGATGAAATATGCCTGAAATTTAGTGCTGCCTTAATTTGGCTTTGCCTGAGGAACAGGCATTTTTCGTTGTCACTTCATGCTACAGTAACTATTATACTCTACTTGATTATGTTTGTGTGTGTGCATTCAGTATTGTCATCAAGTTATCAGTAACTATTATACTCTACTTGATTATGTTTGTGTGTGTGCATTCAGCATTGTCATCAATTATCAGTAACTATTATACTCTACTTGATTATGTTTGTTTGTATGTGTGCATTCAGCATTGTCATCAATTATCAGTAACTATTATACTCTACTTGATTATGTTTGTGTGTGTGCATTCAGCATTGTCATCAAGTTATCAGTAACTATTATACTCTACTTGATTATGTTTGTGTGTGCGCATTCAGCATTGTCATCAAGTTATCAGTAACTATTATACTCTACTTGATTATGTTTGTGTGCGCATTCAGCATTGTCATCAAGTTATCAGTAACTATTATACTCTACTTGATTATGTTTGTGTGTGTGCATTCAGTATTGTCATCAAGTTATCAGTAACTATTATACTCTACTTGATTATGTTTGTGTGTGTGCATTCAGCATTGTCATCAAGTTATCAGTAAAACGTGTTGCTGTAAGTTGATTCCCTTGAATTCCATTTGAGAACCAATAGGGCAGAGATTTGTGGCTTGAGTTTGGTCTCAACAATTTTCGAAGATTATTTTGAATGATCCTCTTGGTGTGTTGAGGAAATGCACACGAAAATTCGAGAACATTCATCCTGATGTGCTTGGTTGCACATGTGAAATTCAGGACGATTATCTACAGAGTCCTTGGAGAGTGCATTGAAGATTATGGAACAGTTGTTTAACATGCCTCTAGAAGAGACAATTTGAGGCTGCCACCTAAATAAGAAAGACAGTGACTTGTTGCAAAACTGCGTGATCATGAACAGGTGCCCAGCGACAGCTGCCATCTTTGAAAAATATTATGTGCATTGATTTTAATTATTTCTTTGAATCTCTCTCTCATTTCCGTGATGATATCCATGAACTTGGTTATATGTTTATGTTAATTGACTGCTAATGTCTATGCTAGGATAAACTGAATGATTGTCAAGTGTCAATCAGACTTTGTTGTGAAGTGATGTGTCATGGAAATCGAGCAGTGGACTCGCCAAAAATAATATTTTTTCTTATTGTTCGGCCATGGCCGCCTGACCAACACATAATATGGACAATGTTTCCTAAGACACTAGTCTAGAAACACAACTAATAAATTCACACCACATATCAACATAGCGGCTTGAAGTTAGAAATCTACGTTTTGTTTTTATTAACGAATTTGTTTTTATTAAATATGGAAACCAAGATTTATGTTGTACATTTTGTGCATTGGTATGTGTATCATTTTATCTAACTATTGTAATATTTTTGACTGAGAAATGACTGAAGAAAAGGGATTGTTATCATTTTAAGCTCTTGATAAATTCAGTATGATATATTTTTGCTATTAGTACTTGACATGCACTTGAGGTAGCTAACTTGTTTACCTGCCTGTGGTAATAGGGGGAATGCAGTGAAGTGTTGTGTTGAAAGTGCTAGAGAAGGGAAACATATACTGCAAGCATCGTGTGCATTATGTGGTGGTAGTCCTAACTCAGCATATTTATTTTTTTAACTTAAAGCAGAAATAAAAGAGGGAGTAGTTTGCTTTCAAGAGAGAGAGACAACCAAGACACTCAGAGACATACACCGTTTGGCTGAGAAAGGGAGGAGACCCCTTTTTCTGCATCTCTCATTGCCATATTTAGTGCCCATTCATTTGTGATGGAAAAGCAGCTGGGTGACTTAAAATTCAGTGAAGTTCACTGGAACAGGAAGTCCTTGCTATTTTTCAAGATTAATTGGCCATTATAGTGTGTGGGTTAAGCAATCTCACAGGACCCTTTAGCTGGGGACAGCCAGTGGCCTTGAAACCAGTCCTATTCCATGGGTGGACTGATTGTATCTGGGCAGATGACTGAGAGGGTAATACCACACCAATATGACACACCATTGATGGCGAAGCGTGACATCAACTCGTCAAAGAATAGCAGTTGTGAACCCACTCGACCCATCCTACAGACAGGCAGTCAACGTTGTGGATCATGTTGAATAGTATTGATCCTTCAACACTAGAATTGTGTCAACAGAGTGGAAAGGCCGAAATATGAGCAGCCCCATGTGAAGAAGAGACAACAGGTCTATGCTTAGCCTATGATTCCAGTTCTATTTTCTACTCAACCAATCGTATCATCGTTTTTTTCATCGTACTCACCTTATGCAAATTTTGAGGGGTATAAGAACTGTGATTAATCAAAATTTAAACTAGCTAAATTCCTCAGTGCACTCAAGTTTAGCTTTGATTAAGAATTTGGGACATAATTTATTATTTACTTCTTTCAATTATCACACTCAAGTTTAGGTTTTATTATGTAAACTTAATTTATTATTTGTTTCATCCAACTGTCATGGACTCAAGCTATAAGTAAGGTTATTACATAAATGTAAAATACACTGACATATAATACAGTTCTTAACGACAGAAATATATAATGCACTGACATATAATACAGTTCTTAACGACAGAAATATATAATACACTGACATATAATACAGTTCTTAACGACAGAAATATATAATACACTGACATATAATGCAGTTCTTAACGACAGAAATATATAATACACTGACATATAATACAGTTCTTAACGACAGAAATATATAATACACTGACATATAATACAGTTCTTAACGACAGAAATATATAATACACTGACATATAATGCAGTTCTTAACGACAGAAATATATAATACACTGACATATAATGCAGTTCTTAACGACAGAAATATATAATACACTGACATATAGTTCTTAACGACAGGAATAAATGATACATCTTAATTCTAGCAAACGTTTTGTAGGAGGCTTTTCCTGCTCGATTCAAAGGGTGGCATTTTGTTCATGAGCCAACATTTTTTCACGCCATCTTTCCCGTCATCAAGCAGTTCATGAGTGACAAGCTTCTAAAACGAGTATGCTTTTTTTTTTTATTAGTGTGTATGTGTGTGTGTGCGTGAGCGTGTTAGTTTAACGTATGTATTTGGCTGTAAGAATAATGTCATTTAAAAACACAAGCATGTGTGCTATGTGCGTGTTAGTTTAACGTATGTATTTGGCTGTAAGAATAATGACATTTAAAAACACAAGCATGTGTGCTATGTGCGTGTTAGTTTAACGCAGGGGCGGGCAAACTCTGGCCCGCGGGCCAAACCTGGCACGCGAAGCATTTTTGTTTGGCCCGCCAAGCTATTCACAGTTAACATTGCTTTTGGCCCGCCAAGCTATTCACAGTTATTGCTTTTGGCCCGCCAAGCAATTCACAGTTATTCCTTTGGCCCGCAAGGCAAAAGTCACTAAAACAAATGGGCGTTGTTCTATGCTGTCAAACAGGAAAGGCTACATGTAATTACTTTTGTTCTCATTTTATATTCTGAACTTGCTGGACTTGTGATATTTGGTCGTCTATCTGGCCCGCGAACTGTTCCAACAATTTTATCTGGCCCGCGGTCTCAAAAGTTTGCCCGCCCCTGGTTTAACGTATGTATTTGGCTGTAAGAGTAATAACATATGAATATACAAGCATTCCAGTCTTCTTGAATTTAAACAAACTACATTAAAATATTAAATATTTTATATAACTTTTCGTATGCATTTTTGTATAATATATACGAAAGTGTATATTTATGCAAATATAACTAAATTTATAGGGTGCTTCATACATTTCTATCTCTAAAATTACAACTTGCTATATCAAAAGAGTCCTATGGTTTTGATGAAAAACATTATGACTGTTATGATGTCAGAAAGACTATTACAGTTCAGTGTCATATAGATTATTACAGTTTAGTGTTAGATGGTTTAATTGAGTTTTGGTGCAAATTCCTGATGATGGTAAAAAGCTAGTTGAGAGAATATTTAATTTGCATGTACATCTGGATAATTATTTCTACAGACTCATCTCCATGGGGACAATTTATCTTCTTTGCATGACTTCATTCCTCCAAACATTCTCCCGGCAGAGTACGGGGGACAACTCCCTGCATTTTGTCCTAAAGTATGTTTACAATAGTTGTCAGTTTGTCGTCATTTTACTCCACAATAACTAATTCTATGTTTTCAATAGTTGTCATCAGTTTTTCGTCATTTTACTCCTGAATAACTACTTCTCACAGTATGTTTAGAATAGTTGGTGTTGTTTGTCATCATTATTCTCCACAATAACTAATTCTATGTTTCCAATAGTTGTCATCAGTTTGTCATCATTGTACACCACAATAACTACATCTCAAAGTATGTTTAGAATAATTGTTGGTGTTTGTCATCATTGTACTCTCAATAACTACTTCTGCTTACATTTTCTTCCTATTCTTTTGAAGATGTATCGTATTATTTATTTTATTATTAAAGAAAGAAAATCCAATAAGAAACAATTAACGTTGCTAAAAACTGTCAGACACAGAATGTTATGTATTGTTACTAAAGAAAGCCAGACACAGAATGTTATGTATTGTTACTAAAGAAAGCCAGACACAGAATGTTATGTATTGTTACTAAAGAAAGCCAGACACAGAATGTTATGTATTGTTACTAAAGAAAGCCAGACACAGAATGTTATGTATTGTTACTAAAGAAAGCCAGACACAGAATGTTATGTATTGTTACTAAAGAAAGCCAGACCCAGAATGTTACTTATTGTTGCTAAAGAAAGACATATACAGAATGTTACATATTGTTGCTAAAGAAAGTCAAATAAAGAATATTGCAAAATGTTGCTAAAGAAAGACAGATATAGAATGTTAAGTATGCTTGCTAAAGAAATCCAAATAAAGAATGTTAAGACACTCTTGCTGAAGAAAGCCATATAAAATGTTAAGACACTCTAGCTAAAGAAAGCCAGATAGACAATGTTAAGACACTCTTGCTAAAGAAAGCCAGATAGAGAATGTTAAGTACTTTTGCTAAAGAAAGCCAGATAACAATTGTTAAGTACTCTTGCTAAAGAAAACCAGATAAAGAATGTTAAGACACTCTTGCTAAAGAAAGCCAGATAAAGAATGTTAAGACACTCTTGCTAAAGAAATCCAAATAAAGAATGTTAAGACACTCTTGCTAAAGAAATCCAGATAAAGAATGTTAAGACACTCTTGCTAAAGAAATCCAAATAAAGAATGTTAAGACACTCTTGCTAAAGAAATCCAGATAAAGAATGCTTTGCATTGTTGCTAAAGAATGTTATTTTTGTTACGACAAACTATTATTGGTTGAAACAAAATTATGTAACATATGTCAATGTTACAGAAGCCAGTCAAATAAGTGTTAATTTTGCTAATGTATCACTGAATAAACAGAACTAAATGTACTACATAAATCATTAGGTAAGAAGAGTTAAATTTATTACACAGATTATTTCTTTAAATATTTCTAATTATAATTGTTCATTTTATCTTTAGAGAGGTAAATTATGCAATTTCATTTGTTTGGTCTTATTTTGCGTATTCTCAAAGTTTACTGATATGATGCTGATAAGTAGTTTGTACTTCTGAGTTGATAAATATTTTCTGTTGTTCTTTGATTTATCAAAAGTATTGTATAGACATTTAGCCATAAACACTTCACGGAACTTATTTATTTATTCTACAGCATTGTTTTGTGTGGGAGACAACTTATTTATTTATTTGACAGTATTGTTTCGTTGGGAAAACAACTTATTTATTTATTTATTTGACAGTATTGTTTTGTTCGGAAAACAACTTATTTATTTATTTATTTGACAGTATTGTTTCGTTGGGAAGACAACTTGTTTGTTTGACATTATTGTTTTATAATGACAAGATTGAAAATACATGATGGCAAGTGAGACAATTTATTGAATAATATTATTTTGCTAGACAGTCCTGGCAAACGATATATTTTATGGAAAACAAGTTACTAATTCATTGACTGGTACTGTTTTGTAATACTGCTGGCAAGCAATACACTGTTCATGAAAGATAACAATTCATTTGTTTCATTTTAAACTTGAGTTAACAATACTGGAGAAGGGAACCAGTAGGCCTACTAGCAAGCGAAACATAACTGTTGAAACACAACGTTTGTTCAGTCTTCTTTTTTTCTTTTCTTTTTTTTTTTTTTTTGACATGACTGGGTGGATATAATATTGGCAAGCGAGACAATTGTTGAAAGACGACATTTTTGTTTATTTTATTCTTCTTGCTTTGATTATAGGACTGGGTAGATAATAGTGCTGGCAAGCGAGATACAGTTTTTGAAAGACAACATGTTGTTTGTTCTATCTTATTCTTTTTGTTTTCCCAAGACTGGGTGGATACAGTGCTGGCAAGCGAGACTGCTCGGGAAAGACAACACTCGTTTGTACATTTTGTATTCTCATAGCACAAGGTAGATATAATGTTGGCAAGTAAGGGAGACAATATATTCATATGTTTGAACTAATACCTTCTGTCCTGACAGAACTGGGTGGACACGCTGCTGGCAAGCGAGATACAGTTCGTGGAGGACAATAAATTTGGACTGTTGGACATGACGCTGACCTCCAAGCCGTTAAATAAACTGGACGCAACTGAATCTCTTGTTGGAACCTTTCGCAAACTAAACGTTTATTGACCTAGTAATTTGTATGTGACCTAATAATTTGTAGGTGAAAATAATACTTAATCAAGAATAGAATGATAATGATGATAAAAATAAAACATGACCAAGATTAAAATGTACTAATAACAATAAATAAATAAAGATTTTTAAAAGATTTTAAAAGTTTTCTTCTCACATCTTAAAGACCAGAGCAGAGTAAAGATATAAAATAGTATATGTACATGTATTTCTAAACTGTATTGTTTGTACTTTTTTTAAGGACTTTTAATCAAAAAGAAATGAGTGCTAACTTCTACATGTTGTTACATATATTGACTGTATTAATGTACCACGGACAATTTGTATATCATAAAATATACATTATATTTGACATAATGTTCATTATGCTAATTGTGCTAGTATGCCGTACAAAAAATATATGCTTTTATGCAATGTTAATTATGCTAGTATTCAATGCAATGGAAAATAAGTGTATAATGTAAGGATGTACACTTGTACACAATGTTCACTGTGATATTCTGTTATGCAAAATAAGTATAATATATAGACAGAGAGAGAGAGAGAGAGGGAGAGAGAGAGAGGGAGAGAGAGAGAGACAGACATTATATTATGATATATATCATACACTTACATATACACTATGTATATACACTATATATATATATATATATATATAATAAACATATACACTATGGAAAGTAAATGTATAATAACGTGTCACCAACGCCACTTAGTTAATGGATACATTTATTATTAATTAATTAACCATCCAAACTAATTACCAGTGATGAGAATCTTACTTTTACTTTATTAATGATCCTCCAGCAGACACCACTCATCTTTCTCACTTGGCGGATATACTGGCACTGTAAATGGTTTCTCTCTTCCATGACATAAAACAAAAATATCTACTAGATTTCCCCCCAAAGTTCGTCGTCTTATCTCCTAGATTTTCCCCAAAGAAAGTTTATATTATTTCTATAGTTTCCTTCAGTTTTTTTTTTACTCAGCAGTTTCTTTTTTAAAGATCTATTACAAATAGGCTATACACTCTGAGGTACTAATGTACATGGGGAACACTTAGCTCATTTCACTGCCTGGTAACGTCCCTTCTTCTCAAGTGGGCAGCTTACATCATGAAGCTCTATCACAGCACAGCCAAGAAGATGATTTATACTTTAGGCCAGATCTAGGATGTCACATATGGTCCAAACTAGAACCAGAAATTAATCATCAAAGGAGAATGGTGATAACAACAGTTCCAAACCAAACAGAACAATGTAACAGGACGATGTGAACAGAACAGAAACCTTTCTGCCAAAAACAAAGAGTAGAAAAACACTGTATTGGAAATTCCTGATTTTTCAGAGTTATTCACTCTCCTTATTCAAAGTCTTTTTAGACCTTCAAACACACAGTTTACAATCTTAACATCTAGACTGAACTCTCTCCTTCCTTGTCAAAGCATGGGTGATTCTAAGAGAAGTAAATTATTTTTTTGTCCCTTGCAACACACCTTTACTCATGGGTCAAGGTACTCTCCCACACCTATTCATTCATGGATGAAAACATGTCCCCACTAATCTCTTCTGGATCTCATGTCTTCTGTCTTCCCAATTGATTTGGCTTTGATAAGGTTTGGCTTACTACTGTGTCAAGGTCGGATTTACAAGTTAAATAATATATTCTGATTAGCTTCTGTTTGCAATACACTGTATTTTAACTGAAAAACATCAGGTCTGCCATTTCTTGTAACTTGGATGGGTTGGTTAAATGTGTATGCACCACTTTTACTTTTATACCAATACACCTTATACTGCTTGAATTAATATATTTTACTATTTTAATGTTTATTGAAATGTGACCAGGTAAAATTAATACATTTGTCTCAGGAGAGAGTGACAATTTTGGACAGTCTATTTAGTTATTTGAAGATAGCAGCCAATAAATTGTATTTATTTATACTGGTATTACCCAGGACAGTCTAATTAGTTTAGTTATTTTAAGATGGAAGCCTCCACCTGAGTTGTTTACTTCCAACTTTGACAGTTACAAATATCAGCATAAGCACTGCCCAAGTTTGGGTCGCTTTGACATTTAACAATTTATTTAACAATTAAGTTTAGAAATATGGATAGGCAAATTTACTGCACCACATACTATTGTAGAAGATTTAAGAATAAGAACATTTAATCATATTCTTACCGGGGCAGATATTATTATTATATATGTAATACAAACTAGAATATGGTGGTAAATCCATGTTTTTGTGTCTGAATTGTTTCATGTTAGCAATGCGATTTACTGCATAAGAATTTTGTATTTACTTTTATTTTCACATTTTTTAATTGCATCATTTTCATCTCCCCTTTCCTACAGTGTATGACATTGGAAAGGAGTGTGATTGATTTAATGACTGTGTGAGAGAGACACCCCATTAGGTTAATAAAACCTAATTCACACTTTCTAAAAACTCGTTATTCACAGTTTTTTGAGAGGGGCGAAAGAGTTCATATTTGTATTGTTTCGTTTCATTCATCTGTTTGTCCAGTATTCATTACAATCATATTTGCACACTCACATGCAGAGCCAATAAAATGTTCCTTTGCATGACAGAATAAACTCGGGCCCCACCCAACCATCAATTAAGACAGTCTGTCTTGTGTCTTTTGTAAAATCTAAAAGACGGCGTATTACTGGCACATGTAACGAGCTGCCTACTCCTCATGAGAGAGAGAGATACATTGGAGCAGCCAAACGAGACCCCACCCCACGTGACACATATTGAAACATGTATTACCATAGTTTCCATTATTGATGTGTGGAGATTATGCTGTTTACATTGATCATGCATTTTTGTAACTAAATTTAAAGTTATCAGTTACTTGAGTGAGATTCTTTTGTAAAATCAGTCATATTACCAGTCAGTTAGTCACGTGATGGTGGTAGAGCTATTTTGCAATTTAAACTGGAAGATATTATCTAAGAAAAAAGGAATTGGGCACAGGAGGACAAGGAAATAGCTGAAATAGATGGCACCCCAGCAGATAAAGTTTCAGAGTATATTACAAACTATGTAGATAAGAAAGTATGATTGAAGATAGAAATACAAATGAAAAAGGAATGAGAGTGAAGATGAAGAGAAAAGATTAAAGATTGAAAGAAAAGATAAAGAGAAAAGATTACAGATTGTAAGAAAAGATAAATAGAAAAGATTAAAGATTGAAAGAAAAGATAAAGAGAAAAGATTACAGATTGTAAGAAAAGATAAATAGAAAAGATTAAAGATTGAAGGAAAAGATAAAGAGAAAAGATTACAGATTGTAAGAAAAGATAAATAGAAAATATTAAAGATTGAAAGAAAAGATAAAGAGAAAAGATTACAGATTGAAAGAGGGGTAGCATTTGCCCAGGCAGAAGCCAATGATAAAAGAAACAGAGAGCTCGATGTAAACCCACTGAAGATACAGGAAGATTGTCTAAAGATAAGTGAGAAGGCAGCTAATGTTCAGGAAGCCAGTAGGAAATTTCTTTTTTTTATTTTAACAAAAAGAGGAAAATATTGAGGATTATGTACTAAGCTTTGAACAGTGTGCTATAAGATTAGGCTTACCAGAAAGTTTATGGCTCTCCCAGTTAGTGGCAGGTAAGAAAGGTCAAGATATTATGGTCTTTGATAGGGTCCAGAGGAAGCCGCAACATATGCAACATATAAGGCTGAACTGTTAGCGTACTTTAAGGTGACTAGTGAGATGTATAAACAGAGGTTTTCACCAGTTTAAGAGAGTAGATTGATACATTTGTACAGACTGTAAACTACAGCACATTTTGACAAGATGGTTAGAGCCGGGCAAAGTAGAGATAGACAATGGGAAAGATGTCAGGGATTACTTTGTAATTGACAGGTTACAGATGTTAAGGACAAAGAACCAAAGAGTTTGACAGATTGGTTAAATGCTGCTGACAGGTACAAAAAATATATGGAACATGTGCTAATCGACAGCTAGACATAATTTTGAACCACGCATGCCAGTTAATGAACAAGTGATGCCTAAATGACAGTGACAAGCCAAATAATAAACCTAAAAGAGGATCCTCTCTTGCACCTTCTCCACACCTCACCCCAACAGTAAATACAAAGGTGTTAAGAATGAACCAGTAGTGTGCTTTAGCTGTGGCAAACCAGGCCATATTTAATGTTATTGCCCAGGTAACATAAATTTCATGTCATAGAATCAAGTGGTGCACCTCATTTTAATGCATACATAAATTAACATC
Organism: Sinotaia quadrata; assembly: GCA_028829895.1. NCBI lineage: Eukaryota > Metazoa > Mollusca > Gastropoda > Architaenioglossa > Viviparidae > Sinotaia > Sinotaia quadrata. The sequence goes on along the minus strand of CM054178.1, from coordinate 62,310,155 downwards.
TGTGCCAGTCCTCTGCAACACTGGTTGCAGAGTAAGGTTAGTAGTACACCCTAGCCTAGTGAAGGAAAGTAACTACACTGGACAGTTTAAAACTCTCACTCTAGCCAATGGTGTAAAGGACACCTGTGATAAAGAAAATTTGCCCCTCCCTATTTTTAATTTTGTTACTTAAGTTGCTAAATTGTCAGTGACCCGACCTTTGGCACTCCTAATGGTGATATTTTGAAAGTGTATGAGTCTGAAGTAAACAGCCTAAGGCAAGAATATTCTAGATTTGCTGACCTAGAGTGAGCAGTGTTTTATTATCTAATGATTATGATTTATGAGAACGAGATTAGTCAATGGGCTGAGTTTAAGGAGTTTACTTGCAGTAGAGAATTTTTGCTGTCTATTCACTTTTTAATTTGAAGACAAAGAGAGAAGTCCAGCTCTAAGGCAGTCATTAGCTTGAGTGGTGAGTTTAAACTGACTGATTGAGAGAGAGTGGACGTGGAAACATTTCATACATTTTTCTATTGATATGTTACACTTGAGTTATGTAAAGATGTACTATGTAAGTTGATTTATTTACTACAAATGTTTGAACTAAGCTGCGTCCATGTGGTGTATTAATATGTGACATTGTTTGATACATTGTATTTATTGTACCACATGTGCATGGGATAATGAATACTGTTGCAGGAAATGTAGAAAGTTTGAGAATGGAATGTCAAATAGAATGGAGTTATATTGTAATGAATAAGAAACTTAGTCTTCCTCCTTGATTGTATGTTGCAGTCAGCAAGCAGCCTTCTGATTTCTTCTTCTTTTCGTTGTATGTTGCAGTCAGCAAGCAGCCTTCTGATTTCTTCTTCTTTTGGTTGTATGTTGCAGTCAGCAAGCAGCCTTCTGATTTCTTCTTCTTTTCGTTGTATGTTGCAGTCAGCAAGCAGCATTCTGATTTCTTCTTCTTTTGGTTGTATGTTGCAGTCAGCAAGCAGCCTTCTGATTTCTTCTTCTTTTCGTTGTATGTTGCAGTCAGCAAGCAGCATTCTGATTTCTTCTTCTTTTGGTTGTATGTTGCAGTCAGCAAGCAGCCTTCTGATTTCTTCTTCTTTTGGTTGTATGTTGCAGTCAGCAAGCAGCCTTCTGATTTCTTCTTCTTTTCGTTGTATGTTGCAGTAAGCAAGCAGCATTCTGATTTCTTCTTCTTTTCGTTGTGGTTGAGTCTCAGTCTGAGTGTGAGTTCAACCCTGAGCTGTGAGTCACAAGTGGAGCCTCAAGTTCAACTTTCAGTTCCTAAATGTCCTTCGTTTGTTCACTAGTCATCACTTGAGTGACCGGGATACAGCGAGAAGCTTGCAGAGTGTGTAAGCAAAAGGGAGTATGCTACACCCCTACTTTTGAAGTACCAAAACAAGGATGCTAAGTACATCAGTCCAGTGAAGATAATCCAATCATTATGATTGTGTTCTGTTCAAGAAACTGACATCAAGAGAGTGCCAGGTTGGTTGAAAGTAAGGATACATCAGTGTTTTCTTATGCACAAGGTGGGAACACGTGCTGAGTACGGACATTTGGACATTGTAACATTTGGACACTGTGATGTGATTGAAATGGCCAGTAAAAAGATTGGGGAAGCTGTACTTAATCCAGGTTATGTGAAGTTTATAATAACCTATTCTAACACCATTTCTATTCTCTGATAGGACTAATCTACAATTTGTATTGACTCTATTGTAGAACTATAATTAGCTGCAATTTTATTATATATATATATAGGGGGAGAGAGAGAGAGAGAGAGAGACTATAAACTATAATTATTTGAGTGTGGGTTCGTGGAATGTGGATGTCAAATTTTGTACTTCATTGTAATTGTTATTTATTTTTATTTAATTTTCTTTTAATAAATTTATTGTTAAATTTATTGACCTTCTTATACATATTGATATTAATATTCTTATGTTGGAGAAGAAAGTGGGTGGAGGGAGGAATATATATTAAAGTAAGATTTACTTCTCCTTAGTAAGAAGTTTTCCACCTGAAGAAAATCTTATGTGACTTGTAAATGTTGTTTTATGTTGTGGAACTGTGAAAACATCTACAATGCCAAAATATCTGCCAAGTGAGAGACGAGTGGTGTCTGATGGAGGATCATTAATAAAATAAAATTAAGATTCTCATCATCTGAAATTAGTTATGAATGTTTAATTAATAATAATAATTATCTTCATTAACTAAATGGTGCATGTGTCACAGTACCCATTGTGATAGTAGACATAGACAGCAAGTATGTATGTGGATGCACTCAGACTGTATGTCTAGTAAACTGTGTTGAGAGTGCTATCATGGGATGTAAATATGTTCTCAATGGTGAGGACATCCCAGGTATACTCAACAATGTGTGCATACTCATTTGTAGACACGCTGCAGCACCGGAAGCTGAAGTTAATGGAATGTGTGAAGGTATGCAAGGTGAACCAGGAATAGTAGCAAGTGTGAAGGTGATGCACCAACGACTGACTGAAATTGTTGTTGGCAGGGCATGTCACCAGGAAATCACACAGGACTAATTTATAATTTATAATTTCTGACTGTCAGACTGTGGCTACACCTGAGGGGGAGGGGGGGAGGCCCTGATTAGAGCAGCACAATTCAGACAATTTTCAAGTGAAATGTTGAGAAAGACCAAGCTCTCAAGATTGTGTGTGTCTAAATATTCTTGCAAAACTATTGAGTTTTGCTGGAAGGATGGTATCTTGATTCGTAAACAGGAAGGGACTGGTATCAGCCAGTTGGTGGTACCTTTAGATATTGAGTGAACGTACTGTGTCTGGCTCATAACCCACCCACTGATGGTCATCTAGAACCAAGTAAAACTTTAGCTCATGTAGAGGTAGGCCAAGAATGATGGGGACATCACTCGGTACTGTCAGTCATGTGATATCTGTGAGAGAGTGATTAGAAAGATGGAATGCCCAGTTCCTATAGGACAGTATAGGTGATACCCCAATGATTGAGATATACTTTGGAATTCTCATTGGAGAATTTGTGCCCCCATCAGGATGAGGCCACTGATGGATTCTCACTGTCATCAATTACACTATGTAATACCATGAGATGGTTATGCTTAGCTCCATTAGTACCAAATGTGCTGTTCACCATAATCTTGCATGTTGTATTTCCAGAGAAAATCTTGTCTGATAGAGGGACTCAATTCATGAGCAGGTTAACGAAAGAGATTAACCAACTATTAAGAGTAAAGCGGTTTAAAACTACTCCTTATCACCCTATGTGTAACAGTTTAGTCAAACAACTGAATGTTACTCTTATCAAGTCCATGAGATAACTGTGTGGAACGACCACGTGATAGGGATTTGTATTAGCCAGCACTTTTGTTTGCATTGCATGAAGCACCACAGGATTTGACCCAGTTCTCCCCCTTTGAACTCTTATAAGGTAGAACTATTATGGGGCCCATGTCTATATTACAAGAATATTGGACAGAGAGTAGGCTAGCAAGAATATTCTAGAATCTAGATAGATGTAATGCAAACTAGTGAGTAGTTTTTATTATCCAATGGTTATCATTTTCAAGAATGAGACCAGCCAATGGGCTAAGATTAAAAAGTTTACTTGCTTTAGAAAATTCTACTGTCTAATCACTTCGAATTTAGATTTAAAAGTCTGGTTTTGAAAAGCAGTTGTTAGCTTGGTGAGTTAAACTGATTGATTGAGAGAGAATGGACTTAACAAAAATTACACGAATTTTTGCTATTGATATGTTATACTTGTGTAGGGATGTACTATGTGAGTTCACTTTTATTTTTACAAATGTTTGAACTAAGCCGCTCGCAATTAGTGTGTTGACACTTAACATTGTTTTGATATGCCGTATTTATTATGCCATGCATTATGCATTTTTATTAAAATATTTTTATTAGCTTAATATACTCTTTAATCTGAAAAGTATACTTAGTTTGAAAAATGAAAATAAAGAGTGGTTTTATAATTTTCTTTGTAACCCAAATTAAAAAACTGTTTTATACAGATGCATGTTTCAGGTAATAAACATGAGTATAATTTGAATACTTTTCACCATTGTTTCAAGAAGTACATTTTTACGCACGCGCATAAAACCCACACACACACACACACTGTGTGCCCTCAAAATGCGCACTCACACAAGTACACACATATATTGTAATTAAATAATTACGTATCAAACTACAGTCTTACAGTAAATTAAATTAGATTTAAATTAAACCAAGACATATTCCTAAATTCCTGTAATTATCAATGGATAACGTGTAAGTCGTACTGATTATGTATTACATTAACACTCTGCGACAGACCTATACTTAATCACTTATCAGTTACATTTTAAAACGTTACGGTTACACACGTGGTCCGACATTCAGTACACATTTAACAACGAAACACATCTAAATCAGAGAGTCATTCATGTGTTTTAGGTAATCACAGATTACTATTTCGAAATTAATCATCGGACATGTACTAAAGAATTGTCTAGTGAGCATATATATAAATATATTGTTACATTCCCCCGGTATTTATTTATAGACCCTGTTCCAGAATTTAGGATTTTAGTTAATTAAATTCCTTTCCACTTATTCTGACAACAGACCGGTTGCCCAAATTCACCCTTCAGTCTAGTTAAATTCCACACTCGTAGTTTAAGCCAATAAATTTAAAGACAGTTGTGTAAACAAAGCACGAACTGGGAACATTAAACAATTATAACTAACTGCAAGCAATCTTCTCATTCACGACTCACAGCCCCATCCCAGTTCCTATTTTGGTCTTTCACGCATGAATTAGTCAGCTACAATAATTGTTTAACAATTTAAAAAGATTTGATAAAATTTAACAATAACAAGATAATCAGAGATTACTTGATTTCATTTTTTTATCAATGCTATTGTCCGACTTGTGTTGGATTGCTAAAAAGTTACTTTATAGTTCAGGTGATCAGACCCTTGCACTTAACTGTTCATCCAATTGCGAAGTAAAGGCGTGCTTGTTCCCCCAACAGGTATATAGTTGGATATACGGATTCAGCAGTGGCCGTCAGTCATTGATATTGTCTTGGTCGCAAGATCAGCGTCTCATACTTGTACACAGACGCAACACACTTAGGGTTGCTCCAACAGTCCTTAAGACTCAATGATATGCCAAGGAAACACCCCAAGGCAAATGAAACAGGTTGAACATAGGCCTGAGTCCCAACAATGAAATAAAACCAGGAACAAGAAAAGAAAACCCGCTCTGGAAATATAAAAATTCCTATGAGCGACAGTCCTATAATCTCGCAATCTGAACACGTGGTATGAACTAATAGGATAGTCTATTTCACTGACCATCACAGTATCTTTACCTCAATGCTCAAGTTTACATAATAAAAATACAAGTCAATTATGAACATGCATGTTACAATTAAATACGGCGTAAAGCACGCAAAAGATTTCAAAATATAAATTGAAATTTATAATTTACAATGAAAAATTAGATAAGAAAAATCAATATACAATTTAATCATGCACATGTGTGTTACAATTATAGCAAAATTATACACGCAAGGTGAATTAAAATTGTCACACGAAAAATTTACCTTGAAGTGCACAAACGTTCTTTAATCACAATTCAGTTAATTTAGTTTAATAAAACTATTGTTTTTTAATTTAACAATCAATTTTAGAAATGCAAATATTTTAGTTTAGCCACACTTTTCGTCAAGCCACGTGTTTGGAGAAAATGCAACAAATACAAATTCTGTAATAATAGATGCACTAATTCACACAATGAAATCTTAATGAAATACAAAGCAATATTTTAAGAAATCGATGTGTTACCTTGTTAGTATGAAGATACGATCATAGCAGTGGGTCTTTCTCTATGTTTATTGATTCACGGAATGTCGCTAATGACTAGACAAGCGTCTTCAAGTCCGTCTCTTCCTCGTGAATAAAGAATTCGCGGCAATGTGGTATTTAAAGAATCATAAGAATTTGTGGCGGGAAATCTATTAGTCACGTGTCGTGCGTGGGTATGACGTACAATCGGCCATTGTCTAAAATATTACATAACTAGAGCCAGTCTCTTCTCTCTCTGAATGCAAGGTGCACCTAGAGTGTATCAATTATGCAATTTTTATGAAAAGTATTGTCCATAAAACTAATGAATTCAATGAATGCGGGTTAGGAGGTCAAGTATAATTTGTCTTGACTCCATGACACACACATATATATATGTACAAGCGTACATAATTAAATTAATGGCTTATGAATCTAAGGACCAAAATGTACATTATTCAATTAATGATAGGATACTTGATTGGAGATCTGCTGACCAAACTATTATCAGATGACAATAATCATCGTAAATAGCAATGATATTATGATAAAAATATAAACGCTATGAAAATAATGATGGCACAGGGATTTCATTTTAGATATAATTATCAAACAATTATAAAACTAAATATAGGATCTGTGTATCGAATGATCTTATTTTAAAATAGGTTTATCATTTTCTTAAATAGGTTTATCATTTTCTTAAATAGGTTTATCTTTTTCTTAAATAGGTTTATCTATTTCTTAAATAGGTTTATCTTTTTCTTAAATAGGTTTATCATTTTCTTAAATAGGTTTATCATTTAAAGAAAATTGTGATGGGACGTATTATTGACCTAAGGATTAAAATATCAATAACTTACAACATCCCGGTAATCAAATTAACAAATGTCTTTTTCAGTTACGAATAAACTGTAAAGGTATAACACTAACACACACACACACACACACACACACACACACACACACACAGTGTAGTAAAAACATTTTAAATGTAACTAGAAGAGAGAGCTGTATTTGATCCTAACTTACTCCACTACTCTAACCTCTAACATTTCTTCTTTACTCAAAGAAGAAATGCCTGGATTTTTAGTTATGAATAAACTGTAAACTTAGAACACACACACACACACCGCAAAACACACACAGAACACACACACCACACATTCACCACACACACATATACCACACAAACAAACACAACACGCATTCACACAATAAGAGAAAACAGAAGAAAAAAACTATTTTACCCTAAACCTGCTTAACATATAAGAAAGTGACATTGACTGATTGAGCTTACGTCTACAAATAGCAGCCAATGAGTGAGCAAGGCGGCCTGTATACTCAGCAGGGAGTCAGATTCCCAAGCGCGGAAGCCGGAAGCGCTCCCTATATGACTAACCAGGGAGTCAGTCGCATGAGTGCCGAGTTTGACCGTGTTGCAGTGGTAAATGTTTTCACTTTTATGCTTCTTATGTGCACATAAACACAGTATTGTCGCTCTTTGGAACATAAATTAGTCGTGTTTATCAAATTTGTACATTATCACAGTATTTCCCCATTATAACAGACTTGTCTTTCACATTTGAACATAATCACAGTATTGCCTCCCTTTAGAACATAATCGCAGTGTTTTCTATCACACGTAGACATAATTACTTTATTTTCAATTACTATAATATATAATTACAATATTTCAGATGACATTGTATATTGTAACAATATTTTTGTCCAACTTGTGTCAGTCATAGTATATTTGACACTCTATAATCATATTTTGTCTTTTTATATATTTGTACAATAGTCAATATGGCGCCTGTGTGGAATGTTGATGGAGGGAAAGAAGGATAGTCAAGTCTCTCTAGGTCAGTGGTCCCCAACTTTTTTGTGGTCAAGAGCACATTCAAATTTTCAGAACAGTGTAGCGGACGCCAACAATTTTTGAAACTTTATTTTGTATTGCATATTAAATAATAAACAAAACTTCATATTTAGCAGTACATATTATATGAATCTATAACAGTAAATGTGTTAGTACAGCATTGTTGAACTAGTTGTTGAAATGTATTTATTATTCTTTCTGTAACCTAGAAAGTCAGTTATGGTTAGTTAGAAATATTCCTTTTATTGTTACTTATATTTGGATTTGTTAATTGTATTTCGTCGTCTTTGTTAATTGTATTCCTTGACGAGCAAATCCAGATCAGTTTCAATGCCATTCCAACATATTTTATTTGTTTGTGAAGAGTTATGGCCCGTTGGGTGTGCCGTTTTCGTTTCTACTTCAGTTTCCATGGTCGGTGAGCCATTACGTCGTTTTTGTACTCGAAGTCAAGGTTGTTGTATTTTTTTATAAATTGTGGTAGTCTGTATAACCGTCTGTGACTTACCTGTACCATTGGTGGATTTTATCGCCAGGTGTTGTGTCATATTCTGTTGCGATCGTGCAGAAAATTATTATCGAGGCCATTGGTATCCGGTTTGGCGTCTTGGTTTATGTTTCTAGATTTTTTTTGTAGTAACTTGCGGTAAAACAGGTGTTGCCATTGGTGGACTGTCGGATGCCCTGTGTTCCGTGTCTGTAGTGTGTTGATTCCTGTTTTGGAATCAACACCCGCCCGTGGTTCGCCTCTAGCGACGGGTTACCGCACAGCATGGAAAGTCGCCACTAGTGAGTCGGGTGTCGGGATGGTGGAAATAATTATTAATTTTTGTTTTGTCGCTAACATCTCCCCTCAGAAGCCGCATTTTTATCATGAGATACTCTCAGACAGGTTGCTTCTGGGGGACTTCCTCTCCTCACTGTTTTCTGGAAAGAGGAAATCCATATTAGGTCTGTGGGTGGAGGTTGACAGCAGCTATTTCTTTGGCTGCTGTCGTGGTTGTGTTGATGGTTGTGTCTGTCGGCTTGGGCCTGTAGTTTCTGTTGGTCTCGGATCCACTTTGGTGGTCATTGTCTTTTCTTTTTGATGTCAGCTTGTGTTGTTGCAGCGTATCTTTGAGTTTCGCTTTTTCTGTTTTTCTGTGCCATAGGCGTTTGTGACCATTGATTGTGATCCTTCTGTCTGGAGCTTTTGGGCTTCGTCTCTCAGTCTGTGTCCGTCGTTATTGCGATGGCGGACGTTTCTGTATGTTGGCGAGAGCGTTCAAGTTCCGTTTGAGTTTCAGTTGTGTTTGCTGTAGTGGTGGCTTCGATCATCTGATCTGCTGATGTTGGAATTGGTGTTTGAGGCGATTTGTTTTTTGGTCTTGATTTTTGGAGTTTGTGTTTCGGTCTGCATCTCGATGGCGTTCTGCGTGATTGTGAATTTGTGTCTGAATCTGCATCTTGATGGCGTTCAGTGTGATTGTGAATTTGTGTCTGAATCTGCATCTTGATGGCGTTCAGTGTGATTGTGAATTTGTGTCCCACTTTGACTAATTATTTGCGTGTCTGGTGACTGTACCTGTCTGTCTGGGCTGTACCTGACCACATGAAGTAAACCTTTATAGCTTGTATGCCACCTATTGTAGGCCTACAGGTATAGGGTATCTGCAATCGTAAGCCACCATTTTGAAAAAAATCTTCGCCTGAACGAGTTTAAGCGATCTCTATACTACATAAACGGCATTCCCCTTGCTTATATTAACTGTAAAACTAATTTCTTAGTCTAGAGAGAGGACACTTAAATCATTATTTTAATTCATTTTATAGAAAATACAAATATAAGTTTTTTTTCCGTAAGCACTGTGACAGAGTCAAGATAAAATTGTACCTTGAACTCTTAACCCATTTCCCATTTTTTAAATCTGTTATTTCTTATTTTGGATTCAGTTCTTGTTAGAGCCAGTACCCGTCATGCTCTAGTATATACGCCTATTCATAGGTAGGGAGAGAACTCACTCCATGTTATGCAACATTCAGACAATAGCTGATCTGTAGGTAGAATCAAGCGTCACCACGTGATCGATTCGCGCCATAAATTCTTATACCTCCTTAAGTACGTCAATCGCGCGCTGCTATAGTTATTCACGAGGGAACAGCTGACCGATTGCAAGCGTCTCAGCCATCTGAATTCCGTGAGTCAAGTACGAAGTTGAGTATGAAAACCCACCGTCAGACCTATTGGCTACATAGAGAAGAGCGGGTTCAAGTTCTGATTCTTTATCCTTCCTATTTCTACATTGTCGTTCTTCCTTTGGTACGTCGTCATAAACTTCACTACCAGTGAATGCTTGAAGGTTGTTCCAAACTGTGTGGGCAACTGGCATAATCTGAAGCTGGCGAGAGAGTGAACTGATGAGACGTTATTTACCAAGTTAGCTGAGAGTCCAGAACCAACCGAATTGTGTGGACCACTTGCTACATAACGACGCCATATTGAAAGAGCTAAGTGATCAGTCAAATGCTCTTGAACTTTATATCATATTGCAAATCTGTGAAGAACCTAACTGACTTTTAAAACGCACTCGATAGCATAGTTTAGGAGACTAAATGTCGTCTATTTTTTATTAATCTTTGTTATCGTTTAAACTTATTAAATTTCTTTATTCTTGTTGAAACAATTATTCGTGGTTAATTTCTTATGCAAATAGACCAAAAACAGGTTTGGATGGGGGCGAATGAGTCGGATGAAGGATTGAATGCATAATTAATTATAATTGTTTTAACGTTTCCAAACCGTGCTTTGTATGCAAGTTTGTCTGTCTGGGAATTTGTCTGTCTTGAACTACTAGAAGCAAATTTTATTTGAGACTGAAGGATAAACTTGAGCAACCAGTATGTTCAGAATAAGAGGGTGAATTTATTTAATTTAAATTCTAAAATTTCTGAGCAGGGTCTTTAAATAAATACTGGACACCTAACAAGCACAGATATAAACAATGGAAGTAATCCAATTTAACGTGTGCGAAATGAATTTTTTAAAATATGTTTCAAAATTATTTTTAAGTGTATGGAGATTCTGATTTGATTATCATGACTTCAATATACACATTATATCAGCTATTGTCAATTTTCCTTTCGGGAGCATTATTTTCACTTCCATATTGTTTTTAAATAGATACGTTTGGGGGCCCTAAAAACTGTATCAAGAGGGTACTCTACCCTCACGCTTAATTAGATGCGTGTTGGGGCCCTAAAAACTATCAACAGGATACTCTGCCCTCACGCTTAATTAGATGTAGAAATAAACTGAATTCAATAGATTTAGTGAAAATGATGAAAGACATTCATTTCTTAACGCAAACATTAAGGAAGTATTTAGAACACATGCAGACTATATAATTAAAATCACTTTTTCAAAAGGTCTTCGTAACTCTGGATTTTAAGCATTTAAAAAATATTGGAAGTATACAACCTTCAAAACCTTATTCGAATGACGATGAAAACTCAGAGGAAAAACTATTAAAATATGAAATATAATTATTTGTGTCAAAGACATTAACAAAAAGATAAAAGTATGAGAGAAAAATGCCAAAATGAGGTTACTTTTTTTTATCTGAATGAATCTGAAACTTAGGCAGACCATATTTAAATCATAGTTCAAAGTCTAATAGTTCGTCATCAATTGCCTATAGCTGGTTCTCTCACAGCTTGAAACTATCTATAACACTTCATATTATTCATCTGTCAAATGCATATGGATGAATAAAACAATTGTACTTCACATTGAGATAGGAAAGTTAGACCGCTAAATGATCACATGACCTTGGAGTGAGGTGTCACACCCTTGCTCATAGTGCATGAGGTCAGAGGTGAAGCTTTATATCACCAGCTGCTCGCAAGATAAAATGGAAGCTTCATGACGCAAGGGGTACTTGAGAAGTCATAGACAAGACTCACAGAAAAATGCCAGAGGAGCTAAAAGCAAGGAAGTCAAAGAGCCAAATGACGCTGCCAATTCTTTCTCCAATGGCATTACAATGCGCATGCGTTAAAAAAAAAAGTGGGAAATTTCAAAATACGTCTCTGTCTCTATGTCAGAGTAATGTTTTGAAAAAAGTGGTAAGAGAAAAAAATATTTCTTACAAGTCACTTGTTCATTGCACTCCCCTAAGCCTTACTGGTTAGTCATTATGGTGAGCATCAGGCCATTGGCTGGTTATCGCTTCGAAAAAGTGGTGAGAGAAAGGAATATTTCTTACAAGTCACTTGTTCCTTGCACTTCCATAAACCCTACTTGTCAGGTGATTGGCTGGTTATGATTGGCTAGTATCAGGCTACTGGTCAGTTATGATGCATCGCACAGTCTGCTTATTGACTGGATCCATTAGCATCACAGATAAGTCATTCATCAATAACAAGATCTAGCAGTCTGACTTGCTATTTCAATAAAAAAAATTTAAAATGGCGGTTGAATTCACAAGGAGTGACACAGTATCTTTTTAACTATAATCTTAACTCAGAGTATAGTCTAGTGTTAACTCAAGATACAGTCTAGTGTTAACTCAGGGTATAGTCTAGTGTTAACTCAGGGTATAGTCTAGTGTTAACTCAGGATACAGTCTAGTGTTAACTCAGGGTATAGTCTAGTGTTAACTCAGGGTATAGTCTAGTGTCAACTCAGGGTATAGTCTAGTCACCGTTTGGAGAAATTCCTACACTTTTCACTACACATTATTCTTAACGTGCAGTGCATGATGTCCGCTTTCAAAACTTTCTCTTCTTAAATACTGGTGGCATAAATACAGTACTGCACAATTTTATATAGAAACAAGTTACAAATACTAGAGGAATAAATACAGTACTCCACAATTTTATAATAAAACATTTCATAAGTAAAGGTATATAGAAACAAGTGACAAATAAAAGAAGGGAAAAATATTTGTCACACATACATTTTCTTCATATGTGGGGAATGTACAAGAGATTTCCTCGTCATTACTGATATATGCAAGGTCCGTTTTGCTTTGACTAATTTTACAAAACCTAAAATGAGTGACGAGAGGTTGAACGAAAGCCTACATCTGCACTACTTTTCACACCTCGTCAAGGGCGCACGTACATACCTGCGTGCACCGCGTATGGAACCACTGCAGTAGACTACCGAGACATTATTATTATTAATATTATAAAGCCCTGGTGTTGTGAGTTTTATTAAAACACAAAGAGATACTTAGCTTTATACATAGAGTTCTAATTAGATTTATTTAGTTTTAAAATAGTCAACTTTTTCTTAGAAATGAAATTAATGTCGGAGTCCATTAGAGCGGGTTTAAATTAACTGACTAATGGTTTTTCATAATTAGGCACTCTTTAATGAAGGATGACAAAATTATCATTTGATATTTTGAACGCAGCTTTTCTTCAACCATGGCAGCAAATCGTTACGTTTGCACACTTGGTGAAGAAATGCTGAAAAAGGCCAAGGACGAATTAATGGAAAATCCCCAAACTCGGCACCTAGAAATCAAAGCTCTACGAGAGCGATTGAACAATGTTTCCGGTAGGTCAAGTAGAGTAAGATGCGATCCAAAAATGTATTATTATCATGGGGTTTTTTGTGTATTACTATTATGTTTTTTACGTGTTGGTTCTGAAAATAAGCGTTTTATGACGTCAGAAACAGATGGCTAAGGAAAGTAACTTAAGGTAGATATGCAGTTATTTAATTCTCTTGTCTCCGATAAATTGTCAACGACAACGTATAATGACAAGATTGATTGTTGATTTTATTTCTTGACCTTGATTGACAAAATAGATTTCATGGACGGGTATTTGTACACCTCTGGAGAATTTATCTTCAAAAAATAAAAGTTCTGTTTGTGACAGGTATTTTCGATACGAGCAGTGTACTCTTAATTTTGAGGGTTGTATTATTTCAAATCTATGATATAATGCACTTTTCAAATGCAGACTGGGATTCGGTAGGGCAGTCTACACATACACACACACACACACACACACACACACACACACACACACACTTATATCGCACGCACACACACCTGCCCACTGTTAAGCTGTATTACTAACAGATAATTAATTCGAGTTCACACTGATCTGATATATTTCCCATACACTCGTGGTGGAACCACCCACATTTAAAGGTTCTCTTTAAACCCCGACTTTTACTTATTACTTAAGCCCACCGCCATCACCACCACCACCACCAACTCATTCGTATATCCAAAGAAGAATGGATGAGCAATAAAAGAAATATAAATTTATCTACACACATTATACAACGCCTTCGCCACCTTAGTTAATGGTTATGATTATTATAATTATTTAATTGTCCAAACTAATTGCATGTAATGAGAATCTTAATTTATGTTATTAATAATTCTCCAGAATACACCACTCGTCTCTCTCACTTGGCGGATATGCGTGAGCTGTAAACATTCTACAACATTAAAGCCATTTACCGTCACACAATATTTCCATAGGTGGAAAACTTCTTACCAAAGGAGAAGATAAGTCCGTCCTTTAATCAATATTTATCGAGCCCCCATCAAGTCACGTTCTTCTCCAACATATGTTATCAATATGTGTAAGAAGATCAATAAATTTATTCAATCAAATATACATATATCAAATACAATGGAAAGATTACTTGACATCAATAATTCCATGAAACACGTTTGAATAATTTCCATGCATATACAGTCCTATGTCCTAACACACTGTTCAACAGATTAGAGTCAATATAAGTGACATGGTGTTTCTTATCAGAGAACAGAAATGGAGTTATTGACATTATAACAATAATAGTTTGTAACTAACCTCTAGGTGATTCCCACAATAGTCTTTCATGCGCTTTTGTAACAAAGTCACAAGTTTATTTTCAGAATACAATTGTCAGTTCTTCATGTTTTTTTCTTGCACATTGTAGAACACTTTTGAGCTGCTGTTCTCTTGAAGCTAATCTGACACTCCTTCACCATATTCATTCTCTCAGGCAGAACAACAATATTATTAATTTCCAGTCTTCCTTGTCCCAGAAATACTATGATGTCGTTGAGCATACTTTACCTTTATACATCAACTGAATGCAGTGTATCCTTACAACTTACTCACTGGGGATAGATACTTTTCACATCTACCATGGTCATAGTGGTTTATCAATTAGTAAACTGGGAGATTCTGGTAAAAACAAAAAGGCTGCTTCTTCCCTGTAAAACATAATCAGGGAACAAATGCTAAGTTTCCACTTTAATCCTCTCTAAACTCCATTCTTTATTACATTCAAGTTTTGAACTTACAGTTTCCTGCTACAGTCTTTATTAGATCGATACATGCACAAGCATAATAAATACAGCTTAATAGTTTATGAAGAGGTTCACTAGAAACAATATCAAGTGTTTAGCATACTATATACAAACATCATAGACTTTCATAGTTCACTATTTGTAGAAATAGTAGTCTCAGCCATTGATTGACTCCAAAATATGAGTAATTAAGATGATGATAAGTCTTTTAAGATGACAATAAGATTTTTTGTCTCAATTTCCTGCAACATACAGGTGTGTCTTGTAAGGATCCAGTCTCCCTTACATTATTTAGCCTTCCCATGCAATAACTTATCAGATTATTTTATTAATTATTGAATTCAATTACCCATCTTTCTCAGCCTTGGCTGATTAACATTACTTTATTTCTATGGGCAAATCAATGAAACAATGCTATATACTTATCTTTCAAATTATATATACATACATATATAAGTGTCCAAAAGGGAAAATATTTGCTACACTATAGAGATACGAGAGAAAGGTTTCTAAACTTGTATTAACTAGAACAACTGTAGTTGCTTTTAGTCCCAAGTCGCATATTGCTAAGTTCTAATAGTCCCTAACTGTATAGTTGAAATAAAATTGTTTCCGAGTTGTGTACTCACAAGTAGTGCTCTTCATTTGAGTAGGGAATCCTTTTAGTCACTAGTTATGAAATAGAACTACAACTGTTTCCATTTCCAAGCTGTTTTTCTTAGTGTTGCTCTTCATTGAGTACTCAGTCCCCTTAGTTAAATGTTATTTTTTAATCCTTTCAGCTGCCGGTACCTGTTAAATTCTTAAAATAGGTTCTCCCCACTCTCCAAAAAATGTAGAAAGGAATAAACTGGAAACTTAGCGTTTGTTCACTGATTATATTTTACAGGGTAAAGAACCTTTCCTGGTTTCCTGAATCTCATGGTTTACTGATTATAAACTGCTATGACAATGGTAGATGCAAGAAGTATCTACCATTGTGTGTAAGTGTAAAGAATATACTGCACTCCATTTATGTATGGTGGCAAGATATGCTGACTTCATCCAGCAATTTCCGGTACAAGAAAGTTACTGGAAATTGTCTCAATTGTTAGTCTGCTTGAGGGAGCTAATATGGCAAAGGAATGCCCAGGTTAGCTTCAAGAGAATAGCAACTAATCAGTGCTCTACAATACAAGAAGGGAAACACATGGAATTGACCATAATACTATAAACAATAAACTTATAGCTTTGTTATGAAAAGCAGATGAAAAGATTACTGCAATTTCATCTATACAAGATTACCTAGAAGCTATTATTGCTTATCTCTAATAACTCTATTTCTGTTCTCTGATAAGAACTATCCTTTGATTTGTATTGACATTAATCTGTTGAATTGTATTTTAGGATAGTATACTGTATAAATATTAAAATTATTCAAACACGGTTTTGTGGAAATACTAATGTCAAGTAATCATTTTCATTGTAATTGATATGTGTATATGATTGCTGATTTAATAAATTTATTGCTAAATTTATTGACTTTCGTACACATGATGATAAACTTATGTTGGAAAAGAAAGTGAGTGGATGGGGGCTCGCTAAATATAGATTAAAGATGGATTTGTATTCTCTTTTAGTAAAACGTTTTCACCTATGGAAATATTATGTGGCAGTAAATGTTTGCTTTAATGTTTTGGAAGAGAGAAAACGTTTACAGTGCCCGCATATCCGCCAAGTGAGAGAAACGAGTTGTCTGCTGGAGAATTATTAATAACATAAATTAAGATTATCATCACTTTAATTAGTTATGGATGATTAATTAATTAATAATAATCATAACCATTAACAAGATGGTGTAAGCATTACAACATCATTGACTTTATCATGCATAAATATTCACCACTTACCATATATAAATATACAAAATTTAGTTTACTATACATATATATACACCCTTGTCTTTAGCATACAAAAATATACACCATTAACTTCGTCAAACATAATTATACACCTTTGACTTTATCATACATTAATATAACCCCAATGACTTACCATACATAAATATACACAATTTACATTATCATACACACATATGCACCATAGCTTTTACCATACATAAATATGCACCCATGTCCTTACCATGCATAGATATGTACCATTGTTTTAACCATATATAATATACATCATTGTCATTATCACATAAATATACACCATTGTCTTACCATACATATACTCCACTGACTTTATCTTACATAAATATGTACCGTTGTTTTTACCATGCATATATATATACCATTTTCTTTACTACACATAAATACATACCACTGCCTTTAACATACATAAATATATTCACCATTGTCTTTACCATATATAAATATACACAATTGTCTAGCATACATACATAGACACCATTGTTTTTACCAAACATAAATATGCGCCATTTATGTCTCTTTGGATTATATGTTTCTGCGGATAAGCATTCAGACAAACAAACTGCCAAAGCCTTTATCGTACCTCCACAAATCAATGTCACAGACAACAGCTTTAAATTAATTTCTCATAGGTTTAAAAAGCCGGATGGATGACCATTTTCTTTTGAGGTTTTTACGGGCCAAGAAATTTAACCAGGAAAAGGCATTTTCTCAGATTCTAGCTTACTACAAGATGATCAAAGAAAACCCAGACGTCTACCAGGATTTGACGCCACGGCGCGTGAGTCTGGTGCTCGATTCTGGCGTCACAGGGATCCTATCAGACCGAGCTCCTGACGGAAGTCGCGTAGTAATCTTCAGGCCAGGTAAGCAGGTGTCCTTTCAGACTTTATCATTTCGCGGGCAATGGAAAATTCACATAAACAGGAACAATAGTTTAACTTAATATATTCATTTCCATAATGGTTACATTTTATCATTCGACTTGTGTTGTTTCTATTCTTCACGGTATACTAGCTGTCATTGGTTTTCTTTCTTTTATAATTTTATTATTAATTATATTGTCGCTGCATTTTGGTATTTATAGAAACCATACAAACAATAACTATAAAACATGCAATACCTTTCCGTACACAAAATCACTATTCACAACGCTTGACTCATTAAACACTAAATCACTATTCACAACGCTTGACTCATTAAACACTAAATCACTATTCACAATGCTTGACTCATTAAACACTAAATCACTATTCACAACGCTTGACTCATTAAACACTAAATCACTATTCACAACGCTTGACTCATTAAACACTAAATCACTATTCACAACGCTTGACTCATTAAACACAAAATACTAATAAACTAAGCGTTTTCCGTTGTTACGTTTCCAGTATTTATTTATAGACCCTGCCTAGGATTTAAGGACTTTAAAATATGACAGATTAAATTAATTCCTTCTCTCTATCCTAAACAGACTGGCTGCCCAAATTATCATTTGACTAACCTTAAAAATGTGTCTTGTAGTGCAGACAACAGATTTACAAACTGACAATTTGCGTACAAAGCTGGCTTTGGAGTCGTTAAATTCCTCTAAATTAATATGCATACGTTACGTCATTCAGCTCATTCGCCCCCATCCAAAACCAAGAAATCTATAGGTCTATCATGCATAAAAATGTGCTACAAAGAGGATTAACAATTAAAAATAAGGTTTAATAAGTTTAACAATTTAACAAACAGTTAATATACGAACGCGAAGTCTAATTCTAAGCCGTAGCAATCAACGTGCTTTTAAATTGTCAACTAGAGAATTGCCATGAAAATGAGTTCAAAGTTCCTTTTGATTTCAGTACACCAAGTTATGACTTAACTTGTGAATGTTGGTCCACGTGTTCGAATCCAGTCCAGACCAGTCTATCTCACTTGTCTTCCCTCAGCAAAGATGCACACAGCATAACAATGGAATTGTCTTTCAGTATCGCTGAATGGAATAGTGAGTATAGACAGACGTGCAGACCTGCGTGCCAGCACTGTCCGTTAATGGCAATAGGACAACAGTGGATTCAGCTCACTCGTAGAGCATGAACAACTTCAGTGGAACAAGGGTAAGGAGTAGGAAACAGAAACCGACCTGAAAGCAAAAGTGTTTTCGTAATCGTCTTGCTTCAAAGTCGTCTACCTAAGCACGATCAGTTTATAAATGCTCGGGCTAGAAATTCGACATAACGCGTGGTTTACAATTTTAGATCAAAATTATAATCTCATGCATGTTGCATTTAACAAGCATGACGTATGAATTACCAAATATTTACAACGTTAAAATTTAGAGTTCATACAAAAGGGACAATTCAAACCAAGCAAAGTGCTTTACAATTTACATTAAAATTTACACGCAATAATTTGAATTACAATAGAAAATTCATGTCGGGCTCAGGCATCCCTGGCTCTAGTGAATTTAAAGTTATATAAATTAAAGTCACAATGGGAAAAGAGTTACAATGATTTATATACAATAACTTATAGGTTTTTGTCACTTATCAACGAACCATGCTTAAGCTCAATAGCAATGCATAGCACAAATTACATACATGTTCAACAATGCAAAATACAATTAAATAATTCAATACCTTAGTGAGAAATCGAGGTGTTATCTCAACAAACGCGTCGGCTGTTCCTATGCGACTCAACGAATAAACGGCATCTGGCTTCTTGTATCTCGGAGTGACTCTACAGAACCGCGTTCCCGTATTTATTAAAAATCATAAGGTGCATCACGTGACTGGTCACGTAGTATGTGGTTGGTTCGAGAACTTAGACAATGGTCCAAAGTTACATAATGTCTCTGACCTCTTTGTTGGAAGCTTCTCGATACTGAAGTATCATGGGAGAGCTCCAAACAAAGGAATTTCAAATTTTGATGTTTGAAAATAAACAAGTGGGTCAAGGAGTCATGACATTTTTATCAGACTGTGACATCCGTACACAAAAAATATTAAGCGAAACTACATAAAACACTTGTTTTTCATTACACCAGCCACTAAACAAGATCTAACTTTCATTATACCAACTAATAAACAAGGACAGTCTCATTACACCAACCATAAAACAAGATCTTACTTTCATTACAACAATCACTAAACAAGATCTGACTTTCATTACATAAAGCACTAAACAAAGTCTGTCTCATTACACTAACCATCAAACAAGGTCTAACTTTCATTACAACAATCACTAAACAAGGCCTGTCATATTGCACCAACCACTAAACAAGTTATGTCTCATTACACCAACCTCTAAACAAGGTTTGCCTCATTAAACCAACCAGTAAAGAAAACCTCTCTTTATTACACCAAACGATTAAGCACAGCGATTGTCTTTCATTTCACAAAATCATTAAATACAACGTGTGTCTTTATATACACCAAATACCAAACATCGCTCATCTTTCATTATACCAAAACAACGAATAAAATCATTTTGTCTTTCTTCAGGTCTCTGGGATCCCGAGAGGTTTTCGCTTACTGACGTTCATGGCAACAATTTTCTCACATTCTCCAAACTCATTCAGGTAAATTAATAATTTACAATAACCAGAATAACTGAGTTAATTCAATATTTTATGAAATACTCACTGATATAAGTCAATGATTGATCATGGACTAGATCTGCGAAAAAGTCCACTTTGGTAAGTAAATGCTTGCTTGTATTCTTTTCCTTCTCTTCTCGCCACCCAAGCCACCCTGTAGCAGGAACTGTGACGAGCAGTCATGATCAGGACTGGAGATGACACTAACATCTAGAAAGAGTAGAGTTAAAAAGGACTGGGGATATCGCAAAAAGTAGACAATCAGAATTAGACATATTACAAACTTCTAGAAAGAATAGACTTTTAACCAAAATTAGAGATATGGCAAGCTTCTAGAAAAAGTAGACTTAACCAGGATTGGAGATATGAAAAACTTCTATAGAAAAAAGTAGACTTAACCAGGATTGGAATGTCACAAATTTCTAGACACTGATTAACGAGTGTGAAAATAAACTTTCAGCCGTGTAAAGTTCCCTACGCTAGATTACAAACACATTTAAAATAACCATTTGTTTTAAACCATTTTGATCTGTTTCATACTAACTAATCTTTTTCTCATGCATGCAGTCACTGAAACCAACACTCTATTTCGATTTTTGCTTGGAATCTTTCCATTTAGATTTAGCACTTGTAACCTTTGCATATAGGTTCAGTACTTGTAAACTTTGCATTTAGATTTAGGAGTACTTGCAACCTTTCTAATTAGATTAGTATTTCTAACCTTAGCATTTAGGTTTAGTACTTTTAACCTATCCATTTACATTTATATTTAGAGACTATGTGTGGCTGAGTAAATTTGCCTAGCCTTATTTCTAGACTAAATTGCGTTATAAATTGTTAAATTTTCCAAGTAACCTGCTCTTGAGCACTTCTTATGATGACATTTTTGTGTCAGAGTTGGAGTAAACACTGGAGTTGAGAATATGCTAGAAATTGCTGATGCAATACAAACCAATTCCAACTGGATGAGTAGTTTTATTATCAAATGAATAAGATTTATGAGAACGAGACCAGCCAATAGGCTGAGATCAAAAGTTACCTCCTGTAGAGGTAGACTATTGTCTAATCACTTGAACAGGTGTGGCAAGAAGTCCATCATGAAATGCGGCCGACTTAAAAATATTTCATGAATTTTTTATATTGATATGTTATACTTGCGTTTTATGCAGTGATGCATTATGTGAGTAAACTATTATTTCTATAAATTGTGAACTATGATGCTTATATATAGTATACTAAACACTTGACATTATTTCTAGTGAACCCACTCATAAACTATTTTTCTGTATTTATTATGCTGTATACATATATCGGACTAATAAATACTGTTGCAGGAAACTTAAGTTGAGACTTGAATGTAAGAAAGAATGGAATTAAAAAGGAATAATCTGGAAACTTAGCTTTTGTTCCCTGATTATATTTTTATAGAAAAAAAGCAGCCATTCCTTGATTATCTAAATCTTTTGGTTCCCTAATTATAAATCACTAGACAATGGTAGACGTGAGAAGTATCTACCACAGTATACAAGTGTACGGAATACACTCCACTCTACTGATATATGGTGGCAAGGTACGCTGACTACATGAGCAATTTCTGGTGGAAGTTACTGGAAATTGCTACAATTGTTGTTCTGCTTGAGAGAGCTAATATGGCGATGGAGCGCCCAGGTAGCCTCGAAAGAATAGCAGTAAATCAGTGTTCTGCATTGAGAGGAGGGAATCACGTGGAATTGACAGTAGTAATGTGAACAATAAACTTGTGACATGTTACAAAAAGTGTGTGAAAGACTTATTGAGACTTCATCTAAACCAGGTTATGTACAAACTATTATCACTCATCTCTAATAACTCCATTTCTGATCTTTAGTAAGAACTATCCTGTGATTTGTATTGACACTAAATTGTTGAATTGTGTGTTAGGTTATATGACTGTATAGATATTCAAATTATTTGAATGTGATTTCGTGGAAATATAATTTAATTTTCGTTTAACTATATGCAGGAGGAAGACACACAGGTATGTGGGATTACAATGTTAGCAGACATGAAGGGGATGGGTTGGATCCAGTGCAAACATATGTCATTGCATGCCCACAGGGTGGCCAGATTACTCCAGGTAAATTGCGTGTAAGGACCCGGATTACCAGTTTTGTCTTCAGGCTGCAACTCTCTTCAGTGATAATCTCATTGTGTTTCTCATGGAGTTACACGTGTTTTACCATTGTGTTTTTCAGTCATCTCTCATGGAGTTACACATGTTTTACCATTGTATCTCTCAGTCATCTGTCATGGGGTTACACGTATTTTATTCAATATTGTATTTCAAAGTATCAACTCGGTATATCTCAGTGCAAGTGTGTGTGTTTGCGTGTGTGAATGTGCATTTGCGTGTCTGCTCAATGCTATCGATATTGTTTGCACGTACACTGACAATTAATACCGTTCTTAATGACATACATGTATAATACACTGACATATAATACCGTTCTTAATGACATACGTATATATGTATAATACGCTGACATATAATACCATTCTTAATGACATACATGTGTAACACACTGACATATAATACCGTTCTTAAATACAGAAATATATAATACACTTACATATAATTCAGTTTTTAACGACAGAAGTATATAATACATTTTGGCAGAGTAAATTTGCCTTTCATTATTTCTAGACTTAATTGTTATATAAATTGTTAAATTGTCAAAGTGACCCGAACTTGGGAACTCTTTATGATGGTATTTTTTGTAAGTGTCAAAGTTGGAAGTAAACAACTCAAGTGGAGAATAGTCTAGAAATTGCTGATACAATCTAAACCAGTTCCAACTGGACGAGTATTTTTTCTGACTAATAGTCTCACACTTGTTCATAACAAATCCATCTATTGGAGATGGACCGGAAGTTTCTTTTTTGAAGAAGTGTTCTAATCACTTTGAATTTGAACATAAAAGAAGTCCAGTCATAAAGGCAATCATTAGCTTATGGTAAGTTAACTGACTGATAAAGAAAGAATGGATTTAGAAATATTTCGTACATGTTTGCTATTGATTTATGATTGGAATTAGAGAATGCTTATGTAATTCAACCATTATTAATGTGACTATGTTCATTAATGTGACTATGTTGTACATTATTATACTTCTGAATTTTGATTGATGCTATATTCCTTATGCTGTGTGTGTATCGGGCTAATGAAATTGTTGCAGGTTTGTAAGTTGATAATGTATCAAAGGGAGAAAGAAGTTTAGAGTGAAATATGCCTGAAATTTAGTGCTGCCTTAATTTGACCTGCTGAGGAACAGACCTTTTGGTTTTTTTGTCACATGCTACAGTAACTACTGTACTCTTCTTGATTATGTTTGTGTGGAACTGTGGATCCAGCAATGTTGTCAATGTATCAGTAAAACGAGTTGCTGTAAGATGATTCCCATGAATTCCATTTTAGAACCAATATGGCAGAGATTTGTGGCTTGAGTTTGATCTCATGAATTTACAAAGATTATTTTGAATGTTCCTCGTGGTGTGTTGAGTAAATGCACACGAAAATTCGAGAACATTCCTCCTGATGTGCTTGGTGTCGTTTGTGAAATTAAGGATGATTCTCTTGGAGAGAACGTCGAAAATTCTGGAACAGTTGTGTAATGTGCCTCTAGAGGAGTCTCATGGCCCCGCTACCTAAATAAGAAAGATGGCGTCTTGTTGCAAACTGCGTGATCGTGAATACGTGTCAGTGACAGCTGCCATCTTTGAAAAAATTATGTGTATTGAATTTAATTATTTCTCTGGATCTCTACTCTCATTTCTGTGATGATATCCATGAACTTGATTATATGTTTATGTTAATTGACGCTAATATCTATGCTTGGGTAAATTGAATGATTGTCCAGCATTAATCAAGCATTGCTGTGATGTAAATGTCAATGCTCTTTCGATTATGTGTGTATGTGTATGTGTGTATGTAAGTGTGTGTGTGTGTGTGTGTGTGTGTGTGTGTGTGTGTGTGTGTGTGTGTGTGAGTGTGTGTGTGTGTGTGGTATATTTGATTGATGATTTAATAAATTTATTGTTAAATTTATTGACCTTCTTACACATATTTATAATCATGTGTTTTAGAAGACAGTTGAAGAATGGGGGCTAGTTAAAAATAGAATAAAGGGTGGATTTGTCTTCTCCTTTGGTAAGCAGTTTTCCACATACGGAAATATCGTGTGACGGTAAATGTTTGTCTTTAATGTTGTGGAAGAGAGAAAACGTTTACAACGTCAGCATGTCCTCCAGGTGAGAGGGACGAGTGGTGTCTTCTGGAGAATTACGAATAACATAAATTAAGATTCTCATCCTTGTAATTAGTTATGGATGATTAAATAATAATAATAAA
Source organism: Sinotaia quadrata (assembly GCA_028829895.1). Taxonomy (NCBI): domain Eukaryota; kingdom Metazoa; phylum Mollusca; class Gastropoda; order Architaenioglossa; family Viviparidae; genus Sinotaia; species Sinotaia quadrata. The sequence continues at coordinate 62,285,222 of CM054178.1, read as the reverse complement.
AATAACCAATAACTAAGGTGGCGTTTGAGTCACATAAACTTACATATAGTACACTTTTAACGACAGAAATTAATAATACATTCACATATATTACAGTTTTAACGACAGAAATTAATAATACATTCACATATATTACAGTTTTAACGACAGAAATTAATAATACATTCACATATATTACATTTTTAACGACAGAAATGTATAATACACTGACATAAAGCACGGTTTTAACGTCATTAATATTCATACACTCACATATAATACAATTCTTAACGACAGAAATAAATGATACATCTTAATTCTAGCAAACGTTTTGTAGGAGGCTTTTCCTGCTCGATTCAAAGGGTGGCATTTTGTCAACGAGCCCGCATTTTTTCACGTCATCTTTCCCGTCATCAAGAAGTTCATGAGTAACAAAATTCTGAATCGAGTATGCTTTTTCATTATACTGTGTGTGTGCATTTGTGTGCGTGTTTGCATGTATGTGTGCGTGTTTGCATGTATGTGTGCGTGTTTGCATGTATGTGTGTGTGTTTGCATGTATGTGTGTGTGTGTGTGCATGTGTGTGTTTGCATGTGTGTGTTTGCATGTATGTGTGCGTGTTTGCATATATGTGTGCGTGCATGTGTGTGTGTGTTTGCATGTATGTGTGCGTGTTTGCATGTATGTGTGCGTGTTTGCATGCATGTGTGTGTGTTTGCATGTATGTGTGCGTGTTTGCATGCATGTGTGTGTGTTTGCATGTATGTGTGCGTGTTTGCATGTATGTGTGCGAGTTTGCATGTATGTGTGTGTGCATGTGTGTGTGTGTTTGCATGTATGTGTGCGGGTTTGCATGTATGTGTGTGTGTGTGTGTGTGTGTGTGTGTGTGTGTGTGTGTGTGTGTGTGTGTGTGTGTGTGTTAGTTTAACAAATGTATTTGACTGTAAAAATAATGATATTTAAAAACACAAGCATGTGTTTGTGTTAGATTACAATATTTGTCGTAAGAATAATGACATATAAAAATACAAGCATGTTCAGCTTTCTTGAATTTAAACTGTCAAACTACATTAAAATATTAAATATTTTATATATATATATTCGTATTCATGCATGCGTTTTTGTATAATATGTACAAATATGTATATTTATACAGATATAACTAAATTTATAGGATGCTTCATACATTTCTGTCACTAAAATTACAAATTGTTAGATCAAATGCCTTAACAAATTATGACAGTTATCATATCATGTTAAACAGACTATTATAGTTTAGTGTCAGATAGGCTCTTACAGTTCTGGGATCAAACAAACTATTACAGTTTAGTGTAAGATAGACTATTACAGTTTAATGTCAGATAGATTATTACAGCTTAGTGTCAGATTATACCATTACAGTTTAGTGTCAATTAGACTATTACAGTTTAGTGTCAGATTATTACACTTTAGTGTCAGACTATTACAGTTTAGTGTCAGATAGATTATTACAGATTAGTGTCAATTAGACTATTACAGTTTAGTGTCAGATTATTTTACAGTTTAGTGTTAGATAGACTATTACAGTTTAGTGTCAGATAGATTATTACAGATAGTGTCAATTAGACTATTACAGTTTAGTGTCAGATTATTTTACAGTTTAGTGTCAGATAGACTATTACAGTTTATGTCAGTTAGATTATTACAGCTTATGTCAGATTATTACAGTTTAGTGTCAGACTATTACAGTTTAGTGTTTAATAGACTATTACAGTTTAGTGTTGGATTATTACAGTTTAGTGTTAGATAGACTATTACAGTTTAGTGTTGGATTATTATAGTTTAGTGTTGGATTATTACAGTTTAGTGTTAGATAGACTATTACAGTTTAGTGTTGGATTATTATAGTTTAGTGTTGGATTATTACAGTTTAGTGTTAGATAGACTATTACAGTTTAGTGTTGGATTATTATAGTTTAGTGTTGGATTATTACAGTTTAGTGTTGGATTATTACAGTTTAGTGTTAGATAGACTATTACAGTTTAGTGTTGGATTATTATAGTTTAGTGTCAGATAGACTATTACAGTTTAGTGTTAGATAGACTATTACAGTTTAGTGTTGGATTATTATAGTTTAGTGTTGGATTATTACAGTTTAGTGTTAGATAGACTATTACAGTTTAGTGTTGGATTATTATAGTTTAGTGTTGGATTATTACAGTTTAGTGTTAGATAGACTATTACAGTTTAGTGTTGGATTATTATAGTTTAGTGTTGGATTATTACAGTTTAGTGTTGGATTATTACAGTTTAGTGTTAGATAGACTATTACAGTTTAGTGTTGGATTATTATAGTTTAGTGTTGGATTATTACAGTTTAGTGTTGGATTATTACAGTTTAGTGTTAGATAGACTATTACAGTTTAGTGTTGGATTATTATAGTTTAGTGTCAGATAGACTATTACAGTTTAGAGTCAGATAGACTATTATAGTTTAGTGTTAGATAGACTATTACAGTTTAGTGTTAGATTATTACAGTTTAGTGTTAGATAGACTATTATAGTTTAGTGTTAGATTATTACAGTTTAGTGTCAGACTATTACAGTTTAGTGTTAGATAGACTATTACAGTTTAGTGTTAGACTATTACAGTTTAGTGTTAGATAGACTATTACAGTTTAGTATCAGAAAGATTGAGTTTTGCTACAAATTTTTGATGATGACGAAAAAAATAGTTGTACATCTGGATAATTATTTCTACAGACCTATTTCCATGGTGACAATATGACTTCTTTGTACGACTTCATTCCTCTGAACATTCTCCCGGCAGATTATGGGGGACAACTCCCTGCATTTTGTCCTAAAGTATGTTTACAATAGCTGTCTTCATTTAGTCATCATTCCACTCCATAATAACTACTTCTACGTTTACAATAGTTGTCTTCTGTTTGTTATCATTACACTCCACAATAACTACTTCTATGTCTACAATAGTTGTCATCACTTTCTCATCATGATACTCCACAATAACTACTTCTCAAATTATGTTTTAAATAGTTGGTGGTGTTTGTCATAATTATACTTCATAATAACTACTTCTCAAAGAAAGTTTACAATAGTTGTGATACGTTTGTCATCAGGATACTCCACAATAACTACTTCTTAAAGTTTGTTTAGAATAATTGTCATCTGTTTCTCATTATAATCCACAATAACTAATTCTGATCATAGTTTTCTTCTTAATCTGTGATGTATCGTATTATTTATTTCATTATTATAGAAAGAAAATCCAACAAGGAACTATTATTTTTGCTAAAGAAAAATAAAGAAAATTATGATTTGTTATGCAAAATTATGCACGAAAAAAGACAGTTACAGACTGTAGCATATTGTTACTAAAGAAAACAAGACACATAACGTTACATATTGCTGCTAAAAAAAGTCAGATACATAATGTTACAAAATTTTACTAAAGGAAGTCAGATAAAGAATAATAAGTACACTTGCTAAAGAAATCCAAATAAAGAATGTTAAGACTCTTGCTAAAGAAAGCCATATAAATAATGTTAAGACACTCTTGCTAAAGAAAGCCATATAAATAATGTTAAGACACTTTTGCTAAAGAAAGCCATATAAATAATGTTAAGACACTCTTGCTAAAGAAAGCCATATAAATAATGTTAAGACACTCTTGCTAAAGAAAGCCATATAAATAATGTTAAGACACTCTTGCTAAAGAAAGCCAGATAACAATTGTCAAGTACTCTTGCTAAAGAAAGCCAGATAAAGAATGTTAAGACACTCTTGCTAAAGAAAGCCAGATAACACTTGTTAAGTACTCTTGCTAAAGAAAGCCAGATAAAGAATGCTATGCAGTGTTGCTAAAGAATATTATTTTTGTTACGACAATCTGATAAATTAATATAGATTGAAACAAAATTATGTAACATATGTCAATGTTACAGAAGTCAGTCAAATAAGTGTTAATTTTGCTAATGTATCACTGAATAAATAGAACTAAATGTACTACATAAATCATTAGGTAAGAAGAGCTAGATTTATTACACAGATTATTTCTTTAAATATTTCTAAATGTTCAGTTTATCATTAGAGAGGTAAATTATGCAATTTCACTTGTTTGATCTTATTTTGCATATTTTCAAAGTTTACTGATATGGTGCTGATAAGTAGCTTGTACTTCTGCGAGAATAAATATTTATCATTTTCAGGTTGTTCCTTGATTTATCAAAAGTATTGTGTAAACATTTAGCCGTAAACACTTCACGGAGGACAACTTATTTATTTGACAGCATTGTTTTGTGTGGAAGACAATTTATTTATTTGACAGCATTGTTTTGTTCGGAAGACAACTTATTTATTTATTTGACAGTATTGTTTTGTTTGGAAGACAACTTATTTATTTATTTGACAGTAATGTTTTGTTTGGAAGACAACTTATTTATTTATTGGACAGCATTGTTTTGTTTGGAAGACAACTTATTTATTTGACAGCATTGTTTTGTGTGGAAGACAATTTATTTATTTGACAGCATTGTTTTGTGTGGAAGACAATTTATTTATTTGACAGCATTGTTTTGTGTGGAAGACAATTTATTTATTTGACAGCATTGTTTTGTGTGGAAGACAATTTATTTATTTGACAGCATTGTTTTGTTCGGAAGACAACTTATTTATTTATTTGACAGTAATGTTTTGTTTGGAAGACAACTTATTTATTTATTTGACAGTAATGTTTTGTTTGGAAGACAACTTATTTATTTATTGGATAGCATTGTTTTGTGTGGAAGACAACTTATTTATTTATTTGACAGTATTATTTCGTTGGGAAGACAATTTATTCATTTATTTGACAGCATTGTTTCATTGGAAGACAACTTTTTATTTATTTGACAGTATTGGAAATAGATGATGAAAAGCGAGACAGTATATTGAAGACAATTTATTCATTTACTGAATAATATTTTTTAGACACAGTCGAGGTAAACGAGACATTTTATGGAAGACAAATTACTATGACTAGTACTGTTTTGTTCGACTGCTGGCAAGCAATACAGTGTTCATGAAAGATAGCAATTCGTTTGTTTCATTTTAAACTTTATGTATTAACAAAGACTGAAGAAGCAAACCAGGGCTGGTAAGCGAGACACAATTGTTGAAAGACATGTTTGTTCGACACTATTCTTTTTTTGTTGTTCTTGACATGACTGGGTGGATATAATATTGGCAAGCGAGACAATTGTTGAAAGACGACATTTTTGTTTATTTTATTCTTCTTGCTTTGATTAACAGTGCTGGCAAGCGAGATACAGTTTTTGAAAGACAACATGTTGTTTGTTCTACCTTATTCTTTTTATTTTCACAAGACTGGGTAGAGAACAGTGCTGGCAAGCGAGACTGCTCTGGAAAGACAACACTCGTTTGTTTTGTCCTTTATTTTGTATTCTCATAGCATAAGGTAGATATAATGTTGGCAAGTAAGGGAGACAATATATTCATATGTTTGAACTAATACCTTCTGTCCTGACAGAACTGGGTAGACACGCTGCTGGCAAGCGAGAGACAGTTCGTGGAGGACAATAAGTTTGGACTTTTGGACATGACGCTGACCTCCAAGCCGTTAAATAAACCGGACGCAACTGAATCTCTTGCTGGAACCTTTCGCAAACTAAACGTTTATTGACCTAGTAATTTGTATGTGACCTAATAATTTGTAGGTGAAAATAATACTTAATCATTAGTAGAATGATAATGATGATAAAAATATACTAATAACAATAAATAAATTATATTTTTAAAAGATTTTTAAAGTTTACTTCTCACATCTTAAAGACCAGAGCTTTATAAAGATATAAAATAGTATATGTACATGTATTTCTAAAGTTCTAAACTATATTATTTGTACTTTTTTCAAATGACTTTTAATCAAAAAGAAATGAGTACTAACTTATCCATGTTGTTACATATATTGACTGTATAAGTGTACCACGGAAAATATGTATATTATAAGATATCCATTATATTTTCCATAATGTTCATTATGCTAATTATGCTAGTATGCCATAATAAAGTGTACAATGTATAATATAATGATATATACTTCAACACATATTAATTGTACACGTATGCTAAAGAAAAACGCTTATAGTATAATATAAGTATACAACGTTAATTGTACTAGTATGCAATACAATAGAAAGTAAGTGTATAATTTAAAGATGTCATCATGTCAATATAAACAATGTTCACTGTAATGGAAAATAAGTGTATTAAAGAGATAGATAGATAGATAGATAGATAGATAGATAGATAGATAGATAGATAGATAGATAGATAGATAGATAGATAGATAGATAGATAGATAGATAGATAGATAGATAGATAGATAGATAGATAGATAGATAGATAGATAGATAGATAGATAGATAGATAGATAGATAGATAGATAGATAGATAGATAGATAGATAGATAGATAGATAGATAGATAGATAGATAGATAGATAGATAGATAGATAGATAGATAGATAGATAGATAGATAATATTATACACTTCTAAATACGCTCTGGAAAATAAATGTATAATTAAAGGATACATCTACACAAAGCTATTATGGAAAATGAATGTCAAATAAAATAATATTTATTGCTAAACACTGCTAACTGTGCTAGTATGAAATGGAAAATAAATGTATAATAAAAGAACATACAAAATATAAAGTCACTAAAGATGCAAACTATCTAAAGATAATCCGACCGTGATCTTCTATTTACTGAGATTGAAAATACATTATTTAGTTTAGCCATTTTATTTCCACTGGTATTATCTCGGACAGACTATTTAGTTTAGCCATTTTATTTCCACTGGTATTATCTCGGACACAGACTATTTAGTTTAGCCAAGACGGGAGCCTATATATTGTATTTATTTCCACGGGTCTTATCTCGGACAGACTATTTAGTTTAGTTAGTTTAAGATTGCAGCCATTAAAATTGTATTTATTTCCATTTGTATTATTTATGACAGTATTATTTTTAGGTGGGAGCCCTGAAAATTGTATTTATTTCTATTGGTATTATCCCAGAGAGTCTATTTAGTTGCTTTGAGATGGGACCCATTAAAATTGTATTTATTTCTATTGGTACTATGTCGGACAGTATAAATCTCATGGTAATTTCTTATCAGAGAACAGAAATGGAGTAATTAAATTATAACGATAATAGCTTTTACATAACCTTGTCACACGCTTTCGTAACAAAAGTCACAAGTTCATTGTCACAATAGAATTGTCAGTTCCACGTGTTTCTCTTTCACGTTGTAGAACACTGATGAGCCGCTATTCTCTTGGGGCTAATCTGGTCCTCCTTCGCCATGTTAGTTCTATCAAGCAGAACAACAATGTAGCAATTTCCAGTAACTTCCTTGCACCAGAAATTCCACGATGTACTCTTTGCCACTATACACCAACAGAGTGCTTTGTATCCTTACAGTTGCACACTACAGGTAGATACTTTTCACGTCTACCACGGTCATAGGAGTTTATAAATCAGTAAACCAAAAGATTTAGTAAGACCAATAAAGGCTGCTACTTCCCTATAAAATATAATCAGGGAACAAGCACTAAGTTCCCAGTTTATTCATCTCTAATTCCATTCTTTCTTACATTCAAGTCTCAACTTACAGTTCCTGCAACAGTATTTATTAGCCCGATACATTCACACAACATAATAGTTTATGAACCGGTTCACTAGAAACAAGGTTAAGTGTTTAGCATACTACATACAAACATCATAGTTCACAATTTGTAGAAATAATACATCTCTCTAAAATGAAAGCATAACCTATCAATAGCAAAATGTATGAAATATTTGTAAGTCCATTCTTTCTAAATCAGTCAGTTAACCACCATTAAGCTAACAGCTGCCTTTCGTGGCCACACCAAATTCAAATTGATTAGAATAGAGTACTTCTTCAACAAAGAAACGTTAGGTCTATCCCCATTGAATGAATTGTTATGAACAAGAGTTAAACTTAATAGTCAGAAAGACTATTCATCCATTTGGAACTGGTTTGGATTGCATCAGCAATTTCTAGCATATCCTCCACCTGAGTTGTTTACTTCCAACTTTGACAATTACAAATATCAGTATTAGCAGTGCCCATTGTCGGGTCACTTTGACCCTTAACAATTTAAAATTTAAGTTTAGAAATAGGGATAGGCAAATTTATTCCACCACATACTGAACTGTCAAAATCTGATTACATCATTTCATCTTCTAGCCTGCATCAAATATTATTAATTGGTAATTTTCAAAGTTCACGGTTGTCAGTGAATTAATTGGTGATTTTCAAAGTTCACGGTTGTCAGTGAATTAATTGGTGATTTTCAAAGTTCACGGTTGTCAGTGAATTAATTGGTGATTTTCAAAGTTCACGGTTGTCAGTGAATTAATTGGTGATTTTCAAGGTTCATGGTTGTCAGTGAATTAATTGGTGATTTTCAAGGTTCACGGTTGTCAGTGAATTAATTGGTGATTTTCAAAGCTTCTTGATTGTCAGTTAATTAATTGGTGTATTCGTTGCTACACAAATGGAGAACAATAACAGTAACACATCTCATTAGTTCCTGCACATAATTTTAATGAAATGTAATGAATTATTAAAATATCTCAGTTGTGCTTTGAAAAAATTAAAATAGGTCGAGAAATAGCTTTTGAGAGTTTGGTATATTAAACAAAATCAGAGATACTGACTATATTTATGTCACGCTGCATAATGTTAAAGACTAAACTGTATAACAAAGAACAGCTATCGACTGAAAAGTGTGTCTAACTACATTATATTAATGACTAAACTGTATGACAAAGAACAGAGTGCAGCCATAATATGTCAAGCCGACAGGTAGACAATGATGATTTGTATCAAACTGCTAGATTGTGAAAAAGGGTGTGTCTAAAAACAACAAGAATTTATTTAAATCTAAAGACACTAAGAATTATGTGTAAATCTAAACTCATTAAAAACAGTGTAAATCTAAAAACACTAAAAATTGTGTATAAAACCACAAGATAGTAACTGGGAGATTTGGAAATTCTCAAGACGAAACTGAGAGATGTGTAAATCAATGAGATAGAAGCTGAGGTATGTATAAGTCTATGACAGACCGAGACTGTGAAATGTGCTTTGTCTATTTACAATTTCATCCTCATAATGTCTCAGGTTGTGCAAAATCACAAAGTGGCAATGGCTTAGTGCAAAACCACAAAGAGAAAATGTCTCAGGTTGTATAAAATCACAAAGTGGCAATATCTGAGGTTGTGTTTAACCACAAAGTGGCAATATCTGAGGTTGTGTAAAACCACAAAGTGGCAATATCTGAGGTTGTGTAAAACCTCAAAGTGGCAATATCTCAAGTTCTGTAAAACCACAGCAGCAATATCTCAGACTTGTACAAAACCATAAAATGGCAATGTCTGAAGTTGTGTAAAATCACAAAGTGAAAATTTCTCAGATTGTGTAAATCCACAAAGTGCAATGTCTGAGGTTGTGTAAAATCACAAAGTGCAATGTCTGAGGTTGTGTAAAACCACAAAGTGCAATGTCTGTAGTGATGTATTCTTGTCAAAACCTGCAAAAGGTACATACTGAATTAGTATAATATATCTACCATAGCGCAGTAGATTCTATTGTAAAGATTATTTTTAAATATTAAATAATATTTGTATATTATGTTTATCAATATTATCAAATAGAAATTATGCTGACTCGTGCATAACTATGTCAAAATTCATGCCCCATACATATTGCTGAGCTGCATTATAATTCTGTTCATATAAAGTTCAATAAATATATATTGCCTTTTAGTCACTTTTGTTATTGATGAAAATTTTACTGTATATTATTTAGCAAATATTGTATTTATTTTTTTTTTAGCTTTTGTTTTACAATAAGTTAAAATTGATTAAAAATAAGCTAATAAACAACAATAAATAATACATGTATGTGTGTTCTCACGTTTGTGTTTGTAAGAGGAATAGATGTTTGTGTTTGTAAGTGGAATAGATGTTTGTGTTTGTAAGTGGAATAGATGTTTGTGTTTATAAGAGGAATAGATGTTTGTGTTTGTAAGAGGAATAGATGTTTGTGTTTGTAAGTGGAATAGATGTTTGTGTTTGTAAGTGGAATAAAATGATATATTCTCCATCATTCAGTTCGTTCCATACTGCTATTACTCTGGACAGCTGGTTTGCTTCCTAGTACAACTTGGTTTGTGGTAAACTGTGAAGTGAACCTTGCACTGGAAATTTGACCTTGTGTAGTGGCTTGGGGTATACAGTGAAATGACCTTTGCACTGAAAATATGATCTTGTGTGGTGGCTTGGGGTATATAGTGAAATGAACATTGCACGGAAAATGTGACCTTGTGTGGTGTCTTGGGATATACTTTGAAGTGAACTTTGCATTGGAAATGTGACTTTGTGTAGTGGCTTTGGGTCTACAGTGGTTTGAACCTTGATTTGGAAATGTGCCTTGTGTGGGGTGTAGTGGCTTTGGGTCTACAGTGGATTGAACCTTGATTTGGAAATGTGTGGGGTGTAGTGGCTTTGGGTCTACAGTGGATTGAACCTTGATTTGGAAATGTGTGGGGTGTGGGGTGTAGAATGTGATTGGTAGGACCTCCTCAATTGTTGACCACATTGTTTCGTGGGGTACTCATGCTAATGAGGCGTTGTCTCATTTCACTTTTAGGGCTAGCTAGTTTGACCTTTCATCTGGGTTTTTGGGACAGGCGATTCCTGCTAGGACTGTTTGATTTGACCTTGCATTGTGTCATTTGAATGGGTGATTTCATTCTAGAACTAGCTGATTTGACCTTTCATTGAGTCGTTTGGACAGATGTTGTGATGAGTGGTTTTAATGATTAATTAACTACCTAACCCCTAATCTATTTAATACCACCCATACAGGTCTTCGTAATTTTTGCAGAAGAAGAAAACTTGGTCAAACTTCAGATACATTAACCATTATTTATTTATTCTATCTGCCCCTGAGTGTTACCTGCTCAGAACTCCTATCACTCCTTGCAAGTTCGAACACTTAGATAGATAGATAGATAGAATAGGAATTCTTGCCTTCACACACTCCCTCATGTCGGGGGGGGGGGGAATCACTTCCCAAAATATGACATTTGTCTGACATTTAAAATTTAGCTCCCACCCCTTAAGTATGCATATCTCCTTTTTTTGTCTAAATACAGAAGTTAAGGTGAAACATGAAAAAAGTATCCTCTGCAACGTAGTTTAAGGATTAAATTAAAAGAATCTGCTACTAAATCTGGTTTATTATTATTAATTAGTTCATAGTTTCTTGAAACAGTTATGACTAAATAGTTCATTATATAACCTCCAGAGTCTCTGCTGTTCAAGGATACAAATGATATGTAGATATGTGGTCAAACTCCTTATCAGTTACTAATGATTACGAATATGAAAATGAGAAACTGAAGTGTTACATCACAAGAGACATTTTAAGGAGTTATAGATTCGAGAAGCTAATCATCTGATGTACTAGTTAGCTGTGTAGATAGATTGTCTCGCTTGGTGTGTCAGCAGCAGGTATCATGTATTGAGGTGTGCAGACATCTTTTAATATCAATATACACAGACATGGTTTAATACATCTTATAATAACAATAAATACAGACATCCTATAATACCAATAAATACAGACATCTTATAATACGAATAAATACAAACATCTTAAAATACCAATAAATACAGACATCTTATAATACTGTCACATGTTCGATTTCCATTTAACCACCCTAATTTAGGTTCTAATTATCAATATTTGTGTATTGGATAATTCCTAACATTAGCTTAAGCTTAAGACCTTTAGCTACAGCCAGACGGCTTAACTTCTCTTCCACTCAAATGCCACAACATCAGCTGATTATTCATGACACTTAGCCAGACAAGTTAGGTGACTTACTGCGATTGATAACGTTAGCTCTCCCTGTATTTATATATTAATGATTACACAACATTCCGCGTCAAAACTAACAACTTAACTCTTGAATCAGCATACAGCAGCCTACTTTACACAACATTCCGCGTCAAAACTAACAACGTAACTCTTGAATCAGCATACAGCAGCCTACTTTACACAACATTCCGCGTCAAAACTAACAACGTAACTCTTGAATCAGCATACAGCAGCCTACTTTACACAACATTCCGCGTCAAAACTAACAACGTAACTCTTGAATCAGCATACAGCAGCCTACTTTACACAACATTCCGCGTCAAAACTAACAACGTAACTCTTGAATCAGCATACAGCAGCCTACTTAACATTAATAATACTCTAGACCTTTACTTAAGGTAAATATTTGATTTTTCAGCAATTTTAGAAATAAATCTCTAGACCTTTACTTAAGGTAAATATTTCATTTGTACGGCACTTTTAGAAATAATACTTTAGGCCTTTACTTAAGGTAAATAATTACATATGTAATGCACTTTTTAAAATACTACTCTAGGCCTTTAGTTAAATATTTACATATGTACAGCACTTTTAGTGATAATCTCTAGGCCTTTATTTAAAGTAAATACTTGCTTATGTAAAACAGACTAAGAGAGTTTATATCATAATATTTATGATTACAGTTGTACATGAGTCTCAAGAGTTGTTGTTTAAGTGTAATCTTAACACAAATAGTTATATTCTAGATCTGCGATGGTTCTATTCTTAAAATAGATATTTACATTCGTAAACAGTCTTGAAAGATTATATAAAATGTCTCTTCCTAAAATAGATATTGTCAAACAATCCTGATAGAGATGAATCTATAATTATATTAATAAATTAGATATTTACATCCGTAAAGCAGTTTTAGAGAGATCAAAGTATTACTATCTTCTTTAATAGATATTTATGTTTGTGAGCAATGAGAGACATCAAATTCTACTTCTATACTTCACAGATACATATATTTATGTTTGTGAACCTTGACAGACGTCATACTGCAGAGTTAGAACATGGTATGCGCGCGCATCTGTGTGTGTGTGTGTGTGAGAGAGAGAGAGAGAGAGAGAGAGAGAGAGAGAGTGCGTTAGGTTTGGGTGGGTGGATGGGAGGAGAAGGAGGAGCATAAGGCAATCAAACTTGGGTTTGTATTGTGACAATGGTATTAGGAGGAGCATAAGGCAATCAAACTTGGTTTGTATTGTGACAATGGTTTGGGTGTGTTCAAATGAAGCTCCGAGTGTTCAAGGAAAGCGAGAATGAATAAGAAACAGGAAACAGACTGGCGACTGACGTCATAAAAGCACAACAGATGATAAAATGAAGTCGTGGTGGGCTGTATTGGAGATTTATTTGGTCAGAATTTAAATACCTTAAAGAGAAACACTAAACTTGTTGAGACAAGAATAGCCTACATAATAAACATCATACACCGAAGTACACACACATAAACGTACACACAGAAGTACCGATTAGCTTTTAGAATTCGGTTAGAGACCAATAATTATTTATCACAGGAAATTCCGAAGAAAAGAGCAGCAAGATGAGAAACTTTCTTAGAGACTAATTTTAGAGTGTGTATTCCTGGCTATCTCAATGTTAACTTTTGTTTTTGTTTTTTATTTTTGAAATAGATTAAATTGAATATAGTCACTGACACAGTTTATGTTCGAAAAATTGTGCTGTGATTAAGTGACTCCCAGATATTACGAAGCTACGACCTGCTATGTAGTGTCACTACGACCTGCTAATTAGTGTCACTACGACCTGCTAATTAGTGTCACTACGACCTGCTATGTAGTGTCACTACGACCTGCTAATTAGTGCCACTACGACTTCTACGTAATGTCAACATCTACGACTTTCTATGAGTGGTTAACAATCTACGAAATTCTGTTTACAGTCACTTCGACACTCATTCTATTGTCAAAAATCTACGACCGTCTCTGTCTACTATCAATAAACCCAGTATAATTATGACTTTCTTTTATAGATAGATAGGTAGATAGATAGATAGATAGACAGACAGATAGATAGATAGATAGATAGATAGATAGATAGATAGATAGATAGATAGATAGATAGATAGATAGATAGATAGATAGACAGACAGACAGATAGATAGATAGACAGAGAGAGAGAGAGAGAGAGAAGGAAAGAGATTAGTATACATTTGTCTCAGTAATCTGATTTTTTGCCATACCTAAATAAGAGACAAGAGTATTACCACAACTGAACATGAGACAAAAATAATTTAACACTTAAGCATGAGTCAACATTATTACATCTAAACTTTAAAGATGAGTATTACCACGCCTAAACATTAGATAAGAATACTTACTACACCTAAACATGAGACAAGAGAATTAACACGCCTGAATATGAGACAAGGAAATTACCAGACCTTTACATAAGACAAAACAATTACCACACCTATGCATAAGGCAAAAGAATTACCACACCTATACATGAGACAAAATCTTACCACACCTATACATGAGACAAAAGAATTACCACACCTAAACATTAGATAAGAGAATTGCCACACCTTTACATTGAGACAAAAGAATTACCACACCTAAACATTAGATAAGAGAATTGCTACACCTATACATTGAGACAAAAGAATGACCACACCTAAACATTAGATAAGAGAATTACCACACCTATACATAAGGCAAAAGAATTACCACACCTATACATGAGACAAAAACTTACCACACCTATACATTGAGACAAAAGAATTACCACACCTAAACATTAGATAAGAGAATTGCCACATCTATACATGAGGCAAAAGAATTTCCACACCTATACATGAGACAAAAGAATGACCACACCTATACATGAGACAAAAGAATCATCACACTCAAACATGACACATGCAGTCAGACAGCTAAGCATTATAATCAAGAGAACTTTTGAAACACTTCTCTTTTTCCTAATCACAATCATTACTATTTGTCTCTTCTTTTTTCCAATTTTTCTGGTCCTCCTTCTCTTCATTTTCTTATTTCTACTATCGTTTTACTTAATTACTTTTTATCATCTTTCTACAGTGCATTCAATTGATAAAGTTCTTAGAGGAGTAGTAGTTGTTGTAGTAGCAGTAGTAGTAGTAGCAGCAGCAACAACAGTAGTAGTAGTAGTTGTAGTAATAGTTGTAGTATTAGTAGTAGTATGTGCAGACATTTAATAACAGTCATGGTTTGGAACTATTTACCCATGGCCAACACTGGACTGGTAACGTGCATGGTTAACCACACGTAAAGATTAACTCGGTGCAAACGAGGCGAAACAAATGAAATTTTATAACACAAGTAAGCTAGTAGACAGAACAAGGCGAAGGCAGTAGGCTATAAATAGTACACTTCACCCTTAACATATACATACTCCATTACTTGCTTGGACGGAATGCGCACTGAACCAATATTTAATCTACGCGTGAACCTATGTGACGTCATCATTTGAATGTTACGAGCGCCGCAAAGTCAATAGACTGAAGACGTTCGTACACGGATACACCACAAAACTTTTTTTTTTCGCTTCCTTCCTGCTTTGACTTGTGATGACCATAACGCCCACGTTGAACTCTCGTTCACTCCATCTTTCTAATGAAATCCTTTTACTGACCCTCCTTTCAATTCAGTTTTTCAAACAAAACTTTTATGTGAAATGTAGGGAGTAGTTTCTGTAAATGGATATGTCGGGGTGGGTAAGGGTAAACATTCACTTTATTATTTATTTATTAGGAAGGACCCTTCAGCTTTTCCAATGCTAATTGGTCATTACTGAACTAAAAGAATTTCATTACAAATTATTATAACAAAAAATTCATCTAAACTTCAAGGGTCCTTAAATATATATAATATAAAGAACTCATTAACAAGCTAAAGGGTCCTCACTGGATTAAAGGATTATCTGTGTAGATTTCATTGCAAAATTTCAATAAAAATTTGAAAGCTCCTTATTGGGAAATAGATTTCTTGAATAATAAAGATGCTAAAACTTTTCAATTGAAAACAGGTTTCGTTTAAATGATTTCTGTAAAAAAGATTCATTAAAATGTTGAGCCGTCGTATATGCAATGGACTTGTGTACCATTACTGATAAAAGAATTGTGTCTCATTATTGGCATTAGTGTTATGTCTCGTTATTGAAAAAGGAATTGTGTCTCATTATTGGCATGAGTGTTATGTCTCGTTATTGAAAAAGGAATTGTGTCTCATTATTGGCATGAGTGTTATGTCTCGTTATTGAAAAAAGAATTGTGTCTCATTATTGGCATGAGTGTTATGTCTCGTTATTGAAAAAGGAATTGTGTCTCATTATTGGCAAAAATCATTATCTCATTGTGTGTGTTTCGTTATTGACACTTTCGTGTGTCTCATTATGTGCCTCATTAATGAAACTTTTTTGCCTCATTTTTGCCAGGTCTTATGTCTCAATCAGATGTGATTGTTAAATGTATAATGATTTATTCGAATGATTCCGCGTAAAATATAATACTAACACTAATAAAGAGTATAGTATTAGTACTTACACCCTCCAAGTACCCAGCTAACGTCTTAGTAGTTGACGAAGGAAAGGTTTGGGCGATTTACTGTTTATCAACCACCCCCACTCAACCACCTTCACACCTAAAACCTCGTGCTTTTCAGAAGCTGCTAATCGTGCGTCCATCCCTCCTGTGTCAATCTTCTACGTCATCGCCAAGCAGGGGCGAAAACCAACATCTTAAGTCCCTTGAATCAGTACCACTCCCGCTCACTGAGAAACTGTGTGCATTGGTTGTTTTTCTCTGTGTAGGTTATATGAGTTCTATAATAATTTTTGCTAATAGGGCTTATCACAATACTTTAGGTCGACAACATCGATATCACACAGAACTGAATTTGACTTTAAATTTTATAACTTTGACCTGGCTCTAACTGAAAGTCTGTTAGAATTTCTATCAGAGCTCTTCTGGTGTTTTGAGTTCTCATCTGCAATTCATTCTAGTAGTGTTCTTCTGGCGTTTTGAATCCTTAACTGCAAATTCATTATAGCAAGAATATAAACTGTCAATCTTCTCCACGAGAAGAAAAACCGACGCGAAAAATACAAGATGGCTTGTCAAAACCTGGTTATGCTTGTCGCTTTCATCTTCACAGTGCTCGTACTTGGAGGTAACAACATCGACTCTCCGTGTCTGTATGCAAGTGTGTGTGTGTGTGTGTGTGTGTGTGTGTGTGTGTGTGTGTGTGTGTGTGTGTGTGTGTGTGTGTGTGTGTGTGTGTGTGTGTGTGTGTGTGTGAACGCATAAACAGATCTTGGAATGGATGCAGTTTTAAAGAAATGCATAGAAATCTTTTTGAGATGTTGCCAATTGTACATAAATAAAAAGATCTATTTTAGATGTGTTCTTATTTTCAGAAATGCTATTAAATTATTTTAAAATGCGTTCATTTTTCTAAAATAAATATGAGTGTAGATTTATATAATGTGTTCATTTTTCTAAAATAAATATGAATTTAAATTTGTATAATGTGTTCAGTTTTCTAAAATAAATATGAGTATAGATTGGTATAATGTGTTCAGTTTTCTAAAATAAATATGAGTATAGATTTGTATAATATGTTCACTTTTCTAAAATAAATACGAGTATAGATTTGTATAGTGCGCCTATTCAACAATTTATAAAACACATAACAAGTCTTAGACTTTGGGTCTGGGAAAAGGAAGATTAGAATTATTTATGATATAAATATTTTTTAAATATATTTATAATCATGTTTTGCGTCTTTTTGAATTCCTGAAGAATGCTTTTTCATATTTATTTATAAACCCTTTCCATGGTTAGCTTTAAGTATTATAAATACTTTTCCACGAGAGTGTTCTACACCAGGACTACTAACTGTTTAAAACTAAATGGAAAGAGGTCTGTCAGTGCTCTAAAGCAAGAATAATATCTTTTCAAAACGAAATGGAAAGAGGTCTGTCAGTGCTCTAAAGCAAGAATAATATCTTTTCAAAACGAAATGGAAAGAGGTCTGTCAGTGCTCTAAAGCAAGAATAATATCTTTTCAAAACGAAATGGAAAGAGGTCTGTCAGTGCTCTAAAGCAAGAATAATATCTTTTCAAAACGAAATGGAAAGAGGTCCGTCAGTGTTTTAGACCAGTACTATTGTCTGTTCAAAACGAAAAGAAAGAGAACAAAAGAAACTGAAGAAAAAAAATGAAAAATGGGGTTTTTAATTTTTGCAGAGATTTTTCTCTTGAATACGATTTTTATCTTTTTTATCATCAGTGACTGACTTACTTTTATCTCACTAGCACTGAAAGATTTTGACTTAATGACTTTTTTGTTGTTGTTGTTGTTCAGACGTAGGTAATCATTGCATCGCTGATGTTATTTATAATTAGCTTTTGGAAAAAAGAAGAAAATCTCACTTACACTGAAAGTATATGAAGTAGTGATTAATTTTGAGGATTTCACTAATTAAGTATATGACGTAGTGATTAATTTTGAAAGTTTCACTAATTAAGTATATGACGTAATGATTAATTTTGAGAGTTTCACTAATTAAGTATATGACGTAGTGATTTATTTTGAGATTCTTTCTAATTACGTATATAACGTATTGATTTATTTTGAGGATCTTAATAATTAAGTATATGACGTAGTGACTTATTTTGAGATTCTTTCTAATTACGTATATAACGTATTGATTTATTTTGAGGATCTTAATAATTAAGTAGTCGTAGTGATTTATTTTGACGGTTTCACTAATTAAGTATATGATGTAGTGATTTATTTTTTAGATTTTTACTAATTAAGAATATGACATAGTGATTAATAATTAGGGTTTTACTAATTTTTCACTCCTGTCATTGGCTCCGTTTATAATCCTAAGCTCAGAGAGTTCTAACAAGTGAATACCATGAGATTTGTTTAGAAAAATGCCAGAGTTCTAATATGTAAATACCATGAAACTTGTTAGAAAAAAGTCAGAGTTTCTTTATGATAACAGTTTATTTAGTTTTGTTGACTATACTTTAAAAAAAAAAAAAGGCTACTTATTGGAAATAGTCTGCTTGACTGAAAACATTTAGTATTGTATGTTTGTTTTAATGAAAACATTTGGCATTGTATGTTTGCATTATTGGAAATATTTAGTATTGTATATTTGATTTATTGATAACATTTAGCATTGTGTGTTTGCATTATTGAAAATATTTAGTATTGTATGTTTGTTTTAATGAAAACATTTGGCATTGTATGTTTGCATTATTGGAAATATTTAGTATTGTACATTTGCTTTATTGAAACGATGGTGAACAGTTGGTCCTTAACAAAATTATTTTTAATATCCTCTGGTTTGCTTGCATCTATCTTTCCTAATTCTAGACAGTGTGTCAATAAATACTTCAGTCTGTCTTTCCTAACTCTAGACAGTGTGTCAATAAATACTTCAGTCTGTCTTTCCTAATTCTAGACAGTGTGTCAATAAATACTTCAGTCTGTCTTTCCTAATTCTAGACAGTGTGTCAATAAATACTTCAGTCTGTCTTTCCTAATTCTAGACAGTGTGTCAATAAATACTTCAGTCTGTCTTTCCTAACTCTAGACAGTGTGTCAATAAATACTTCAGTCTGTCTTTCCTAATTCTAGACAGTGTGTCAATAAATACTTCAGTCTGTCTTTCCTAATTCTAGACAGTGTGTCAATAAATACTTCAGTCTGTCTTTCCTAATTCTAGACAGTGTGTCAATAAATACTTCAGTCTGTCTTTCCTAATTCTAGACAGTGTGTCAATAAATACTTCAGTCTGTCTTTCCTAATTCTAGACAGTGTGTCAATAAATACTTCAGTCTGTCTTTCCTAATTCTAGACAGTGTGTCAATAAATACTTCAGTCTGTCTTTCCTAATTCTAGACAGTGTCAATAAATACTTCAGTCTGTCTTTCCTAACTCTAGACAGTGTGTCAATAAATACTTCAGTCTGTCTTTCCTAACTCTAGAAAGTGTGTCAATAAATACTTCAGTCTGTCAACACCCTGAGCGAATGTCTCTGTTCATGCAAAAACTTCTGAAACGATTTTGATACGTCTCACTAGAGAGAGAAAAAGCTCACAATACTCATTCGCAATTGTGATAAGTCAGATTTCCTTCTGGCAATCTCTCTAATACTACTCCGTCCTGTCCACTCAGAAGTGACGTCATGTCCGTAGCAGAGCCACTTTTTCAAAATTTCGAAAATAAACTTCAATATTTTCGGTCTTTTTGTGACTTCTCATCGCGTTACCTGCTCTTCTTTCCCCGTACTCCAGCTCAGCTTACGGCTTTCTTCTGCAACTCACTCTCGCTCAGCTTACGGTTTTCTTCTGTAACTTACTTTCCAGTCACTGAGCTATATGAATGGAATGGAATATATTTCTGTACTTTTTCAGCCATACAGAGTTTAACACGAACTGTAAGTTCGGTGGCCAACTTCCGACCGTAGACATAATACCCCTCATTGACTATATCTACATTTCTACAGTATAGACAGTAGACTCTACAGTCTACACACTTTTAGCACACTTACGGCTTACGATTACAGCTTAGCTGACATAATAAATCGGAAGTAAAATATTAAAATACAAAATTGACTTTTCAATGTATTGTATCTATCCATGCTCTAGCATAAATATACTATTTTAATACTTAATTATTAGTCATACAAAATTAATTGACACAGAATCCTTATTATGACAAAAATAAACATCACCTTTACAACTACCACCTAATACAAACAGCAGTCTTAACAGACAATTGTCTACAGAACTTTTAAGGTATTCAGTATAATCGTACATCAAACCAGAAACTTTTACATTCGGACATGAAACTAACACCTCAGATCTGAAACTCACACCTCAGATATGAGACTCACAATTCAACATGAAATACTTGCATGTCAACCTTGAAACACACTTCAAACATAAAACACTTGCACTTCAAACTTGAAACACTTGCACTTCAAACTTGAAACACTTGCACTTCAAACATGAAACACTTGCACTTCAAACATGAAACACTTGCACTTCAAACATGAAACACTTGCACTTCAAACATGAAACACTTGCACTTCAACAGGAAATGTTCACATCTCTAACATGAAACTTTCATACACCAAACATGAAAATCTCACAACTCAAACATGAAACACTATCGAGAGAGGAGAAATTTGTAATTTTTATTTTTATCTTTTCATTTCATTTTTATCTTTTCATTTCATTTTTAAAAAACATCTAGATTATTGATCAGAGTGAACAAAACAATACGCTATGTAACATTTAGTATGAGAAAAATGTTAGCACTACAAATAAGTATGACACCTCTAGTACGAGATTATTGTTAGCACTACAAATAAGTATGACACATCTAGTGCGAGATTATTGTTAGCACTACAAATAAGTATGACACCTCTAGTACGAGATTATTGTTAGCACTACAAATAAGTATGACACCTCTAGTACGAGATTATTGTTAGCACTACAAATAAGTATGACACATCTAGTGCGAGATTATTGTTAGCACTACAAATAAGTATGACACCTCTAGTACGAGATTATTGTTAGCACTACAAATAAGTATGACACATCTAGTGCGAGATTATTGTTAGCACTACAAATAAGTATGTATGACACATTTAGTGCGAGATTATTGTTAGCACTACAAATAAAAATGACACATTTAGTGCGAGATTATTGTTAGCACTACAAATAAGTATGTATGACACATTTAGTGCGAGATTATTGTTAGCACTACTAATAGTTATAACTTTTACAGTGCGATGCATTTAACATTATGTAACATTTACATGTAATCAAAACAAGTACTTAACTATAATAGGTATGTGTTAACAAAATAAATGTTTTAAGCAACTTTTACAACGAGACATAGGTAACAATTATAAATGTGAAATGTTTACACTGAGACTGAAGAAAACAAAAGAATTAATTGTGTAACACTTAACGTTTTTAATAAAATTTTGCAAAGCTTAGATCATTTTGTTTGAAGTCACCGTTATCAAGGTCATTTATGTCCCATGCACGTTATTATTATTATTATTATTTATGTCAGCCAAAGTCACAGTACTTGCTCAGTCGTGCAAGCCGGCTTTATCCACCTGCATTAATATCTTGGTGGCAGGGGAAATCAATAACGAGAACGAATGCGAGTAAGTATTTTTTTTTTTTGTCCTATAAAATATACATAAACGTTGTGAGTCCAGTAATCTTTCTCACATCAAAGTCTCAGGAACATGTATTTTAAGTGCAAAGGTCGGTATGACATTTAAAATAACACTGCATAATGAGTGCAACATGTATATTAAGTTCAATAGTCTGTATGACATGCATATTAACTCTAATTCAAGAGTGCAATGTGTCATGACTGCTCTAACCGAAGGGAGTAAAACATTAAAATAAAAACATATATAATGGTTTATAATCTTTGCTCCAGTTTTTACTCACACACACACACCAGAGCAGTCTATTATGAGGTTCTAAGTATGATATTCTCTAATATGATGCTCTAAACACTGAACTCTCTAATATGATGTTCTAAACACTGAACTCTCCTAATGTGAGGTTCTAAGCACTGAACTCTCTAATGTGAGGTTCTAAACACTGAACTCTCTAATATATTCTAAACACTGAACTCTCTAATATGATGTTCTAAACACTGAACTCTCCTTCGCCATATTAGTTCCCTCAGGCAAAACAAAAATGTAGCAATTTCCAGTCTACCTTGTACCAGAAATTCTACAATGTAGTCCAGCATACTTTGCCACAATACAACAGAATGCAGTGTATCCTTACACTTATACACTGGTAGTAAATACTTCTGTCATCTACCATGATTGCAGCAGTTTATAAATCAGCAAACTGAAAGATTCTGGTGAAAACAAAAAGGCTGCTTCTTCCTTGAAAACTATAATACTGGAAGAAATGATAGGTTTCCAGTTTATTCGTTCTAATTCCATTCTTTCTTACAATTCAAATCTCAGTTTACAGTTTCCTGCAACATAATTTATTAGCCTGATACACACACACACACACACACACACACAGAGTATAATAAATACAACATAACAGTTTATAAACAGGTTCACTAAAACAATGTCAAATGTTTAGTATACTACATACAAGCATCATAGTTCACAATTTGCAGAAATAACAGACATAAAACATCTCTACGTAAATTGCATGTATAACATATCAATAGCAAAAATGCACGAAATAATTCTAAGTCCATTCTCTCTCAATCAGTCAGTTAACTCACCATTAAGCTAATGGCTGCCAGACTCTGAAACACAAAACTTTGTGATAAGAAGATAAATTCTTTTCAACCAGTAAACTTTGATTTCAGCTCATTGGCTTGTCTCATTCCTATAAATCTTAACCAATGGATAATAAAAACTACTCATCCACCTAAAACCAGTTTAGATTACGTCAGCAAGTTTCTAGCACATTCTCCACCTGAGTTGTTTACTCCAAAAATATCATCATAAGCTGTGCCCGAGATTGAGTCATTCTGACATTGGCAACAAATATACATCTATTAAGTTTAGAAATAGGGATGGGCAAATTTACTTTGCCACGCATATTAACTACTATATTAGCTAGTTCATTATTTTCCAATCAATATCGCTTGAACACATGTATTAACAACAAATAAATAAAGTGCAATAGTTCAATCAACTTACCTTTATGAGGTAAACAGATTTTTAAATGAAACATTGTATTTCAATTAATATCATCTATTGTATATATAAGTACGCGTGTGAATGTGTGTGTGTGTGTGTGTGTGTGTGTGTGTGTGTGTGTGTGTGTGTGTGTGTGTAATTATAGAAATTAAAATTTCCCTCTTCTATTATATTATTATTATTATTTTATTAATTTTTAAATTGCCACTTTTTTATCCACTGTTTACACTTGCATGATGTTGTTTCAATGTTTTAAATCCTCAATATTTTAATATTTTCTCAATGATCTTGTGTACTGTTAACAAACTGATAATGTTTTCTGATTTGGAATAGCGGTAACTCAGTGTTTTGATAATAAAAGTATAATGTTTCCCCAATGCTTAAACTCATCTCTTTCTCTTTATTTCATTATTATAATATGTCTACACTTCAGAAGTCGTAAGTTATTACTATGGTAACAACATTCACTGGAATAAGTCTTAGGCTTACTATTTATACATGTTTTCTCATTTCTTTGATTTCTTTTTTGGTTTTTTAATGCAGCTTGCCTTCTGAGAGACTGTACACTTCTTAAGAGATGTTACCATAGTAATATTTACTGAAAAAAGAGTCTAAGGGAATCAGCCTGAAAATAAAATGATAATCGAAGACCTTATTTTGGATGGTGTTTAATTATTATAAATCACTTACAGGTGACTTTGCTATCGTAACAGTGGGTAAGCTCACTAACAAAGTAGCGGCATAAAATTGCCAATATTCGAGAAAAAATATTTCTTTCATTTAAAACAAATTGTGAGTTGTTAACTAATACTAACATTTTTGTGAACTAAATTATTAATTTCTTTTAAATAATTGGAAGGTTTATTCCAGAAAACTTTTGACCTTTTATTGAAGTGAGTGAGATGTCAAAAACAAACTGACGTTTTAACATCGTTTAATGGATCCATTTATAAATATTAAATTATCATTTCAGAAGAGCTTAATAAAGTTTCAAAAGTCTGAACACAAAGTCTGAACAAAAAGTCTGAACACAAAGTCTTAATACAAAGTCTGAACACAAAGTCTGAACACAAAGTCTTAATACAAAGTCTGAACACAGGGAAATGGAAAACAAATTAGTAATAGATACTGTACTCATATCTGAGGTCACTTCTGGGCTAGTGATGTTAAAAAATTAATTTAATATTTCCAGATTAGATAAGACACCACAAAGACTATAATTTCGTGAATAATACACGTTATGTAAGTGCTAAATGTATTTTTTTTGTAAAAACTCAATTAAGTTCTTGCATTTTATTTCAGACTTACATTACTGTAATGTCTTAGCGATTGTTACAATACTGTACTTGCATTGCAGCATTCAAAGAAAATATCTACCATGCCTGGACTTGACTCTCAAGATTGTAAAGTGCGATAGCTTCTCTTCTCTCGCTCTGAGGTACACAGCGATAGAAGACTACAACACCATTAACAGCAAGTCAGCCTGCAATATAGGTAAGCACGTTATTTCTCTGTGTATGTGTGTGTGTGTGAGAGAGAGAGGGGGGGGAGGGTTCTTGTTTATCTTATAGATAGATAGATAGATAGATAGATAGACAGACAGACAGACAGACAGATAGATAGACAGATAGATAGATGCCGTTAAACAGAATTAATCATATGGCGCAGGAATTGTAGAAACTGACCACAATATTTGTGACGTAGTCAATTAAAGATTAATTACATTAATTCACTATAAAACAAAAAAGCACTGGACAAGACTGGTGGACAAAATATATTTTTCTTTATTATTTGATTAGCCTAATGATAATTATATAATATTAATTAAAAACCGAGAGATTTGTAATATTCATTAAATCTTAGTAACTGAACTGTGACCATGTCCAACAGAAAATTTTGAACAGTAGATCTCATTCCATCGGATTCATGTAATGAAATAGGTTCCAAATACGTTGCTCCTCCGTCTTCAGCGTATTTTTAAATCCATGACATTACTTTATCTTGGTTCAAATCCTACCTGTAAGGAAGACAACAAGTTGTAGCAAATATTCTAGCCTAGCCATCCTATCTGTTTCTCAAATATTTATTTTTATTATATACGTGTAGTGTCATACATCTCCATCCTGTGTCCCACTAGACGTATTCTGATAACATCTCCATCCTGTGTCCCACTAGACGTATTCTGATAACATCTCCATCCTGTGTTCCACTAGACATATTCTGATAACATCTCCATCCTGTGTCCCACTAGACGTATTCTGATATCTCCATCCTGTGTCCCAGTAGACGTATTCTAATAAAATTCTACAGTCAACATTCCAAAAACAATGTACCTGTATCATGGTCAACATTCCTTTGTTTATTAGGTAGGGTCCATATGCTTACACTTTACTACCTTTTGAGCTGAGGTACCTAGGTACACTGGTCTTTATGAAGATTGCTCTCAAGACATTTTGGTCAGCATTAACACCACTGTATGTTGTCATTCTTTGTTAATGTTGTAGCCCTTATTTGTTAATTAATTTTAATTATTTTTTCTTTTGTAAATACATAAATGCAGTTTTTTATGTATTGTCTTTTGCATGTAAATTTATTTTGTTTTAATACCTTTTGTTTTCTTACACGTTTAAGCAACTTTTATAGATATCTGTGTATTTTAATTGTAATTATTGCCAAGCACTTAGAGATTTTAAAATTATAAGCACTTTGTCTTCTGTATTATTTGATTATTTTTGTTATATTTTTTAAGAAATAAGTTGTACTCTCACTTTCCTTCTGCCATATTATTTTTCAGTTAAAACCAGTTAATTGGTAAATGTGTCTGTTAGCCATATTATTTTTCAGCTAAAACCAATTAATTGGTAAATGTCTGTACTTGCCATATTATTATTTCAGCTAAATCCGATTAATTGATATGTCTACTTGCCTTGTTTTGGATATGTGTGCACTGGTATGAAATCTTCTAGTATATTAATTACATCATATGTGTAATTTCCGTTTAAAGTTTTCTATTTTTCATAACATTTTTTGTTCATCTTCTTTGATTTATTAATTATTAATCTATTACTTCAAATGTTGATTTTCAAGTTCCCAAATAATTATCCATTATTTTAAATGTTGACTTTCAAGTCACTGAAATTTTAAATTATCCATTACTTCAAATGTTGATTTTGAAATCCCTGTTATTTCAAATTTACATTACATCACTGCTGAATTTTGAATCGCAGTAAAAATTTCATGTAACTCGTTTATTATATTGTGTTGAATTAATATATTATTTATATTACTGATTATATCATAAGCTTTCCCTTGAAAGTGATTTGTATTCGTAAATTCCTTGTTGGAATTTTTTATTTTCAAATGTCAATTCAAATAGCAAATATATATTGCTTCCATTCTTTTAAAACTGTTAACTGAAGACAGTCAGACATCACCTTGGTGATAAAAGATGGACAGCTATAACAAGGAAAGACGATATTGGTTTTTCTGTTTGTTTGTTTGTTTGTTTGTTTGTTTGATTGATTGATTGATTGATTGATTGATTGATTGATTGATTGATTGATTGATTGATTGATTGATCGATAGATCGATCGATCAATCGATCGAATGACTAACTGGTTGGCTGGTAGGCTGGTTGGTTGGTGGGTTGGTTGTCTATCATATCCTTTTATGAATAAAGCAATTTGTAAAGACTGTTTCATTTGGAAAGGTTCATATTGGCCAGGTTTTTTCTTCAATTTCTTTTTATCCACAGTTCTTTCAAATCAGTTCCAGTTTGACTCATGCACTCAGCAAATGGCAGTGTGTGGACAATATATAAACAATGTTCTTGATAATGCAAACATCGGCATCTACTGTAGGTAAGTGATACCTTGTCACTGGGTGTAAAAGTAAAACCTTATCAGTAGATGTAAAGTAAAGGCATATCACCAGGTGGACTTATAAATCCTATAATCCGGTGTAGATAAATGAAGCCGTGTCAGGTACAGGTGAAATTAAAGGTAAATGAGGGTCACAATATCAGAATTTAAAATGTTAAACCTAGAAAACAGATTAGTTAACAAGTATAGCTAAGTGAAACCTCGTCATTTGATATATGTAAGAAAAGCATTGTCAACGGATCAATGAAAAGAAGTTTCATCATCGTATACATGAAAGAGAATTCTTGTTATCAGATATACGGAAGAGAAAACTAATTATCAGATGTAGGAAAGAAAAAGTCTAATCACTAGATGTTGATTTTAATTTTTTAAAAAACTTATCACCAAACGTAGGAAAGAGAACTCTTATCACAAGCTGAAAGGAAGACAATGCTTTACAACCAGATATATGGGTGATACACCTAATCTTCAGAAGTAGGAAAGAGAAGACAACAAATGTAGGATAGAGAAGACAACAAATGTAGGATAGAGAAGACAACAAATGTAGGAAAGAGAAGACAACAAATGTAGGATAGAGAAGACAACAAATGTAGGTTAGAGAAGACTCAACAAATGTAGAATAGAGAGGACAACAAATGTAGGAAAGAGAAGACGAGAAGACTCAACAAATGTAGGATAGAGAAGACAACAAATGTAGGTTAGAGAAGACTCAACAAATGTAGAATAGAGAAGACAACAAATGTAGGATAGAGAAGACTCAACAAATATAGGAAAGAGAAGACTCAACAAATGTAGAATAGAGAAGACAATAAATGTAGAATAGAGAAGACAACAAATGTAGGATAGAGAAGACAACAAATATAGGAAAGAGAAGACTCAACAAATGTAGAATAGAGAAGACAATAAATGTAGGATAGAGAAGACAACAAATGTAGGATAGAGAAGACAACAAATGTAGGAAAGAGAAGACTCAATAAATGTAGGAAAGAGAAGACTCAACAAATATAGGAAAGAGAGACACAACAAATAAAATAAAGAGGAGACAACAAATACAGAAAATATGAGGCACAACAATTATAGGAAAGAGGAGACACAACAAATGGAGGAATAGAAGACACAACAAATGGAGGAATAGAAGACAACAAATATAAGAAAGAGAAGACATCAAATATAGAAAAGAGAAGAGAACAAATATGGGAAATATAAGACAACTAATATAGGAAGGATAAGACAACAAATACAGGAAAGAGAAAACAAATGTAGGAAAGAGAAGACAGCAAATGTAGGAAGAGAAGACAACAAATATAGGAAAGAGAAGACTCAACAAATGTAGAATAGAGAAGACAACAAATGTAGAATAGAGAAGACAACAAATGTAGGATAGAGAAGACAACAAATGTAGAATAGAGAAGACAACAAATATAGGAAAGAGAAGACTCAACAAATGTAGAATAGAGAAGACAACAAATGTAGGATAGAGAAGACTCAACAAATGTAGAATAGAGAAGACAACAAATGTAGGATAGAGAAGACAACAAATATAGGAAAGAGAAGACTCAACAAATGTAGAATAGAGAAGACAATAAATGTAGGATAGAGAAGACAACAAATGTAGGATAGAGAAGACAACAAATGTAGGATAGAGAAGACAACAAATGTAGGAAGAGAAGTAAACAAATATAGGAAAGAGAAGACTCAACAAATGTAGGATAGAGAAGACAACAAATGTAGGATAGAGAAGACAACAAATATAGGAAAGAGAAGACTCAACAAATGTAGAATAGAGAAGACAATAAATGTAGGATAGAGAAGACAACAAATGTAGGATAGAGAAGACAACAAATGTAGGATAGAGAAGACAACAAATGTAGGAAGAGAAGTAAACAAATATAGGACAGAGAAGAAAGCACCAATGTAGGAAGAAAAGACACAACAAATATTGCAAAATGGAGACCCGATAAATAGAGGAAAGAGAAGACAACAAATGTAGAAAGTGAAGACAAAAAAATATACGAAACACAGAACAACAACTAAAGGAAGAGAAGACAACAAATATAGGAAGAGAAGACAAAAAATATAGGAAGAGAAGACAACAAATATAGGAAGAGAAGACAAAAAATATAGGAAGAGAAGACAACAAATATAGGAAGAGAAGACAAAAAATATAGGAAGAGAAGACAACAAATAAAGGAAGAGAAGACAACAAATATAGGAAGAGAAGACAACAAATATAGAAACAGAAGACAACAAATATAGGAATGAGAAGACAACAAATATAGGAAAGAGAAGACAACAAATATAGAAAAGATAAGACAACAAATATAGGAAGAGAAGACAACATATATAGGAATAGAAAACAACAAATATAGAAAGAAAAGACAACAAATGTAGGAAGAGAAGACAACAAGATTAGGAAATAGAATACAACAAATATAGGAAAGAGAAGACACAAATATAGGAAATAGAATACAACAAATATAAGAAAGAGAAGACACTAATATATGAAAGATGAGACACAACAAGACTAGGAAAGAGAAGACAACAAATATTAGAAAGAGGAGACTCAAATATAGGAAACAGAATACAACAAATACAGGAAAGTCAACAAATGTTGGAAAAGGAGACAACAAATGTAGGAATGATAACACAACAAATATAGGAAAGAGATGACAACAATATAGAAAAGAGAAGACAACAAACATAGGAAAGAAGACAACAAATGTAGGAAAGAGAAGACATCAAATGTAGGAAGAATAGACAACATATTTAGGAAAGAGAAAACAACAATTATAGTAAGGAGAGGACAACAAATATAGGAAAGTTGATACAACAAATACGGGAAAAGAAGATAATAAATATAGGAAAGCTGATACAACAAATAAAGGAATGATAAGACAATGAATAAAGGGAAGAAAATACAAATATAAGAAGAGAAAATAACAAATATAGGAAGGAGAAGACAACAAGACAACAAATATAGGAAAGAGAAGAAATGTAGGGAAAAGACTCAATAACTGATAGTGGGAAGAGAAACCTTTTCACTAGATAATTATAAGAGAAACTTCATCTCTAAAATCTAAGTAAGTCATCATTAGGTGTATGTAAACCAATCTTGTTACCCAGTGTTGTTTAATGAAATCTTGTCTCTAATATCTAAGTAAGTCATAATTAGGTGATTGTATAACAATTTTGTTAAATAGTGTTGTTTAGTAAAACCTCTTCACCAGATGTACTTTAGAAAATTCTCATCACAATCCCCATCTCCAGGCATATGAAAACTGTCAGAAGATAAATAAAAATCTTTGCTAATATATTAATGTTTGATTTGTTTTATTTATTTTTTTATTTAAGCTGTTTATTTAATAGCTAAATGAAGCACATATATTAAAATCTGCAAATGAAATAAACATAATACCTAATAATCAACTAGTTATGTTTATTTATAATAGTTAAAATGGTTTGTCTACTAAACTGCTATTGAAGTTTTTTTTAAAATGCTGCTAATAATTAATTAGTTATGTTTATTTAATAGTTAAAAAGATATGTCTACTAAAACTGCTAATGAAAAAAAATATTGCTAATAATTAATTAGTTATGTTTATTTAATAGTTAAAAAGAAATGTCTACTAAAACTGCTAATGAAAAAAAATATTGCTAATAATTAATTAGTTATGTTTATTTAATAGTTAAAAAGATATATCTACTAAAACTGCTAATGAAAAAAATATTGCTAATAATTAACTAGTTATGTTAAATATCAAACTGCAAAAGCCTTGAAAGCTTTCCTAAAACACAAGATGATTATCAGTTTTAAAATGAATGAGTTTTAGAGAGATAGAGTGATTTTAATTCTCTCGCTGACTGTTGTGGACAATTAATGTTTAGAAATATGGATGAATTTGAATTTTAAAATGTTATTTTATTTCCCAAAGTAATGGATTATATATAAATTTAATAGCAATTTGCTGAATGGAGGTGAATGGGGTGTGTCTATGATCTTAATTTTCTCATCCTTGTAGGTGAAGTATCTGGTTATACAAGGTAATTTCTTAGAATAGTATTATGTTTACATAGTTGTGACATACTAAAAAATTTCTTAAATCAGTATTGTGTATGTTTGTTTTAGTGTCTTAATGTCTGTTTGTGTGTGTGTTGTCAGTTCACTGGCTAATTTCTTCAATAAATAATGTTATGTTTGTTAATGTGTGTTGTTTTGTTTTCACTTCACTGGATAATTTTGTCAATGAATAATGTTATGTTTGTGTGTGTGTTGTCAGTTCACTGGCTAATTTCTTCAATAAATAATGTTATGTTTGTTAATGTGCGTTGAGTTTTCAGTTCACTTGATAATTTCTTCAATGAATAATGTTATGTTTGTTAATGTGTGTTGAGTTTTCAGTTCACTTGATAATTTCTTCAATGAATAATGTATGTTTGTTATTGTTTGTTCTGTTTTCAGTTCACTGGATAATTTTTTTAATGAACAATGTTATGTTTGCTTTTGTGGTGTTCTGTTTTCAGTTCACTAGGTGACTTTGAGACTTGCATGAAATCTCACACTGGAAATTGCAGCAGGACAGTGATCAATGATTTGATTCAGGGAGAACTTAGCTCTTTTAATTGTAAGTCAATATGCTTTCTCTTTTGTAATAATACTTTTAAATATATTTTATTGTATACTTTCTAAGAAAGAAATTTAAACACTATATTTCATTTAAATATTTTGATCACAGCATCTTAAATGAAGAAATCTTAAGCAGTAATAGCAAAATTAAATAGACACTCATAAGAAAATATTACCATTATTGAATGTGTTATGTTTAGAAAGTACATGTATTTTAATTCCCCTTATAAATAAATAAACTATTGAATATTAACACTAAACAGTTTGAAATTCCTTATAAATAAATAACTATACAATATTAACTGTATACATTTTAAATATTTTATAAATAAACTACATAATATTAACACCATTTGAAATTCCTTATAAATAAATAACTATACAATATTAACTGTATACAGTTTAAATATTTTATAAATAAACTACATAATATTAACACCATTTCAAATTCCTTATAAATAAATAACTATACAATATTAACTATAAACAGTTTAAATATTTTATAAATAAACTACATAATATTAACACAATTTGAAATTACTTATAAATAAATAACTACAGAATATTAATAGTTTACAGTTTGAAATTCCTTATAAATAAATAATTACAGAATATTAATAGTATACAGTTTGAAATTCCTTATAAATAAATATAGAATATTAATGGTATACAGTTTGAAGTTCCTTATAAATAAATAACTGTAGAATATTAACTGTATAGAGTTCCTTATAAATAAACTACAGAATATTAATGGTATACAGTTTGAAATTCCTTATAAATAAATAACTATAGGCTATTAACTGTATAGAGTTCCTTATAAATAAACTACAGAATATTAGTGGTATACAGTTTAAAATTCCTGATAAATAAATAACTACAGAATATTAATGGTATACAGTTTGAAATTCCTTATAAATAAATAACTACAGAATACTAACGGTATACAGTTTGAAATTCACTATCTCTGATTCTCTTAATCTCTTTCTCTTTCTCTCTCTCTCTCTTTGTCGCGTGCTCACACGCACACAAATAGTAATTCATTCACTGTGCAAAATGTAAAATTGTCTTAAACTTCAGTGCAACGATATGTCTGTGTTTTTATAATTAATGATATTTTTATAGCAATCCTTTCCTCTCACTTTTACTGATTTGAGTTTCTTTGGTCTTGGACTCATAACTAGGATTCTGGGGATCTCATTTTTCTCTTGAATTATTACAGGTATTATTCCTATTATTACCATGATATGCTTTTGTATTACTATGATGATTACTAGAGTTACCTTTAACATGATTAATATTAGTACCATTATCACGATTACTAGAGTTACCTTTAACACGATTAATATTCGTACCATTATCACGATTACTAGAGCTGCCTTTAACACGATTAATATTCGTACCATTATCACGATTACTAGAGTTACCTTTAACACGATTAATATTCGTACCATTATCACGATTACTAGAGCTACCTTTAACACGATTAATATTCGTAACATTATCACGATTATTTCAATTACTAGAGCCTCTTGTGGCACAATTATTATAACTACCTTTGACACGATTACTAGAACTACCTTTGACATGATTACTAGAACTACCTTTGACACGATTACTAGAACTACCTTTGACACATATAGTAGAGCTAGCTTTGACATGATTACTAAATCGACCTTCGGAATGATTACTAGAGCTTCCTTTGACGCATTTGACACGATTACTAGAGCTACCTTTGACACAATCAGTAGACTTACCTTTGACATAATTACTAGCGCTACCTTTGACAATATTGATAGAGATATCTTAGACACGATTACTAGAGCTACCTTTGACATGATTTCAACAACTACCTTTGACATGTCTATGATTTGTAACATTACCACGTTGTCTAGATAACTTTACCCAGTCTCACCGCAACTGTATGACTAGATGTTTTCAGTGTCTCATTGCACCTGTGTGTCTAGCTGTTTTCAGTCTCTCATCGCAACTGTGCGAACAGATTTTAGTGTGGCTGGTTGGATTTTTATGCTGATGGCTTGTATTTCAGTTTTTCTTGACTAATTTTATTCTTTATTGTTATTTAATGGTATGTTTGCTATTGAAAAATCATTCTTTTTATTTTTTTATTTTTTATTTTTTTGCATGCAGATACGAGCTCATGTATTGGTAAGTGTTTGATATTCGGTTTTATAACACCAATAATACAGTTAAAAGAACGCGCAGTCAGGAGAGAGAAAAAGAAATATGTGTGTCTTGCTAAGGAGCTTAATGACAATTTGTGTGTTTGGAAGAAATGACGTCATTAGAAATGTACATAATTGTCCCCCGTTTCAATACAATAGAAAGCGATGTATAATTGCATCAATAGAACTCCCTATTTAATGACAAATTAAGAGATTTATTTATTTAAAATAATTATCATTTATAATATCTATCTATCTACTTCTCAGCTTGTCTATTTATCTGTATATTACCTGCAAGTTAGATCTATAATAAACAGAAGAATTACTCCTGAAGAAGTAGCTACTTACATAAAAATGCGTTGACAGTTCCTTCGATAAGCTGCTCTGTTCATTTCAGATATCTCTAATAGCGTTAACCTTTGATTTTATTTATTTATTTGAAAATAATTTAAAATGCTTTGTCCATATGTAATTATAAATGCACGTTATTTACTTAATTCTGAAAATGATTTTTAATATTAGTTATTACTACACTGCATTATTATATTTTGAAAGTTCACTGCCATTTTCATAGTTTTAACCTCATTAATAGTTATAATGAGTTCCTGAACTTAATAATCATCTTTGTAATAAGTTGATCTGATATGCTGTAGCTAGACAAAAGTTTTCTATAAGTATAATAGTAAGGGAGTGATAACTAGTAGAAAAAATATGAAAGTGTTTGGTTGTAATGCTTCGTTTATTGTAGATACGACCACTACTTCAACATCACCAAGCACCAAAGCAACAATGACAACAAGTAAGTTGTTCACTCAGAGTGTAAATTCGTGTTCACTTATTTCAGTATTTGACTGTAGAGTCTGCACTAAAAAGTTATTCAAATGTACACATCTCATCTGATTATTTTAAAATAACATACAGTATTGACTCACCTTACAGGGGCAGCAATAGTAATTATAGATAGATAGATAGATAGATAGATAGATAGATAGATAGATAGATAGATAGATAGATAGACAGACA
This sequence comes from Sinotaia quadrata, assembly GCA_028829895.1. NCBI lineage: Eukaryota > Metazoa > Mollusca > Gastropoda > Architaenioglossa > Viviparidae > Sinotaia > Sinotaia quadrata. The sequence continues at coordinate 62,249,770 of CM054178.1, read as the reverse complement.
GATAGATAGATAGATAGATAGATAGATAGATAGATAGATAGATAGATAGATAGATAGATAGATAGATAGATAGATAGATAGATAGATAAACTGTTTTCTAATAAATTACTATTTACTGAATATTTCCATAATCATCAATTAACAGCCCAACAAACAACACCAGCATCATCAACATCAACTCTAACAACAAAAGTACCAACAACACCATCTTTTTCAATGACATCATCTACAAATATAGCACCATCATCAACACCTACATCACGTAAGTATTGTTGCTGTACTGTAATTTGTTTAATTGAGAATTATAACAACCTTCTCAGTTTTATTAACTCAGAATTATAATAACCTTCTCTTTTCTTGTTGAACTCAGTTTTATTGCTTGAAAGATTAAAGTTTAATTGAATTAAACATTTTTAATGGTGCAAACTGAATGTCATTGCCATTACTTCTGTCAGGTGTTTAAGTTATGGCACCATTTTGCCTTTGAGTTCTTGTACAATATACCTGAAGACTATACTGAATTAAATATACTGTGTGAATTATATCAGATCTTGATAAACTTTATACCATAGATTTATATTTCACACAAAACTTCTGGCTGGAAATTCACAAAGTTATATGTAACAATTTACATCTAATTCTAACTAATATGTCAACATTTGGATTAGCAAAACCAAATCTTTTACCCTAAATTAATTCTGTACAAAAGTGTACATTAATACACGGAGTAGTATGCTTAACTTATTTGACATTGACTGTTAAGATTGTCCTGTCCTGAATTGAGATTATAATTTTTTTTTAAATAATGGTTGCTGCATAACATTTAGTAAGAAAGAGAAGAGTTGTCCTATCTTGAATTAAGATTGAAAATTTTAGCAAATAATAATTTGTGTTTTCGAAAATTGGGTTTCAGAGAAAAAAAAAATCGAAGAAATTAGAAGGAAAATTATGAAAATGAAAATGACTTCAATCACTATGACATAAACAACAATGTAGCTTAACAGCAATAGTAATTACAGTATAAGTATAAACTGTTTCCTAATAAATTTACTAAATATTTCTTTAATCAACAACTAACAGCCCAACAAACAACACAGAAACCAGCCCCATCAACAATCGCACCAACAACACCATCACTTTTAATGCCATCAACTACAAAGATAGCACCATCACCAACACCAGTAACTCCCTCACTTACATCACGTGAGTATTGTTGCTGTACTGTAATTTGCTTAACTCAGAATTATAACAACCTTCACTTTTCTTGTTGAACTCAGTTTTATTGCTTGAAAGATTAAAGTTTAATTAAATTAAACATTTTTAATGGTGCAAACTGAATGTCATTGCCATTACTTCTGTCAGGTGTTTAAGTTATGGCACCATTTTGCCTTTGAGTTCTTGTACAATATACCTGAAGACTATACTGAATTAAATATACTGTGTGAATTATATCAGATCTTGATAAACTTTATACCATAGATTTATATTTCACACAAAACTTCTGGCTGGAAATTCACAAAGTTATATGTAACAATTTACATCTAATTCTAACTAATATGTCAACATTTGGATTAGCAAAACCAAATCTTTTACCCTAAATTAATTCTGTACAAAAGTGTACATTAATACACGGAGTAGTATGCTTAACTTATTTGACATTGACTGTTAAGATTGTCCTGTCCTGAATTGAGATTATAATTTTTTTTTAAATAATGGTTGCTGCATAACATTTAGTAAGAAAGAGAAGAGTTGTCCTATCTTGAATTAAGATTGAAAATTTTAGCAAATAATAATTTGTGTTTTCGAAAATTGGGTTTCAGAGAAAAAAAAAATCGAAGAAATTAGAAGGAAAATTATGAAAATGAAAATGACTTCAATCACTATGACATAAACAACAATGTAGCTTAACAGCAATAGTAATTACAGTATAAGTATAAACTGTTTCCTAATAAATTTACTAAATATTTCTTTAATCAACAACTAACAGCCCAACAAACAACACAGAAACCAGCCCCATCAACAATCGCACCAACAACACCATCACTTTTAATGCCATCAACTACAAAGATAGCACCATCACCAACACCCGTAACTCCCTCACTTACATCACGTGAGTATTGTTGCTGTACTGTAATTTGCTTAACTCAGAATTATAACAACCTTCACTTTTCTTGTTGAACTCAGTTTTATTGCTTGAAAGATTAAAGTTTAATTAAATTAAACATTTTTAAAGGTGCAAATTGTATGTGCAAATTGTATGTCATTGTCATTACTTCGATCAGGTGTTAAAGCTCTGGCAACTTGTTCCTTTTTGCTCTTGTACAATATACCTGAAGATTGGACTGAATTAAATGTACTGTGTAAATTATATCAGAATTGGATAAACTTTATACCAACATTTACTTTTCACACAGAACTTCAGGCTGGAAATTCACAAAGTTATCTGTAACAGTTAATTTACATCTAATTCTAACTAATATGTTAACATTTAGATTAGCAAAACCAAACCTTACCCTAAAGTAATCATACATTAATGCATGAAACAGTTTCCTTAACTTGTTTGACATTGACTGTAGAGATTGTCCTGTCCTGAATTAATATTAGAATTTTTTTAAAATAATGGTTGCTGCATAACATTTAGTAAGAAAGAGAAGAAGAGTTGTCTTATCCTGAATTAAGTTTGGAAATTTTAGCAAATAATAAATTGTGTTTTAGAAGATTAGGTTTGAGAAAAAAGAAGAAATCGAAGAAATGATAAAGAAAATTATGATAATGAAAATTATGATAATGAAAATTACTACAATGACTATTAGATAAAAATAAAGTAGCATCTTTGTACTTTATAAAATTTTGAAAAACTTAGAATATTTGAAAGCAATTTATCAACTTCGTATTTTGTAGCATTTTAAATCTGTTTATTTTAGGCACTAGCACTTCTGAAGGGACCACAACTCTACCAAAACCAAGTTCATCTTTACCAAATACAAGTAAGCTTTACACTGCATTAGTGATTTAGTGACTTTGTTTTAATTTACCACCAACTAGCATATCACTTTGTGTATCATAATGTGTGACTTTCACATTTATTTCAAGTCATTGATTCACTTACTTTACAGTAAGTGACCTTTAAGCATGAATCAATAAGAATGACTTATTATGTATAATAATCTTTTTCTTATTATTAATCAGCCTTTATTTCATGACTTCATTGACTGTCAACTCAGAATCTTACAAAGATTCTAGAAGATCCAAGTTTTTACAGAAGATGAGGGCACTTCCGAGGAATGCAGCTTTAAGTAATGGGACGAGTCTGTGGTTTCCAGGCAATTTATTCAGATAGCCTTCCAACTTATGGCTCCTATCATTAAAGGCATCACTTTAGCTGTAACATTCCAGTCTCTGGATTTCTAATCTAAGATCCTGGTAGTTTTCTAATTTTTCTCTTTATTTCTTTCATGTTTTTATCACTTAGACCAGTGGCATCTATGATTGCTGCTGTTCTGTAGTCTTATTGAGAAAAACAAATGTCTGTTCTTCACAAAGGAATCACTCAGTCTGTTCTTATCTCAAAGTCCCACAGTATTTTGACTTCTTTTGTCTGGTGACTGCGTCTGATTGGTGCAACCATGCTCATTCTGGTTTTTTACTCCATAGTTTAACATAGGTTTCTTTGTATGATATTTGTCACTTAGTTGTGTCTTTTGGCGTATTCTGCTCTATTGAAATCCAGATAGTATATATTCTGTTGTTTCTTCCATGTATTTGCAAAATCCACATTTGGAATCATTTGAGATTTTCCTGAATTTTGTTTTGTGTGATTTCCTGTTTAGTGATTGATCTTGTGCAGCTGTTATTAGTGCTTCTGCTTTATTATTATTATTGACATGGCTTTGTACTGTATAAATTGCACTGTAATTAATTCTGTTCAACCACAAGTATGTATTTACTTAACTAGATGACAGCCAGTTTGGTTACTTAATGAATGATGGTTCAAAGTGACTCTATACTCTGATTACTTAAGAAATGATGGTTCATAGTGACTCTTTACACCAGTTACTTAACAAATGAAGGTTCAAAGTGTTTCTATATTCTGATTACTTTACAATTTATATATTATTTGACAAGACACCTACAGTAGTGCAAATTATCAACTAATAGCATTATACTGGAATTGTCCTATGATTTTAAAACTTACCTATGATCATAGTCGACTAGGATTATATAAGTTAAATGCAGTTCTGCCAGTTACCTATGATCTGCAAGTTACTACTGATTTCTCAGGCTATATATGATATTTGAAATTAACTGTGACATTACAATTTATCTATGATTTTATAAGTTATAATGAATAATCACTTTATCTATGAGTTTATAAGTTACATAAGAATAATCACTTTACCTATGACTTTATAAGTTATAATGAATAATCAATTTACATGACTTTATAAGTTACATAATAATCACTTTACATGTGACTTAATAAATTAAAGATTAATAATCACTTTACATATAATTTTATAAGTTACATAAGAATAATCAATTTACCTTTGCCTGAGTTCATGTTGCTCACTGCATTCTGAATTTAATAGAAAGTCATTTGATTACTGCAATGCACATGCTGATATCAAAACACATAATATTGCATTATATAATGACACTATGACATACAACACTATGACAAAGACCTCACTGTGACAGACAACACTGACACAAAGACAGCTCTGTGGCATGGACAACACTGTAACGAAGACTGCTCTATGACAAAGAAAGAACTGTGATATAGACAACATTGTGACAAAGACCACACTGTGACAAAGACAGCACTGTGACAAGGACAACACTGGGACAAGGACAACACTGTGACAAGACAACACCATTGCAAAGTGAGCACTGGGACAAAGCCAACACTCGGACAAAGACAACACTGGGACAAAGATAATACTGGAACAAGGACAACGCTGTGTTTGCATCACTAATGTTCACTATGGGTGAGAGGGAAATGTGCGTGTCTGCCATTTGCCATTACAAATAATAATATAAAACAAAATTAACGCATTTATTGAAAGTCATTTCTAACTATTATAATTAATTAAACAGAAATTTGAAGTATCCTGTAAATCCCTTTGAATCTTTTTAATTTCAGAAATCGTTATTGGAACAAACTCTGGGTCTACTGGTAAGTTGCCAAGCAAGTGAACACATTTCCTTACATTATCGTATTAAAATACTGCATTGTCCTGTCATTTTACATTGTCCTATTAGAATACTAGAATTGTCTCACTATTACATTTCTTTTCTTAAATACTGGCATTGCCCCATCATTATACATGTTTTATTAAAATACTAACAGTGTACTGTCATTGCACATTGTTAAAATACTAACATTGTTCCATCATTGCACATTGTTCTGTTAAAATACTAATATTGCCCTATCATTGAACATTGTTCTATTAAAATTCTAGCATTGTCCTATCATTACACATTGTTCTGTTAAATACTAATATTGCCCTATCATTAACATTGTTCTATTAAATTCTAGCATTGTCTTCTGATTACACTTGTTCTATTAAAATACTAATATTGTCCTATCATTACATATTGTATTATTAAAATACTAACATTGTGTGGTCATTACAAATTGTTCTATTAAAATGCTAACATTATCCTGTCATTAAGCATTGTCCAATTAAAATACTAACATTATTCTGTCATTACAAATTGTTCTATTAAAATATTAATATTGTCTGGTCATTAAACATTGTTCTATTAAAATACTAGCATTGTCCCATCACTACACATTGTTTTATTAAAATAATAGCATTGTCTTCTCACTACACTTGTTCTATTAAAATACTAACATTGCCTGTCATTACACATAGATCTATTAAAATACTAATATTGTACTGTGTCCTGTCATTACACATTGTTCTATTAAAATACTAGCAATTTCCTGTCATTAATTGTTCTATTAAAATAGCAATTTCCTGTCATTACACATTGTTCTATTCAAATACTAGCAATTTCCTGTCATTACACATTGTTCTATTCAAATACTAGCAATTTCCTGTCATTACACATTGTTCTATTCAAATACTAGCATTTTCCTGTCATTACACATTGTTCTATTAAAATTCTAGCATTGTCCTATCATTACACATAGACCTATTAAAATACAAACATTGTTTTCTCATGACATACATTCTTTTATTAAAATTCGAGCATTGTCCTGTCATTACACATTCTTTTCTTAAAATACTATTGTTGTTCTGTGGTATGTAATAACACATTGTTCTGTTAAAATACTAGCAATTGTCCTATCTTAACATTGTTCTATTAAAATAATAGCATTGCCATGTCATTACACTTTGTTTAATTAAAATACTAACATTGTCCTTTCACTACACATTGTTTTATTTTTAAAAAAACTAATATTATCCTCTTCTTACTATTTTATTCTATTAAAATAATAATATTACCCTATCATTGCACATCATTTTATTAAAATACTAACATTGTCCCATCAGTACACATTGTTCTATTAAAATACTATAATTGTCCCATCAATACACATTGTTCTATTAAAATACTAGCATTGCCCTGTCATTACACATTGTAAGAAGACTGCTAGAATTTTAATAGAACAATGTGTAATGATGGAGCAATGTTAGTATTTTAATAGAACAATGTGTAATGACAGGAAATTGCTAGAATTTTAATTGAACAATATGTATTGACAGGACAATGCTAGTATTTTAACAGAACAATGTGTAATGACGGCAATGTTAGTATGGCATAGTAATTTTTTTTTTAAAAAGAACATAATTATCATTGAAGTGTAACATTTTATTTGGATTAGTCCTATATTTAGATAAGTATATAATCTTGTTTTTAGTAATCCAAATATCATAATTTTGTATATATCTTTATAATGATATATCAAGGTATTAAGATAAGTGTGAAATACAGTGCTGACCTACTTAGAACAAGTGTTATGTGAACTCAGAATGTTATTAAGTTATTATAACCTTATTTTAACACATAAAAGCATTAAGTTATTGTAATCTTATTGTGACATAAGTAAGACATTAAGCTATTTTAAACTAATTTTGACACACCACAATATTAAGCTCTTTAGCTTGTTTTTTTTGACACAACAAAACAATAAGCTGATGTCATTTTATTTAAAACACCATGTCGTTAAGCTAAAATATTCACCAGAACATTAAGATGCCACACAGAATCTTTTTCTGATGTATAATTTAAAAACTTCTTCAGCATGCAGTTATACAGCACATTTAAAGAAATGCAGATATAAACTTCTAGAATCTAAACAGATGTTTCAGTAAAGTTTTAGAATCAACTAGTTGTGATTTCATTTTATAGTGTTTTAATCAATTGTGATGTCATTTTATAGTGTTTTAATCAATCATAATTTCATTTTATAGTGTTTCAATCAATCAGTTTTAATTCTGACCTGCTTGTGTTTACAGATTCACTATGCTCATATCTCCTGATGATTGAAACATTGCTGGTTATGTGTCTTCAGCACATCTTTGTTTTGTGAGGTTACTGGTTTAGCTGTCCATCGTTTAGTATCTCTCTTCATTATCAATTTTTTTTTCAGATACACATTTATGTTTGGTCAATCATTATTTTCATTCAGTCTTTCATAATATTTATAATGTAAAATAACTCTATGCAGTGAACATTTTTTTTAAAATCACCATATAGGAATTTTTGTAAATCTGAAAATTATATTGGTTGTTTATAGAATTGTAAATGATTAAAAATATTTACATCAAATGAAATTGTCTTAAAATTCTCATCTGTAAATAAATATGTAAACATGTATGTAAAAATAAAAATATATGTAATAAAATTTTATTTTGAGAGACTTTGAGTCCTTCATTTACTACTACTATGCATTATATGGAGAAATGATGCTTATATTTTTATTCTTACAAAAATTAAGAAAAGACAGAGACAAAACAGTTTTAATGAAATGAAAATATGAAGTTCCTAACACAGTGTTTTCATGTTTAATTGTATTGGGATGTTGTTAAGACAGCTGTGGAAGATATGCCATTGTTTAGTTGCTCCAAGATAGTTAAGACTCAGTTAATTAGTTTTTTATTCATCATCCTTCGCCAAATATGAGCAATTACTAAAGTACAGTATGAGATCAAATATTGCTTAGGATTAACATCCTAAATATTGCTTTGTCACTTGACAAAGACCATCATCATTGATATCTGATGGTAAAGATAATCATTTTGATATCTGACACTATTATCAATGTTATGTTTATGCATTTGATTTTGTTGAAAACACATTAACAAGATAAATTTTAACAGTTTTATTTGGAATTCATTGTGTGTGGTATGATATAATGGCAGCCATAATGTCTCTAAATGTTTCTCCTTTAAGTGCTGGAAGTATTTAATCTAATTACTATGACAACATATCTGGGAGGATGTTTCCCATTTGGATCAACAAAAAGCATGTCAGTATGACTAAGACACTACAGTCATTTTTTGACAAAGACCATCATCAGTGATATCTGACTATTATCACTTGACAAAGACTGTCATCATAGATATCTGACCGTATTGTCACTTGACAAGGTCTCATCATTGATATCTGACTGTATTATCACTTGACAAAGACTATATCATTATTGATATCAATTTCTTTTGGCAAGTGCATGTTGTAGACACATATTTTTCAGTATCATAGATTATTTAACCATTTTGTTCATGATCTTCAAGCACAGTGAAAGTTAACTTCACAGTTCATTAAATCTTCTGTTGCATGTTCACAGTTCATTACATCTTCTGTTACTGGTTTGACAAAAATCCTAGGTTAGTATAAGTAACATGTTTATCCTAAGCAAAATATTTCAGATGTCAAAAGTTCAACAGTTGTAAGGGGTTATTCTAATAAAATTTCACTCATTTTAAATGAACAAAGTTTGAACTGTTGCATTATTCCATTTTGATTTAAACAAAATTCTGAACAAAGATTCCCTCATGTTTATCCCAAATTTATTTTAAAAGATTCCATTACACTGAAAATGTGGTGGTGGTCTGATTCAATAATCCACTTTGCCTAATGTCTAATTGATTTTATTTGCTAAGTTTAGATCTGCTATGGTTACACCTGGTGTTCTTCGACCATGCAAACTTTGCTTAAGCAAAATGTTGGCTTGTATTTTAATTAGCCCACACCAATGATGTAGATTTTTTCTTAAAATAGTTGTACAAAATTTGTTTATTTCATTTTTTTAAAACAAAAAACAAAAATGAACATATTCTGTTTTCTATTTTCTCTTTACTATAAACAATTATGAATTTAAAAAATCAATTGGTAACAATTTCCATCATCAGAGATATAAATTCAAGAGTTGAAAACATTCAGTTCTTGAATGATTTATTTTTAAAAAAATCAAATATCATAATTATCTATGACACAAGTTTCAAATGACTTGCATTATATACACAAAAAAACCCCCAAGTCCATTTCCATGTATCATAACAGAACAGCAAGTTTTAAACTAAATGTATGTACTAATAAAGTCTGTACAACTACAAGGCAGACTAGAACCATGAATAAAACATAAGGTAAAGTACGATATTTGGTAGTAATTTTTTTATTTTAAAATTTGCAAAAACTCTGAAAGTCTTGTAATTTTATATGTATTGCACATGACCAATTAAGAAGAAAAGAAACTGGCTGAAACCAAACAAAATTTATTATACATAAAATAATCAAAGAAACACAAAGAGTGATTTACAGATACAATTTTCCAAAATTAAAGTCATATTTTCATGAATACAATTAATAATATTTACAAGAAATATACAAATATTCTTAACACACTAGCATACAGTTAGTGGACTGACATCACATCATCTTTCTTCCCCTGAAATACAATATTTTTTATAGATGAATATTTTTAAAGAAATTGTAGTGCAGACATGACAATACTATTGTGGAAAGCTAAAATATTGCTGCCCACTATTTTACAGCATTTTGTTTCCACAGGCATAGCTGTAGCGGCAAACTAGGTCAGTTTAAACTATGCAGGGGGGGGGGGGGAGAGAGAGAAGAATGTGCGTATTATGCTTTGTTAAAGTAAATGCTTTTATTCTTGTATACTGATTTAGTTATTTATTAACTGAAGCTGATGTTTGTACATTTAGATAGGAAATAGTTTGTACTTTTGTATGCTAGTTTATATTACTTTTCATGATTTTATTTTATATGTTGTAGGTGCATATTATGATTTATTCATTTAGAATGGATTTTACATGACAAATAGTTATTTATTTTATTTTGTATTTTGTTTCAAATTAAACATTAAGAAAGAGTTGTATTTAAGGAGTATTTAATGTAGTTTCCTTAGATAGTCAAATCATAAATTTTAGTAGTTTGGAAGCAATTCATATCTAAACCAAAGTAAGAAAGCACCAAAAAGACCATTAGATCATTTCTCCTTGTGCATAACAAATTGCTGGTAACAGGGGTTTACTTTGACCGCCACCCATTCAGGATATAATGGCATACTATGGGTGTGTTTGTGTGTATCAAAATGCGTACAGAAAACTATGTAGCAAGAAGAGAATAGATCTATTAATGAAGGACTCGGACTGGAAGAGATGAATCGGAGTCCAGTGCTGATGAAGTGGTACACATACATACACAAATTAGTGGCAGCAATTATTAAGCACATGAATATTATATAATCACTGATTATTAACTGGCAGCAATTAATAAGCACATGAATATTATATAACCATTGACAAGTAATTGACAAAGATTATTAGGCACATGAATATTGCATAAACAACAAGTGATTATTAAGCACATGGATAACAGAACAGGAAACAATGATAATATATATATATACTGATCAGAAGATCTCCAAGGTTACAAGAGAAGCAAATCATATCTTTAACTGCTATAAAAGAGCATTATTGTAAGAAAAAGAAGGTATTTACACTCCTTCATTACAGTTTCTGAAAAAGCCTTCAGCCTCCACTTCATGAACTTCATCTGAGCCATCAATTTGAAGTGTCCAAAGAAGTAATTTTATTTTCCAGAAATCCGTATAAGATTTTTCAATTTTTTAACAATCAATTACAATATATTTTATAATCACTTGAAAATTATATATATATATATATATATATATATATATACACACACACATTATGTATCTGACAGCTTGCTTATATAATTTGGTCATGATCTAAAAGTATAGAAAATCACCTTCACATTATATGATAACAAGAAATGCACGATTTTACTGTATCATGTACACATCAAATTAATTAAAATATTCTTGCAGTAACAGATCTATCTAGACCCCACTAACGATCAAAGCATTCATACAGCTATATCTATCTAGACCCCACTAGTGACAAAAGCGTTCATACAGCTACATATCTACCTAGATCGTGTCAGTAAACTAGAATTAATAGGTCAGTAACACAAGAGGTTCATCAGAAATTGTACATCAACATGCATATCTACATTTAAACAGAATGTCATCAGAGTAAAGCTGATGGTATGATGATCTTAAACATTTACCAGAACAATAGAATTAATATGTCAGTAACATAAGAAGTTCATCAGAAATTGTACTTCAACATTACAATTACACAGAATGTCATCAGGGTGTCAACAGCTAATCGCAGATGATCTGAAAAGTTTACCAGAACAATAAATTGAAATTTCAACAAATATAACAGATAATAAAGGAATTATTTTAATGATAGACTTCAAAATTGAAACATTTCTTACATAGGGGTTTACAAATCTTGTAAAATCTGGACACCACCTCCACAGTTTAGGATCCATAGTCATATACATTTACTTATACATCCTTTTGTATTTGTTTCATTTTTTATACCTACTTTTCTTAATCGATTATTTACTGCTAGAATATAAGTGTAAGGATGGGTGAGTAAGTAGACAGACAAGTTCTGAATACATTTTCTTGTAATTTATGATGAAAATTAATTCTGATTTTACTTAAATATTTTAAACCATTCCCATAATAAATGTATATTCCAATTTCCAAGTAAAATGAAGAGTACGGTACAGGTAAGTATGCTGTAAGGCAGGTTTATACACTGTACAAATAGGTATGTCCTGGCACAATGAATGATGTAGCCAAATATCATGTTATAAATGTATTTCTAATCCTATGTAGACTGTTAGTGGTCAAAGCATTCACACAGCAATATATATGTCTAAGCCCTGCAAGTCATCAAAGCAAATGCACAGTAAAACATCTATTTAGACACTTAAGAAAGCATTCATACATCTATTTAAATCAATAGTGCCCAAAGTATTCACATTAATTTATCTGTCTAGAACCAATTAGTAGGTAAGCCCACTCACTATATGGAGACTAGAGACAATGTCATATATTGGCTGATTCCACACGTTTTCAAAACTGTCTATTCGGTAATTAGAAGAAAGAAATGGGTGAAAATTGTTTTAATAAATAAAGGAATCTTCAATCGTTAAATGTGAGTTTTGTTTGTACATTTGAATGATGTATTTATTATGTTTTGATCGATAAACATACAGTTGGTAAAGCGTACTGAAGTGCCCGTGGCGAAATTTGAGCATGGCTGACCTCCGTTTTGGGGTATGCTCACATAACGTGCTATCAACTTTCCGGGATTCAATGAATAAAAATAAAGCTTATATCAATGGAAAGCTAAGATAATTTAAGTTTAACACAAGCATTGATTCATTTCAATATTTTTAATTTTTACTGTAGTAAATTACAGTCCAAATTATGTGTTATGTTTGACGCATTATAACTTTGGAACCCATTTTCATCTATCATCCTCCTTTTATATTGTAGAAAAGGTAATTTTTTGCCCTGTAAAATGGTATATAATTTAAACCAGAAGTCTCTATCCTGGAAGAGCGATTGGCAATGAACGAGGGAGACCCTAATAGTTTGAATCACGCTCGCACTGAATTGAAGACACAAGACACGTTTTAAAATGGATCAACTAGACAACATTTTGCTATAAGTTTTAACAAAAACTATTAAATTTCATCAAAATATTGCTACAGTAAAACGATCATTCATTATTTTTAGGTTACTATTTGTTAGAAAGTTTTATTTTGATCACTAACGAGGTTAGCAATATATCGGTCATTTAAAATATGGTTGCAAGAGGGTGATGATTTGTTATGACAAACTGCTTATATTAAAAACAATCCTATATAAGAAATAGAGGCTGGAAATGATTAAACGATGACTCGTGATGAGATTAATTTTTTTTCTTTAAATATATTAACTAATCAGCAATATTTTAAATTAAATTTATTTAGCATCAATGCAAAATAAAGAATGACAACTCTTAATAGAGAAGGATTTTTGTCTCTGTTAGTCTGAGGCTGACCAGTATCTTTTGTTATTTTATTATAACTCGGGCCTTAAAAAACAATATAGTAAATGATGAATGAGAATTTGTCATTGAATGACTGATCAGGGTTAAGATATATATATATATAATATTAAGTGTATGAGTCACTGAGTGAATGAATCGATGTATGGTAAAAATTGAGATCAGGACAACAATGCGGAGTAACATGAAATATAACATGTAACACTGAAAGACTTTAGCTTTCAATTTTCAAGATATTTTTAGAATGTTAATGTCTTATAGTATGAAACAAATAGACACATTAAAAATAAAGATACTAATAATTACAAATGCTGATGAACTACAAAAAAAGTAAACTGTAAATATTTACTCTATATAACTCTAAATAGTAACAACTAACACTGTAACAGTATTTTATTAAACTAAAGAAAGTATCAGTTTTGCTAGTTTTGAACTGTTTTTTAAAATTGTTAAAATACATGCTTATATTCATATAATGTACAAAATATAATTTATGACTTTATTTAGTTAGAATGATCATACTGTCAGTTACAGAAATTAGAAACACTGCATTATAATAATAAATTTCATTTTACCTTTTTTCCTCTTCAACAAGTGTGCAGATGTATTGCATGAAACTACATTTTTCAGATGTTATATTTATAAATCTATACAAACAGATTGTCTAAATATTCACCCTGTCTACTCCATTAAGCACTTATACCAAATATGGATGGTGTACATGAAAGTAGATTTTATTTTACAAGACTTCAAAAGAGATGTTTTATTCAGTTTTTGACCACTTGCCATTTGAAAATTTAAACAAAATGCTATTTTGAGAGGATTGTAACTCATTTTTTATGCATCTGTGATCCTTAAAAAAAAAATCAGCAATATATTTATGTTACAAGAGTTGAAATAGCAAAGATAGCTGTGTATGATTCATAGATTTTGTTGTGTGGTCATTTCAAAAAGGGGTCTTCTGAAATCTGAGTTTTTCTGCAATTTATGTCAAACTCTGAACCGTCATAACTTTTTTTCTATTAAACTTAAAGCTAGAGCTCCAAAATTTTGTATGCGAACTTACTTTGAGATAGATAACATAACCTGCAAATATCAGCTTATTTGGCCAGACTTCAAAATTTGAGTGATCTTACCTACAGTTAGTTATTAGAGCAATAATACACCAATATATCTATTATACTAATGGAGACCAAAGCATTCCAAAGCAATATATCTGTCTAGAATCAACTAATAATCATATCGTTTATACAACAATTAGTGACCAAAGCATTCATACACAATTATATCTTTCACACTACTGATCAAAGCATTCTTTAATGAAAAGCAAAGCATTACTGTGAAATATATCTAGAAATAATAATTAATCATTGTTGGATATGTTTATTTTCTGCAGTTCAGTCTTTCTCCATTTAGCTTGTCAATGTCTTCATAGGAGTTAGAGTTGTCAGTACTGACATACTTGCGTGGGAGCAGGAATTGGTCACTTCGATATTTAGCAGGAAGTTGTGGCTGGCGTCTGGCTGAACGCCGTGTTGAAAAAGATGCCTCATCCTGGAGAGCCAAGGGCTCTTCTGGAAATGACTTCTGAGCCAAAACGTTTGCAGGTTTTTCAGAATCTTTTGGATTAATAACAGCAAAATGTTCAACTAACACTTTCTGTGAGGATTCTTGCTTTGCTAAATCTCTATACTCACCAGAATTTGACATTTCTGGTACCGATTTTAAAACTGTGATACTTGAATGCTTTTGCTCAGTGACAACTGATCTAACTGGCAATTTATCACAAAGTTTGATGGCCTTTATGCACACATCAGAAAATCTATCAGAGGTGAGCTGCTGAAGAGATTTTGACTGCATATTGGCCATATTATCATCAGTTATACTTTCTTCTTCATGTTTTCCTGATCTAACCACACATTTTGCTCGTTTTACAGATATAGATTTGCCACCAACACACTCTAATGAACTATTAGAGGGACTGTACCGTTTGCGACAGCTACTTTCCTTCACTGTTTCTCTTTTCAAAGAATTTGGCAACAATTTAATGGCTTTCACCTGTTTAGATCTCTTTTCCATCAACTCTGAAACTTTGCTCTTCATTAAACCAGTAGATGACAAGTTGTGACTTATCAATTTGGGCCCAGCATTACTAGAAGTTGTTAATAACATTGGGTCAGTATTACTAGATGTACTTTTATTAGGTTTGACTAAAGCAGATCTGTTAGTAGAAGTTGCTCTTACTATTTCAGTTCCATTATAGGATGATGTTCCTACTCCAACAGAAACCGTTTTGCAGCTGTTTGATTTCATGTCAAAATCTTTACAATTAACTTGTTGCACACTTGCATTTCCTGTATGAAAATCTGAAGCAGTTTTCTTGTTGCCATGAGTCTTGTTGCTAGGTGCCTGAATTGTAAGTACTTGAAGGCGTGGTGTACTGTTTGTCTTACCAGATGAACAAACCCACTGATAAGGTAACGTTGTTTTCTCTGATGTTTGCATGGCTTTATTCTTAGAATTCATGGGTTTTTTCCTGGAATTCATTACTATATTCTTGGGATTCATGGGTTTGTTCTTGAAAGCACTCTTGATCTGTGAAGAAACAGCCACATCTTCAACATGATTCTTTTTTGTTGCAGATGTCATTTTTAACAGTTCTTGAAATGAGACCACCTTTACTATATTAACCTCAGGTGTCATCACCTTGGAATCTGACGGCAAAATCTTTACAAACCGTAGTTTACTGTTTTCGTTTGCTTCAGGATTCAGTGCATTAGTATTTGTTTGCAAAGATTCTGCAGATGTCAATGACAAGGGTTTGTTAACATTCAGCATATAAAACATTTGTTTACTGTCTGGTGACTCAGCAAGTCTGACTGGATTGGCTGACACTGCTTGGTTAACACTTTCTAACTGGCTACTGGTAACATGCATCATTTTATTAAGGGGGCCTCTGTCTTTTAATGAATGGATGCTTAGGTTTGCCTCACATTTGTCAGAAGCAGCAGTGGGAACTAAAAATATCTTTTTAGTAGAGCAATCAGCACTAATCTGATGTACAGGGTCTGCAAACTTTGTATCAAATGGCAATGAAACAGTCTTTGCATTCTGAGTCTTTTCAAGTTCTAGATTGCAATTGACTGCGGACGTCACTGTTATTACCATCTGTCCTGTTTTAAATGTATCTTTAGATAACACTGGTCCAACTTCTGATATCATTTCATTAACTATTTCTTTAGATTTCAATGTTCCAACTTCAGATGTCAATCCCTCAACCACAGCTTCAGGTGTCATTCTTCCAAACTCAGGAGTCGCTGCTTTGACTATATCTTTTGACATCACTGTTCCAACTTCTGCTGTCATTTCTTTAACCACAACTTTAGATGTCAGTGTTCCAGCTTCAGGAGTCACTGCTTTGACTATATCTTTTGACATCACTGTTCCAATTTCAGGTGTCGGTGATTTCACGATATCTTTAGATGCTACTGTTCCAACTTCAGATATTATTGTTTTAACTAAATCTTTTGATGTCACTGTTCCAATTTCAGATAACATTACTTTAACCTCACATTTAGATGTCTCCGCTCCAACTTCGGAATTTATTGCTTTAGTTTCATCTTTACAAGTCCCAGTTCCAACTTCATATGCCATTGTTTTAACCTCATCTTTAGATGTCACTGTTCTAACTTCTGGAGTCATTGCTTGAACTTCATCTTCTCCAACCCCAAATGTCATTATTTTTATCTCATTTTTATTTGCCATTTTTCCAACTTCAGATTTCTTTATTTTAATCTTATCTTTACAAGTCCCAGTTCCAACTTCAAATGTCATTGCTTTAACCTCATCTTCAGATGTTATTGTTCCAACTTTAATTGTCATTGTTTTAAATTCATCTTCAGATATCACTGTTCCAACTTCAAATTTCATTGCTTTAGCCAGAGGGTCTGCTTCTGTAGATGTCACTGTATTAATACATCCTTTAGCTTCACATGTGATTGCTTCAACCAGAGTTGCCTTGTTTGATGTCTTTTCATTAACCACTTGTATTTCATCTACCCCATATACATGTTCTATAGCTTTATATGCCAATGTTTCTGCTATATCTTCTCCAGTCGCAGAGGCCTCTGTTTCAGCTAAATGTTCTCTGGCTACAGAGGTTTCCATTTCAGATGACTGTTCTCTAGTCACAGAGGCCTCTGTTTCAGCTAAATGTTCTCTGGCTACAGAGGTCTCCATTTCAGATAACTGTTCTCTAGTTACAGAGGTCTCTGTTTCAGCAAATTGCTCTCCAGCTATAGAAGTTCCTGTTAAATGTTCTCTAACTAAAGAGATCTCTGTTTCAGCTAAATGCTCTCCAGCTACAGAAGTTTCTGTTTCAGTCAGTTGTTCTTCAGCTATAGAGGTCTTTGTCTCAACTGCCTGTTCTCCAGCTGTACATGTAAATAATTCAACAAGTGTTTCTCTATTAGTTATTTGAGCTAGCTCTCCATCTTCAAGTGTGTTTGGTTCAACCATTTCTTCACTATTTGTAGATACTACCGTACCAATTATCTGTTCTCTGCCTTTAGCTGCTTTTGCTTTCACTATCTGTTTTGGAGCCATAGATGTCACTGGGTCCTCAATGACCACATTATTTCCCATTTCATTAAATGATATCTGATCGTTCTTAATTTGATCATGCTCCAGGTCAGATTCATTACAAAATAATGATGTCAAATTATCAACTTTATATGCTTTAATTTCACCTGTTGGAGAAAATGTCAAATCACTAACAACAGAAGAATTTAATACACAATTAAGTGATGGTTCAGGTAAATTAGAACACACAGCTGTTTCTTTGGAATGTTTGTTATTTTCAGCGAGTGGGACTGAAGCCTGAACATGGCTTCTTTTGGAGTAAAAATCAACAGAATCAAGCTCAGACAAATTTTCTTCATGATTTGAGTCTGATACAAGTTGGCGCTGTCCAATATTGACTGAGCCAAAAATTATGTCATTCTTACTCCATGTATGATTTGAAGACGTAACTTTAGCAGTCTGATTTTCTTCAGTTAAAATAGGCATGGTCATTGCTACCTGGTCATTTTGAACAGTCTGAACAACTTCAGTGATAGTACACTCAGTCATTCCTACCTGCTCATTTTGAGGAGTCTGGCCATTTTCATGTACAGAAGATTTGGTTAACACAATTTGTGTGTTGTAAGAAGCAAGATGTTTCTCAGCTACTGTCTGGAATTTCTCCACTAGGTCATTATTAGCAGTATGAATTTCTTCAATCACAGCAGATTTGGCTATCCCTATCTGGTCTCTATTAGCAGTTTCAACTTGTTCACTGAAAGTGGACTCGGTTATCCCTACCTGGTCATTATTAGCAGTTTGACCGTCAATGAAAGTTGGTTTGATTCCAATATAGTCACAATTATTTTGAAGATCATAATCAAAATGTTCAAACTCAAGTAGTGACTTTTCAGTTCTATTTAAAGCACCATTTATTTCAACAGTATCTTCAATTTGTTTCAATTCCAATCTAGTTTTGCATAATTCTGATAAAGAACTGCCTTTGTTCTTTTCTGGTTTTATGATAAGTGTTTCCATTCTTTCTAAACCGTCTTTTGTCTCAACACCTTTGCCTAAATCTGACAAGGAAATGTCATTGTTCTTTTCTGGTTTTATGATATTTGTTTCCATTCTTTCTAAACCATCTTTTGTCTCAACACCTTTGCCTAAATCTGACAAGGAAATGTCATTGTTCTTTTCTGGTTTTATGATATTTGTTTCCATTCTTTCTAAACCATCTTTTGTCTCAACATCTTTGCCTAAATCTGACAAGGAAATGTCATTGTTCTTTTCTGGTTTTATGTCAAGTGTTTTCATTCTATCTAAACCATCTTTGATCTCAGCAGTTCTACTTGCACCAGATTCCGAAAGTGTCACTGTTTCATTTTCAAATTTTGTATCATTCGTGTTGCTGCTAATACTGTTGGTTTCTGAAAAGGGCAAGTCATTGGTAACATTTGTTTTAACCATCACATCAATTCCTGCAGATAGTAAACTAACTGAGGATGAGTTTTTCTGGCTGTAAACAGCCAATGTGCTGGCACCTGGCTCTTCTTTCCTTTGCTCTATGCAGACATTTTCAATGTCTGTTTGCATGCTGCTAAGAGCACATGGGCTGCTGAAGACTGGATTGGATTTTGATGGGACTGTATCATCCGGCATATAAATCCTTTTGCCTGCCAACAAATTTGCTGAAGCTTGTGTAGAGTTGGTGTAAACTGATTCATCCATACTAAATTCATCATTATCACTTCCTTTTAAAATCTTATTTTTGTACAGTTTACTGCCCTCAGATTTCAATGGTTTCAAAATCTTTATCTTAGTGTCAGATATTCTAATTTGCTCATTAAAACCATTTTCTTTGTATGATTTCATTTTTTTAATGCCAACTCCTCTTTGTGTGCATGAACTTTTAGTGACAGAGCCAGATTCTGTTTTATTATGTCTGTTGATTCTATTAATATGTTTGCCAATTTTATTAGTATGTCTGTCAATTCTATTAGGAGTAAAGATATTGGCTTTATGCCTCTGTTTCAGGGAAGTAGGAATGGAACCAGCATTACTATCAACAAAATCAGAAACACTAGCAGAATCTTGCTTGCTCTCCACATTACTTTTGCAAACAGGAATATTCTCAGTTTCTTGGCTTGAATGATCAAAATCTGTTTTAATACTTTGACTTAAAACAGTGCAAGGATGGCTGTCCCACACAGATACACCAGATTCAATGAGAGAGCCAACTTGTTTTCCAGAAACTCCTGCCAATTGTTTTCTGGGAGTGACAACACCATTCTCACTGCTATCTTCATCCGAGTCCTCACTAACAGAGTTCAAAAGTGACGATTCAGCAACATCTTGCACAACTCTCATCTGTCGACGTTTTTTGGCTGCAGTTGCTTCAATGAGGTACTCAAACTTGTCTGACTTGCGCTTTAAGGCCTCTCTCTGTGCTTCATACTCTGCAACCTTTTTCTTTAATTCTGAAATTTAAAAAATCATTTCATTTTTTGGTAGCAAAACTTCAAATATAAAATTAAATATCTAAACTGAATATTGCAAGATGTGTACAAAGATAAATCTTTAACTCCTTTATTTAGTAAAATATTATTTTTTCCCTTGTTATGCAGCCCTGGAGGTATTTTCCTCATTCATATAGCCCTGGCAATAATATTTCCCAACTCATACAACACTGGCAGTTGCTCTGACTCATTCAAACCCGGCAGGTACTTATTCAAAGAGTGCCAGCAGTTATTTATTCTCTTTCACACAGCCCCCATTATTTTTTCTCAATCACAGTGCTCTGATAATTATATTTTTCATCTATACAATCTTGGCAGTTACTTTTTTTTTTCATTTTGAAACCATGGCAATTATATTTTCTCTCACCAATGCAATCTTGCAATTATTGTTTTCATTCATACAACTTTGATAATTGCACTTTCTCTCATTCATACACTCGTTATAGTTACTTTCACTCCCTCATGCTAGGATTAAAAATGACTTGTGACTGGCCTCACCTTGCATTTCATTTTCCAAGTGTTCCTGTTGTTGATCCATGTGAGCTTTAATGGTTGCCAACTTTGCCTTCAGATTTGTCATCAATCCCAGATCTCGAACAATGTTACTCAAACAGTATGCATCTGTAAAATATGCTATTACTCAAACACGAACCATCCAGAAGTTTAGTTAAATACTATGGTTTTGTAACACAAAGTTACTAATCTCCATTTAAAAACAAAAAAATAGAAACCATATAGTACAGTACACTCTGAAATACACAATGTTACTTGAACATGAAGTTGAGTTAAACACTATGGTTTTGGTTTTGTAATATAAAAAGTTATTGATACAAATCTCCATTTAAAACAAATAATAGAAACCATATAGTACAGTACACTCTGAAATACACAATGTTACTTGAACATGAAGTTGAGTTAAACACTATGGTTTTGGTTTTGTAATATAAAAAGTTATTGATACAAATCTCCATTTAAAACAAATAATAGAAATCATATAGTACAGTACACTCTAAAAATACAACAAAATGTAAATGCAAATTATAAATATTTTTTCAAAGTAAACATAAAATGACAAAGATAATGATGACAACATATCTAATACTTACAAAGACTGAGTTTGAATCTAACAAAAAATTCAGTCTCTATATGAAATCAAACTGATTTTACCTTGAAGCCTAAGATTACTGCTACTTTTCATGCAATAGGACAATATAAACTAAGCGTGTTTAACACCTTATTTTTGTCAGTTCAATAAAATGATGTCCCACAATTCTGACAGTCTTATTCCCATAACAGCTATTTAAAAGAACTATTAAAATAAAGAAAGAAACTGGTTTTAAAAATATATATACACACATAATTTTAGAAAATTCCAAACTCTTTACAATACTTATTCCACAAGACATGAAAAAAAATGGCAACAAAACAGTGAAATGTGAAAATGATAAGATACAGTAAAACAAATTAATTTATTTTAAAAATCAATACAAACTTAGAAATTGGTTTACAGGTAAAAAAATAACCTAAACAATAGATGACATGAAGTTTCAAACTGAAAATAATGACAAATAATGAATGTCTATTATTGCTCATGAAAAAAAAATATGTTCTCTTGAAAATATCCTCTTAAATGCCTTGCTTTTTCTCCATTCAAGAGAGAGCAGTGAATGTTATCTTAAATTTTAGATTTTACCTTAAAAATATGCAGCAGCATTTAAAATACATTATATGTTTTCGATAGAATGTAGAGTTGGGTGAGATCAGTTATTTGGATTGATGAAAGAAAGAGATCAGGCATTTTGGACTGGACACTAAGAGATCCGAAGATATTTTGGACTGGATGAAGACTGAATTGGATACAGAGAGAGTGAATAATTTGGACTGGATGCAGAATGGTTGGATAGGTAGTTCTGACTAAATGCAGAAAACAGCATGTAGACATTTTGGACTTCAGTGCTTTAACTATACTTTAAAATTTTTTTTTAAAATAAAAACTGTTTATTGCAAATGAAACTATTAATAAGTGAAAGTGATGGTGCCCAACAAACTATCATTATTATTTAGAATTTCCTGGGTCATAAACTCTTACATGATAATGTTTGCAACTATAAAGCATAGCATGCATGTATCTAAGCTGAACAGAAGGACACTAAGCTGTAATAAGAATTTCTATGACAAAATGTGTAGCACATTAACTTTTCTTCAAAACTATATCAAATAAGCGTACATAAATCACATTCTCTATATTTTCTAGCAAGCACAGATAGGTGACCTCACTTAAAAATCATGGCACATAACCATTTTGCTTACTCGTTAGTAAACACATTTTGTACACATTGTTAACTGAATTACTACTCTGTTCATTCAAGTGTCACTATGCTTACTATAGTAATTTTAGTGGTATGGCTGACAAAAACTAAGATAAAGCAGTGCTTTGTTTTTCGTAAATTTTACTTCAACAACCAAAACCCTCATCTTTGTAAAACAATAATTTGTAATAATGTCAATAATAGCATAAACACATTCCAAATTTGACCATAATCAAATTTGTATTAAATTACAATATTTATCTGTAACAAATTGAGCATAAAAATAACAATATGGTGAGGCACACATGAAAATATACCTACAAAAAACCCAAGCTAAAAATGATTACACCTATAATATAATTAAATAACAGTACCTTCTTCACGCACACAATATGTAATAAGGTCTCGCTTCATGGAATTAAGAGCCATATGAATTTCCTGGAAAACAGCATCACTTAAATTCTGTTCAACAATCCCAAGCCAAAACTGTTGATCATCAGAAAGCTGAGCTGAAGTCACTGTAATGATTTCTACCCCATCTGAATCTTTTAAGAAATAACACAATAAGTAAAAAAAAAAAACCCCACATGTACATAAATAAACAATAAAAATAATTAATATAAAAATAAAATAATAAATAAAAAATCAAATACAGTAATAAAAATACAAATAAATAAACAATAAAAAATAAGTATAAAAATATACATAATAAATAAAAGGTTAAGATAATAAGTAAATAATACAACATAATTAAATATAAGTAAATAGTTCAATGTGTCAAGTAAACAATAAGTTAAGCAAGCATGAGGAAGGGCATGATTTCAGGGGTTTTTTGCTATCTTATCAAACAATTATGTATTTTCATTTATTTATGACTGCATATTTTCAGGACTTTCATGATCTCAAATTAAAAGTTAAGTTTCACAAAAAAGTTCTAAAATACAAAAGATTTCAACCTATTGCTTTTACTTTCAACAAATAGTACAGTTCAATGACAATTTTAAAATTAAAGTTGCATTGTTAGACATTGAACTATATCATACTCAATTCATATCTGACTGCAAGGATACTGTCTGGCACCAAAGTGCATTGTACTCAACATATATTTAACAACAAAAAATTTCTATTTTTGTCTTGAAACCAGTGCAAACAGATATTTTTTTTTAAAAATAGAAAATACAGCCATATTGCAATTAATGTATCCTCATTTTAAGGTGATCTGTATTATGAATAGGTCTCAGTTCTCTCTTCCTTGCTGGCAATTTTAAAGAAATTAACAAAAAGTAAATAATTAACAACAAAAACTAATAAGAGCTCTTTTTGCTGGCATCATATAAAAATTTTCAATTTGAACATTTTCTTTTTAATTCTGCCCTTAAAAGTGCCCACTGATACTAATACTGGCAATTTAGAAAAAAAATACATTAAATTTTACAAAAAACAATTATTTTCTTATTTCTAAATGATCTCTAGCGTTTATACAATATAAAAGCATCAAAATCTGCAACACAATAGCATTTTTTTCACACAGGTCAAAAAAGCTAAATTTATTATCTAAATTTATATATTTGTGTAACAGAAGTCAATTTAAGATTTGTGCTTATCATCCTGTCTGAATGCTGTGCAGAAAACAAAGGTTTCTCCTTTTCCACTAGGGCACATATATTTATACTTTCTGTGATAGTCTGATTTGTATTTTTGTTCATAGCACCTTTTTTTCACTTGTGGTTTATTTTCACTATTCTCATCAACTATTTTTTTTCTGAGAGCCTCTGGCTTTCTAATTCGTTTTCGAACTGCACGATTTCACACTCAGCATCTGCCATCTTTTCTTAATATTCTACAAAGACAGAAGATTTATAGAGTTAGCGTAGACATTTTCTTGGTGATAAGTTTAAAATATATAGTTCCAAACGCCGAGTTCATTTCAACAGATAAGATGGCAGTTTGTTATAGGGCAGCTGGAGCACGATAGTATTTTACATAACGACTTATATCATTGGCTGATGCAGGCGGCGGCTCAAGGAAACCTAGTATGGGCGATTGTAAATGAAACAAGTAGGTTTTTCATAACTGATCGTGGAAAAAAATTGAAAATGAAAATGGAATATTTCTTTTGGAAACAGAAGAGTGGGAGATTTGAGGTAAGAGTGGGAGATTCTTCCACTAAAAGCGGAAGGTAGGCAAGTCTGCTTATGTCATTCACCAGGCTACTCACCAGGCTCAAAATGATAGGACTTTAAAACAGTATTTGTTCTGTGAACAAATTCATATTAATAGGATTTTTGAATTGCATTTGTTCTGTGAACAGGTTCATATTAATAAGATTTTTTAACTGCATTTGTTCTGTGAACAGGTTCATATTAATAAGATTTTTTAACTGTATTTGTTAACTGCATTCAATCTGGTGAGGCTTTATAGCTGCATTTGTTCTGTGAACAGGTAACTACTAATAAGACTTTAGAATTGCATTTATTCTGTGAACATGTTCATACTGATAAGATTTATAACTGCATTTGTTCTGTGAACAGGTTCATATTGATAGGATTTTAGAATTGCATTTGTTAACTAACTAATTTAAAATAGGTTAGCATCTGGCAGAGGATAAATCATTAATATTATGTTAACTCAAAGCAAAAATATAAAACCAAGATTTCATTATGATGATCTAAGTTCACTAAATTATTAATTAAATTATTAACCTACACTGAAGTGGAAGAAAACCCACAAATGACTTTTTTAAAAACCTAGTTTATCATGAAGAATAAGTAGAATTCATTTTTTGTATGGGATTAACTAATATTACAAACTGTTAATAATGAATCACTAATGCTAGAAATGGGTCCATTTTTCTTGGGGAAAAAAAAGACTCCTTGATCAGGTTAAACAGTCATTACCTCCCCTTTGCTGATCGATGGTAATATATCATACAAGACCTGTTTTGACCACTGAAACCAACCAAAAGAAATATAAAGCTTGTATGTGAACAAATCCAGACTCTGCATATCTCCACTCATGTGAGAGATATTTGCCAAACTGTCATCCTGGTTTAAACAAGTTTTCAGAAATGCATATCAACATGTCCAATGAAAATTTCAACATATGCATCTGATACCCAGCCACATATATAAAAGCATTTCTCTCAATCCAGCAAGTGATACCCAGTTATATTTATCCATTTCATTCAATCCAGTGTCTGATACCCAATCACTTTTAGGGCCCATGAGATGGGAGCCATTTTATCTAATCCAGCATTTGATTCCCAGTCATTTTACGGGTACACAAGATGAAAGCCATTTTCTCCAATCCAGCATTTGATATCCATATTTTTAAGGCCCATGAGGGCAATTTTATCCAGTCCACAACTCCATACAAAGGTGTCAATTGCTCAATCTTCATTACACTATTAGGAGGTTTATTCTTGCTTCTATGCACTGTGCAATGGAAAGGTATTTTTCTAATTAAAATTGGTTTTTCAGCAGAGAGATGCAAAACACTGCTTTCCCTCTGTTATTAGGATTTACCTCACAAGTGGTGCTAGGGAGCCTGGTAGAGGGTAGATAACTCAGTGAGTATTTCTGATTCGTCATCTCTTATTTGCTTCAACTCTATGAGTTTATAATAAGAGATTAAGTGTGTAGACAACTCCTTCTGTAAGCATATCTGGAAGTATTTATGAAAAAATTACATAATGAGAAAATACTTGTTTGCATTGTATTAGGAGTCATAATCAAAGTTCAATTATTTTATCTGCTTAGTTCAAAAAAGCTATATTATCCAATTTTTACATATTTGTATAAAAAAATTCATAATTCAAAGTTTATTTATCTTGTATTTACTCAGATTACCAAATGCAAGTTTACTATCCAAATCCATACCTATTCATATTTTTGTATATTGTATCATAATAGAAGTTATCAATCAAAACTTGTTTATTTTGTATTATTTTTGTTTTAATAACTCCAAGTTTATTATTCAAATCTATATATTTCATATTCATATCAGGAGTCATAATTCAAGTTTTATTTATACTGAATTTACTTAAGTTGGAATTACAACATATTTATTAAGCATGGGCCCTTTAAATATTCTTTTTAAATATCAAATATATTATACCAAAACTGTTGTTCCGAGTTATAACAGGTTGTAACTGTTGTGTATCTGCCTCTGATGGCAATGCTGATGTAGATGTAGCAGTTTTCTGACCTGATGATGATGAAATACCAGAAGAAAATGATGAATAAGATGACTTCAATGCTGATGATTTGACTTTTGCTGCTGAAGTCAACTTTGATGATCCAGTCAGTGTAGGCTTTTTCTCAGATTCAAAGCATTCTACATCCTTTTCTTCACCACTATCATCTTCTGAAGAATCTACAGCAGGGCCTGGGTAGACTAATCGGCGATAAAGTGTGTCTGTGATGTTGGTCCCACTCTGCTCGTCTGCTAAAACAACAGCAGAATACAAACCATAAAGTTATTATGATGAAAGAACATTTATCATAAGCAATATAAGAAAAACCATAGAGTTATTGTGATGAAAGAACAAACGAAAGTACTACAAGAAACATAAGAACCAAGGGTTATTGTGATGAAAGAACAAATGAAAGTTACTATAAACAACAAAAGAATATCCAGTCATTATATTTAAAGAACAAATGAAAGTTACTATAAACAACAAAAGAATATCCAGTCATTATGATTTAAGAATATAAGGAAGAACTACAAGAAACATTAGAACATTCTAAGGATAGAATGCCTGATAAAACAAGAAATGCTGAAACATTCTGAAAAAGCAATGAAAATAGTATAAGAAACATTGGAACATTTTATGCAAAGAAAAAAGATTGTGTCAAAATATTGTTGTTGAGTTGATTTAAAATATGCTGTTTAAACAAAAATTTTAAGAAATTTTTTTTTTGTCAAGATATCTTGAAAAATTAAAGATATATATTTTTAATAGGTGGGGATACATTCTATCATTTACTGAAAAATAAATTATATTTCTAAAACAATAAAATATCAAAAGCTATTTTGAATTTGATGATTAAGTAGTGTAAACCGATAAGAATGTTTTATAACATATACAAATAAAATGTATGTAAGTTGTATGAGATTGAATTTGGCTAAACAAAATACTTACTTCACTATATTTCAGCAATATGGTTGGTTTTTTCTTCTTTTCTTCTACTCCTGAGAGTTCACTCAGGATACTTAAATACTCAGGATTTAGAGTCCAAATATCTTGGCATGTGTTTGACTGTTTAAATACATATAATTTTTTTCTATTCATAATCTGAAATACACATACCATTTGTGGTTTTCTGATCATAATCTGTCATAACATCTTCAGTCATCTGCTTGGGGTTGAAAGTTAATGTAGCAGCATTGGCCTCCAGACCAATGCTAGAAATATTTGAACTGCGGTTGATTGGGGTGCGTGCAGTACATCGCCCAGTACAGAATTCATTATGGCGGTAAAAATCCAACTGTCCAGACTCAATGTACTTTCTGAAAATTACAGCAGCATGATCTTGAGCTCTAACATATATTAATGTTGAGTGAGGGAAAAGATTTTCATGTTAATATAATTTGTTTTCATCATTTCTTGTACAGGTATTAATGTAGCCCAAAGACTTCTTACAATATAACTTTTACCATATGGAGAATAATTATATATATATATCTGAGTTTTAGTAGAAATTTTCTGTGAAAAGGTGGGGATGGAACATAAATGTTAAGAGATCATTACTATATTACATCACTATTAAGTGTGTGCTTGTAAATATAGTCGACCCACTTATCTCAACTGAGGTTTGATTAGCCAACCCTATTATGTCAACGTTTTTAAAGTGGAACCGCCAAATTCCCTTTTTGTCTCTTTGTCTTAGCATTTTCTCATTGGTTATGTCAATTCTTCTATGTCACCAAACCCTAATACTCGAGCACAAAAGAGGGCCAAAATCACCACTTAACATTGGTTATCTCGATCCCCATGACTAATTGCCGGCTTTTGAAAATGTTAGTTATGGATGCCACTTCACCATCTTGCTAACGATAAATGGCCATGACTTGTTAACAACCTACAGCTTAAACTTAATAAGGGCATTGTTTCCCTCATCGGGCGTGATCCTGCCACAGACAAAATAGGCTACATTACATCATCATTAACTGCTAGTTTGTAATTACTATATTACATCATTGTTAAAAACTTCTTGTAATTACTGTATCAATATTAAATGCTGGCTTATAACTGTTAACTGCTAGCTTGTAATTATTATATAACATCATCAATAATTGTTTGCCTGTAATTAAAACATTACATCATTATTAACTGCTGGTTGTAACTATTACATTGTTACTAACTGCTTGCTTGTAATTAATATATTATGTCATGACTTATAATTATTATATTATGTAATTATTAATTGCTGGTTTGTATTTATTACATAACATTAACTGCTGGCTTGTACTTACTATATTATATCATTATTAACTGCTGGCTTGTAATTACTATATTATGTCATTATTAACTTCTGGCTTGTACTTATTATATTATGTCATTATTATTTGCTGGCTTGTAATTACTATATTATGTCATTATTAACTTCTGGCTTGTACTTACTATATTATGTCATTATTATTTGCTGGCTTGTAATTACTATAGTATGCCATTATTAACTGCTGGCTTATAATTATATACATAGTGTGCCTTCTTGAGCTCCTGAAATAGCCTAGTAATCCGAAAAATTTGCCGACCCCTGATCTAATGCACGTTACAAATCTTCAGCCAAAGACACAGTAGTCAAAGGTACATAACTTGGAATATCCTTATCTATTACTGATTTTTTTTTTAAAATAGCTTATATTAAACTGTAATCTTTGCATCTGCATACCAATGAGTCAACTCAAATTATTTTTAAATTAAGATTGTTTGACAAGTGTTTCATTTTAACGTAGTCTTAAATAGATGTCCTACAGTAATGGTCATTGCTAATTTATATGTCAGATTCAGTTTACTGAGTGAACAATCAACAATCACTTTTACATCCCTTCAGTCTATATCACTCATAAGGGTAGACATTATGAACAAAAACAAAGTGTGTAGGGCAGACTGCAGATGAATATTTTAGGTTTTATGCTAATATTGTAACACTTTAACTTGAATCCCTCTAGAACCAATACCAGCAGTTACTGGCTATATTCTGCACAATGTACAGTTTCAATATCTAAATATGTATGTTAAATGTACAAAAAAAATCTACTTATATGCTTAAGAATAAAAGTCTTACCTAAGTGGCACTCCCTCAAAACGAATGGCACTCTTCCAGTCTTTGAGCTTTTGCTTGTCAGCCATCACGCAAAATTGGTTGGGTGTTATCACTCCTTTATCACATTCAATACATGCACGATGT
Source organism: Sinotaia quadrata (assembly GCA_028829895.1). Classification (NCBI taxonomy): domain Eukaryota; kingdom Metazoa; phylum Mollusca; class Gastropoda; order Architaenioglossa; family Viviparidae; genus Sinotaia; species Sinotaia quadrata. Next base: position 62,219,528 of record CM054178.1, on the reverse strand, counting down.
ATAGCTGGGCAAAAAAACTTCTTCAACAGCAGACTCCCCGTCAGCTCTCCACAAGTAACTGTTATTTTATCACTGTTCTTGAATAACGCCATCAGATCAGCCTCTTTCATAAGCAATAATGAATGTTAATAATTAGTCACATTTGTGGTATAAATAAACAATTATTAATACTTAAGTCAAAACTAAAAACAGTCATTACCAGATTATAAATATTAAAAAACAAAACAATAAAAATCAAAATGAGTTGCTATTGTCTTGTACATACAGTAAGTAGACTACTGAAAACCAAGAAGGATGGTTAAAAAACAACAACCTATTAATTGAAATCATGATTAATCTACTATGCAATTTTTAAAAACTTTCAAAATAACATATGAATGCCACGATACATATCATCCACAATCCATTTTGAGCAAACATGTCACATCTGGAAGTCTAACCACTTCTGAACCAGGCAATTTTAAGAGAAAAAATAGCAGCCATTTTGAGGAAGATCAACTACAAAATAAAGCCATTTGATCTTCTTAGAACTGGTCTGCCGTAAATGAACCTAAAGCAAATAATGAAGCACACCTAATCAAGCAGAGTGCCAGAACTTCAGTGAAGAATATTCTTCATATATTATATGCATCTACTGCTGCCAGAGGAAAGGAACCATCACAGATCAGAAGTCACAAGATACAATCTTGGTAACTCCAAGTACTCTAAATTATATATATTAAAATACATAAACTGTTTATTACTGATTGATGTGAAAATTAAAACAGTTTAATAATTTCAGAAGAGCACTTGTAGCTATTTATTTACTGTTAATAATTTGAACTGATAGTGATAGTATGCAATTCTGAATAATAAGCAAATGTAGAATTGTTTGAGTCTGTTGATAAATGATCAGAGTGTGCTTTTTGGAGACTGAATGTATGCTGTGTGTGAATGTTTGTCCTGAAAGTGTAAGTTTGGTTTCTGTCAGTGTCCTATCAAACTATTTTGTATTAAAGTTAGTAATCAAGAGAATCCAAATTATGCAAGGAACCCTATCCTAGCTCATATGCACACAAAGGGCATTCATGTGACTTTAGTAAAATTCTAAATATTGATCTCTTCTATGACTCATACTGTGAGTGTGGTGTGGGAAGAAGAAAGCTAGGAGATCCTAGCTATATGGCTTTTCTGTGGGACTTGCTAATAAGCTTCTGACTTTGTTCTTTGAAATGGTATGATGTTGAGGCAAACTGTATGAAGATTACGATGGTAGTGTTTCATCTAAAATCTGCCTCAAAGTCTAACTGTCCAGGTATTAAAAAAATAGGTGTTGTAAAGGATTAGCATTACATCATACACTGATTTGTAATAGTTTTTAAACAAAACTCATGATCATATAGAAAAAAAAATTAATCATTTCCTTAAACAAAATATGTACTTTATGAATTAAAAGATATTTTCCTTTACAGAATATATGTAAATCTAAATGCCAGGATAATTTAATACTGAAATGATCAATTTACCCCAAACTCCAGCAATGCGATTCAATTTAATTTTTATATTTTGCAATAAAGTTCCAAAATGCATTGAATGATCCCGCATTCACACATACCCATTAAATATTTGTTTTGAAATGTCTATAAAAAGTTTTTAAATTTCATATTTCTTTGGTTTCTGTCTTTAAAGTTTAGTTCTCATGCTGCCCAAATATTTACGAATGTAAAAAAATAATCTGAATCATATTAGTATATATTATTAAATATCAGCATTTATTATTAATAATCTTTGTTTGTTACATGGTTGAATAGCAACAGTATGACCAATTTCCTAAACACCCCAAAACTAAAACTTTACTGATATCAAACACTGTATGCAAATTATGGGACTTAGATTACTAATACATGAACTTTAACCAGCCTTTTTATTGAAAAGAATTGTGGAATTCCTTATTTTCAAATGAAGCAAATCACTATGATCATCCCAAATTAAACTAGTATATCCTATTGGGTAGTTGTAATGTTAGGATGTACTAAATACTCTTCAAACTTTAATTCTAATAAATGTTACATTTTCAATTATCATTTAAAATTAATCCAAATTATATATTATAGTCTTATCATGTACATTTCTCAATTTTAGATATTGTGGAGGAGTAAATTTGTCTATCCCTATATCTAGACTTATTTGTTATATAAATTATTAAATTGTCAAAGTGACTCAATCTTAGGCACTCCTTATGGTGGCATTTGTGTTAAGTGTCATGTTATATATTTGATTGTTGATTTAATAAATTTATCGTTAAATTTATTAATCTTCTTACACATATTGATAACCTTATGTTGGAAAGACAGTGGGTGGATGGGACTCACTAAATATATTAAAGATGGATTTGTTTTCTCCTTTTGGCTTTAGTAAGAAGTTTTCCTCCTACAGAAATGTATGATGATAAAAGTTTGTCTTTAATGTTGTAGAAGAGAGAAAATGTTTACAATGCCTGCATATCTGCCAAGTGAGCAAGATGAGTGGTGTCTTCTGGAGAATTATTAATAACATAAATTAAGATTCTCATCACTTGTAATTAGTTATGGATGATTAATTAATATTTAATAATCATAACCATTAATTAGGTGGCATTAGTGTCAGACATCACTAATCAGATACATCAGTGGAGCAAAATTGTAATGCCCTAATGAATGACTAATAATTAATATATATGTTAAAATTTCTGTCTCCTTTAATAATGGAACATTTGAGTTCTGAGATTATATTAGTCCCGTGAATGTGTGTGTGTGTGTATATATATATCTATTAATGTCTTATTTAGTTATTAATCAGCAATCTCCAACTTTCTCTTATTTTATTTTATCTTTGGCATTCCATGGGTTATAATTAGAAATTTCCCTGTATCTATAAGTATGATGTTGCCAATGCTGATCTTGAAGACTATCAAATATAGGAATTTCTTAAATTTCACCTGAGTCTATAAATACTACCGACAGAATATTATTAATGAAGAACTTACATATCTCATTAGTTTCTGAAATTTTTATCTTTGTGATGATTCTATAAAAGCAAAAGACACCAATGATAAATTAATGGAACTTAGATATATCATTAGCTTCTCTTGAAGTGATGTAACAACACATGACTGATAATTCATTAAATGATAATGGATAGCAGTTATCTGATTTCTACAAGTGGTGCCACAAGAAATGATTATAAATAACAATGGTGAAGAATAGATTATTCAGTTTAAATTTTGAAATAAATTAAAATGTAAGCATATGACTTATGAGGAATTAAATATATATATGGGCCATAATAATAATTCATAAAACAGTTGTTGTTTTTTTTAAAATAAGTTTTCTTAGTAGCAGGGAAGCAATGTCTATGATCAGACTGAAAAAAGTTGAAAACACATTATGAACAGTAGGAGTAGCAATGAACAGTAGGAGAGCAGAAACATTCAATTAGTTGGAAATTATTAAATTTATTGTATATTCCACTAATGATTTTACTTATGTGAAAGAGATTGGTTTATGCAAATCTAAGAAATGAAGTGAAAATTCCAGATTCTGAGATCCAAATCCAAATCAGTTTTGTTTTGGGGAAGGGGGTAGGGGTGTGTGAAATAAACAAATATATGAAAACAAACTGAGAAATAATACAAAGAAAAATTCAGGGGAAACGTCCCATTCATTTTACTTTGCCTATTCTGTAAAGAATTAAATTTACTTCAGTTGATAATGTCTGAATTAACTTCCCCCCAAAAATATATATATATTAACTATTTACTTTTTAAAAAATAAATCATTAAAAAATTACAATTAAATACTAAAATATAATGATCACATTTATTTGTATTTTCCACTAAATCTGTAATAACAGATTCTCTTGTACTATAAATAGGCCTATACATAATATTAACATTATTAGCTTGAGAATGAGATCTAAACCATTCTGCTGCCTCCTCCTAACATACACCCACCCATACACCTCTGCAAACAAACACTCACATCATCTGGTTATGATCAAAATGTTCTAACTGCATACTTATAGATTAGGGACATGCATTCACATTATATAATACTAGTAATAATATAAAATAAAATAAGCATGTAAATTCATGTGGAAATTCTAGCACTGAATTATGATAGATTCATTATGTACTTAATTGCTACTTTTATTAGCTTAGGTCTACCTTTTATTAGACCTAACTAATAACTTCAAAATAACACTTCCAAACATGTTTTCCTCACTGCAATGCTGTGGCATTTTCAATATGGATGGAATAGGGCTGTTAAAATTAAATGGACTACATAAAACTGATGGTCAAATATTAGTTCTAACTACTACTGACATATTCTTTTTCCTAAATTTATAATTAATAAACAATAATTATTAATAACAAGTCTAAGACTTAGATCCTAAAAGGTTTAATAGAGCCATCGATCACAGTAAATTATGAATTGGATCAAAAAGCTGACTTTAGTCACAAGACAGCTGATTTAATTTTAAATCGGGTCACTTTCTAAACTAATCTATATGCCAATCATGCACAATGAAACTAAAACTAGTGAATGCAGTAATAGTTGTCAAGAGACTATAACGCGGTTGATGTAGGAAACTATAATTGTTTGAATTTTTCCCAGTCGTACGATGATGATCTGCACCGACTCGGGGAAAAATTAAACGTAGTGACAGAACAGAAGCCTCGAGTAAACCGACTGACACGTCGCGGGAGTTTGCAGCACGAAGGCAGTATACGGCTAAATCGGTTGGGTAGAATTCAAACGCTTTACACAACAGATTAAAAAAATAGCGTAAGTGCATGATTCGTGTGATACTTTTTTAACGGTTACATCCCTTTCATCCTTGACTACACATACACCTTCACCGTTCCAAAGAACGCTTTCCTTTTTTTTTTAAATGTAGCTTTAGCGTGCATAGGTCAAAGAAAAGTTTTAAATTATGCTATACCGGCTGAGATCAGACTAACGGCTTGCAACGCTTACACTTACATCAATGTACATCATCCTTAAATATCGCGACAGTGACTTGAAAATACTAGTTTCCTATAAAATAGAAAGAGTCACATTAACACTTTCAAAACTTAAAAATCTCACCATAGTACTGAGCAGTGTACGTATAGTGCCGGTCAAACCCACGCTTCTTGTTCTCATAAAATGGCGGACGCGCAATGGAAACCTACTAAAACCTGTGACGTCACTGACGTTTGGCACTTCTAGATTAGAGAGAAATCCTATCAAAGTATTTTTCTGGGAGAAAATTTATATTTTTTTCCTAAAATAAACTTGTATGTGTTTAGTCTTTTGGTAGGAGGGAGAAGTTTTAAGGAACTTAAAGGAAATTATTCGCCTCAAACAATTTCTTAATAATTAGTAACAGGGTCTAGCCGCTGAACAAGACGAAGCCGCTTTTTATTGTCTCAGAAGGTGTGTGAAAACTACTTTATAAACAATTTAAAGTGTAGTATTAAGTTTATCTGATTTTCTATTATTACTTGTAAAAACAGAAAATGCGAATATGTAATGATGCAATAATATACTGCAATTTTAAAATAATTTCGGGAAAGAGATACAAAAGCTAGCAAAGTAATGAAAGAGTAATTTCCCTTACTTCAAATTTGAAACAGGAAAAATAAAATTGGCAATATTTGAAAGAAATATATGATTTTTTTCTATAACAAAACTTAAATAAAAAGGAGAATACTATGTTTCTTTATTTTTAGTGACAGTGATTGTGAAATGAGATTTTTATATATTCAAAGATGGCCGCTTGTAGAAGCTAAAAGTTAAAAGCTAAATAGCTGATGGTAACTACATTTTATGCATGATTTATTATATTTTGAAGTAAGAAATCGTTTCTTTTAATCTTCGAATCTTCTAAGAGCAGAGGTGATGGTTTTCTTTTGTCGTTTAAAATTAGAAAGAAGAAAAATACGAGTTTAAGTGGGCGTCTCGGAATTGTACTAGTTGTAGCAGACGCTTCGTGATCGGTTTCCGTCCACCCATTTCGTAAAGAAAGAAATTTACTACAGCTGACTAGTGTATGAAACAGTACCTTACTCCCCTTAAAATATAACAATTTACTCATTTTTTTTAACAAATTGCAAAATTACAACTAAATACTAAAATATAATGAACATATTTATTTTCATTTTCTGTTGAAAGCGTAAACAAATTCCCTCTCACAGTATATAATAATATAGGTCTACACAATTAATATTATACGAAACTGAGTGATAGATTAGAAGAAAGCTTTCCATCAGCTCTGTCAGTTAACGTTTTTAAGGGATCCGAGTTCCAGGAGTTTTCCTTCATTGATGATGTCTATCTACTCAGCATTGGTAACGTCAAACCCCGCAATGTCCGGATACATAAAAAAAAATTCTAATTTTATGGAACCCCCAGGGATAATAAGAAAACATGAGAGATATGAAAAAGTAAAATAGGTTTACTAGGGATGACTGATGTTCCATTATTCATACGAAGACAGAAATATAAAATGTCATTCCGCTGGGCATTGAGGGATCCATATCTGACAAAAAAATTAAGGACACTTTAACTAGTTTAAGTGTTAGACCGTAGATCTAATTCATTCAAATTTTTTTTTTAACTGATGGGGAGAAAAGTTAATTTTGCCAGAATCACAGGGTGTTAAGTGTTTAGTACAATATAAATTGTAAGTAACGTATAATACTAATAGATTGACTTGGGACATGAGACAAGGAATTCTACAAATATCACAATTATTTCACCGAAGTAGACTGATTAAAATTCATCTGATCACCACAAGTCCTATAATTTGTGTTTAGTTCTTAGTATCAATGTTGTCTTAGGTCTCAGTAGTAGGAAACTTAGTAGAAGTATGCATTTTGTAGATTTGAATATACATTTTTATTTAAATGATTTAATAAATAATATGATTATGATTCTGTCCAGATTTAATCTTCAGTCAACTTTGTATACCACAGTTTCTGTCAGTGAACATTTCCCCATACTGATATAACCTTCCCTAATCAAGATTATTTTCACAATTGTGTATTATTACATACTATGAGTTGATTATGAAAAGATAATTATTATTTATTTGGAAGTATGTTCAATTAAAACTTAATTTAAATATTATCTAATAAAGTAACATGCCTTGATGAACAATAAAACTGAATTGATTTTAAGTCTTAAATGTTAAATATTTATAACTATTTCTGATATTATCTTTTTAGTTTATTGCTTAGTGAAGTACACTAACATAGTACTGGGGATGAGCCTTGATGATGAGCCATCACCAGACAGTCGTTTGGGACCAGCTCCTGCACCTCTGGATTTGGGTCGACTGGAAGTTGAGGCACGAACTGCAGCAGCAAAGCATGTTGCTAATCTCTTACAGGTAATAAATAGTTTTATGATCATGGATGCCAAACATATTATTTTTATTAATCTTTTGCAGCTAATAGTTTTATTACTAAGATCCAGGAATGTTATATCTTCTGCTTTTAATACATTTTATAAGTGCTAAGTATGTTGATCTCTTACAGATAACAAATTTATAACTGTAAAAATATAAGTGTTAAGTGTATTAATCTGTTTCAAGTGATACTAATAGTGTTATGACTGTGAATGCCAGGCATGCTGGTCTCTTTATAGTCTCGTGATCTAAATGATGACCTCCCATACAGGTGATTGGGGTTCAATTTCAAGTCCCACCCACCAGTTAAGGCTGATAAAGTATTTTCAATACATCCAATTCCTGGCTTTTGGGGTTGTCAGGCTGTACCCTATTTGTAAATACTTAGAGATTTTAATAAATATGAAGGCTAATATACATTTCCAAATTATTTTTAATTAATAGTTTTATGATTATTTGTTCCAAAATGTTAACCTCTTGCAGATTATAAGTTTATGATATGAATATTGAATATGAATGCCAAGAAAATGGTGATTTGCCAGAGTTTGTGGCATAGATTGTAAGCTAAATATAATACATTAACATATTAATTATTATAATTACACCTATATTATTTCAGTATATTATATATAATAGTATTCTTTTCTCATAATTCAATTTTTGAAAAAGGTCTAATCTTTAGTTTAGGAAGACCTGTGCTTTTTTGAAATGGTTTGCAGCAGTACAACTTACCTCAACAAATGCGATATATATGTTTATAAAACTAGTAGAAATAATGACACTTTTTAAGCATATCATTAACTGCTCATTATATAAAAGGCATTAAGTAGACTTATAATCAGAATTTATTTTAAGTTTTGATCATTACAAATAGTAGACAATTAGTCATGATCATGGATCATTGCAAAAGTTAGACAACTAGATTTGACCATTACAAAAGTTAGACAACAGGTTTGATCATTGCAAAAGTTATACAGCTAGATTTGATCATTGCAAAAGTTAGACAACTAGATTTGATCATTTCAAAAGCCAGACAACTAGATTTGATCATTATAAAAGTTAGACAACTCAAACTGATCATTACCAAAGTTGTACAAATAGACTTGATAATTATACATGATAGGCAACTAGTCTTCATAATTTACAAAAGGTAAACAACTAGATTTACAAAATGAGGAAAACTAGAATTTATCATTACAAAAAGTAGATGACTATAACTAGACTTGATCACTACAAAAAAAACAAAACAAGTATGCTTGATTGTTACTCTAGGTAGAAGTTTAGCCATGATTTAGCTGTTATACTGACAAGTAATTACACATACTCTAGCAGATTTCTTAGGAAAAATTGAATGCTAGAGCATCTGAAGCATACCTCTAAAAGAAAAGGCTCTTAATTGATCTGAAATCATTAATGGTTTACCAGAAACTAATGAACTAAAAAAATTCTCAGATGAATGGATTTTTAGTTTCATAAAAAAATATAATAAAAAAATAACTTTAATGATAGAGTTGAAAGGTCACAGGCTTCTCTGTTAATGACAACATTGGAGTCAACATTGTAGGAATTTTACACCAGTTCCTGGGAAATATATTTTAACTTTATATGGAACACCAAGGAACAAATGTCATAGGAAGGATAAAATCAGACCACAAGGAATTACAAGTGAATATAATTAAGATGCTCCATTACTTTTAGAGATTCTACTAGGGAATATAATTATGATATTCTATTACTTGTAGTGATTCTACTAGAAAATATTATTGTGTTCCATTACTTGATATTTCAAGGGAGTTTAATTAAAATATTCCATTACTGATACAAAGAAAAGAGAAATTAAGATATAATGATTCACTATATCTTTCTAGTTGTATTGTATATAATATAAATGAATAAATATTAAAAGAAAATGCTTTAGGGTAGACTGTAAATCTAGTTTCATTTAAAATTAAAACAGTAAAAAGTAACATTTGTCAAAATTAAGATTTGTAAAGTACTCATTGCATTTTAGAAATGTGTGCTCTTATGACATAATGTTGGTTTATCATTCCTTATTTGGAAATAAAGAATTCCACAAATATTATTTCTAATGACTCATTTGTTACCCTTAGTGTTACCAGTATCTTACATTCTTAGTTAGTACCAAATTATACAAAAGTATTCAATATTTTTATTAGCTTCTGGATGAAGTTAGGTCAACAAGACCTTATAAAAAAAATATATGAAAAGTTTGGTTATTCCAAATGGTAAACCCATAAACATTTGATTTATTCTCTTTCAGAAACCTGATTATAAAAGGAGTATACTTGATTTAGTAATAGTTTTGCTTCTGTTTGTTTTGTTAGCGACCTGATCAGTTAGAGAAAGTTGACCAGTACAAGAGGAGAGTGGCAAGAAAAAAGGTGTGAAAAATGTTTGTATTCTTTACCATTTTGATTACAGATTTTTTTATTTGATGATTTAATGTGGATTGTTTATGTTAATTTTACAATTATTTATTCTGTATTCTATTTATTATTTCATAATGTTTGGTCTCCTTTCTGTAATGTTTTACCCTTGTACAAGACAAAAAATTCACTTTAAAACAATTTTGACCTCAGTAGCCATAATTATACTGTATAATTATTTAACCCTTTGACTCAGTAACTTTTTAATTAATTTCGTAAAAAATCAGTTATCTATGAATTTATTAAATAATAATTCATGTAATAAACTAATGTTGGCAAAAGTATATTTATTTCTAAAAGGAAGTGAATGGAGAATCAATCAGTAATAATTAATTATTTGCTTCAAAGGGAAGACATCTGCATAACAAGGGAAATAATCTACTTTTCCTGCCAAGGAGAAAAAAATTAATAAAAATAGTAAAAATTATGTTTTCTTTTTTTTTTCTCAATATAATACACAAAAAATATTGAGGATGTATAGGACAGCCAAAGAGTGTTTATGTTATAGTGAAATAAAATACAATTTAGTTCTAAATGATGCATGTAGTCTTCTGTCCAAATGCCTGAACTCATCACAAATACATAATAATGCTGACTGACAATCAAATGCATTTTTATGCAGAACTAGAAACCAGTAATGTTTTTACTCATTCTTTGGTACAACAAACATATTCTGATGGTATCTGTCATGACACCCATCCCTGCTCAATAACATCAATAACGAATGTTCTGAAAAGCAGATGTGTCACTGGCAATTCTTTTCTGTCTCTTGGAGAGTGAAGTCCTATAAAATAGAGCATACCAATGAATGCTCTAACTTCTTCCTCAGTAATTTCATCATCCCACTCAACAGCACCAGAAGCATTTTTCATCTGATTAGCATTAAAGTTTGGTTTGCTGTGCTATGAAAGTCACCATATCTGGAGGAAACAGCAGATCAAAGAGCTCAACCATTTGCACATCAAGTTGTAAAAAATTTCTTGGTCCATCTTACAATAATAAACAGAATACTGTTTATCAATAGAATATCAAAAATCTGATGGTCCATGCTTACCATAAACAGGAAACTGTTTATCAATAAGAATATCAAAACTCTGTTGGTCCATGCTTACCATAATAAACATGATATTGTTTATCAATAAGAATATCAAAACTCTGTTGGTCCATGCTTACCATAATAAACCTGATATTGTTTATCAATAAGAATATCAAAACTCTGTTAGTCCATGCTTACCATAATAACAGGAACTGTTTATCAGTAAGAATATCAAAAGAATCAGTATGTATAGACTGCTGCTCAACATTTGATTCACTTTGACAATTTTGCTCACTAACACTATGCCTATGTATACTGCGACCACACCTACCTATTGATGTACTAGGTTGTGCTTCAAAGTCACTGTCACTAGAGTCTGAAGTAGTGTTCTCGATATCTTCCACAACATAATCCCCTTCATCACCACTAGTTTTCTCACTAACTTTGCCATCATCAGGCAATTCCATCAAAATCCAAGCTGCCTCCTCAGCAATGAATCGCATAGACACTATTTTGGCTGCTAGTTACACTTCACAACTTTGACCAAGAAATGAAGAAAATTGACCATTAGCGAAAGCTAAAGATAAACAAAGGTGGCCACCATTTGCAATGATGTGTGTTGCTATCACATGACTTCAGTCACATGATCCCTTGCTTTTGAAATTGAAAGTACAGAGCTCTCTATGTAGTGACCTATGAACTGCACTCAGAAGCACAGTTGGAAGTCAAAGGGTTAATTTGGCATTTATTAACTCATTGCATCATAGTGTCATGAAAGCTTTTCATGGCACTCTGATGCTCTATCAACATTGCATAGTGAAAGATTTATGTGGCGCACTTAAGTATTTTCTTCTGCAAGTTTTACTAATCAGAGGGAAAACGCTATGATGTTATTCTTCAGCAATTACTGTTTACATTTTGAGTTACTCTCTCCCCTAAAAGAAAACTTGGAGACATTGTAGATAAACTAACATTACTTTGAATGATAAGTCAACTATATAAACTTTATATGAGATAAATGACTCTTAGTATCAAATAATGATGTTATTTGAAAGTTAACTAAGGAAATTCTTTATTTTTCAATATATGGCTTGGAATAGTCATTTGTGACTTCTAGGTGGCTGGGTAACAAGCCTTGTTTTGTATTGTATATTACAGTCTTATAGTTATAATTATACTCTGTAATCAACTCTAATTTGTTTAGTTTTCTCACATGATAATTATTTTGAACTGAATGGCTTGACTTTGAACTACGTTTTTCACATACATATGGTTACATATATTATTATTATATAAATACAACGAATATGTAATTCCTTCCCTCTTGATTTATACATTCATTTCCTTTATAGTGGTAGTCTTAAAAGTAAAATTACAATGTGATTATGAATTGTAGCAAATTTTATATATATATAAATATAATATTGTATATATTGCATTTAGTGACAACTGATTTCCATGGTAATAATACATTATTTTCTAGGAGACATCAAACATCATATATTTATTTAGGGCATATTATAAAGACTTTCCAAATATAAGTTTGGTTCAGTTATTATTAATATTTTTTAAAACTTGCAGAGATTCATTTCAAGGTTCATGTCCAAAAATATTTCAGTGAGATAAGGCAGCTGTTTTACAGAAAATGTAGTACTAATGATTGTTTAGTTCTATTATGATACTTTTTGTATTTTTTATGATTCCATACTATTAGTATTATATCTTTTCTCAGCTACTTTTGTATAACCATAACTTTAATGTTTGAGCAGACAGAATTTTGTATAGTTAAGAAGAGCAAAGTATTCATTCATATTGGGAAAACGTTCATTTTCATTCTTAGTGGGAAAACTTTCACTATCATTCTTATGATGTCTGGATTTCAGTACTTATTATTATTCTTTGTCATTGTTATGAGGTCAAGATTTCAATAGTTATCAGTAAACATTGCCATACTTATGATGTCAGATTTTCAATCGATTCTGACAGATATTTGGGAATGGAGTGTATTTAGTATATTTTAAAAGAAAAGGAAATAAGGATAATAAACTGCAGCATCACAGTATATCATAAGTAGTATCCTCTGAAATGAAGTAGTTGTGCTGTTATGTTTTAATTATTTTATGCACAGTAACAACTAACCTCATGAATTTTACCATTCACTAGTTATATCTATCAATTTAATGATTTGTTTATTATTTCTCCTAAGACTTCTATCAGTTTAATGATTTGTTTATTATTTCTCCTAAGACTTCTATCAGTTTAATGATTTGTTTATTATTTCTCCTAAGACTTCTATCAGTTTAATGATTTGTTTATTATTTCTCCTAAGACTTCTCTCAGTTTAATGATTTGTTCTTTATTCCTCACATGGCCATCTGTGATGTTACTGATTGTTTTAATATTTTTTATAAGGCGTCAGTTGAAGCAATGTTGAAAACAGCGGTCCAGTCACAGCTTGATGGAGTGCGAACTGGCCTGAATCAGTTGCAGAGTGCTCTTCAAGATGTCTATGAGATCAAACAAAGGTATAGTCTATATTCCTGTCAATGTCTCAACAAAGATATATCTTATTTCTTTATGTCAATGTCTCAAAAAATGTATGTCTAAATTTCTTAATGTCAGTGTCACAACAAAGAAATGTCTAAATTTCCTAATGTCAGCATCTCAACAGAGATATCTGTATTTCCTAATGTCATTGTCTCAGCAAATGTATATCTATATTTCTTAATGTCATTGTCTCAGAAAATGTATGTCTATATTTCCTAATGTAAAAGTTTTAACAAAAGTATGTCCCAATATTTTAGTAAATATCTTAACAAATGTCATTATGTTTCCTAGTAAAGATGTCTCAGCAAAGGTTTGTCTTAATATTTCTTGATTATATTTTAATATTTCAAACTATTTTGCATATTCAGATATTATTAGTTTATGATGATCAGTTTATGTGTCCTTGTATTTACTAAGTAAACGCTGATAGTTTTATTGTTGGTTTTATCCTCAAGAGTTGCATAGTTAAGGCATACAAAATAGATCATTACAATATATTTGAATTATTTTAATAATTTTTTTTTCAGCTTGGATTTTATTGAGGAGATATGCAAAACTAGATCATTATAATAAGCATTAATCAGAATAGTTATGTTTTTAACCCAAACCACATTGTGGAGACAGAAAACTAGACCAGTACAATGAATGCTGATAAGATTAAAATTATTTTTTCCAACCTGAATCACATTGTGGATGCATTCAGAACTAGAACATTACATTTAATTGTTGGGATTTTTCCAACTTAGATCATGTTTGGAAGACATACAAATTGTAGTTTTTAGTTGTTTTTCATTGTAGATCACACTGAAGAGGCATGCAATTCAATAATGTTTAATTGTTGATTTTATTTTGGATCACATTGAGAAGACATATAAATCAATAGTGTTTAATTGTGGTTTTTTTTCAGTTTGGATCACATTGAGGAAGCATACAAATCAATAGAACCACTCCGTCAGTCATTACATCCTTTAGTAGAAGAGAATAGCAAATATTGTCAGGTGGGAGATTTTAAACAACTGTCAGAAATTCCATGCATGTTGTGCCCCTTTTATTTAGTATTTTGATTGAAGTGGTTGATTAAATGAGATAAAAGTCAAAAAAAAAGTAAACAAGCCAAGTTCAACTAGACAAAGTTCAAACCAAGTTCAACTGGACAAAAGAGCAGTCAAGAAAGATATCATTAGGTGACCTGTTCTGGCACAACTGGAATAAAGAGCAATCAAGAAAGGTATCTGTAGGTGACCTGTTCTGGCACAACTGGACAAAAAGAGCAGTCAAGAAATATAACTGTAGATGACTTGTTATGGCATAATGAGTCCTAAGGTAGTGATCCCCAACACAGTGCCTGCAGTTGCCATGGCACCCACCAAGGTGCTTTCATGCACCCATGACAAAGTGTGAAAAGTGGTGCAAGTGTCTCTCATCACTCATTTTAGTTCTCAAAATTCATGTAGGTTGTTCCTTATTTGAGGTTCTGTAAAAATCACTATAGGCTGTTCTATTCATCCTCTCATCATTCATTTTACATTCTGTAATATCATTGTAGACTGTTCCCTCTGACCTACTGTCACTCATTTTAGGTTCTGTAAAACCATTCTAGGTCTTCCAGCTAACTTTTCATCACACATTTTGGGTTCTATGAAGTCACTAATGAAGATGAAGTCTTGCATACATTTTCCAGATATGAAGAAAATAGTATTTTCTCCCTTCACTATTGGTTATTCAGTCAAAATTTTCTAAAACAGTTTGAAAAGAGATTTCAAATGTTCATCATCATTGAATCTGTCATTTACCTTAAATTGTGAATTCTTTTACTTTTCATCTAAAGGCAAAAAAAAATGGCTACTTTGATTGCAAATCCCATTCTAGTAAGAGAAAAAATGGAACTGGAGTTTTGGGACCTTCACAGTTATATGTGTTAAAAATTGTGCACAACAGATGATAAGTTTTGGAATCTGGTTGACCTACAAAGCTACCTGCTTTAAAAAATGTAGCATACAAAATAAAAATTTATTTTGATTCTACTTATCTATTTTAAACTCTGGTTTCAATGATGAATATAACAAAGTCAAAATACAGATGTTAACTGATAGATGTCTCTCTTGACAGTTGCACACAAACAGGAACATCATTTTACTCTTCCAACTGCAGAAACCTCTCTGATTTTATGCAGTGCCAAATATTAGACTGATTTGTTACAAGGAAGCAATACCATTTCTCCATTCAATGCTGATGAGTGCTTATGATTAAAACTTGTACTTATCATTTTTAGATATTTGGTTTTTATTGAAATACAAATAACAATACAAAGAATATTTTAAATTAACCTTAACTACATGTCTATGTTAAAGTAAAAATAATAAATATATTTTGACTACTAGTGAATGATGTTATACTTAAAAAAATAAATAAGATAAAAACTGCCATTCAGAGCAGATGTATTCAGAGAGTCCCATCTTCTACCCAAATTGGAAATGCTGGTTCTGCACATATGGCTCTTACCAAATCAGTATTGCAGAGGAAATCATTCAGTATAGTATTGTACAACTCTTATTTAATCTATTACTTTTAAGTCTTCTTACATTATATTATTAGTGTCATAATATAATTAATTTGGGTTTTATAAAACACTTGTTTATAATTTGTTTGTACATTTCCTGGTTAGTATGATTTGGTAGTTTAACAGTACATTTTTAAATGTACCAATATAGTATTATTGTTAATACTTTTTTAAAGTACAAGTTTATAATTTATTTGTAAATATTTTAGATAGTACCAGTTTGATAATATAGTGAACATATATTTTAAAGTACAAGTTTATATTTTTTAGATAGTAATAGTGTGATAATATAATGAACATGCATTTTAAAGCAGAAGTCTATAATTTATATGTATATTTTTAGAAATACTAGTTTGGTAATGTAGTTAGCATTTTTTTTAATTACCATTTTATAATTTTTTTCTCTGGACAGCTGGCTGCAGCCCAAGAAAATCTCAAACATATTTTTACAGTACCAGAAAGTGTCAAGAAAACAAGAGAGCTGATCAGTGAGGGAAAGCTACTGCCAGCACATAAACAGTCAGCTATATATTTTTTCCTCCATTTTATTTTAATTTTACAAGTTAATTATGCATTCCTTACCTTATTCATCATGTACTATTTTACCACAAGCATGCACTAGTTTATCAAATACAAGTTAATCATGCATTCCTTACCATACATAAGCAGATACTATTTTACCACAAGCATGCACTAGTTTATCAAATAAAGTTAAGCATATACTGAAGGAGCCAAATGAATTAATAAATTGTGGAGTGCTTGTATTTTATGCATTTCTAATGTGCTCAATAGTTATTTTTTTAATTTCCCTAGTTTGACTGACTTGGAGATGTCAAGAGATGATCTGTTGTTAGAATTACACCGACAACCACAGCAAAGTCCTACTGACAAAAATGTAAGTTCATCTTTTAATAATAATAATAATAGTTGAATTCCTAGGTGATTGTATTCTTGAAGTCTTGGTAAGTAACCTGCCTTAAACTGGTGATTGCCCATACTCCTATAAGACATAATTAGCACCGTGTAATGGCACAGGGAAGGCCAGGCATAGAATAGTAAAATAAGGTCAAAGTGATAAGGTCAGATATGGGGTAATAAAAGCATGAAAACTGAAGTATGAAGACCTGGAATGAGGTTAACAAAAAACATGATGGCCAGAGACACAAGTTAGTTAAAGGTGAGAAGGTCTCATGATGAGTGGATAACTTTGGCCAGAAGTTTTGGTTGTCATGATCAACATTTCATCTAACATTTTTCCTCTCTGTGCGGAACTTTTTCTTGCGTGCACAGAACTGGTAGTTGTTTGAGCTTGCTACCAAAACGTGTGTGCGAAATTTTGAAACTGCTGCACAGCATTTTCAAATGAGCTGAGTGGCTGCACAACTACACACCTTAGAGGGAACATCGGTCATGATGGGTGCACAACATTGACCGTATGTTTTGAATTGTCATGATGGATACACATATATTTTGGTTGTCATGATGGGTACATAACATTGACCATATGTTTTTAGTTGTCATATAGATGTACTGGAATCTTAGTTTAAGATGTCTAACAACTACTAGGCCAAAGTAACACTGTCCTAGTTAAAGATGTCTGACAACTACTAGACCAAAATAACACAATCTTAGTTAAAGATGGCTGACAACTTCTGGACCAAAATGACGCATTCCTAGTCAAAGATATCTGACAACCCTTAAACCAAAATAGCATATTCCTAGTCAAAGATGTGTGGCATTCTATTAGTTCAAGATGACACCATCCTAATTAAAGATATCTGACAATCACTTATCAAGACTTCAGTCTTAATTAAAGATATCTGAGAATCTCTTGATCAAGACTGCAGTCTTAATTAAAGATTTCTAACAATCACTTGATAGTCTTAAAATGTGATGTGTGGCATTGGCTAGGTCAAGATGACATTATCCTAATCTGTGATGTGTGGCATTTGTTAGGTCAAAACAATGAAGGTGTGATGTGCTAGTCAAATTAAGTCCAACAGAATATTTGATAGTTAGCGTACTTTTTAGTAGTTCATATATTCATCCCATCTGTTTCTAAATGTTCTTGGCATTTTAATTATTGCATGAGACGGTTTCTAAATGGAAATTTGTCATTATAGATAGATAGATAGATAGACAGACAGGCAGATGTGCCTTGTTTATGCATAATCATTTATTTTAATTAACACTTAAGAGTTATTCACTTCATTTGCAGACATTGGACCGCTACTTTGCAGATGTGCAGGAATTGTCACGGGAATTAGGAAAGCAACTCTGGGTGATTATTCAGCGTATGCTTATGTCTGTCCGACGTGAACCAACTCTCATTGTCACTGCCCTCCGGATAATTGAGCGTGAAGAAAGGTGTGTGTGTGTGTGTAAATATATGGTGGTGGTGGTTAAGCTAACAACTTTTTTTACATCACCACTGGAGCTTTCATGGATCATTTCATCTTCAGATGTTCTCTGACCTGAAGTGCTCCAGTGGGACATGCTCCACTCACAAGTATTCAGGGAGCGCTGTGTACATATATATAGTATATATTGCTGAGTGTGTTTATAATTGTGTGCTACTGTATGTTAATTTAGAATTATTAATTGCTCTGAACTTATTGAAGATTAAGCTTTTATTATTACCATTGCCTACTTATTATACATTTATTATTATTATTACTATGCCTCTTTCCACGACTTCTGTTTGGGGGGATCATGCCAAGAGGGGCAAAGCCCATTAACCAGCACCTCCAATGAAAGACGGGATGATAATGACATGACAACTCGAGCAAACAATTATATTTGATGTATGCATGCATCGACAGCACCTACGCATCTGACCTATTGTCATCATCATTTTTCTGCATGATAATTTTATTCAGTCAGCTGTGAGTCAGTGCTGCACTCAAAGGACACTCGTTTTATTTTTGAAGGATGCCTAAAATCCCTTAAGTTATTAAAATTCAGATTAGAAAAAAGACAATCTCAGTGCACATAAATTAGCTCAGAGTAAAATGGATTATATTAGATTTAGGGTTTAATGATGGATATATATATATATATTTGTCATTAATTTGTGGAGGAGCCATGTAGCTTCTGGACTCTATCTCGACATTTTAAATAATTTTAAACATCATTAAGATAAAACTCTTAGTTTGTACATAAGAGTAATTTCCACGATTATATATTTTGATAATTTGTTATTTTCTCATTTCTCATTCTTACTTTCATCATCCATTAATTTAAAAATTGTCCTTTATTCCCATTGTGTATGATTTATGACTGAATGGTTTGTGAGACCAGTGATTTAAGTTTTTTTTTCTTTTTTTATTTATTGCATGAGAGGGAATCTGTATGACAATAAATTTATATTGTCGGCATAAAGAAAAGTAATTTTATACTTTCAGTTATGTTCCAATGAGTTGAAAAGTATCAGCTCTTAATTCTGGCTTTTATGAGTAAGCCATTGGGGGTGTGGGCTCTTATCTCTGGCATGTATACATGAGTAACCCATTGGGATTGAGGGTATGGCTCTTAACTCTGGCTTGTATACATGAGTTACCCATGGGGGGTATTGGCTCTTAACTCTTTGGGGGGGGGGTATTGGCTCTTAACTCTGGCTTGTATACATGAGTTACCCATTGGGGGTATGGGCTCTTAACTCTGGCTTGTATACATGAGTTACCCATTGGGATTGGGGGTATGGGCTCTTAACTCTGGCTTGTATACATGAGTTACCCATTGGGGGTATGGGCTCTTAACTTTGGCTTGTATACATGAGTTACCCATTGGGATTGGGGGTATGGGCTCTTAAATCTGGCTTGTATACATGAGTTACCCATTGGGGGTATTGGCTCTTAACTCTGCTTGTATACATAAGTATTCATACTTTCAGTCATGCTCCTGTTGTATGTTCGTCTGGTAAGTATTCTTGAAAAAATAGATAGAAAAAGTCATATTTCAAAGATATCATAATTAATATATAATTAATATAATTATATATGGTTGATCATAATTCATTGAGCAACTGTTTACATATAATTATTGTGAAAAGACACCTTTGCATATATAGAGTTAATTTTCATGATTTTTACATGGAGAAATACTTTTAATCAGTAAGTTGAAAATATTGCAAATGAAATTTTAAAACTTAGCACAAATGTTCTATGTACAAAGAGTTGTCTGAAATTTAAGAATTCTTGGAACAGGATGGATGCTGCTTGGTTAAAAAAGTCAGAACAAACTGGATTCCTGCCGCCTGGACGTCCTAAAAAATGGCGACAGCAGTGTTTTAGCGTTTTGGAGCAAAGCATTGCTGCCAGGTTTGTTTTAGTGTCTTGCTAACAGAACTGAAGGCAGTTATTTTATTTCTTTTGTTATTTATTTTCAGCCTTTCACTCACCTAAAGTATTATCCTTTATGATTATAGCTTGCTAAATACTTAACTAACAATTGTTTCCATTCTTATTGTTCACCTGTCTTGTACTGACTTGAGCAGTCCTTGTGTTTCCATTATTATTGTTCACCTGTCTTGTACTGACTTGAGCAGTCCTTGTGTTTCTGTTGTTATTGTTCACCTGTCTTGTACTGACTTGAGCAGTCCTTGTGTTTCTGTTGTTATTGATCATCTGTCTTTTAATGACTTAAGCAATCCTAGTGTTTCCGTTGTTATTGATCACATCTTTTAATGACTTGAGCAGTCCTGTTTGTTTTCTTTGTTAGTTATCTCCGTTTTTTACTGATTTAACCTTTTGAACCCGGCTCGCCTGAACACAAAAAACCTATAAGCCAAGCTCCCTGAGCAAAAAAATGTAAATTTTATAAAATTATTTTTTATTAATTTTCTACTTGAAATCAGTTAGCCACTCAATGTGTGAACCCTTTAATGCCAAAATTCTTTCTTGGAATGATAATCTGACCAACAATGGCTGTGAGTTCGAATGCACAAGTACTCTTTGAATGCAGAACATTGAAAGACAGTTTTATTTGTGGGTTCGCCATTTTCGGTAAAGATGAATTTACCTTTGCAAACGTTTTACTCAACAATTCATTAGCATACTGCTAGAACTATCACAGTTATTTCTACTAAATGAAGTTCTTCACTATCACTATCTATAATTACAGTTTATAATCATTGCAAGGGCTTCTGCCACAACATAACAATCTTTTTTACGATACACCATCACCATATTTAGCCTTGAACTTGCACACAGACACACCAAGATCTTTGGAAGAGTTCATTTCTAGGGTAAGTCAGTATATACTGCTGTTGTGGTATCTCGGGATATAATTTTATACGTTCATCCTGATATTGTGGGTAACCGGGGAAATCCAATTTTCTGGTAATCCCGCTAAAGTGGGATCTCGGGTTCAAAGGGTTAAGCAATCCTATTGATTCTTTTGTCATTTATCATTTCGTTTGCTGATTTAAGCAGTTCTGTTGATTCCTTTGTTATTTATCATGTCTTGTACTAACTTGAGCAATCCTATTTGTTTTCTTTGGCATATATCATATTTTTTACTGACTTAAGCAGTCCTTTTGATTCCTTGTCATTTATCATATCTTTTACTGACTTAAGCAGTCCTATTGATTCCTTGTCATTTATCATATCTTTTACTAACTTAAGCAGTACTCTTTTTTCTTTTCCCATTTGTCACATAGACTTAAACAATCCTGTTGTTTCCTTTGTTTCTGATTTAAAGCAGTCCCTTTGTTTCCTTTGTTATTTATCATCTATCTTTAACTGGTTATTGCAGTCTCATAATTTTCTTTCTTTAAATTGCTCTAAAGCACTCTTGTTTCCTTTGTTGTACTGAGTCAGGGTAATGTTTTTGTTTCCTATCTTTCACTGATTTAAAACAATCCTATTGTTTCCTGTCTTTCACTGATTTAAAGCAATCCTTTTGTTTCCTGTCTTTCACTGATTTAAAGCAGTATTTTTGTTTCCTGTCTTTCACTGATTTAAAGCAGTATTTTTGTTTCCTGTCTTTCATTGATTTAAAGCAATCCTATTGTGTTTATGTACATAATTTGTGTATGTAAGAATATTGTGTTTGTGTAACAGAATATGTATACATAAGAATATGTTTGTGTAACAGAATATGTATGTATAAAAATGTGTTTTGTGAACAGAATATGTGTATACTGTATTTAAAAATATTGTGTTTATGTAACAGAATTTGTGTATATAAGGATATGGTGTTTATGTAACAGAATATATGTATATAAGAATATTGCATTTATGTAACAGAATTTGTGTATGTATGAATATTGTGTTTATGTAACAGAATTTGTGCATGTAAAATGTGTTTGTGTAACATATTATGTTATGTAAGAATATTGTGTTTATTTAACCAAATATATGTATATAAGATTATTATGTTTGCCTAACACTGTAACAGAGTATGTATATATAAAATGTGTTTGTGTAACAGAATATGTGTATGTAGGAATATTGTGTTTAGGTCACAGAATATGAGTATATAAAAATATTATGTTTGTGTAACAGAATTTGTGTATGTAAGAATATTGTGTTTATATAACAAAATATGTGTATGTGAGAATATTGCATTTAAGTAACAGAGTCTGTTTGTAACAGAATTGAAGGTAGTCAGCTTGAGTCCCGAGACCAGAACAAGATGTGGCTTGTCAGACATCTAGAAATCACAAGACAACTCATGATTGATGATCTTAAAGTTGTCAAGGTATCTGCTACATAAATTCACCTAAAACTAACTATCTGATTCACTCAAAGTGATGAAAAATATATAATTTATTTCTGATCTAATGCAATAATTTTTCACTATTTCAATTAGATTTTCTTAAAATGCCATATAATTGACGTTATCCTTATACTTGTAACTGCACTCAATAATTTATAATGTTTCAAAAAATATTGCAATAAAACTTTAAATCTCTTTAGAAGGTATGTTCTTTGCAAAGAATTAAGTTGTCTTTAAAGACTTTTGTTTGAAAAAAGTTAAGGAGAACTAACTCACTAAATGAGTTTAGTGTAAGGGGGTTGACAGCAACACTGTTCTTAAATCTTTACCTAAGGAACACTATCCCCATTTTCATCTCCACACCATCCCACAAACAAAGAGAGTTTCTTGGTTTGGAGAAGAAAAACTAGGAATCGTTCTAATACAACACAATCTCCATACACTCTAAAAATGTCCTTTGGTCAGAGAAAAATAACTAGATGTTATTGTAGTTCAATATGATGTAATGGTAATAAGTAAAGCCTCATGCTTCATTATGGGATAAAAAGCCTTATTGCTACAGCAATGCCTGCAGACTGTCAGGCGAGCCGGGTTCAAAGGAGTAAGGGTTGCTCTAGGTGTACTATAAAAAATAGAGGTAGAATAAGGGTTGCTTATAATGTACTATAGAAGCAGGGGTAGATTAAGGGTTGCTCTAGTTATACTATAGAAGTAGGGGTAGAATAAGGGTTGCTCTAGGTGTACTATAGAAAAAGGTAGAATAAGGGTTGCTTATGATGTACTATAGAAGCAGGGGTAGATTAAGGGTTGCTCTAGTTATACTATAGAAGGGAAAATTGCTTTTGAGAGGGACATGCTTCTGGTAAACTCTTTTTGATTACCTAACCCTGGAGGAGGGGCCCATCTTTCATACTCTTTTGTCTTGTTCATCTGGTTAATACTCCAAGAGAAGCTTACATTACATACAGAAATTCCTGTTAACATTTGATATTCTTATATCCATGTTGCTGTATTTTTTGGTTTTTGTTTACTTTTAAAAATGCATCTCTAAATTCTCTTTTACATTTCTTATCTTTATGTCTTATGTTGTATTTATTGTTGTATTTTCTTTTTATCAGACTCTTCTGCCACCTGTTTGTCCACCAGAATACAATGTGGTTAAAAAATACACATCCATGTACCACAAGGCACTTTCGCAACATGTAAGTTATTAACTTTTATACTGCAAGGCACTTTCACATGTAAGTTATTAACTTATACACCACAGGCTACTTTCACAGGTAAGTTATTACTTGTACATACCAAAAATAAATTTATATGTACCAAAATGCACTTTAACAACATATAAATTATTAACTTATATACCACATATATGCATATATAATAAATAACTTATTTCACAATATACAATGTTTCCTGCAAGTTATTACTTTTGCATATTATAATAATCTCTAGTAAAATGTTCCACAGAGTATTTTCACATAAAAATTATTTTTGAGTTACATACCATAAATCACTTTATAACTTGTAAATTACTCACTGGAATTAAATACTACAAGACAATTTCTTAAGGGGTAATTACTCTCTTTTGAGTTTAATACTACAAGGCACTTTTCATAACTTGTAAATTACTCATTTTGAAATTAAGTCCCAAAAAGATTTTCATAACTTGTAAATTAACCACTTTGGAATTATGTCCTAAAATGCATTTTCATAATTAGTAAATTAATCTGAAAACTGTGAGGATATTTGTTGACATAATACCATGAAATCTGGATTTGTGTCCCCACTTAGCTAGCATTATTTGGTACAGTGAAATCTTGCTATAACACAATAATTTGGGTCCATAAAATCGGATCACGTTAATAGTGGGGTCGCGTTAACGCAGGGTTTTACAATACATGTAAATCACTTTTTTTCTGAGAACATATACTTGTATTCATGTATTATTGGACAAATATTAAATGGAATGCATTATTAAGATATATTAAAATAATGGACAGATAATATATTTATAGGTTATTACTTTGTGTTAAATAGTTTTACTAATTTTTATTTGTTTGTACGATTATACACATTGACCGATAACACCCTGACTGACATTATAAATAGTGTATCAAAATTGTTTAGTGCCGTCGTGCCGTGCAGTTCGTCCATAATGTATGAAATTCCATTGAAAAATCACACACAGATTAAAAATATTCATTAATTTTGTCACAGGTCATTGTGTCTGAATTCAGCATCTAATATACATGTACTTAAAAAAATATTTTTTCCTGGTATGAGAAAAATACATGTACATGAATTTCAAATTTCAGGAACCACGTCACAATTGTATTACATGTATATTCAAATTCATACACGATCTCATCCCCAAAATAAAGTTAAATATTTTTTATACTCTTTTTCATGTTCTTTTGAAAAAAATTTCATGTGCAAATGAATATATGAAATTTCGGGAGTCAGCCACGACTGCCTTATATTTCGAATTCGCATTATCATGGGATTCTACTGTATATGCTAATAAAAGATTAAATGTGAGGCAATTATGATTGAATTTGATTTTAAAGTAAAGTCATTGCTGACCTGATGAGAAATTCATTACCATACTGAATACATTTTACTACAAAAATGTTTCATTTCATGTTATAATTACCTTTTAATTATACAGATGCTTTAAATATCAGTAAATATAATCAATAGAGACATTTTTACTAAACTTTTAAAGCAGTTTGTTTGTTTTATGATCTTTTCATAGATAGAGAAGATTGTTGTATGGGTCAGTAGGAAGACTTTTGTAGATTACTGAACAATTATCCATTCTCTCCTGCATTTTTTGAACCAGACTATAACAGTTTTCCATTCTGTAAACTGCATTTTGTAAACCAGACTATAACAATTATCCATTCTGTATTGTATTTTATGAACTAGACTATAACAATTATCCATCCTGTATTGTATTTTGTGAATGACTACTGAACCAGACTATAATAATTAAATATACATGTATATATACTGCATTTTGTGAATGACTACTGAATCAGCCCTTAACAATGAAATATACATACTGCATTTTGTGAATGACTACTGTATCAGGCTATGACAGTTATCCATTCTTTTCTGCCATTTGTGAATAACTACTGAACCAGCCTATAACAATTATCCATTCTCTACTGCATTTTGTGAATGACTGCTGAACCAGCCTATAACAGTTATTCATTCTGTACTGCATTTGCTTCTGTGTTTATTTAACTGGGTTTTTTTTCTGTGTTTAGTCTAGAATCTTGTTTGGTAAATCAGCTATACCAGTTAGTCATTCTATACTGCATTTTGTTAATGGTACCGAACAAGCCTATACCAGTTAGTCATTTTATACCGCATTTTGTTAATGGTACCGATGAGCCTATACCAGTTAGTCATTCTATACTGCATTTTGTTAATGGTACTGAACAAGCCTATACCAGTTAGTCATTTTATACCACATTTTGTTAATGGTACCAAACAAGCCTATACCAGTTAGTCATTCTATACTGCATTTTGTTAATGGTACCGAACAAGCCTATACCAGTTAGTCATTTTATACCACATTTTGTTAATGGTACCAAACAAGCCTATACCAGTTAGTCATTCTATACTGCATTTTGTTAATGGTACCGAACAAGCCTATACCAGTTAGTCATTTTATACCACATTTTGTTAATGGTACCGATGAGCCTATACCATTTAGTCATTCTGTGAAGTTTTTTGTTCATAGTATGGAACCAATCTATACAATATGTATTTTATATTGCATTTTGTTTTCACTAATTTGGAACCTTGTTTATTCACAGCTTCAAGACTTAATACAACAGGAAAAACTTGAGGGAAATGAAATTATTTCCCTTCTTCAGTGGGTGGGTGCTTATGAGTAAGTCAGAGTTTACTCCATTGCATAGACAATTAGATAAGTCTTTTATTGTTTAGGGAATTAGATAAGTCTTTTCTTGTTTAGGGAATTAGAGAAGTCTTTTCTTATTTAGGGAATTAGATAAGAATTTTATTTTTTAGGGTATTAGATAAATATTTTTATTTAGGGGATTAGATAAGACTTATCTTGTTTAGGTAATTAGATGAGGCTTATCTTGTTTAGGGAATTAGATAAAACTTTTCTTGTTTAGGGAATTAGTTGAGACTTGTTTAGGGAATTAGGGAAGACTTTTCCTATTAGGAAATTAGATAAAACTTTTCTTGTTTAGGGAATTAGGGAAGACTTTTCTTATTAGGGAATTAGTTGAGACTTGTTTTAGGGAATTAGATAAAACTTTTCTTGTTTATGGAATTAGTTGAGACTTGTCTAGTTTAGGGAATATTAGGGAAGACTTTTCTTGTTTAGGGAATTAGTTGAGACTTGTTTAGGGAATTAAACTCTGACAATGGTCAAGTTCACCCTATCATAAGGAATCCGACAATCATGTATGCAAGTCACAAAGTCTGTCCCCCATGTGTATAAGTGTACAGACAACGCATTCTTCGAGAAACTAAATTCAGTGCTTGGTTGGGGCATTCTTTGGAGAATACAAGAACTACTGACTATAGATGATACATCTGTTCATCTGCATGATTTTTAGAGAGATAATATTCTTACAACTTGTACAATAAGGTGAGGCCATTTTCACTGCATTTCAAAGAGTATTGTATCACTTCACAAAACTGTCTACAGGAAAAAGGCTCCAAGTGTTTTGTAAAGAAAACAAATGCACTAGTAAATCCCATGAGTCATATGAAAAATATTTAGCTGTTGAGGCAGTAGTGATGAGCATGAGTCAAATGAAAACTTTACTGAGACAGCTTTATCAGTCAAAGGAAACACCATTTATCAGCATGAGTCATATGAAAACTTTACTGATACAACATTTATGAGTCAAATGACAACTTAAATGAGACAGCTTTATCAGCATGAGTCAAATGAAAATTATCCTAAAACAACATTCCTCAGCATAAGTCAAATGAAAGCGTTGACTGAGGCAGCTTTTAACAACATAGGTCATATAGAAACCATTTAGCACCTGGACAGTATTACCACACCAGCTACAGGTACTACACCACCTGTAGATTTGAGTGACAAGATTCATGTCAAGAAAGCAGATGACTGTCAGTTTCACATTGCTCTGCAACATTGATAATTGTGTGGACTGTTATGCAATAATTTGTTCAGACAAAATCTGACAGGTGAATCTTTTGTGTGTGCATTATGTTTCATTTGTCTTTTACAGAATGTATTATATTGTTAATGGTTGAAACTAGAGCCAGTTAAAAGTGTTAGTTGATTTCTAGTTCCCCAGAACTTATGCGTCATCCTGAGGTCAACATTGATGCTAAGGAACTTGGACCTTTGATTGCCCCCAACGTCATTTCAGGTCTACAAAACCAGTAAGAAATTTTCAGTACATATAGTTTTCTTTGCATTTGTCTTTGTTTCTTTTTCTATCTTTTGTTTGCCCCCAATGTTATTTCAGGTCTACAAAACCATATACTTTTCTTTGTATTTCTTTCTTTTTCAGTGTTTATAAACTTAATATCAATTTTATGTCCATGTAGTTTTCAATGTGATTGAGTTTATGTTTTTTTCTGTAGTTTCTTTATAAAATTAATTTTAAAAATGTATGCATGGGTAATTTTCTTTATATTTCCTTCCTTTTCTTTTTCCCTTATTCTATTTTATAAACTAATAAGAAATTTCTGTCCATTTTATTTATTTTTACTTGTGTTTCTTTTTTTCCTTTTGTCTTTATAAACCTGATATGTATACATATATATAATTTTCTTTTTTACTTGTGTTTGTCTATTTTCCTTTTCTGTTTACAAATCTAATAAGGAATGTTACATCCATGGAGTTGTATTTGCTTTAGATATAACAATTTGTCCATATATAACTGTCTCTTTCCTCAATTGTTTATCCTTCTCAAGCTACATGAATGTTGTATTTTTTCTTCAAGATACATGAAGACAACTTGTTATCTTTTCTCAAGGATATATAAAGAACTGATTTTTATACATTTTCTTCAGGAAATGAGGGATATATTATTATCTTTCCTTCCCATGGCCATGAAGAATATTTTGTTATTCCCCCAAAGGACCTTTTATCTTTATTTATCTTTCCTTCCCATGGCCATGAAGAATATTTTATTATTTCCCCAAAAGACATAACAAATATTTCTCTTTCCTTTCCAAGGCCATGAAGAATATTGTTCTGTCTCATTGTACAAGAATAATATATTGATATCTTTTTTACTCCAAGCACAAAAGATAATATTTTGTTTCTTTCCCAAGGTGCATAAAGAATATTTTATTAAAATTTCTCCCCATGTTACATGAAGAATATTTTATCTTCTGTTTCAAGGTAGGTCAGAATACTTTTAATCAGTTTTCTCAGTGTAATTAAAGACTACTTTATCTTTATTCTCAGGGTACACAAGAATATTTTAACACTCTTTTCCCCATGTATTTGAAGATTATTTTATCTTTTTTTCTCCAGGTACATGAAGAATATGCGTCAAAACATTGCTGAGTGGAGCCGGAACACTCTTCGCTCAGATGTGAAGGTAGCTGAAATTTTGAATATAAATTGTTCAAATGAAAGATCAGATATGATGGTAATTGAAATTAATTAATGCATTGTTCATATGAAAGGTCATATTGAAGGCAACTGAAATTTAAAGATTGGATTGGTTCTAATGAATGTCAGGTGTGATTGTAGCTTTGAAATTGGATTGATGTGAAGGTAACTATAAATTTAATAATTAAATTGGTTCAGGTGAAAGGTCATATATAATGGTAACTGAAATTAGATGTGATTCATTGAAGTTCAAATGCAAAGGTAACTGTTAAATTAATGTTTTGATTGGTTCAAATGAAAGGTCATCTCTGAAGGTTACAATGAAATGAGTGATTGGATTGGCTCAAATGAAAGATCATATGTGAAAGTAAATAACTGTAAAATTAGTTTGATTCAAATGAAATGTCATATGTGAAGGTAGATACCTGTAAAATGGTCAGATGTGAAGGTAACTGGGAAATGAAAGATCACATGTGTAGTAATTGAAATTAATTATTTAATTTATCTTTCAAAAGAAAGGTCAAATATGAAGGAAACTGTAATGACTAGTTCAAGTGAAGGTCAGATGTAAAGATAACTGGAATTAATGAAGAGATTACTCAATTTAAGGCCAGAAATGAAAATAATGATTAGTTTGGTCTCTAATGATGTCAGTGTAAATCAATTTTAAAATAATTAATTCCCCAAAATCATTTTGGAACAGAGAGATTTACTGAAAAGGCTATTTATAGTTTATCTTGTGACCTCTTAGTATCTCAACTTTGGAATCATTGAGTTCTTAAAATAAAAATTATTCAGCTCCTAATTCATTCACTTCTGCAATAAAGAACTATGATTTGATGGTGACCATCAGAAATAAAAGACACATTTTGTTAAACATTACTAGTAATATATGCACAGATTGTAAAGAGCATACTACATTGTAAAATTTCAATAGTGCTTATATTTTTTATTTTTATTTTCTTCTGTTGTATTTTGCAGGATTTTTTCATTTTATTATTTTTTTTTTAATTTTCAGAATTGAGGTTAAGATGATTTTTAATTTTATTTTTTCTTTTTTTTATTTTAGGATTGGATGAAAGATGAAGCCCCAGAAGCTGATGGTGATGGCTTTTACACCACCTCTCTGCCAGTGATAATCTTCCAAATGATGGAACAAAATGTGAGCAGTTAATGCATATATATATATATTTGTGTTTTCACAAATATGAGTAGTTAATGTGGATATTTTTGTATTTGTCACAATGTGAGTAGTTAATGCATATATATTTGTATTTCTTAGTATGAGCATTAATGCATATGTACAGTCGAAGCCACTTATCTCGACCTCGGTTGACCCACCAACCCTGTTATGTCGACATGTGAAGTAGAACCGCCAAATTCCCTCTTTATCTTAGCTATGTCAATTCTTTTATGCTGCCAAACCCTAATATCTTGAACACAAAAGAGAGCCACAATTGCGATTTAACATCTGTTATCTCGATCCCCTGATGACTAATCGCCGGCTTTTGAAAATGTTAGTTATTGATGCCACTTCGCCATCTCGCATTTTTTTGTCTGGTACCTTCATTTGTTAGGGTCATATCATAAACATATTGCAGTGATACTGCATTTTTTAGTCTGTACCTGTTTTTGTTAGGGTCATATCATAAACATAATGCAGTGATACTGCATTTTTTAGTCGGTACCTTTTTTTGTTAGGGTCATATCATAAGCATATTGCAGTGAGACTGCAAGTTAACAGTAGTGCTTTTTTTAACAGTACACTCATTACAGATGAGAGATTGTGGAGACTATGCAGTATTAGTGTACACCAAACTGTGAGGTATTAATGTACACCATACTGTGAGGTATTAATGTACACCATACTGTGAGGTATTAGTATACACAGAGGCAAATTATTGATTTTGATATTGGTATTTCAGTTACAAGTGGCCCAAATCATTGGTCAAGACTTGGTGAAAAAAGCACTGGAACTGTTCACGGAAGAACTGAAATGTTTTGCTGTAGAGTACATGAGTGAGTGTTCTAAATCACTGTTGTTTGGGTGTTAGAATGTTTGAGTGTGTGTTCTATATCACTGTTGTTTGGGTGTTAGAATGTTTGAGTGTGTGTTCTAAATCATTGTTTGGGTGTTAGAATGTATGAATGAGAATTCCATATCATAGTTATGCATATCTTTAGAACGTAAGATTGAGTGCTTTAAATAATTGTTATATATCTTAGAATAATTGAATGTGTGCTCTAATTCTCTGTTGTTTTTGTCTTAGAATGTATGAGTTAGTGATCTAAATCCTAGTTATTCATGTTTAAATTGTATGAGTGTACTAATGTTCTGTTGTTTGTGTCTTAGAACATATGAGTGTTCTAATTCTCTGTATTTTTTGTTTGACTGTACAAGTAAGTGTTCTGAATTAATGTTATGAGTCTTACGGTATATTAGTGTTCTAAATTATTATGCATCTTAGGGTATATGTTTGAGTTCTAAATCATTGTTATGACTTTCAATATATGAGTTAATGTTCTAAATTATTGTTGTCTTTAGTATATGAGTTAGTGTTCTAAATCATTGTTATGTGGATTCAGAGTATATGAGTAAGTTCATTGTTATTTAAGTGTTGTGTGAGTTAACTAATTCATTTTATGTGTGTCTTAATGTATGAATGTTCTAAATCATTATTATGTAGTTGTTGAGTATGAGTAAGTAATTTATTCATTGTTAAATGTGTGAATGAGTGAATGTTCTCATTACCATTTGTTTTACACTGAGTGAGTGTTATTATTATTGTATGTTTACAGTGGGTACTAATGTCTACAGACACAATTACACTGCGGTAGTGATTCATAGCTGGTCTAATGTCTATTTACACTATTATACTGCTGTAATGATTCATAATGTCTATATAGTTACAATGCTGACAAAATTCAGAGCCTGTCTAATGTCTACAGAGAGAATTATACTGCCATAAATTCATAGCCTAACTAATGTCTACAATTATAAGCAATTATATTGCAATTATTGCAATTATATTGCTTAATAATTTATAGCCTCCTTAGTGTCTAGAGATACAATTACACTGCTGTGATGATTCATAACCTGCCTAATGTCCTCAAACACAGTTTCACTTCTGTAGCAATTCATAGCCTGCATGATGTCTACAAACACAATTACAATTCTGTAGTGATTCATAGCCTGCCACAATTATGCCTCTGTAACAATTCATATTCTGCATGATGTCTACAGACACAACAATTACATCACTGCAGTGATTCATAGCTGCCAGAATTACACTAATAATTCATAACTGCCTAGTGTATATAGATGCAATTACACTTCTGGAACAATTCATAGGTTGCCTAATGTCAACAGACAATTACACTTCTGGAACAATTCATAGGTTGCCTAATGTCAACAGACAATTACACTTCTGGAACAATTCATAGGTTGCCTAATGTCAACAGACAATTACACTTCTGTAGCGGTTCATAGTTTGCCACAATTACATATCTGTAACAATTCATAGCCTGCCTAATGTCTACAGATACATTTTCACTTCTGTAATGATTCATAGCCTGTCTATTGACTACAAACAATTACACTTCTGTAATGATTCATAGCCTGTCTAATGACTACAAACATTTTCACTTCTGTAATGATTCATGGCCTGTCTATTGACTACAAACAATTACACTTCTTTATCAATTCATAGCTTGTCTGATAACTACAATTACATTTCCAAGAGCACCTTAACAGTCTTGCTTTTTTAAAATTTGAATTTGTTTCACAAAGTGAGCAGTTTATTGCAGCTTTAAAATTTTAAGTGTAAAGCCATGTAAATTGTATTCACTGCTCCTTTTAATGTATTAATTATACATCATATTTCTTTGCATTCTAATTTATGACATTTGATTTGTCATAACCTGGGAGTAAATCAGCTCTTCATAAGAAACTTATTCAAGGCATAAAGATAAACATTAAAATGCAAATATCCTAAACCCTACCTTGTATATTTTTAATATTATTCTCAGTCGACCTTGTTAATTTGTTATGATGAATAACAGAATTAAATTTATACATGCCTGGTTATATGGTATGAGAAATTAACCCTTACATTTAGCACTCATGTACATAATCTGCAGCACATTTAATGATCATCATTGTCTAACATTATTAATAGCAAAAATTAACAGAGTTTTTGATTTAGAGAAATTATTTTTTTTAATTTCATTAGCGAATTTAGCACATATTTTATTTTCAGATCCAGTTTCTGTAATTTTTATGTATATAATATATACACTCATTTATAAAATTTGTCAATAATTATTGAAGTTTCTAAATAGAGCAAAGAGAAAAATTAGTTGAAATTATATTGGATTGGCTTTAGTTTACCTGTCTGAAAACAAGGCATATAGAAATGGTGTTGTTGCACCCTATAATTTTTTCTCTCTCTCGTTCTCTTTCTCTTGTCATCAAATGCAATCAGAGATGTTTAATTACTTTCTCTATTAATTGTATTCTTGTCCTAATTAAGATCCTCATAGATCTTTAATTGCTTTTTTCCATAAGTTGTATTCTTCTTATCATGCCGTTGAAATCAAGATATACAGATATCATTAATTGCTTTTTCTATAAATTGTATTCTTGTCATCTTGCAGATGAAATCAAAACCTACAGAGATCGGCATATGGCAGAAAGGAAAGAACCAAAATATTTTGTTCATTACGTGGTACATTTATTTACTTGAATTACATTCTTACAATTAGACATTTTCCTTAATCTTGCCTTGGTATTCACTGATTCCTTGTTTGTTTAGATTTTTTGTTGTTGATAATATATTGTTATATATACTAAATCAATAAATGGAGATTGAATATATTCAAGACTTGCAGAGTATTCATTCAAATGTGTAGATGTTTCTAATTAATTTCAGTAGCAGTAATTAACAGTGTACTTGAAATACTTTTATATTTATTTATTTTAACTTTATTTTGATAATCAGTGATAGTGATGGGAGTTAACTCTTCATAGATACCGGTAATTCATTTACATAGATAGATAGATAGATAGGTAAGTAGATAGATAGATAGATAGGATAAGATAGATTTTATTGAATTGTGTAATGTGGCAGAGAATGCACTATTCACTACCCAATACCTCATTAAAACTGACTGGTTTTTTTTACCATATACTCATCATGTGCCTATTACTGAGATAAATTATTCATTTTTTTTTTAAGAAAAGGAATTTGATAGTAAATATTTTTGCATTTAATCAAAATTCTTCACTTTTAAGTAAAATAACACCTCAGATATCACTCATTATTTGTAAGTATTATCATTATAAAAGGTTTTCAATCTTTTACAACCCATATTTTATTCATAATGCAAAAAGTGAAAAACAATAAATATGCAATACAATTTTAAAATAACACATTTGGAACAGTAAAACATAGTAATATTGAAGTTAATAACAATATCTTTTTGCTTTTGTATTAGTAAATTTAAACAATAGTAATATAATAAAGATTTGAACAATATTTTTTTTTCTTTTGTATTTATAAGCAGTTCTTTGATCTTTTACCATTTGCAGGTTTATGATCCATGACTTTACTTTCATTTATATGCTTTTAAACTCACAAGACAATATACTTGAGCTATAGAGTCTATCATTACACCCAGTAGTAACATTTGACAACTTAGAGTTATTGCATAATAGTCTGTAACTTTAAAAAAAATAAGAGTTACACAATTTTTTCAGCAGTTTGTAACTTTAAATTGCAATAGTTTTGGGTTTTAATCTACAATAGTTACATCATTTAGCAAAATTTGATAACTTTGAACACAGCAATTACACCAAAGAGCAACATTTAGGAACTTTAATATAAAGTATTTACACAGAATACACAGTAACTCAAGTACAGCAACTCATAACTAATACACCACATATCAGTAGTTTGTAGCTTCAAAATATGAATAGTATAAATGGAATGTAACATTATTAATATACCACTATTAATAATAGTGCTTAAAACTGTTAATATAAGTGTTTAAAACAAGAAAGATAAAGTTGTTGTGATATATTGCTATTATAATTTTATTATAATATATTGTTAATTGATTCATCTTCAACAGATCTTCAGTTAAATATATTATTCAATAAGACATAAAAAGTAAAATTGATATAATTGTGCCTTAATATATATCATTGAAATTATTTTAAGTTAAAAACCAGTATACTTGACATTTGCTTTTATCATTACTGTGTTATCAGTTTTTGATATAGTTATCAACAGTTGTTGCCATAACAAACTGCAGTTTGTAATTATGTCTTGCTGCTATTATTAATTATCAACAAGTTTTTTTGCATGATGTGTTGCTAATAAATAGTTGCAATTTTTACTTTGACAAATTTCACATATCAACATTTATTACCAGGACATGCTTTTAATATAAGAATAATATTGTCATGTCAGATTGCTAATTGCAACAATTTTTACCTTGACAGATTTTATATCAGTTTACTATTATCAACAATAACACTATCTTGATAGGCTGCTTAATAACATTTTTACTTTTACAAGATTGCTAATATCAGTTTTTATTACAGGCTGCTTTTATCAGCAATTATGTTATTACAGATTGCTAATATCAACAATTGTCTGAGTTTTGGTGAATACATGCGACAGTTGCGACGACGCTACTTAAAAAACGATGAATATGAGGAGGAGAGTGTTAAGGACGATGTGGAACAAATTCGCAAAGATAGATTCCAGCAACTTACTGACCAGTTCACTAGTATCAGCAGTAACTGGTATGTGATTTATGATCGTGTTTTGTTTGTCAAGATTTCCATCTAATTGACCAGTTCACTCATAATAGCAATAACTGGTATGTCAGTCATTATCGTGTTTAGTTTGTAAAGACTTTAATATGTCACTTATGATTGTGTTTTGTTTGTAGAGACTTCAGTATGTCACGTATGATTGTGTTTTGTTTGTAGAGACTTCAGTATGTCACGTATGATTGTGTTTTGTTTGCAGAGACTTCAGTATGTCACTTATGATTGTGTTTTGTTTGTAGAGACTTCTGCAGCTAGGCATTTTGTTATTTCATCATATAGAAAGTTAAAACTTTGCATTTGTTATCTGCAAGTAGAAAGGAATAAAGTATTAAACTTTCATAACTGCATTTTAGATTTTAGTTAGTCTTTAGCAAGTCTAAAAATGGTCAAAATAACCATTTTTTCACTGCCGACAGTTTTTAAAACAGCATATCTCTGGAACAAATTGAGATAGCTTCACAGTTTTTATTTTTATTTTTCATATTGTAAAAAGTTTTAAATGAAAATAACAAAACTCAATGCTTGATTTTATTTTTTTATTTTTTATGCCGCCACCTACGGTTATGTTGTGTTCATAAAGACTATAATTCCAATAGACTTGTTCACTGCTGAATAAATTCTATAAATTAACTATAGTGTTTTATGAAATAGGGTGGAGCGAGTTCCTATGTTGTAGTGTTCATTGGGCTGCATCCCCCATATCTCTTCTAAAATATTTTTTCTTAATTTATTTAGTTAATATAAGTTCTTTGTTAATTTTTATTCATTTCATTAAATTCTCATCTTTATGTAAACTCATCTTGCATTTGTATTGTCTTTGTTCTGTTAATTTTGGTTGGTAACCATGGGGTTCCCGAGTCAATTTACAACATTTATCAACCATTCACTTGTTTGTGCACCTGTCACCACCATAAAAGGAGTGGTTTTAACTGGGCTTAGTGAAGTGTGGACCACATGCATGATGTGGTACTAACAGGATTTTTATGTCTTAGCTGTGGCATACTTCTGGATGAAGTGTTTGTGGATCTCAAGACCAGCAACTGCCTGAATGAACTTATGACGCGAAACTGGTCAGCATTTTAACTTCTTATTAATTAGTCATTTTGTGCTTTCTTCCTAACATATAAGGGATCTTTTACTGCCATAATGTCAGTCTGTCTAGTTACGAATAATGCATTGCACATTTAACAGTTAGGAGGAGCATAAAAATTTTGTTACTGATGCATAAAATAATGATAATTATAATAATACTTGTATGCAGATTTATTATGACATATAATTAGAATAATACTTAAATGTAGATAAAAATAATAGTTAATTGTATATTTATTAGGACTTAACATGATAATTAGAATAATATTCATTTGTAGACATACTAAAACTTAATCTCTGTGAGATCAAATCCATATTTACAGTATAGACTCCAATCTCAACAGAATCAATTACCACATACCATGATTAATATTAATAAAACAATTCAGTGTTCAAAAAACAATCGTTGCATTGTATTTTTCCATTTAGCTAATATGTATTATATCTCATCAAGCTAGCTTACATTGTATTAAATCTCACCTAGCTAACTTAGATTGTATATTACCTCATTCAGCTAACTTAGATTGTATAATATCTCATCTAGCTAATTTAGTTTGTATATACTTAGATCGTACAATATCTCATCTAGTTAACTTACCTTATATAAAATCTCAACTAGTTATCTTACTTTGTACAATGTCTCATCTAACTAACATAGTTACACTGTGTTACATCTCATTTATGATTGTATTATATCTTATGTAGTGAACTTGCATTATATCTCACCCAACTTAATTGTATTATATCTATATTTTACTTGTGTTCACTTTATTTTGTTTCTGTTTGAAGGATGGCAAATTCCGATGCTGTTGACACAATTTGTGCTACATGGACAGATTATGCTCGGGATTTTGTTCACATTAAACCTCGAATGTTTGAATCTTTGATTGAGGAAGGACAGAGACGCATTTTGCGAGAATATCTTCGTGCACTGCTTTCTCGGTGAGATATTTTTCATCATGAAGTAGTTTTTTGTACATATTAAGAAGTTTTATTTATAACATGGTATTTCATTCAAATTCTTTGACCTGTTAGAGAAACCTATAAAACAGTTCTTGTATACTTTGACCTTATTATCATGTACTTAAAATCAAATCTTGTATATATAGACAAATTCCTTTATATCAGGAGTGTTTCAGATAACATCTTTTCTTTATAGACATATTCATTTATTTCGGGAGTATTTCAAATAACATCTTTTCTTTATAGATATATTCATTTATTTCGGGAGTATTTCAAATAACATCTTTTCTTTATAGACATATTCATTTATATCGGGAGTATTTCAAATAACATCTTTCCTTTATAGACAAAGTCTTATATTTCAGGAATACTTCAAAATGAAGTGAACTTTTAAATAATAATTTATATGATTAGTACTTTAAAAACAGTTATGTTTCCCCCATACAGTGAGATGATACCCAAGGAGTTTAATACAATTCTAATCACAAACAAGCAAGAGCACTTCTAAAAAGTGTACATCTACATATCTCTTATGGAGAGATAAATGCTAAAAAATTTAATCCAGATTTTTTCTAGTACTCAGAAAATGAGACCAGTGTTAGACTCAAACAAGTTTGCTCCAAACCCTTGCTCATGTGCTGTTAACTGGCATCATTCTCAGTGCTATTCTATCAGATCATTCTGCTTATTTCTTGTATGATGTGATGATAGACTGGTTTTGTATTCTAGGAAAAGTTATTTCACTTTTGGAATCCTACCACTCAGTTTTTCCATCAGTCCATGGGTGTTTGTTCATACTATGGATACATAGATGACAGCATTTGAATTGTGGAAAAGAGCAGCCATATCCTGTACAGACCACACAGAAATATTCTTCTATCATCCTTTCGGGTTTCTTGTGGAATTCTAAAAATCTCTTTCACATAAACACACAAAAATCAAATCTCCAACTTTGTCCACTAAAGCACGCTCTTTGCGATATTATGAAAACAATGTCTCTGATGGAGGCCTGTGCTCTGAAAATCGTTCAGGCCTTGACAAGTATATTATCAAGGGACACAATGGCAGTCTTAGATATACTGACCAAAAGAAGTCTTTTAAATTCTCCAGCAGAATTGAAAGTCCTGGCAGATTAATTCTCAGACCTATAGATTTGTTATTTATATATTTCATTGGAGTCAAATGACAATAAAGATAAAACTGACAGCGACCCTTCTCATTATAGCAGAGAGGAATAAAGAACTATCCCTTCTTCTGTCTTCTCTCACCCATTCTGTCCCTATCAGTATGCATAAATATAAGCCTGTTAGAAATGGGAAATACTGCTTCCAGATTTTATGGTATCAGTCAGAAAATCTTGTTTGAAGATTTGTTAGGCAAAGTGTTAAATTTTAATCACTTGTATGATGTTAGATAATTTGACTCCATTTCTGTAGCAACTGTAATCGTTTCTTCGAATGGGAGTTTGAAATCAAGAGACTGGCAATTCCAACAATTAAAATTATAGCTCCATGCTTACTGACACAGTTAGACAATAACTGAATTATAGCTCTGTGCTTACTGATACTTTTAGACATATACTAGATTGTAGCTCTTTGCTTATTGGCACATTTGGACATTAATAAACTGAACATATTCTCAAACAGAATTATCAGATTTATTGGCCAGTATGGAAAGAATGCCCACTATCTGTCTCAGTTTATCCTGCATGAAGGTCCTGTCATTTAAAACCCTTTATTATTGACATTAGCTTTCATATACAGGATAAGTATATTTCATG
Source organism: Sinotaia quadrata (assembly GCA_028829895.1). NCBI lineage: Eukaryota > Metazoa > Mollusca > Gastropoda > Architaenioglossa > Viviparidae > Sinotaia > Sinotaia quadrata. Next base: position 62,179,534 of record CM054178.1, on the reverse strand, counting down.
CTTTGTCTGAGGATCTCTCATATATTATTTTAATTATGGATTATTTAATTTGGTAATGGGTCCTTTTTTTATTGAAGGACAGAGAATAGACTTCTCCTTAATAAGTATGTCATTATCTCCCGTTAGCAAACTCAGAAGATTCTTATTCAGTTAGGACATTAAAAATTTACCTATATGATTCATCATTTTGTTTTGTTATATTATCTTTAGCTGTCTCCTGTACTTATAGTTTGTTTTGTTAAATTACCTTTAGCTGTCTTATAATTTGTTTTGTTATATTATCCTTAGCAGTCTTATGTACTAAAAATTTTGGTTTGTTATATATGTATTTATATCAAGAGTACTTAAGCATATGTCATGTTTTTATGTCAGGAGTATTTAAAAACCTGTCATTGTTATAATAGCCATGTTTTGTCAGGAGATTTTGACTTATGTCATTTAAGTATAGGCTATGTCTTTATGTCAGGGATACTTCATGTCTTTCTAGATTAGACCTACATTTTATATCAGAGTCCAATTTTTTACAAGTGTACTTTCCTGATGTCTTTAACATTAAATCATACTTTGTTGTTCAGAACACATTACCTAACTTAACAGCAGGGAACAGAACTTGTTCATTGCAGTACATAAATAGACATTATTTAAGCAGAATAAGTTACTGATAGTGGAAACACTTCAAGAATACATGGAAACTCCAACTGTTCAACTATGTGTTATTGTGCAATAGGAAATGGCAGATTCCAAGTGTACAACAATATATGTTATTATTATGAAATAATGCATGGCAACAATAAGTGTTCAACAATACAGCTTATTAATGTGCGTAATACAGGTTATTGATGTGTATAAGACAAGTTATTATTGTGTAATAATACATGGTAACAATCAAGTGTGCAACAATACAGGCTATTACTGTGTATAAATCAGGTTATTGCTGTATATAAGACAAGTTTATTATTGTGGAATAATACATGGCAACAATACAAGTTATTGCAGTGCAACAATCTATGTTACTACTGTGCAGTAAGACATGGCAGCATCCAAGTATGCAACAATACAGGTTATTATTCTGCAGTAATACATGCCAACATCCAAGTGTTTGTTATTTGTTATTATCATGGAACAATACAAGTTATTGCAGTGTAACAATACTTACTATTACCATGGAACAGTGCATGTTATTGCTGTGCAACAATACTCATTATTACCATGGAGCAATGCATTTTATTTCTCTGCAACAATTCCAGTTATTACTATGGAGCAACATGTTTTATTACTGTTAATAGTATTCTTTTTACCGTGCAACAATTCTAGTTCTTGTTGCGCAACAATATTTGTTATTACCCTGGAACAATACATGTTATTACTGTACAACAATACCAATTCTTGCTGATCAGCAATATTTCTTATTACTGTGCAACAATACTTGTTATTATCATGGAACAATACAAGTTATTGCAGTGTAACAATACTTACTATTACCATGGAACAGTGCATGTTATTGCTGTGCAACAATACTCATTATTACCATGGAGCAATGCATTTTATTTCTCTGCAACAATTCCAGTTATTACTATGGAGCAACATGTTTTATTACTGTTAATAGTATTCTTTTTACCGTGCAACAATTCTAGTTCTTGTTGCGCAACAATATTTGTTATTACCCTGGAACAATACATGTTATTACTGTACAACAATACCAATTCTTGCTGATCAGCAATATTTCTTATTACTGTGCAACAATACTTGTTATTACCATGGAACAATACATGTTATTATTGTGCAACAATATTTGCTATTGCTGTGCTTCAATGCTTGTTATTGCCATGGAACTATGCATATTATTGCAGTGCAACAATACTTGTTATTTCCATAGAACAATACCTGTTATTGCTGTGCAACAATGCTGGTTATTACCTTGGAATAATACATTTTATTATTTTGCAACAATTCTTGCTGTTGCTTGAGGCAATACATATTATTACCATGGAACAGTATATGTTATTACTGTGAAACAATAATTGCTTTTACCATAGAACAGTACTTGTTATTACCATGGACCAATACATGTTATTGCTGTGCAATACTACTTGTTATTACCATGGACCAATACATGTTATTACCATGGACCAATACATGTTATTGCTGTGCAATACTACTTGTTATTACCATGGACCAATACATGTTATTGCTGTGCAATACTACTTGTTATTACCATGGACCAATACATGTTATTGCTGTGCAACAATGCTTATTATTATCTTGCAACAATACATGTTACTACAAGTTTTCATGGTTCAGGTTTCACTTAACCAAAACTGTGTTCATTTGTCCTCATTTACAAAAAATATTATTGCATAATACTCTCATTTTTAAACTTAGATATTTTCAAGATTAAACTTTGGTGGTATCTAGGTCATTGTTGTGGCTGCTGTAGTTGGTGCTATTGTGGCTGTTATGGTTACTGTTGGCTCTGTTGTTGTTCTTTCGGATGTGCTGTGGTAGGCACCATCTTTTTCTTTTTTTGCCCTGTTCTGTTGTTGCCATTGTTAGCTGGTCTTCTGTTGTTGATGTTGCCACAGTGGTTGATGTTCTATGTGGCATCACTGGTAAGGGTGAGGGGGGTGGGGACTCAAGCAGCCTTGATGCAGATACCACCAACAACAGTGTCAACAAAAACAATAGCAGTACTATGAGCATCAGTATCCGCAATGGGGATTTTTTTAACCACACTGTTGCGGACATGATTCAGATGATGCTTGACCATCTATACTGGCCACCAGCACCCATCTTGGTACATCCCAAGAGACACCAGGGACAGCCACAACAACAACACCACTGAGGAGGCCAGGGGGTTGAACATCCTGGGTGTTACTAACCTGTGTTCTGTAAGACACTCCCTCCCACTTCACCATCAGGAATGACAGCAACAACATCCACCAGAACTTCAGCCCACAGATTACCGGGTTAGAGTCCACCTTTGCCAGCCATGTTTGCAATGAATGAAGGCAGCCAGCAGTCCGTATCTCCCCTCCTCTGCCCCCTTCTCCCAGTGTGAAAGCAGCAAAAGCCTGAAGGGCCCCTACATTTACTACTACTACATAATACCAATATTATTTTGTTTAGTTTTAGAGTTATTGATTTTAGTTATAATTGTGATTATTGTCAGATTTATCATGATTAATTTTGGAATTACTGTGAAATAATTTACTGTTTATTTGTGTGATAATTTTTATTGCAATCTGTTATTATTTTTCAGAAAACTGTCCTTCAAAAATTATGATGAGCGCCGTGCATCAGCAGAGAAAATCTGCAAAGAGTGCGAACTAATGAAACAGATGTTCAAAGAAATGGCTCCAAACCAGGTATAATTCACATTCCATGTGCACTCACAGTAACATTATTAATTCTTCAAATGTGCAGTGTCAGAAAATAATCAAATACACACATACACTAAAACATGCGCACAGACAGTAACATTACTAATTCTTCAAATGTGCAGTGTCAGAAAATAATCAAATACACACATACACTAAAACATGCGCACAGACAGAACATACAAAAATCCAATGGCTCAGAACATTATTTAGGCAAACCCCACTTGTGTATGCAATTAGATCTACGTTTTTCTTTCCACCAACCAGATAGACATACCTTAGATTTGACATCAACATTTCCCATCGAATGGGACAAGGATCAATATTTTATCCAGTTGTTGCATGCCCTATAACTTAGATACTACATTCAGTCTATGCATGCCTTATAACTTATATGCCTATAACTTAAATCTTTATTCCAGACAAGCCAGTTTCAGCAACCACATAGACGATAACTCTCATATTAATCAGGGTCTATTCAAGCTGAGCATATAGTGATAACCCATATTCATGAGACATACAAGTCTAATAGGCAGAAAATGTATCATATCATTTATAATATTCTGGCTCAGGCTGTTTAGACAGTCAGCCATTCTAGTCGACAAGAGAATCAGATTTGCACTTGAACAATACTGTTGTCTTAGTTATTGCAAAGTGAACAATACTGTTGTCTTAGTTATTCAAATGTTGGAACTCAGCAAGTCCTAGCATATTCTTTACCTGAGTTGTCATTTTAACTCTGGTACTTACAAAAATATCATCATACACAGTACTTGAAGGTCACATTGACATTTAACAATTTATATAATAATTAAGTTTTAAATAGGAACAAGAAATTTACTCTGTCATAATATATTTATCTATCTAGTGGATGTGACTTTGTACTGCTATTTGTGTATCTGGTAGAAGTATTGTGCTCTATGTCTGTCTTTGTACTATTGGACTGTTTTCTAATATATGACTGTACTATTATATTATGAATTTGTACTATTAGATGACTGTATCTTTCGTACATGTATTTATATACCTGCAGGATGGGAGCCAGTTTGATGTACTCACTGCATTAGCAGAGGTTCTACGACTCCGTGACACATCGATGCTTTCTTTGGAGATAACTGTAAGCTGTTATTAATTCCATTAATTTTATTTTTTATTTTTTTTAGTAATAAAAGTACAAACGTTTAAACATAAATTTAATTTTTTCATGATCACAGTAAATGTGTAATTACTATTTACATATAATATCTACTTATTTAATACCTCTTTATATATAATAATTAATTATGTAAGTATTATGTATGTCTTGACCATATCAGATCATCAAATTGTAGAACTGTTGTCAGTGCTGTAGATCTACTACAATACTGAAGCATAGAACTGTTTGTGGGTGCTCTGGACCCACCCGACTGCTGAGTACAACACACTAAAGCTCTAGAGGTGTTCGTGGGTGCTCTGGACCCACCTGACTGCTGAGAACAACACACTGAAACTCTAGAACTAATTATAAGTGCTCTAGACCCTCTAAGACTGCTGAGGAAGACTCACTAAAGCTCTGGTCTGATTGTTGATGCACTAGAACCACTAAGACTGCTGAGGAAGACTCACTAAAGCTCTGATCTGATTGTCGATGCTCTAGAACCACTAAGACTGTCAGGGAAAATATACTAAAGATCTAAAACTGATTGTGAGTACTTTAGACTACTAAGACTGCTGACAAGCACACACTAAAGTCCTAGAACTAATTCTGAGTGCTCTAGACCCACTAAGACTGCTGACAAACACACACTAAAATTCTAGTCCCACTAAGACTGTTGACAAAGACGCACCAAATTTCTAGAAGTAATTGTGAAATGCTGTGCTGTAAACTCTACATATCAATAATTTTATTGCAAAATATCTGCTGGCTCAGATGTGAGAGTAATTTCATCCAATTGTAAGCAAAATATCAGCTGTCTCTTTATTACAGTGGATTTTGCTGTATGTGATGATGCACAACATTATATTAAAGAAAAGCTTCTTACAGTCTTTTGTTATGATGATTAAAAATTCAAAAGCTGAAATTAAAATTCTAAAATATATTTTATATAAAAGAGACAATAAAAAAAAACTTTGAATAAAAAGTTTAGAATACCAAAAATCAAATCATACTTAGGATCTGTTATACAGCATTAAGTTTTTGACTGTTTTAATACTTGTTCAGAACTCACAATTTTAAAATATAGTATGTATATAGATAGGTAGGTTGGTCAGTCAGATAAGGTAAGGTAAGAGATAGAGAAAAAAAGACTGAGAGTCAGTAATCTTATTAGTGAACAGATTAATATAATTTTCAAAAGGAAAAGAATGTATGAGAAACACCTGCTTATGTTGGCATGTTTTTCACACAAGCTCTGAGCAAGTTAATATGTCTGATTATTATTTGTATGTCGTCCTGCGTCTTGAAGTTGACTTATTTTACAATATGACTATTTGTTGTCAAGGCTTTGCTCATGACCTGACATTTGCATAGAACAGTTGATTTATTTTACAGTAAACTTTTTTGTTGACAGGGCTTTGCTCAGAAATACCCTGATATTTGCATAGAACAGTTGATTTATTTTACAGTAAACTTTTTTGTTGACAGGGCTTTGCTCAGAAATACCCTGATATTTGCATAGAACAGTTGATTTATTTTACAGTAAACTTTTTTGTTGACAGGGCTTTGCTCAGAAATACCCTGACATTCGCATGGAACAGCTGATAAATGTCATACTCTGTCGTGGAGATACCAGTCGATCTGATGCCAAGCAGGTGAGTTGTCTGGGAGTGTATTGTATTGTGCCATGAAGATTTCAGTCAATCTGGTGCCAAGTAGGGGAATTGTCTGGGAGTGTTATGTATTGCAGAGATACCAGCCGATCTGATGCCAAGCGGGTGAGTGGTCAGGTAGTGTTATATATTGCAGAGATACCAATTGATCTGATGCCAAGCAAATTAGTTGTCAGGGAGTCTTATGTATTATGAAGATACCAGTCATCTGATGTCAGGTGAGTTGCCAGGAAGTATTTATGTATTTTGGTTATATCAGTTGATCAAATGCCAAGCAGGTGAGTTGTCAGGGAGTATTATGTATTGTGGTTACATCAGATGTTTTTATGTCAAGTAAGTGAGTTGTCATGTTGTATTAAGTGTTGTGGTTATATCAGTCAATCTGGTGCCAAGCTGGTGAGTTGTCAAGGAGTATTAACTATAATGTATTGTGGAAATAATAGTTGATCTGATTCCAAGCAGGTGAATTTTATATATTATGTCATAGAGATACTAGTCGATTTGATGTCAAACGGGTGAATTATCAGGGAGTATTTTGTATTTACTGGAGATACCAGTAAATCTATGTCAAGCAAGTGAATTGTCAGAAAGTATTTTGTATTGTGGAAATACCAGTAAATCTTATGTCAAGCAGGTGAATTGTCAGGGGGTATTTTTGATTGTGGAGATACCAGTCAATCTAATATCAAGCAGGTGAATTGTCAGGGAATATTTTATAACGTGGAGATACCAGTAAATCTGATGTCAAGCAGGTGAATTGTCAGGGAGTATTTTGTATTGTGGAGATACCAGGCAACCCTATCAATAACCCAAAAATAAGTTGCTAAAAGTATATGTTTTATAAATTCTTTTTATTACATTTCATAAAGTTTATAGTTCAAACCATTTGTTTTGTATGACATTTTATATCTGTGCATCTTATGGATGGATGGATAGACAAAAGAAAAACTTACAAGTATGAATAGTCACAGAAATAGGGTAAAGACAAAAAGAGACTATTTATAATAAAAACAAAGGCCAAGAAACAGACCATGTACACAGCCATTTATACTAAAAACAAAGTCCAAGAAACAGACTATGTACACAGCCATTCTTTAGTACTTTTAGGGCACAATTCTACAAATTCAGACTGTCTTCAGGGTACAGTATTTCTAGGCTAAACATTGAAACAGACTGTCTGAAAGCAATTCAAGGCCAAACAGTGAAAAAGACTATTCAAGGCCAAACCATGAAACAGGCTAAGAACAATTTATAAAAGGCCAAATCATAAAACAAGCTAACAACATTTCAAGGCCAAACCATGAAACAGACTTTCTAAGAGTAATTCAAGGCCAAACCATGAAACAGAACAATTTGAGATCAAACCATAAAACAGACTAAGATTAATTAAAGTCAACCATGAAACAGACTAAGAGCAATTTAAGGTCACACCATGCCATTCTTAAGTGTCTTCAGGGCACAATTCATCTAGGCCAGACCATGAAACAGACCAGACAGATGATATGGCACTTGATATTTTGAGCATCGACAAATTGACTGAGCACAACATTCATGTTTATCTGTCAACCTATTCATCAAATTTGCCCCTAGACATCTTTTATGATCCAAAGCTGAAGTGCTCTCAGAAAAATTTAAAGATGTTGGCAAGTCCACATGAACAGGTTACAGCCATTCCAGAATGATCTAACACAGATGCAGATTTGCTGGAACAGATACTCCCAGGCCTGGGGAGAATATTTTGAAGGATATATCTTTAATTAATAGATAATAACAATGCTTTTATCCCTATAGAAAGAATTTAGTCTGGAAACATTCTGTTCAACTCATCCCATGGATTTTCAGAGAAGCATGGCTATCATTTATGGGTGAAAATGCTGTTGAAAAGTTTGCAGATGGATTTTTGTTTCAGTGATGTCTTAAGTTTTCAGATGGAGTTTTGTTTCTATGCTATGTGATAAGTTTGTAGATGGAGTTGTGTGTCTGTGCTTTGTCTTAAGGTATCAAATGGATTTTCATTTATTTGATTTGTCTTAAAGGAACAAATGAATGTTAATACCTGTACCATGTCATTTGGATTTTAATTTCTATGACATGTTCTTGTCTTTTCTGCAGCTGGCCCAAGATACGCTTGGAGAAGATGATTTGCGGCCAAAACCAAAAGGCATTTTCACAGACCTTGCCATGAGTTAATAAAATAAATGAGTGGAAACAGGAAAATGCAGGTCAACAAGCTGAATATACACTTTAAGGAATGCAGTGTGTCTTGCAGTCATCAGTATATTAATTGCTAATAAACTAGGATGTCAACAGGAGTATGATGTATGGAAGTTAGCAGTCTATCAGTTGATTGGATTTAAACAATTTGGTTGTTAGCTATTTTACAATAATAACTGTGCATATGTTAAAGCTTGTTATTAGCTAGTTTACAATAATTTACAAAGCTTATTTCTAGCTAGTTGACAATGGAAATATATGTAAGCAGTTTATTATTAGCATGAAATAATGAATAACTGTATATTAATAAACAGTTGTTTCCTAGATTAGAATAATAGCTGATTGTTAACAAGCTGGTTATCTAATATAAAATAGCTGACTATGTTAATAAGATGGCTTTTAACTTGATTAAATTAATAGCTGATTTAATACAGTATGAGACAACTCATGTGTCCAGTTTGTAAATACTTAATCGTTTGTTCCATAGAATTTAAATGTTTACACATTTAAACTTGTGTTGAAAATATTGATTGTAAAAAAAATGTCAGAAGGCAACAAATGCACTTAAAAAGACGTGTTTAATCACTTTGTGAATGGAATCATCACTAAAATTTGTTTTCTTGACAATGACAGTATAGTTCAGTCGGTATAAGTTCCAAGTATTTTATGTTCACTTATTAACTGATACCACATTCTAAACTCTCTATGTTTTCTTGACAGTTTAATTCATTTAATACATTCAAGTTCTAAGCACTTTGTGTTATATGATGATTTAATGTAGAATTTAAACATCGACAGGTTCTAAATACTTTGCTAGTAGAATCATGAGTAAAACATTTGGTTTCAGTATTTCATTAGTCTGAGTTTAACACTTATAGGGTAGCCAATTGTCTAGATGTATTTTCTCTTGTTCACTGTGTTCTCCAATTGCAAAGTACTGAAAGATCTAATGTAATTAAATGCTTTTTTAAAAGAAATAAAAATGTGCTTTATTTTATTACTGTTATACATCTGCAGTGTCTAATTGTCTAATTAAAACCATTCGAAGAAAACTATTAGGTTATGCAATAAAAGAGAATATTGAATACAGAAAATATTAAATATTAATTACAGTGTATAACAAAATGTTTCTGGTCCATTTCATTACTTTTATTTTAAAAGTGTCTTTTTGTTCCTGTGAATAAACAAGATAAATTTTAGTCTTCTGTCTTTTGTTTTTAATGCAAGTTCTACTCGATTTAAAACACCTGCAAGGAAAATATTCTGGTCATTACTTATTTTATATGTCATCATCTTTCTTGTGTCTGCTTATTTTCTATTTTCACACCTTCACACTGGCTTTATGATGTACAATATACATCACATCAATGTACACTGAATCTTGAACATACTTCATTTTTTTTCAAACTATATGCTAAACAGTATACCCACATCTTGATACTGACTGTTTTTATGACCATGTACATATATATAATAAACAATGTACAAACATGTAGTACCAATAGGTTTAGACAGATTTGCTCATTAGACAAGATACTCTATTCTAAACCACTTTACAAGTACACAGTAAATGTTACAGACATAATTTCTACTCGTACTCATGTGCACCTATCGCATTCATTTGCACCTAAATAAATTTAAAACAGATAGGGTAAGAGTTAAATTTAAAATAGGTACGGCTAGCTTTACAGTAGACACCAGTTAGAATGAGCAAAAACCAAGTGTCTCATGTAAATAGGAAAGGATTTGGTGAAAATCATGTGTTGTGGTAACTTACAGGGACAATGTATTGGGTTGCAATAGACATAATATTGGGTAATAGTTACAGTAGACAAAATATTGTCTATGTAATTTATGAGCTTTATTGTTTGGTCTTTCATTTGGGTTTCATGTCCACTTCCAATGAATGCTGATTTTAGATATGGGTGCTAGTGCCAAAATAAATTTCTATTCTGGATGGGAGAGACATAATGCCATGAGTAATGAGATTAGGCTTTGAGTAGATTTTATTAGTACCAGGGATCATTCACAGAGTATAGTGTTTAGCACAATGGACACAATTTATCACCCTAAATGCTAAGCCTAACACCTTGAACTAGGGAGCAGTTCAAGAACTCCTGTTAATAGGCTATGCTGTCACTTAATGCTTTTGTAGTAACATGAACAATGTCCATGTACTTTTTTTTAGATAATAGTTCTGTCTACATAGTTACAGACTGAACAGCCTTCACTTACTTACAAATTTGATCAGTGACTGTTTATTTAGTTACAGACTGAACAGCCTTCACTTACATTACTTACAAATTTGATCAGTGACTGTTTATTTACTTACAAACTAAACAATTTTTAGTAACTATATTATAGATTGAACAATGTCTGTTCACCTTTTTTAAATAGATTTTGTGTTACTCTTAATGATCTTAATCCAAACCCTACTAGCAATTTTTCTTGGAGATGACTCCATATTCCTGAATATCCTCCTTTCTGGAGGCAAGTCATGCCTGCTGCTCACACTTTGCTATGCCCGGTTAATATCACCCCTGTACAATGTTATGGATGATGGTGGCAGATGAAGATTTGTGAGCCCTCATGGTGTTAAAGCAGACAGTTAAAAGAACACACAATACAATTGTTACAAGACGACATCGAGATGAGGTGATAAGAATTTAATGAGATGAATAAAAAATGTATATTAACAAAAAATTAAAATAAGAACAGAGTTTTAAAGATTCAGGATACAGCCCAATTAAGTATATACTCAGGTTAAATCATTCATAGCATATGTTGATAACAGTCAATGACAATTGTGGTGAATGCACACATACTGTTCATAATTCTAAATGCTGGTATAGATCTTTTCTCATAAATACAGTTACAGAATAATTTTTAAGCATTCCATTGGTTTTTTATTTAATTCTTATTAATTATTTGTTCCATACCTCTGAAGTAAAAGTCAGTAGAGTTTAAAATAAATAAATCAAAATCAACCAGATATTTCACATATGAATAAATTCTAAATATAATAGCTAATGCAACAAATTTGTAGCAATCATTATATTACACAAAGCAAGGTATCTAAAACAGATTTCATGTTTAAATCACTCTCTAAGTAGATCACGATCTAATCTTCAGTGTTCTACTTGGCTTTTGTTTGAAGCGCTGACATATGCTGCAAAACGAAGTTACTTTCCCCTTCTCAATAGCTGACATCTGTGCTTGTTACATGTATATACTTGCAACAGTAATTTGAGATGCCACTTGAAATTACTTAATTAAAAAATAAAAACCCTTTTCTTTTAAGGGTTTTGACTCAACACATAATGAATATAACAGAATATTTTCCTTCTATCTTTTTACTTAGCCAAAATTTTTATCTAAATTTAAACATTTCATAGTGCTTGGACATTCTCCTCCAGAGACAACTTTCTTGCTCTAGGTTTTCAAAAATAGTAAATAATGTATTTGATTTGCAATTTCACCGTTTGTCTCAAGATAGGCTAATCTCCCTTCCATAGAACCACAAATGTGATAATGGGTGATCGGATAATTAAAAAAAACAAACCCAGTGACAGAAGACAGCAATGGTTTAATAAAAATACAACCACAGTGATTGAAATGACAATGGAATGATTCCTGTCAATAAAGTCTAAATCAATTCATGTTCCATAGTCCTACATAGTCAAACAGGAAATTTCATTTTGTTTTAAAATTAAATAAATAAATAAAAAGGTATTCTGTGAATACAATGTACACTATTTATTTCCCTAATTGTTGTTTGTTGTGACAATGCAAAAATTGATTAATAACGCTATGTAAAAAGTTACATGAATCATACGGCAATGGGTGTATAATTCATATCAAGCAGATGAACCTTGAACTCTGAGCAATGCAAACAGTACAGAGCAAATGACAGTTGTGCAACCCCTTCCAATGCTATCGCTGAGTAAACAAAATAAAAAATTGGGGTAGACAGGTTATTCAAGAGACAGTTAACTGTAAACTAGGGTGAAGAATTATGGTAGCCAGGCTAATCCGATAGTAACTGACTACGTTGAGCATTGGTAAAAAGAAAGGGTTGCCCAGCTTTTACAGGGATTGCTGACCACATCCAGTAAAGTAGAATGAAAAATTATGGTAACCAGACTAATTTTTATGGAGATAGATGACTATATCTAGTAAACTAGAATGAAAAAATATTGGTTAGCCAAACTTTGACAAGCTGACTATATCCAGTAGACTGTTACGTTTCCAGTATTTATTTAAAGACCCTGCTTAGAATAATTAAAAGACTTTAAATATAATTAATTCTTCCTCTCATATTCTACGCAGACTGGTTGCTCAATTTATTATCTGACTAATTAAAAGTGCGTCTTGTAGTTCAGACGACAAATTTACAGACTAATAAACTGCGAACTTTTAGCTAGATTTGAAAACAGTTAAATCCCTCTAAATTAATATGCACTCGTCATCAATCTTTCTGCTCATCCGCCCCCATTCAAATCTAAGAATTAATCTAATTGGTCTATTGTGCATAGAAATCAACTACTAAGAGGTATTAACAAAGAAAATAAGATTTAATAAAGTTTAACAAATTAACAATAAATCGAATGCAACGCGAATAGTCTTCACTCTGTCTTTACGCGCCTATGCCTGATTTTTGTCAATCTAAATTGCCAGAAAAGTGTTCCTTTGAGATCTGTACACTTGATTTTGCACTTAGCTCTATTCTTGTATCCTTGGTCTCAACACTCAGTCATGCTGATTCGTTCCCTCAGTCCCCCTTTAACGACACACGTGGTGCATAAGGAATGATGTCCCTTTGTTAGTGGCTAGGAACTGGAATTTTTGCAGCATGGCCCTCAGAGTGGATTTCGACACGCTTACACCAATAAGCTAATGCAGGTGAGGCATGGTGAAACATGAACCATGAGCCGACCTGTGGATGCAACGTGTTTGGATATAATTCTCAACCTAACAGGTCCTACCTAGGCATGGCTCAATTAAATGCGCTGAACAAAGAGTTTCGACCTCGCGTCGCTTACAATTAAATTTTAGAAAAAATATAATCGTCTCACATGTGTTCCATTTAACAGTCATGACGTATGAAGCAATAAAATAGATACAACGTTAAATTAATGTTCATACAAGAGGTAATTCAAACCGACAGAGCGCTTCACAATTTACAATTAAAATTACACGCAATAATTGAATTACATGAAGAATTCATATCGAGCGCAGCATTCTGGCTCTTAGTGAATTAAAACAATATAAATTAAAGTACAGAAATGGAAAAATGGTTACAATAAATTTATATTCCGTAACATATAGGTTTTCAGCTATTTCTCTGAACCATGCTCAAGTGTATATGGAAATCATATAATACATAGCACAAATACATACTTAAACAATACATAGGCAAATACTATTAAATAAAATGATACCTTTGAGAGAAGTCGAAGGGTACCTTGATTCTCTATGGCGCCGGCTGCCTCTCACGACCCGAGTAAGCTGATGGAATTAGCTAAAATGTGCTCGAAGTGAGGGAGCGGAAGCGTGTGGGTACATATATAGAAAGGTATATTGCGTATCACGTGACTGTTCGCAAAGCATGTGGTTGGTTCGAGAACTGGACAATGGTCCTAAAGTTACATAACATCTTGACCTGTTCTAGAAGCACCTAGAAAAAGGAAGCTTTGAACAAAGGGCCAAGGGTTTCAAATATTCGAATTTGAAGTAAACAAGGCAAGTGGGTCACGAAGTCGGACAATTTTATCAGACTGTGACACCCCCTTGCTTTTGAGGCGTTTATCTTGCCAAAGATAAAATGCCTCCTACAAATTATGTATGATAAAATGTAGAAGTCCACAATGAAGAAAAATTTACACAAAAAAAATTTCGACATTCCTAGAAATAAAGTGTGCAACTATATTTCATATTTACAGGAAGGAATCCGTAGGGTTCAGTTAATTGATTAAACAACATTCTATCAGTACCGGCACTTGATGGCATCAAGCACGACTCATGTAATCTGCGCCAACATTCAAAGACCCTTTGATGTAATGAATATTTGCGTCATACTGTGTCAGAAACAAAGACCAACGCATTAAACGGCTGTTCGTAAATTGCGCCTGTCCGAGAAAGGCCAACGGCTGGTGATCGCACTCAATGACAAAGGTTTTTCCGTACAAATAGTTTTCGAACTTTTTTATGGCCCAAACTATTGCAAGACATTCCTTTTCACTGGTGGAATATTTCTGTTCAGTAGTTGTGAGTTTACGGCTTGCATATGCAACTGGGTGTTTGGTGTCATTGTGTTCTTGTAATAACACTGCTCCTAATCCTGTGTTGCTAGCATCAGTCCTTAACAAGAATGGTTTTGTCAGATCTGGCAGTTTAACAACTAAATCTGAAGTCAGTCTAGATTTCAGTGTGTCAAAAGCGTTTTGGCATGCATCAGTCCACACTACTTTTGTAGGCATATTCTTACGTGTCAAGTCAGTCAGAGGACATGCAATGGCACTAAAATCTGGTACGAATTTTCTGTAGTAGTTAGCAAGACCAAGAAAACTTCTAACTTGTGTTTTTGTTAGCGGTTGTGAAGTGTCCTTAAGTTGTGCTATCTTAGCTTCACTTGGCGACATAGTTCCATGACTCAACTTGTGTCCCAAGAAGTCTAAGGAGAATTGTGCTATTTCACACTTCGTAGGGCGGGCAGTGAGGTTGGCTTGCTTTAATCTGGCTAGCACATCTCGTAAGAGTGTTAAGTGCTCCTCCCATGTCTGGGTGCCTAGAATTAAATCATCCATGAAGTTCTCAACTCCACGTCCGTACAGTGGTTCTAACAATGACCGCATCATTTTAGAAAAAATGCTTGGAGCGTTTGAAACTCCGAAAGGCATAACTTTCCATGTGTAGTTTCCTACTGGTGTAGTGAAAGCTAGTATGTGTCGATCAGTGTCCTTGACCTTGATTTGCCAAAAACCGCGTGACAAATCTATTTTGGTATAGTAATGAGCGTTAGCTAGCTTAGTGAAGATGAGATCCGGATCAGGAAGAGGTTCGGCACAAAACTCTGTCACTTGATTGAGTTTGCGGTAGTCTACGCAAAAACGGAACGAGTTATCACGTTTTTTAATCAACACGATGGGTGATCCGTAGGCACTGTCAGTCTTCTCTATGACCCCTAGATCTAGCATAGTCTTAATCTCACGTCTAACGTCATCTATCTTAGCGTGTGGCAACGGATACGGCTTCAAACGTATCGGTTTGTTGTCAGTCAGCTTCAGTGAAAATTCTATTAAGTCTGTCAACCCTGGTTTGTCTGTCAGAGTAGATGAGAACTCATTAAGCAATTCATTCACTTCTTTTTTCTGTCTTTCTGTCAAGGCTTCATTTACCCTAACGTCTTTGACAGTTTCGTCCGTCTGTAGAGGACAGTTTGGTAAAGTACCAGTGACGCAATCAGTATCCCCCTCGTCTTCTGTAACTATCGTCGCTACGACAAAATCAGCTTGAGTGGTTTGATCTTCACGGCTTATGTACTTTTTGAGTAGGTTAACATGAAAGATTTTCTCTCTCTTTCCTGTCTGCACCTTATAGTTCAGTCCCCCTAGCTTGGCGGTAACTACAAAGGGCCCCTTCCATTTCATCTGAAGTTTGTTATGTGCTTCAGGAAGCAACAGTAACACTTTGTCATTAACTTCAAATTCTCTAGGTTTGGTGTGCTTATTGTAATATTCTGCCTGTCTAGACTGAGCTATCGTCAAGTTTTCCCGTGCTATCTTGCCTATAGTTTCAAGACGGTTTCTTAAGTCAGTGACGTATGTATAAGTTGTCTTAACTTCGTCATCTGTCTTTTCATCAGTCCAAAGTGCCTTCAAAATCATCATCGGTCCGCGTACAGTACGTCCGTAAAGTAGCTCAAATGGTGAAAACCCGGTGGAAGATTGTGGCACCTCCCTATATGCAAATAGTAGGGCAGGGATGTATCTGTCCCAGTCTTTCGGTTTATCAGTGGCGAGCTTTTTAAGTGCTGTTTTTAATGTCCCATTGTATTTTTCAATCAGACCATTTGCCTGGGGGTGGTATGGTGTGCAAGTAAGATGTTTGATGGAAAGTAAGCGATTTACTTCCTTCATTACGTTGCCTATGAATTGACTCCCCTGATCCGTCAAAATTTCAGTAGGAATTCCAACACGACTCCAAAGACCGAAAAGGGCTTCGGCGACAGTTTCAGTATCAATATTTTTCAATGGTACTGCGTCGGCGAATCTTGTTGCGTAATCAATAGTGGTCAGCACGTATCGATTACCTCTCGTTGATGTGGGTATTATAGGCCCAATCAAATCCAATGCTACGCGCTTGTAGGGTTCACTGATCAGTTCAGGCTCTCCTAACGGTGCGGGTCTGATTGAATTTTTAGACTGTGTTCTCTGGCATGTGTCGCAACTTAACACGAATCTACGGATATCGGCAGTGATGTCCGGCCAATAAAACTCACTTGTAATACGACTAGTTGTTTTTTGTACACCCATGTGTGCACCAAAAAGACTCTCATGACCTAATCGTAATACGTCATTTCGTTTGGTTTGTGGAACGACTAATTGTTTCCGAAATTCGTCTCCCACTTTCGAATAGCGGTACAATAAACCCTTTTTCAGAATAATGCACGCTTTCTTATTCGAATCGTCAGTGTTGACGTCACTAACAAGTACAGCTTGTCTGCGTAACTTGTCTAGTGTTTCGTCCTCAGCTTGTAATATTTTAATCTCGCTAACTGTTGCTTTATCTACGGCTGGTGCGGCAGACATCGGTGCAGTTACAGATTTGTCTTTACTACTCGCTGCTCTGGTTACAGCGTTAACCAGTGGTGGTTCGGTTGAAGTTTGTTTTTTGCACGGCAAAACATACTTGCAACCAAGGATCACGTCATGCGGTGAGTTTTCCATAACTGCCGCTTTGACTGTTCCTTCTACAAAGTCTGAAACAATCGAGACTTCAGCTACTGGTAAAATGTCGTGTTCGCCGTTTGCAAAGGTGACAGAGATTGTCTCCCCTGTGTAGTCGGTACGGTTAACTAATGATGCATTTACAATAGCGTCTAGCTCACACCCTGTATCAAGCAAAGCGATTGTATCGTGACCGTTTGCCTGTACTGGTGTTCGATTCGACTTTTCTGTTTTAGGTGTATGACTTTCTACTGCGTAAACTTTAGCTGTTTTCTTTTCAGGACATGTTCGTGAAAAATGGCCACTATCACCACAAGTGTAACATGCAAGATTCTTTTTATCTTTCTGTTTGTCGGACTTGTTTTTAGTGTCGGGTTTAGATGTTTTATCATCACGCTCATTAGGTGCCTTCCCGTCATTTTTCTTATCCTTTCGAGTCTGCGGTTCGTTCGGTCGAGACTTGTTGTTCGCGTGTGCGTTCGAGAATCGAGAATGTGCGTCATCAAAGCGATCGGCGGCGTTGCCTATCTCCTCTAGCGTAGATTTTTCCCTTATTGCTAAGTGAATCAGTAGATCTGATTTGTATGACCCGAGAATGTGGTCTTTTACCATTTCATCCCTAAGACCTGCGTATGTCTGTGGAGTTTCAGCTAGATCTATCCATCTTTGGAACAAGTCCGTGACGCGTCGTATGTACTGTGCGTGCGTCTCTGAACTGGCTTTAGTGGCCTGTTTAAACTTACGTCGGTATGTATCTGCTGTGAGTTTGTAACGTTTCAATAATGCGGCCTTGACTGTGTCGTAATTATCTGACTCAGAATCGCTAAGCTTATTGAACTCGTTTTTCGCACTGCCCTGCAATAACCCCGATAAATTTATCGCCCAATGTTCCGCTGGAATGTTTGTTGCTCTGGCTAACTTTTCAAACGTTTTTAAATACGCGTCTATTTGATCTTTGTTCTCATCAAATGGGACCATATTTATCTTTGGAATGATATTTTCAATTCTACTGTGATTATTTCCATCGCTAGAACGCGAATCACCACTGCTTCTGCGGTCACGGTTTGGATTGGTAACTTCTAGTTTCTTCACTTCCCATTCTAACCGTTTTATTTCCGCGTCTGCTGCGATGCGTTTAGCTTCTGTGTCCGCTGCGATACGTTTTGTTTCGATGTCGGCTAATCTTTCAGCTTCTAACCTTTTAGCTTCTGCGTCAGCTGCGATGCGTTTAGCTTCAGTTTCGGCTAGTTTTTCAGCTTCTAACTTCTTCAGTTCGCGATTAGCAATACGTTCTTCTCTTTCTATCTCTTGCCTTTCTTTGTCCGCTTTTTCCGCTTTCTCTAGCTCAGTTTTGATGTAGCTAGTCAGTTCGTCACCCTGGTATCCTATCATGATACCGGCTTCTTTCAGGTCTTCGATAACCTGTTTGCGATCCATTTTACTGTCTTAGCGCGCTGGCTACAATAAGAATGTATCTCGTGAATTGTGTGTTTTAACCGTCGGCGATAACTCCGCTTATCCCGAAAATAACTTTTAGGCTACAACCTTACAAAAATTATTTAATTTACTCAGAACACCTTCCGAAATAAATTACGCGTTAACTCTTTACACGTTTCACCTGCTTGTCACAGTGTCTGCTGTTCCAAGACTTCCGTAATGTCACGGCTCCTACCATACAACATTACACATTATATCTAGCACCCTAAATATAATAGTCCGAAGTCTGTTACTACCGATAACTCTCCTAGCTGGCGGTATAACCTTCGACTCCTCACAATGAAGTACTCAGTAACACAATACTAAATAAATCATTCAATAGCTAACATGACATATTTAACTACGCTTAAATATATCAACATTAACTAACATGCACGCTACTCTGCAAAAGAATACATGCACATGTCACAACAAAAGCAAAGAAAATCAGTGATACAAAAATCAAAAGAACAATTGGCAATTCTGTTCGTTCGTTCGTTTCTAGGTTATGATGCGCCCTATGTATAAAAATGTTACAATTTACAATTTAATACATATCAATCCCGCGACGACCCACACTTGTTACGTTTCCAGTATTTATTTAAAGACCCTGCTTAGAATAATTAAAAGACTTTAAATATAATTAATTCTTCCTCTCATATTCTACGCAGACTGGTTGCTCAATTTATTATCTGACTAATTAAAAGTGCGTCTTGTAGTTCAGACGACAAATTTACAGACTAATAAACTGCGAACTTTTAGCTAGATTTGAAAACAGTTAAATCCCTCTAAATTAATATGCACTCGTCATCAATCTTTCTGCTCATCCGCCCCCATTCAAATCTAAGAATTAATCTAATTGGTCTATTGTGCATAGAAATCAACTACTAAGAGGTATTAACAAAGAAAATAAGATTTAATAAAGTTTAACAAATTAACAATAAATCGAATGCAACGCGAATAGTCTTCACTCTGTCTTTACGCGCCTATGCCTGATTTTTGTCAATCTAAATTGCCAGAAAAGTGTTCCTTTGAGATCTGTACACTTGATTTTGCACTTAGCTCTATTCTTGTATCCTTGGTCTCAACACTCAGTCATGCTGATTCGTTCCCTCAGTCCCCCTTTAACGACACACGTGGTGCATAAGGAATGATGTCCCTTTGTTAGTGGCTAGGAACTGGAATTTTTGCAGCATGGCCCTCAGAGTGGATTTCGACACGCTTACACCAATAAGCTAATGCAGGTGAGGCATGGTGAAACATGAACCATGAGCCGACCTGTGGATGCAACGTGTTTGGATATAATTCTCAACCTAACAGGTCCTACCTAGGCATGGCTCAATTAAATGCGCTGAACAAAGAGTTTCGACCTCGCGTCGCTTACAATTAAATTTTAGAAAAAATATAATCGTCTCACATGTGTTCCATTTAACAGTCATGACGTATGAAGCAATAAAATAGATACAACGTTAAATTAATGTTCATACAAGAGGTAATTCAAACCGACAGAGCGCTTCACAATTTACAATTAAAATTACACGCAATAATTGAATTACATGAAGAATTCATATCGAGCGCAGCATTCTGGCTCTTAGTGAATTAAAACAATATAAATTAAAGTACAGAAATGGAAAAATGGTTACAATAAATTTATATTCCGTAACATATAGGTTTTCAGCTATTTCTCTGAACCATGCTCAAGTGTATATGGAAATCATATAATACATAGCACAAATACATACTTAAACAATACATAGGCAAATACTATTAAATAAAATGATACCTTTGAGAGAAGTCGAAGGGTACCTTGATTCTCTATGGCGCCGGCTGCCTCTCACGACCCGAGTAAGCTGATGGAATTAGCTAAAATGTGCTCGAAGTGAGGGAGCGGAAGCGTGTGGGTACATATATAGAAAGGTATATTGCGTATCACGTGACTGTTCGCAAAGCATGTGGTTGGTTCGAGAACTGGACAATGGTCCTAAAGTTACATAACATCTTGACCTGTTCTAGAAGCACCTAGAAAAAGGAAGCTTTGAACAAAGGGCCAAGGGTTTCAAATATTCGAATTTGAAGTAAACAAGGCAAGTGGGTCACGAAGTCGGACAATTTTATCAGACTGTGACATAGACTACAATGAAGAATCAAGACTTTTGTGGAGATAGTTGACTACATACTAAGATAAAGAATTTACTTTCTCTATCAACGACAACTTGATCTCTGATCAGCCTGTCTTCCACTGGGCCAAAGTTGCAAGTTTTTTTGTGAGCTATGTAAGCCTCGATATTTTCTGAAGGCTCTTGACGACGAAGGTTAAATCTATATGACGCATATGCCTCCTGCGTCTCACTGATAAAATATTACTTAAATTTATCTATGACTTTCTCAAGGTTATTTGAGTCTGCAGCACTATCAAATTTAAAAGTGTCCAAAATGTCTAGAGCACCTTCTCCAATTGTGGCTAGGAATACTGCACAACGATAAGCATGATCCTCTTCTCTCCGAGGCCGGCTGGCAATAGCGTACATCTGGAATTGTCTTTTAAACTTTTTCCACTTCTGTGCAAGGTTGTCGCTTAGATCGAGCTTGGTGGTGTAACATTAGCAGTAAATTGCTTGTTTGCTCTCTGAGCTTGGCTAGTGGTGTAATATTAGCAGTAAATTGCTTGTTTGCTCTCTGAGCTTGGCTAGTGGTGTAACATTAGCAGTAAATTGCTTGTTTGCTCTCTGAGCTTGGCTAGTGGTGTAACATTAGCAGTAAATTGCTTGTTTGCTCTCTAGCTTGGCTAGTGGTGTAACATTAGCAGTAAATTGCTTGTTTGCTCTCTGCCTGTTTTCCTCTTCACCCATGATGTATATCCCGAAAACTTCTAGACACCATGTGGAATTATTGATATTCCAAAATTATGAATGGTTCAAACATGCAAGTGAAAAGGGAAAAAAACAATTATGTCCTCTGCCTTCCTTCTCTTGGTTTTATCCCTTCTTCTCTCATGTCATAGCTCTCTCTAGTACAGGGGTCACCAAACGTTTTACACAGTGGACCGGATAACTGACAAAATGACGAGTGCGGGCCGCATAATCATTCTGTACAATACTTGTATGTCATGACGTCAGAGTTTAGCATTCCATAATCATTCTGTACAATACTTGTAAGTCATGACGTCAGAGTTTAGCATTCCATAATCATTCTGTATAATACTTGTAAGTCATGACGTCAGAGTTTAGCATTCCATAATCATTCTGTACAATACTTGTAAGTCATGACGTCAGAGTTTAGCATTCCATACTCATTATGTACAATACTTGTAAGTCATGACGTCAGAGTTTAGCATTCCATAATCATTCTGTACAATACTTGTAAGTCATGACGTCATAGTTTAGCATTCCATAATCATTCTGTACAATACTTGTAAGTCATGACGTCAGAGTTTAGCATTCCATACTCATTATGTACAATACTTGTAAGTCATGACGTCAGAGTTTAGCATTCCATAATCATTCTGTACAATACTTGTAAGTCATGACGTCAGAGTTTAGCATTCCATAATCATTCTGTACAATACTTGTAAGTCATGACGTCAGAGTTTAGCATTCCATAATCATTCTGTACAATACTTGTAAGCCAGAACGAAAGCTCTGGGAAAAAAGACGAAAAACTAAGTTTAGCATTCCATGTTAATCATGGGTGAGTGGCGTGCAACGCACCAAAAATCAAAGACAATCAACATATTTACTTACTAAAAAAGTTATCAAAGAAGGCGACGTTAGCAAAAAGATAGTTACATCAGACCTAGTGTGCACATATCTGAATCTCACAAACTAAGCAGCAAAAAAAAGTTAGTGAGATTTGTGAAACTGACGTTTGGCATTCAAGATATCATCAATGTTTGTTAGGGAATTGCTGCATCCAATTCTTGATTGCTTTCAAGATATCATCAATGTTTGTTAGGGAATTGCTACATCCAATTCTTGATTGCTTTCAAGATATCATCAATGTTTGTTAGGGAATTGCTACATCTAATTCTTGATTGCTTTCAAGATATCATCAACGTTTGTTAGGGAATTGCTGCATCCAATTCTTGATTGCTTTCAAGATATCATCAATGTTTGTTAGGGAATTGCTACATCCAATTCTTGATTGCTTTCAAGATATCATCAATGTTTGTTAGGGAATTGCTGCATCCAATTCTTGATTGCTTTCAAGATATCATCAATGTTTGTTAGGGAATTGCTGCATCCAATTCTTGATTGCTTTCAAATGTTCATCAGTAAATCCCGTTCGATGTGTTGACGTCACAAACTTCATTTTTGAAAATGTTTGCTCACAGACATAAGTTGTTCCAAACACTGATGCCATACCAGCGGCAAATTTCTTCTTCAGTTTCGGAAACTCAACATCAGGTAAGCAGCGGTAAAATTCAACAAGTTTTCCTTCTCTGTGCTTCTCTTTCAACAAGTCATTTGCTTGCAAATCAATGAGCTCCAACTGTAGTTCAACTGGCACATCATCAAGGTTACAATCAAACGGATTCTGGAACAGAAGAATGTCACTCTCAATTCTATCAAGATCTGAAAATCTCTTAAAAGAAAAAAAAAAAGAAAAAATGTTTCTTCAAGTCACGAATAATTTTTTCGGAAAATCGAGGTTGACATCTTCGGCGATTATAGCGCAAAACTCTTTGAAACAGTGAAAATGAGAAAAGTTTTCTACCACGAGCTGGGGAAGGACTTGGGATGGCGCAAAATAAGCAAACATTACAATAAACAAGAAAATCTAGATACAATAATTTAAAACTAAAAATAGTAAATTTTTAAGGCACATAGCATCCAGGTCTCCGCACGTATGAAGAGCTCCTAGTATTTTAAACATATTTAAATTGTGTCACAACGTCTCGTGTTCCATAGGTTTTATCAAGCAAATTCAAGTACCGTCGGCGGGCCTGATGAACTGACGTTGCGGGCCGTAGTTTGGTGATCCCTGCTCTAGTACGTCATAACGTCGTCATATTATTCTATCATTTGGATTGCTATTGACTGGATGACCAGCAACACATCATTAAAATATAAGAGAAATCCCTATTATTATTAGTTATTGAATAGAAACAACTTGCACTGGAAAATAATAATTTATCTACAACTCTCATGGAGGAAAGAGATTGGAAAAGAAAAGCAGAATAATAGCAGCAGTTGCAAATATGGCTCAAAGTACTTTCATAAGATTACATCACCACCAAAAATCTTGGAATAAATATCGGGGGCCGATTGGGCTAACATGCTCCTAGTCGGTAGTGAAGATTATAACTGACGTTGGACTAGCCGAAATGGCGTCTTTGATAAAGGGACTTAAAGGGGAGTTAATTTTAAAGTGGTAATATACTGTTGTTCTATTAAAATTGAAGGTTTGGGGCGAAACAATTAATATGCAATAAGTTGGATGACCTCACAATATTTGTTTGGGTTTTTTCTTTTAGTCTTCATTACCCCCAACATTTCCCCCATTTGGTGTAATTTATCCTTTTCCCAACCCCTGCTGTACTTGATCCTTTGTGTTCTATGACTTAACATTTTAGAATTCATCCGTCTCGGCAGGGTATGGTGTCACCAATGCTGAACTAAGTGACCAATGTAGGTTTCTCTTACATTTTAACTGTATGGATTTTCAATAGGACCTTAACACTACTGATTCCTGTTATAAATTGAAATGTAAGGCTCCGATGGGGAACAAAATAACATTATCAACATTGATTATATACATATTGATTTATTCCGCTTTAACAATGTCCATTCTATTTCCATCATTCCTTGCTCACCACCATCCCGGCAGAAAATACCTCCCTCCCTCAAAAGGGGTACACGATGCCTAAGTAACAAAACGAGATCGATTAGTCATTGAAAAGTCTATCCAGCTAATTAATTTTAAAATTATAATTCAATAGGAAAAAATGTTTATTATTTTGAGTCAAAAACATTTATTTACAAAAGTTTTTGTCTTATTGGATTACGTTTTGGCGGTGACCTATTATAGAACACGAATTAGTAACCCGGAAGTTAAATCTGTCGTCTGCAAAAGGCGAACGGCGAAACGCTACGCGAGCACTCTCTATGAACGCATCACACTTGCGGATTTCTGTGTTGACATCTAAGGGGTAAGTAAATTTATTTACTTGGTCAAGAGAAGAAAATATTCGCTCTTTATATTTAACATATAATTATTTGTATTTCTTTCTTTGTTTATTACTATTTTATTTGCCGACTATTTGGTGGATTTATTGCACGGATTAATACTAGGGCCTATAGATTTGGCATTTTATTAGGTCAAGGAATTGAAGCGGGTTCGTCTATGGCTGTTTCATTAATTTTTCCCATTCTGCTGATCTTTCAGTTAATAGATTCCAGATTATTTTTTCTAATTTATGTAAACTCATTACTTTATTAGAAATTTATTTATATTCACCGTCACCTATAGATTTTTAAAGTAGAAACTGCTTTATGGGTGAATGTGTTATTTTCATATTAAGCAACGAACTTCCTGCTTTGCCTGCTTATAGATTTAAAGATAACGTTGGGTAGATATTTCAATGCATACATTTACACATCTGTATATTACTTATTAGGTGTTTCAAGGCATTATATACTTCTGACTAGTCAAAGAAACTGATGTCACAAATTTATTAAATCTAGCCTAATTGAAATTTAAAAACCTAACAAACAACAAAATATAAAACCTATAGGCCTAAAGTCTTCTTGGTGTGTGTATACAATGTGCGTGCGTGCTTGTGTGTGTGTGTGTGTGTGTGTGTGTGTGTGTGTGGTGATAGTGGTTTGCGTTAGCTTCCTTCCTCTCAAGAGCTTGCATGGAGCCTTTCATCTAGCGACGTTCTCGACCCTGGACCTCTCCGACTTTCCTCATTATATCCTACTGAATGGACCACACCTCTCGTTATCGAAACCCTTATCATATCAGATATTTTCGCGCTCGAGTAAAGTATGTGCGTGTGTGTCATTTTTTAAAATCTCCTTTACTAGTGCTAAATTATTATAATCTAACTCTGTTAAGGTTAATGATGGTATTTTATTTTATGTGACATGTTGACATTTTTATTACTGATTATTATTCTCTGTTGTTAATTTACTCTACTAATTTATGTATGTAAGTTTACTTTTGTTACAAACTCCTTTAGTTTAAGGTTAATGAAGCTTATTCCAATCAGACACAGAGTATATAATCTCCTTTAGTATTTAAATGGTCCCTAGATACATGTAATTTAAGAAATTTTAATGTCACACATGAAAAAGAAAAGATCACTGAGAAATATTAAAGAATTACATTCCTCCAGTATTAATATATGCATTACATACTTAGACACCTGCATTTTGTGATTATTATGTATGCTGTTGTCCATATGTTTCTTTTTCTAAAACATTGTTTGTCATATATTATTACTAAAAATATTTAGAAATAAAAGTTGCAGAAAATATATTCATTATAATTTGAAAGTGTTTAGAGAGATTTGTACCTTAGAAGTTAATTGTTAAAGTTATATTATTAGTTTCCAAGTATGAAAAATTCAGCTAAGAATTTTCTAAGTACAAAAAAGTACAATATATTAAGTAGAAAAAAATCAGCTCAAGTATTTTCTAAATACACAAAGATGCAATTAAGAATTTCCTGAGCATGAAAAACTCAACTAAAGAATTTCTAATATACAAAAATTTAACTGCTCCAATAATATCTGATTTTGCATTGCTTACTGCTATAAAATGCCTTCAGATAAAGTTGAGACTATGTCACAAGGCCAAGTAATGAGTTGCAGTTTGGCTCTGATATAAATATATGCATCTGTTTATTTTTTATTGTTCTGGGTGGAACAAAACCTGTTTATGGATGACCAGTACATTTGATGGCCTGTAGTCATATTTCATTGTGTTCAACTTCAAACCATAGACACATCCCCCACTCTAAAAGTCACATGTCTAATAGTCAACAACTTCAAACCTTAAGGTTTTGGTCAAAACAGAACTGAAAATGGTACACATTCTTCTGTCACAAAGGTTCCTGAGTGTACACAGTTATAGAGTTTCAAGGGAAACACAACTGCCCATGTATAACTTAACTGCCTATACAATTCACCTCTTGCCGCCATACTATGTAGAGATGATTGCTTTATAAACATGGCCATGCAAGACTGTCCTAAACTCTTGTCTAAACAACTGACACATTAGCAGGTTTTTTTGTTCTGCTATCTCAGCTAAAAACATGTCAGAAAGGAATATTTTAAATGAATTTGGCAGCACATTTAATTAATTTTTAAAAAAATGTAATCAGTATTTATGTGGTTTGCGGTTCTGAATTGTTATGGGTGTTTATACTGGAACCAGACAGTGAAGCACAACAGAGAGGTATTTCATTGTATTCTGCAAATGGGAAACCATTGAAGACTTTGGAGAAGTGCAGTGACATGATTGTTTATTTATTGTCCTCGGAATAATCATAGTTGCAGCGTTTAAGCCTTTGAAGACACTGTTAATGTGATATGCCAGAAAGACGGGAGTTACAATAGTCAAGTCAGGAAAGTGCCAATGATTAATGAACATAAAAATGATTTATATAGTATCATTTATGAGAAACTTTGTGAATAGTGCTAAAACATCTTATTTGTTTTTTTAACTCATAAGGAATTGAAGATATGTTTGAAGGGAGATAGCTTTCCAACATATAATTCATTTTTCTAAATGACTAACTAAATTTAAAGGAGTACCACTGATATTCACTGATTTTGGCACAGATGTTGTTAATTGATTAGGCAAAGGTAAGAATTTAAATACCCTTTCAGGAGCAACCTGCAACTCTTTGGTTTTATCATTATCCATTTGTGACTTATAGTTAATCATCAATGACATTGCATCATAAACACATATCTGCAGACTTTGGACAGTGGAACTGGAAGTGAATTTATATGGGTTTGATATCTGCATTTGAGTGTGTTAAGTGTACAAATTCAACTTTCATGAGCTAGTGGGTGGGTGCATAAAGATAAATCCCAATAACCAAATCATGGCTTGAAGTTGAACCCAAGACTTTCTGCATGTAAGGCTAGTGCCATAATTATAATAATATATTTGTTAATTTAAATTTTGTATACTTTTTATTGACACTGATAGATATAATATTCAATAATAGTTTATTTCTTACTGTTAAGGTATGAAATAAAATTATATATATAAATAATAACAATATCTGAATATAATCTTTTAAGTTTTATATAAATTTATTTTTTAATGATTATTGAAAATATTTTATTACTTAACTAATTATATATATATTAGTGAATTTTTCAACATTACTTGAAATTATATATTAATATTATTTTATTGTCATTTTTATAAATATATAATTTTATTTTATATAATTAGTTATTTCATTTTTGGATGTAATAATAATTTAATACTCATTCATGTAATGTAACACTAACAGTGTGTAAAGTCCAGAAACTAATACTTCAGAGTTTACTTCATGTACATAATTTTTTCTACTTTAAAAATGTTACATGAATATTTATAACAGTTTTAAATGATGTTGACAGTCAAAGTATGTACCATATATTTTTCTAAATTTTAGTTTTGTAAGAAATGATTATAGTTGTACCATTATATATGTACTAAAGAGTATAAGTTGTCCTTAGACCATACAATTGCATATAGACAGTAGATACACCTGATTTTCTTTGTGATTAGATTACATTGCATAGAAATATTTAAACTCAGTAGAAGTGGATGCTAAAACATTTTTAAAAATTATAAAGTGATTTTTTTTGTTGTTCTTATGAATGTGTAAAATATCAGTTGTATATCTACTTTGGGGGCAATGCAGTATATGTTATGTAATGTTGTCTGTATAATTGTAATTTTTATATATATATATATATATATATATATATATATATATATATATATATATATATATATATATTTCTTTAATTTCAGCTTTCATTTCAAAAGAATGCTACACATTCCATTTCTCTACCTGGTCATATGGTTCCAGACCTAATCAGAATAATGGAGAATCCTACATTACTTCATGAGTTAAAGAAAGATGCATCTTACATTCTGATGCATGCCAGTGAAAGGAATACTTCTCTCAAGTTTAAAGAAAAGAAAAATGTCTGTAATGGTTTGGAACATCACAACAATGACTTTATAGAATGCAGGGTAACTGGGAGTAAAATGAATCATCGAAGTGAAGCTTCAACCAATATTCAAACCTCTGTGGGTGACTCACAAACAAGTGACTCTTATACAGGCAACTCTAACAGTCCAGTAGAGGAAGATGTTCAGCATGTGGCTCTTAGGTCGAATTCTAAGCAGAAATCTCTCCGCCGAAAGGAAGTGACTGACACAGCCATAATCAGCAATGTCTTTAATTTCCTTCCTATTGATCTGGATGTGATTTCTAGAGGGAATGAACAATCACATTCCACTGATATTACAAGTATAGAAAGGTCAGATACAAACAGTGGCACTGGTGAACAAATATCATATGATTTAAGTGGGTCATTGAAATATGAGAATACAGATCTGACTTGTGTAATGCATAATGTCCAGATACAAGACACACAGCAAAATACTAAAGTCACTTGTTCCTCATGTGTCTTGACTGAATCAGATCAGCTCCAGTGTGAAATAAACAAGATAAAAGTTAGAGGGACTGTTCCAAGTACTTTCGAAGATAGTGAAGAGTTGTGTGGTGTGGCAACACACAGTGACTTTGAGAATAATGAATCTCACAATGCTCATGGAAATATTACAATTCCAGAAAATAGCAACAATAGTGATCTTATACAGTCTAGTGCCATGGACCTTACACAATCTGATGCTAAGGATCTTATACAGGCTAGTGCTAGTGATATTACACAATCTCTTGCTAGGGACCAAAATAGAGATTCAGGCTTCGACTCAGCTAATGCCGATGTGAAAGGTGATATAATTAGACAACACAGAGAAACAGAAATTGGTGAAAACATGCCGACATGTGATGTGAAGATGCGAAAATCTCATCTCTCTAGACAGGAGTCATTGGATCTCACTGAGCAGGATTCAAAGGAGGAAAATGAGAGTTATGATTCTTCAGATGAAGATATTGGTATGTTTACCTTATTGGAAGGATTTTGAATTTGATTTATATTAATATGCTATAATTTCCATTAGCAGATTAATTTTCTCAGCTAATATATCTTGCTTGGTCTGGTCTGACTATATCAATTGTGTCTTGTCTTTCTCAATCTGGTCTAACTACATCATCACTTAAGTATTGTGTGTCTAGTCTGATCAGATTACATCATCAAACCTGTCAGTGTTCAGCTGTCATGTCTTATCTTCAAATCTTGTATAGCAAGTACATCATCAGTCTTGTATTGTCTGTCTCAGCCTCATCAGATTACATCACTTTTCATGGTCTTGTTTTGCTCATTCTGGGCAGACTATATCATCAGTCAAGTATTAGTGCTCAGCTGCCGTGTCTTGCCTTGCTCAGTCTGGTTTAGACTATGTCATCAATCAAGTATCAGTGCTCAGCTATCTTGTTTAGCTTAGTCGGTTCAGACTATATCATCATGATCCATATTTTTTCATCGACTTTCAGTGTATCAACCTTTTTAATATCCTCTCAATATTACTGTTACTAATAAAAATTGTATGCAGGGTTGCCAATTACATTTGACATTATTGTCCAAATAAGAGTTCCATACCTTTTTGTTTTAGTGAAAAGAATTGTCTTTCTTAAATAGCCCTAAAACCCCTCTCCATTTCCCCAAGTCAAATCAAAACTCTTTTTTTTTTTTTTAACCTAATACTTACCTCATCTGCATAATATAATTTCTAAACAGATCCTAATGTTGTTGTTTTACAAAAAAACTACTTTCTGTTTAGGTTTATATGATGAAAGTTTTCGTCGGTCTAAATGGATCCGTATTGATGATGATGGAAAATTAGAAATTGCTCTGCCTGCAGTGGAATCTGTCACTAGTTTATCATATAATAGCCTTTCCAGTAAAACAAGTAATAGTTTATCCACAGATGTCACAGACTCTGATGATGCCACAGTTGATTCTAGATCATCATCTAACTTAGGTATGTATAATATTATTACTAATAATATTTTTTTATCAACAACTATCAATTACTGCCAGTGTTCACCTAAAAAGTACTACACAAAAGGCACTGCTCCCTCACAAAAGTACATTAGAACAGCATTTAGATCAATTTGTAAAAATATTCTTCATAATATTAATATATATATAAGCTGATTTGCATCCTTTCTCACATAGGTGACATTACAGTTGTAGTGAATTTATGCTTTACATTTTGTCAAATTTTTCTCATGCACCCAGACATATTTAGTTGTTAATAATATTAGGCTCCACTCATTCCCTGGATAACCACGAGTTAACAGTATATTAGTAGTATAACTGTTGATTTTTCAAATAATCTTAATATTCTTACTATTCTAAACTATCCTAATATACTTCATCTTATATTTAATATTTATGAATTAAAGAGTCATAATATTTTTTTATGTTGTTACTGTTAGAGGAAGTTTTCAGTGCCTCTATATCCCCTCGACCATTTGTGTCACATAAGCGATCTGATTCAACCTGTACTACACAGTCAGAGAAAGAATTCAAGCATGAATATTTTTCTCGTCGCAAGTGTCTGATTCAACGACATCAAAGCTCTAAAGAGTATCACAGATATTCAGCTCGAGTTTATGGTAGGTAAATGTCTGCTTTTTTATTGTGTGAAATTGTTTGCCTGTACTAGACTTTTCAGTAAAACACTGAATGTATGTACAGGCAAGGGTTACAGAATCACAGCAATAACAATATCAGAGTTCAGACTCATCTTAACAAGGAAATACTCAAAACGTTTCTCTCTTCCTTCATTATTACAAAATAACAGCCATTTCACATGAAATTGAAAAGGTTAAATATCTTACAATTTTCAGTTACTGTTAAGTGTTATGTGTAGTATACAGATAAGTATGCACCATATTTACTGTATGGATGATACATTCTTGCTTGGTTCATCAAACTGTATGTTTGCGCAGAGACGAATAGTTGCATAGTCTTATTGCATACATTCACAATTATTGCCGAGGATTTTATTAATTATTACATGAATAGCTTTTGTATAGTCTTTTCCTACAAAATAGGGGACAGTACATTCGATGTGTATCATCCACAAAGTAAGAACATTTTTAATTTTAATGTTGCTTGTTAGTATTGGCTGAGGCTTATACATCTGAAAGCTGAGACTGTGAGAGAGAAATTGGGTTTTATTGCTGTTACTTTTAGTTAAAATAGATGTGTTTGAGAGACACCCTAAAACTGCTGATAAGGGAGGGTATTCTATTGATAAGAATTTTGTTCTTTGGCAGGTCCGTATTTAGCATTTTATAGCAATATATTTATAAAACTTTAAAATGCATACACTATACATAAAACTGTGAGTGTGAGCTGGTATCTATCCAAATTTTAGTGAAATCCACTTGATTTGTACAAGAATAATTAAAATTTCCAGTTAAATACTGTTCCATTCTTATTATTAGTAAAAATAATAGTTAATTTAAACAAAAAGTGTTAACTTCGGTTATTTAAGCATGTATCATACCTTGACTATATAAGAAAAGCTCTTGTGTATAAACTAAGGAAAATCTTTCTGGAAAGGGTACCCTCCACCCTCCTTCCATGGGAATTGCATCATTGTGGCTCATTCAAAATGCTTGTCAAAAAAAAAAAATAATGTCAGCACACACACAAAAAAATCAACGTTAGCTCACCCTTTGCTTTGTTGCATTAAGATCAAAAGGAAATTAGTAACCCTCCGCCCTCTTTCCATGTGATATGCATCATTGTGGTTCATTCATAATGCATGTCAAAACTATTAAATGACATAAATTAGAAGAAATGTCAGCACTTTCTTTATTGTGTGGAGATATAAAGGAAATTAGTATCTTTAATTCTCTTTCCCTGTCCACCCCCCCCCCCCAAATGTTACTATATAAAACTGCTAGATACACATTTCTCGTATGTGATGGTATGTTCACAGTATAATTGTGTCAAGTGAAAATTTAGACTTTATTGCCACTATCCTGCAAATTTTCAAGAGCTGTCTTAGTTTATGAAAATGAAACTTGACATTTAAGTGTATATAAAACAATGGCATATTATTGAGTTCCTGAATGCAGAGGATATCCATTGCAACTCAACATGATTATCAATATACATGTATGTAGAGTAAGATGATAGGTTAAATGTATTGATGTTTTGAAGAATATGCCAAGGTCAGGCTGACCTCATAAAAGTCATATTGTGTTGAGGACAATGGGGAAACTGAATTATGTACTGATTTAGAGTACAACAAGCAATCAAGATCATCCTATTCAGTACTGTCAGTTATATACAATTATTGATAAGATTATCGATGTTGAGGGGTTTTGAAGATGACTCAGCTGTGTCCTCAAACATAAGCAAGCACTTCCACTGTCTGTGTTGTTCACGCAGGACTCGATCATTGGTGTGGCTCTATGTTCAGATCACATGGGGTCCAATCAACCAGCAATAGAAGTGAACCAAAGTAGCAAAATGGAGAAGATGCGGAAAGGGCTCAGCACTCTCTGGATCATACAAAACCCTTTTCTATCATTCACAGTTCAACCTTTCCTCAGTCAGCATGAGTATGGTGTGAAGAAAATATGGGAACTAATGGTGCATATATGTCTGCTTGGGTCAGACCACTGTTTTGTGCATGTCATGACTGGAACTCAAGTATCCATATTTGATCGTAAAACATTCTTTAACACCACCCTTCCCACTACTAAGTACTTTACCTTACGCTTCTATATCATGCGTTGCCAATATTACTTGGTCTAGGTCTTCTTTTTGCATGCAGCATAGATGGTCCCAGCTGACTATAAATAACCCACTCTGAAGGTCAACAATAAAACTACAGTACACAAGATTAATTATTGGTTATTAAAGAAAGCCAATAGAATAAAAAAAGAAAAGTAAGGAGCATAATTTAACCACAAGGCACAGCTATTACACACATCCACTCTACAATCCCAGTCTTGTACCACCAAACTTTCATCTCTTTAATCCTTAAAAACTGATCTTCATGGGCAAAATATCACCAATAAGAATGCTGCCATCAAGAAGTGAATGTCTGAAGCTGATGGGCACTTTTACTAGGGGGATCACAGACTTTGATTCAGTAAGAGAAAGTGTATATAAAGTGGTGGTGAATATGTCAAAAAATAAATTTTATGTTCTTTAAGATTTAAAATATGTAAGAATAATTTACATAACTGCAGTGGTCTCCCAGAAAAATATCTTGGAGGCATTATTTTTTTAGCAGGCTCAGGTCATACAAAATGTTCAGTATTTTTAATGGTTACAGTAATAGACACTTCAGACAAAGAATAAGAAAAAAGTGCATTTTTGTGTATATGAATAGTATAGATAATAATATGCATAGTCAGGTCATAAAAAATGTGCAGCATCTTTATAAGTCTTGTTAAATAAAAGAACTTGTTTGTGAAAATTGTTGCATGGGTATTAATAAGTAAGTTTTGTGATTGGAAGTTTATTATCATTATATAGGTATTATTAAGTTTTATGTCAAGAATCTGGTAACTTAAAAATTTATTATTATTTATTTGATGGGTACTGTTCCCCTAGAAGGAAAAAAGTAATGTTACAGGTAAGAAATAATATGGCATATGCAGCATATTTTATTAACTCTTCAGTATATTATTTGTTTTATAACACAAATCATTAGTTTGGGATGTTAATTGATTTCATAAAAATTATTTTCATTAA